>CM012447.1:21709477-22918741 GCA_003999625.1 Oryzias javanicus
TTTAATAGTCTGATTTGTTTTTTTCAGATTAGTCCTAATCTGTTTTGGGGTGTTAAATTATTTGAGTTGAAACCAAATGGTTTTCTTCAACAAATGTATTTTTACAGATTAAGGTGTTCAAGCAATGAGAAAAGTCAAATTGGAGGATTTAGAGACAAAGATACAACTGAAGATGTTGAGATCCTCTTCGGAGAAGTAAAGACTCTGCAAAGACTGAATCTTAAGAGAGAAAAAGTATTCTTATTTCGAGTAAAATGTATTATTTTCTGGCTTGCAAGAAGAATAATCTTATCAAAAACACATTTTTATTAGTAGAGTCATTTTACTTTAAGAAAACACATGTTTGTGACTTGAATAATTTTTTTAAGAGTTCTTGGAAAGATAATTTTCTTACTCCATTAACAGATTTTTAAAACTTGTTTCTAAAAGTCAAGTTTTTGCATTAATTTTTTTTATTTTGGAGAAAAATACGGGAAACCAGAATATGATAGTTTGAAGACGTTGAGAGGAGGGACAGAAATGGCATTGGGAATGGGAAGAGGAAGACCGAAGAAGAAGTTCATGGATGAAGCTGGTCAACGTGAACGAGGAGGATCAGAGGAGAGTCACCCTTTCACAAAACTAATTGTAAAATAGGCAAAAACATGTCCATATTTAATTGCTATGACTGAGTTCAGATCTTGACACTTTTTTTCTGAACTCCTGGTCTTGGTGAAGAGCGAGGACAGATGTAGTGATTCAACACATGTTCAGAGTTCTTTGCTGAAGGAGCAGAGCATTTTTAGTTTTTTGTGCATAAAAACCAAGCAACAGTTAGGACAAAGGCTTCAGGACCTTGGTCTATAATCTAGAGATGTTCAAGAACTCAACATGAAAAGCAGAACACGTCAAATTGCTCACCTGGGTTGTATTTTGTAGTTATTTAATTTTTGTTTTAACTAAATCTAACTGGTATTCAAATCCATATTTGCGTTTCTTATTGACCTTTAACCTCAAACTGTTCATGCCTGTCAGCAATTTTTTTTTTTTTTCTAGATCTAATTTCATTTTTTTTTAATCAGCCATATTTCTTGCTTGCTTTTGCTGCAACCAGATCTGTTACTGATAGTCTTCTCTCAAGTGTGGGAGATGATGGGAGTCTTGTTCAGCACACTCTGTACTCTAAGGGAATTTTTTTTCTGCTGTGAGTGCTGACCGGGAAAAGGCCACATAATGCTCTATTTTCTGCATATAATGGAAACTTGTTTGGGAACTCTCACCTGGTGGATGTGGTCAAATCTGGCACCTTGATGACAAATCGCAGCTTAGCAATCCTGTCTTGGAGATTTCTACAGGCCAGTCAATTCTAACTGCCCTTCAATATTCACAGCCAACATTGATCTGCAAGGACATGTGTTCCAAAAGAATACATCCCTGATGAGGTCTGGTGATTGATTGTTGACAGCCTGTCATGACTGCTAGCTGGAGATTATCCCAAGGCGTTTTATCAAGGTGTCCTCTGTAGGCATACAAATGAAGAATCTGTGAACAGTGTGATGCAGTAATCCGGCTTTCAGTGACTCCAGTGAAATGACAATAAAATAAAGGAGACATCTCGTTTCAGCTTTTCACATTAAAGCAAAAGTTTGTAAAAAGTTTCTCAATAGAGTCAGTTTCTTCTGAACAGCGAGCTGCTTTTCTCCCTCAGAATTACGTTGGTCGTGTTAACTATTAAAAAGTTACAGTAAATAAAATAACTGAACACTGGAGTTAAAGTGGTAAAAGACTAAAGCACAAATGATGTTATGCTGTTCAGAGCTGCACTGTTATGATCCAGTTTGGCGTCTTTTATTTTGAAAGGAAATCAAACGAGCTTCCATCAAACGTAAAAAAATAATTTCATATTCTAAGAAATCGCTAGTTTCTCTTTACATTTGTTTTATTCATGCCAGAAAATAAATATAATTCATATTTATTATTAAAAAATACAATGTAATGAATGCACAGTATCAAAATAATGTAAGATTATGCAGCTCCTTCTAGGATTTGTTCAGTAGAAAACAAACCCAAATGGCTCTTTTACGGCTAAAGGTTGCCAACCCCTGCACTAGAAAAGAGATCCTGATCTCAGTTGGTTTCACCCGGTTGAAGTAAAATAAATAAATAAAAAACTCCAGACAAATTGGTGATGCAAGTATTATTTTTTTGTTTTCTTTGATTTGTTTTGGTGTAACATATGATTTATGCATCACAAAACAACAACTAAAAGCTAAAAATTGTGAAAAATATATTTTTAATTTGCTAAAAAGGAAGTTACAATGAAGAAAACCCTTCCAGTTGGCTTATACTAAGCCTGCTGTAATACAATAAAGCAATATTGAATATATTAAATGAAAACTTCCATTGTGTACATATCCAAATGCATGCAGTTGGGATGCAATGATTTGTTTCAATGGTGCAACATACGATTACTTTCCATTACACATTTCTGCAATGACACTGTTGCCATTAAATTATAATTATGCAAATCAACACAAAACAACACAGGGGATAAGTTCTTCAAAAATAACGGATTTACAGCATTTAGATTCAAATTTCTCCCACAGCACTATAGCGCTCATCTTCATGTATCAAAGGAGATGTCGGCGTCTTATTCAAGCCATGGAGCAGCAAGCTATGTGGGAGTGGCTATGGATAGGGATGTCCCGATCAGGTTTTTTTGGGCCCGATCCAAATCCAAGTCATTGGATTTTGTGGATTTGCAGATATCGAGTCCCAATCCGATACTTTTGTAACATACTTAAAACATGAACAAATTGAATAAACAGATTTGTGTTGTCCCTTATTTATATTTCATTAACCTTCTTTTATCATTAAAAACTGAAATAGAACACTTCTGTGAAGTAGTTTTAATAAACAAGTAAAAATAGAGCAAATATAAACTAGGAAATAAAACATGTTTTCTTGTTCTATAAGTGATAATTAGTCACGTGAGAAAGTTTAGTTGACTTTGACTTTAATATCTTTATAGCTATTGAACATTTTTGACCAAATATGATTCCTGTCCTCATTTTAAATTCTTATATTTAAATTGTGACTGTTTTCACATGATTTGATGAGTGTTCATGACTAACTCCTATCATTATTAATTTTCATTAATTAGTTTTTTTTTTGTTTGCTTTTTAAGATTATGCGGTTCTTTTTAAACTCCTAAGAAATCACATTTTCTTTTTTATTATCAGAGTAGTTAATTTTCTTAAATTTTACTTCTCGTTCAGATAAATAAAACAGGCATATCAAAGGACAGCTCGGGTCCTAAGGAGTTAAATCACGGCGCTAGCATGTAGCAGTTAGCAGCTACTGTTTAGCTATTTGTCTGCAGCAGGAAGACCTTAACATTAAAAAGAAACAAAACTCTGTCCTTTTCTGTTGAAATGCCTTTAGAGACACTGGCTGTCAGTTTAAAGCGTTTTCAGAAGAGTTATTGATCGCGGAAGTTTGAATCCGTGATCGGCTAGCTAGCTTGATTGAAGTGTTTCCATCAGTCTTCTGCTTCAACTGCCATTTTCTGCTGTGTTTTCCGGGGATAACATTTTGTGATCTGTTCATGATATGCAGACTTCTAGTGGAGGATTTATCCGGAATAATAAACTTGAAATATAAAGCGCTGATGATATTAAGAATAAATGAAATATCCGATCCTGATCGGACAACGGAGCCCGATTCCGATCAAGTCTTCAACCACGTGATCGGCCCGATTTCTGATCACGTGATCAGATTGGGACATCCCTAGCTATGGATGAAGTAATTTTGGGAAATCTTGGTTGGTGATTTTACAGAGGATCTGTGGATCCAACAATTCCACAGGATTTGCTCAACTTTTGAAGGGCTGTGTTTGCGGACTATGAAATTTCCACAATGTCATATTCAATGGAAACGCAGCTACTATAAGTCAATCTTGAACTTTCTTCAACAAATTCTAGATTTCTGATTTTTAAAAATTTCTTGTTAATAATCACCAATGGAAATAATGAGGTAATTGACTCTAATTGGTTGTAAAATATCTCCACATATGAACAAAAGCCTCAACAGAATGGTTCATGGCATATTTTCATTGACTCTTTCCTTTCATGTTGGCTTCAACTTTCTCAACTTCTGCAAGACGTTTGAAACGAGGCCGCGTTTCAAAAGCACAACTCCCCACAAAGATCCAAACAAGCCGTTCTCATCAGCATGCAGCAAACGGTGAGGACAATTATCTCAATCATTTGGTTCAAAAATTAAGTGCATCTGCACACACACACACACATTAGCGACTAACACACAGCATTAGCGGCTATCTAATTCAAAGCTAAAAGTTCACGCTTCGCCTCCTGCACGCTCACCAACTGAGGTCTCCTGGTAAACAAAGCTATCATCTCCCATTAGCATCCTGTTGACCTGCTCATACCTAAAATTAATCAGGTGGTAATTATGTGATCAGTGAGGAGAGTGTAATTGCAGCATGGAAAAAAAAAATCTTCTTTATGGGGGGGTTCGATTTTCTCTCATTTAAAAAAAATATTCAATAAATTAAAAAACTGTAAAGGTCTTTTTAGTCTCACATAAAACCATGAAGAAGCAGGAAAAAGAAGATATTTTCATCACATTTCATTAATGTGAGACTGATTTGGCACTGAATTGAGGAGCTGTGTTGGACTTTCCTTAACCCCGAAGAAACCCGAAAACAATTTTCTTCAAGGCTTTTAACATGTTTTTTCTTGTTTGTTCCTTTTGGCTAGCAGCAATTAACAAGCATCCGTAAAAATAACAAGAAAATGACATGCAGGAACACAAAGTATTAACAAATTGTGCTTGCTGCAGAGCATGTTTTATTTGACTCATGTAGGACCTCCGACACTCTCCTGAAGACCGGGGTCACGATGTGTCTTCACACACCGAAGAAAGTGTGAAGGACAACGCAACAGCAGCCGGCTTCAGGCAGAGCGGCCGACTGCTGTAAATAATGTATGGAAAACGTACGGCAAAGACACTCTCCTGTTCCCAGGACGTGGTCGAGAGGAAGTCTGGAATCTGAACTGTGAAAAGGATTGGATGGAAGTGAATGTAAAGGCAGCAAAGGTTAGAATCAGTAAGAAAAGGATTAAAAATGGTCTGATGACACCAAACACATGACACTCTGATCTGACCTCAACACTGAAATATGATAATTTCCACCAAATGTGACACAGAACAAGGACAAAATTAACTTTTTTTTTGTGAATTATGTTTTGTTGCTATATTAAATATTATTAAAACTGAAGGACAGCAGAGGAGGCCAAAAAATGCAGAACAAAAAAATGTTTTAAAAATCTAAAATTCTCATGGAAGCACGTATTAAAGAAGAGTCTTTGAACTCGGGAAAAGTTATTATTTGTCTTATTTGAAATCTTTGGAGGATTTTTTGTTTTTCTTTAAATATTCTTCAAAATATTACCAACGGAGTATAATGGGCTAGTTCACATTTTTAAATTATGACTTTAAAGGGTAATCAAACCCTAAATCAACTTTTTGTTTTTTTTGGCTGTTGACCTCTAGAAATGGGGCTTTAAAAGTGATATCTGTTGTCAAATTTTTGACAAATTAAAATAAACTCATTTAGTTTTTGAAAATATGGTCAAAAACAGTATGTGTGCTGCCCCCTACAGGTTGAATTGAGGTATTACAGTTGGATTTTGTGAATGGTCAAACCAAAGTCCCACGTCATGATCTGCAGCTCCAGTAATGATAGCAGTCCTCTTCCCCAGCCCCGCCCTCTGACTGGATTTTCACATTTCAGCTGTGGGTGGAGTCAGCCTGGGACTTCCTGTTTTGGTTACCCTTTAAAGTTTTACATTTACATTAAAAAGTCACAAATGTTAGAATTACAAGAATAAAGTCCTATATTTATGACTTTAAAAGTCATAGGCTAAATGTATTACTTTTTTCTCATAAATATACAACTTTAAGTGTTGAAAATTTACAGCTTTGAAACAGTTACGAGGAAAAAAAAGACATATTTATGAGAAAAAAGCAAAAAAAGTTGTTTGTTTATCGGAGCCGTGCTTAAAGATGAAAGACATGGAACATTTTGTGAAGCTATATTATCAATACGATTTAAAAAAAAAGTTCTGAACTTTTCGCCAATTCAATTCATTATTATTAATATTGTTAGTTTGGTGTCGGTAATGCAGTTTCACCTCGGAGACAAACGTCTGGGTGTAGAAGACAATCAGCTGACATTAGTAAGCACTGATTGGTCTGACTCAACCTTTTTATGGCAACCACTCTCACTAATCAGGAGTGAGCTTGTTGGATTTACATGAAAAAAGCCGTAAATTTATTTATTTTTTTCTCGTAAATTCACAAATACTCTCACTTAATATCTAGATTAAATATATTTATTTTATTAAAAACAAATGGAAAAATAATGACATTTATTTTCTTCAAGCCAATAAATATATATGTTTATTTTGAAAATTTCAGTCCACAAAAATAGTTTTTACAACAATGTGGAGCGAATCCCTGCAAAGGCATCAATAAAATGACTTTTTAATCTTTTTTTTTTGCTCTATATATTTAACGCAAAACTTTCTAAAACTGCAGTAAACACTGAGTTAACACTTTAAGATAGCTTGCAGTGTTTGTTTAAAACAACCCATTAAGTTTGCATCATGGATGATAACTTTAACACAATGCAATTTGTTCAATCTCTAGATAACAAAGACAGAATGTGGCCAGAGAGTCTGCATAAACAGGCTCCTACGTGCAGTTTGGAGTCACACATGTTTCAACTGACTGAAATATAACCTGAGAAAACCCACAAGGTCAAAATTGGCCACTTTTTTAGAAATGTATTTAATTTATACTTTTATGTTTTATTTTATTATTGCTGCTGCCAAAAATGAAGGAATGAATGGGTAAATAAACAATTTAATTTCATTTCATTTATAAAGCCCAGAAAAAAAATGTGTACTTGGGTTTTCCGTTGTTAAATATTTACATTTTCAAAGAAAATTTAAATTCTTGTTATTTGTCTTAAAAGTTATCTTAGTTTTTCAGATATTAAGTACTAAAACATTAATTTATTACCATACTGTAAAACTTTTTTTTTTCTTAAAAAAATACTGCACTAATTCCCAAAAAAAAATACACATAGCTTAAATCAAATCAATGAACTCCTATGAAGGTCACTGGTCTCTATAATAATAATAATAATTAAAAAAAACATTATTATCTGTCAAATCAATGCAGACCTTCATGTAAAATCAAATGTACACATTTGGGTGTGAGTTTGAAAACAGAATGAATAAATGAGAGGTTCTATATTTTCATATAAAGCATATTTTTTAGATTAATCATAAAATAATTCCAGCAGAAATAGATACACATCAGTTAAAAACACAATTATCTTAAATGTTTTCTGTTTTTATTATTTTTTTCTACAACGGTGAAATATGTTTTGAAGATATTTTTAAAACAATATTTTGCAGTTGACCTGGATTAGATTTAAGTTCACTGAAGACTTTTAATCAACCAGGAAATAAGCGGTTTTTGTGTAATGACGAGGAGACACCAGCGGGTGGCAGCACTGTGCTGCAGACCCACCAGATTCCAATGACTGCGTGTCCTCTCCAGGGTTTGTGACAGGAAAAAGTGTGAGTGCACGTGCCTGCTTGTTGAATGGGCGCCCTGTCTAATTGTGTGGACCCCACCTGAGCGCGTGAATCAAAGGCGTCCTGCTGGACGGGGACATCACGTGTTTGTGCACGTGCGTCTCCCCGTCTCAGTCAGCCTCCCTCCCCAGAGCAGATGAGATGTGGTCATCACCAGATTCTTCATCCATAATGAAGCTGACAGCATGGGAGGTGACAAACAGGTGCAATATGGTGCACGGGATAGTGAGATGCAGGAGTGTGACAAGCGAAAGGAAAGGCGGTGGAGGCTGATGCAACAGGACGTGGGGAGAAGGGCTGAAAAAATGAGTGCACCCTGAATGAACTGTTCAAGTGGACTTCCTTCAAATAACTTTTAACTTACCCCAAAAAAGCTTTTTTTAAACCAAATTTCAGGAAAACTTTAATGTTTTTCAAAAATGTTTCTGGGTTTTTTTTTCACTAAATTTAGCCTTTCTAGATCTTCTTGTTCCTGCATCATAAATTGTGGCATTTTTCTGCTTTTGGACATTTGGCAGCCAATTTTATCCAGCTTTCAGGGAGACACAAAGCAAGAAAGTCTGAAAGAGAACACCTTTCACAGTTTTAAGTGCCATAAAAATAACCTTTGGTCATGTGAAAAGTTTGAAAGGTACATTTTTTTTTTATTATTGTTTTTTTTTAGAGCTGGAAAGAATCTTTGAATATTTAAGTGAGGCTGCACAATGGATGAGTTTTCTTTAGAGACAGAGACATAAGCTCATTAATGTTGCCAGTTTTGCTGTTTTTTTCTTCCTTTTCAAGAGAAATGTATTTACTTTTTCAGACAATTTTCACATTAGACGTCTATCTACAATCTAGCTAGAAATTATTAACCCTGTTGGACATTTTTAGCTTAAAGTTACTTTTATAACATTTACATTTTTCTATAATATTTAGTACATTTTTTCTAGATTGAGGTCAACAACGACATTTCCCAGCAGATGCATAATAGGAGAAAAGAACATTAAACATTTACGTTTGATCAAAATCTCAAACTATCTTTGTGTTTTACTTTAACCACCAATTAAGGTGGATCCCACAGGACCTGGGATAGGCCCCAGCAACCTCATGAGCCTGCAAGGGCACGGTAGAAAGAAAATGGATGGATAGAGTACAGTTAGATGACACAAAAAACAAAAAAAAGCTAATCAGATAAACAAAAACGTCTGCAGTGTCAGAACTTGAGGCTTTTTCCAACAAGTAGAAGCGTGCTGTATGGATGCTGTCTTTTTTTCTTTTTTTTTTTCATGGAAGGGTCAAATTTTTGAAAATCAATCATGGAAGAGAAACCAATAATAGCGGTTCGTGCCCGGCTGGATTCTTGTGACATCATGTCAGTTGTGTATCAGAATAGAGCTGTGAAAGAAAAAGCTTTAAGCAAAATTCGCTAGATTTGCACCACTTCAGCATTTCACACCAAACCTTTTCCAGCTGAAGTTTGCAGAAAAGCACTAGTAAACAGAATAAAAATAATAATAATAAGAAGCCCCTCCCTCCTTGTCCAGCAGTGCCGGTCTTTGCCATAGACACTAGTGTATTATGTGGTATATTTTAATTCAACGTTATAATATTTTTTAATAATAGTTGATTTCATGTAATTGCACTTGCGGGATGTTCATTTTTTTATATGAATAAGAGAATCAATATTTTTTAATGATAAAGTTATAATTTCATAGTTTACAAAATGAGATTTCATATATTTATTTGTCAATATTACTTAGTACTTGCGGATGTTTATTGGGCTGTGTTTTTATTTATTTATTATATTATGATTGCTATTTGAACTGCTATTTTTGTCCCACATTTATTTAAAATCTACTTTCTAATTTCTATTCATACTTTTATTTATGATTCTTGTTTAAGTTTTGTTTTCCATTGAATTCTTTTTTAATCCTGACTCGAGAGCTACCAAAATAAAAGTCAAACGTACTTGTTTCTTAACCTTTAACACGTACGGATGGCAATAAACTCTTATTTTATTGTGGAAAGCACTTTGCGGAAAAGTGCTATCCAAATATTTGAACTCAGCTTTTCCTGGCCAACGAATGCAACTTATGACCAAAATGAAAAGGTAAAAACTGTCTGTTGCACAGAATAGAAAATGTCAAAAGAAGAAGAGAGACTTAAACCAAACAAAAGTGTAAGGTGAGGCATGCTTACATGAACCTAGCAACAAGTGAGGGCTAAATTCTGATTGGTTAGAAACTTTTATGTGAAAAAAGTCTTGACAGTAGCACAGCTGGGGCATAGGGCTGTGAGAGGATCTGGCAGAACAGTTGGAATGATCTAAAATATATTTTGGATAAATGTATATATAATTTAAAAATAACATTCCTCTGTGATTTAGATACTTATTTTCAGATAATTGGGGGCGTTCACTGAAGGCTTTGGTGGCTCTGATGCTACTGATATAAACTTTATGCAAATCTTAAATAAGCTACAAAGATTTGATGACATTTTTATGAGAATGCACCGATAATGTCAGTGACATTGATGTTAATTAGAGCATTTACATGGAGCTTTTAAAAGTATTTAATTTTAATATTTCCGATGCTCCTCAAGAATGTTTCAGTGCTGTAATTTTAGAGCGGTAAGGTAAACTTTGAGTTGTTTTGGTATCTGGCCACAGCCCAGAAACATACACAAAATGTAAATAATTATTTCTTCTGTAATGCTCTGTGTCTTCAGTGTTCCTAATTAAAAGCATATTGATTTATGTAGTTGTTGCAAGTCCAAGGTTCTTATCAAAACACATAAAAATTTCTTTACGTGGTTAAAATGTGTGATGTTTTTTTTTACTTATTTCGTTTTTAAGGTCTATTACCTATAAGTCTACCCATTACCTTCAATTCTGTTGTCTAGTGTGAACGCCATGTGGTAAATATACGTTCAAGAATGTGTTTCGCTCGTGGGCGGAGAATTAAGGGTCCAATATGATGACAAACTCCACCAAACCAAGGAGGGAAAGTTCATCGTCTTCCTGGACTTCTTCTCTCAAGGATGAGACACTCCCAGATTGAAGCTCCATCCTTTTCTAAGTTCCAATCTGGCTTTTCACTCTAACTCCTAAATCTATTGCCAAAGAAAAAAGTTTTTTTTTTTCTTCTCGCTAAATCCTTTTCATCCTTTGGTTTAAAAGCAAAAAATGTAATTTTTTTTAAGATCACAATATTGTAGAACCAGGTTAAAAAAATGTTAATGATCGGCTTTTCACAAATACTTGATAATGATAATGTAACATAAAATAGTGAATCCAGTTGCTGTGAACGTCCATTCAGCTGAGATGATTGTGATTTGAATGTTAAGGACAGAGAAGAGGACCCATCATGTAAAGTGGTGTTTGTAGGTATCGACCTTCATCCCCACATGTAAGCATCCTTCCACAGTAATGCTTATGAGCGGGCTAAGTTGAGGGTTGCTCGGTGGAAAACAGGGAGGAATTTACTCGTTAAAAAAATTCTCATTTTCAAATCAAGAAGATTATTTTTACCCGCACTCGGAATGATTAAGCCTCCAAAAATGGAGGCGAGCTGCGATGAAAGGGTGCGAAAAAAGCGCTGCTCTGAAAGCCTAAAGGTGCAATTACTACCAAGGCTTAGCATTAACAGCCGAGGCGGAGGGTAATATCGGCAGACGGGGGGTCTGGGACTCTGTGAAAATGATGCAGACGTTGTATCATAGTGGGAGGAAATGGAGGGGGGGTCTCATCCAATCAAAACAGAAAATACTGTTCTATAATGAGAGCCAGTTTATCATTCAGCTGAAGAGCAAACACGGGTTTATGTATTAATAAGCCTCAAAATGCTGATCTAAAATGTATTTAGATTTATGAAACTGAAGAAGTATTTGCTCAATTTTTTTATTTTGTATCTGTGATCCCTGTAGTTTGGTTAGTGTGGATTATTTCTGCTCATTATACAGTATATTCCTTGTTGACCTTTTTTAAGAACCTACTCCAATAAAAATCATGTTTTGTGTTTTTAACATGTTTTGTGGCATTTTTTCTAATAATGGAAGACATATATAAACAAAATGAAGCTCAAACTTGCATGTCTGAGTATTTCTTTATTCAAATTGTTGTGAGCAGACAAAAATGCATTTGTAGAAAATGAATGTATTTGTGACCAGTTAGTATAATTTAACACATGCTAATATAAGCTGCACCCTGGCATTTAGCTGTGGTCATAGTGAAAGAAAATGTCACCTCTGGCTTGGTTTTCTTGAATTTTAATTCAAAATCTGCTGCAGCAGGAGGACCTTATTTGACATATAAGTGTATTTTTCTGCTGTTGTTAAAGGTTGCGGACCCTGGACTAGATTCATGCTCGTCTTGGTTTTCCTTGTTCAGCTGGTATAGCTCGCAATTTCTGTTTTGTTGTGTTTGTAGTGTTAGTTTTAGGGGTATTAGGGCTGTAAGCTAGCAGGAGAGCGTGTAATCGGAGAGCTGGATGACGGGAAAAGGGGACCCGAACAGTCCCGCCCACAGGAGGATGAATTTTAATGATCTACTGCCACTCTACAGAAACTATGTCCTGGTAAACGACAGCTTTTTTTTTCATTTATTTTGGATAAAAACAGCATAATCATAATTAAAAGAACATTGGGAAGACCTTTAAAATAGATCTGGGACTTAAAAAGAAAGACTTTCTTCTGCTGTAAGATTCAGTGGCCTCTTTATTCCTGTATGACAGCTGTGAGTGCATGTATGCACATGTGTTGTTACACATCTGCATGTGAAAGATACCACGCAATAAAATACAATGTCCTCATCTGGGAGTGGAGAGCCTGATATGTGTCTCTGAACATCCTCTCATCCCTGGAATCAGACTCCGGCTTTTGCTCTCCACGCTGCCGCCCTTCCTTTTTTCTTCTCTTTTGGCCTTCCTGCCTTCTCTGCTTCTCCCATTCCCAGCTCTGCTCACTGAAACCAACATCTGAAGACAGGCCAGAGGGGCGCTCAGCATCCGGAGGGGGGAGCTAGGATGAGTAGGCCAAAGAGGACTGAGTGGTTCTTCCTCAGGCTCCAACTAATGATTTTTTGCATTTATTGACTAATCTATTTTAGTTTAACTCCAAACCATTCTAGCTCAACTCGAACTAAAGATTTTGAATACACCTTTTGATTTCCTTAGATGTGTATGTTCCACTTCCTGTAAACCAATGTATGGCTCAATAGTAGCTGCTAGAACTTCAGTTGTTTTCCAGAAACTCCTTTTCTTAACATTTATTATTAGCATATTTTATTTTTCAAGGTCAGCACAGATGCATGCAGCAGAATTGATGCCCTGCAGCTTCTGCAGTCCTTGGTTGAGCTAGTTCAGAAGAAGAGACTACATTAATTGTGCAATCAGTACTAAAATAATAATAATAATAATAATAAGAGTCTGAAAACAAATAACTATTAAAAGATTTGGTCACATTAACGTCACATACCCTTAATGAAAAGTAGAACACTTGAAGTATTTTAATAAATGTACTTGAGTATAAGTATAGCCAACACATTCTCACTCCCATGTCGTCACACATTGACGTTTGGTTAAGGACTCATCCGCATCAAAAATTAAATCACGGGTTCCAACCACTGGGCAGCAAACTGGAACCGGTGCCATAACCAGGTACCGGTTCAAGTTCAGACCTGGTTTGTGTCTGGGACTGCATCTGCTATCGCGTCTAGTGCCAGGGTAGGCTACTGGTGTGGCCTCCCATCTGGTACCGCGTTCTGAGGACCAGTCCACGTGTGGCATCCTATCTGGTACCGCGTCCTGTATCGCGTCTGGTGTGAAGTTAGCATGGGCTACTGGTACAGGGTTATGGCATCGGTATTGGTGGCATCCCGAGGACCAGCACACATGCAGTACCCATCTGGTACCGCGTTCTGTATCGCGTCTGGTACAGGGTTAGGCTACTGGCTGCATCCTGAGGACCAGTCCACTTCTGAAACCCCGTCCGGTACCGCGCCCTGAAGATTGAAGACCCTTGATTTTACAAACAGCCAGCACTTCAAAAAATGATGAGTTGGGGTCTCCCAAAATGGCAAAGACTGACAGGGAGGGGTCCTTAACCAAACGTCAATATGTGATGACATGGGAACGAGAATGTATTGGTATAACAAATATACTGTTGACCATGTACTCGTCTAAGTGTGAGAAGTGTACAAACTGAATACGTCTTCAGACTAAAATGGAGCATCTTAAGTTTACTACATAGTATTTAAAATTAAACTTCAAGTATACTGCCTCACTTTTAGTATAGACTTCACACCACTGCGTCTGGGTCTAAGTCTCCCTATACCCGTCCCCAGCCCGGATAGAATATAGAGTCAGGAAGGGCATGAGGTGTGAAATTCTCTGTCAACCAAATGTGTGTATCAGTGAAAGCTGGTTCATTGTGGCGACCCCCGATGGGGTGTGCCAAAAAGGGAACAACAGAACACTTTTTGCTAAAGGTATTCTTAAAAAAAATGCTTACCGCATCACTCCTTTTTCCTTCTTCTTTCGCGCAGGTCTGTTTTAAAAAAGAGGGATCAGATCATGAGAATCTCTGGATTTGTGAATCTTTCTTTTTCCTGACACTTTCAGAGAGGGAGGTAAGGTATTGTTGATGTACCTGTGGAACTTCCTGTTGACTGTGACCTCTCTGCCCCTCCTTACTTCCAAAAGTTGCTAATTAAATAAAATAAATTCCAGGGATTTGCAAAGATCATACTTTTTTATTTAAATAGTTGTTTTTTATTTACCGTATAAAGTTACAAGCTTATTTTCATCACACCCCCACCCCCAATTGTAGCTGCTTACTTAATGCACAGACATGAAATCAATTTCCATTTTCCACACTAGAGAAACCATCTCTCGCCAAACACATTTTTACTCAAAGTGTGAGAAGAATATTACTCACACCAATGTGTATCACCAGCACAGCTTTTCTCTTTAGGAGGGTTTCGTGGGTAATGTGACATTTGAAATTAGGTTCAGTAATCTTACTTATGCTGATCTACAGCTGTGAAGCCCCTAATGACAAAGCCAGTTACAGAGTGTTTAATTCTGTTAGACGGGCTTTAGATTGGTTCGGTTTGGATAATGCTAAATGCCCCCTGAAGACAAAGCAAAGGTGTGGTTAACTGCACCACGATACATTTTTTTTGCATTGAATAGAAGTAAGACTGCAGAGAATCTTCCACTTCTGACAATGTTAATGCAGGATCAAATAAATAAGCAAGAATGGAGGATAAAACTTTAATGTTTTAGGTCATTCGATTGAATTTCATTTTTTTTTTTTACTTTTTGAGTTTAGTCAAATTCAAATCTGCTTGGAGACAAT
Source organism: Oryzias javanicus (assembly GCA_003999625.1). NCBI lineage: Eukaryota > Metazoa > Chordata > Actinopteri > Beloniformes > Adrianichthyidae > Oryzias > Oryzias javanicus. Next base: position 21,724,489 of record CM012447.1, read on the forward strand.
AAAAGACAGAAGGATAAACGCTGTTCACGCTTTAACTAAATAAACCAAGATTTTTTTCTCACCTGGATTATTGTCTTTTCGAAGGATTCAACCCAAACTTTTTTTTTAAAATGTAACCTTCACTAGTCTCGGAACTCACCAGTGCGTTATTGGTTATTGTTTACAATGATGCAGGAAGGATGTTTTTAGTTAAGTTTTCATTCCATTTTTTTTATTTGCGTTGTCCAACAGCTGAGCAGATAAGGTGGTATTGGCTCTTCTTAATTTGTAATTTGGGCTCAACTTTATTCATATTGATTATATTTGTAAAGGGGGAAAAGGTGTTGAAAGATGAGTCGACATCTGTGCTCAGGTGGGTGTCGGGGTGGATGATTAAAAAGGGAATCTGCCTGCCGGACAATCTAGCCACCACGTGGGGCCCCGAATGCCAGAGAGGCACAGGAGCATGGCGAGTGCAAACCCCAGCCCAGCCATGAGGATGGCCCTCAATGCGCCAGGGGGTCCAGCATGGGCCCCACCACTGAAGACCCCCACCGGCCCCTGGCAAGCAGGCCACCGGGAGTTGTAGGCACCCCCTCACCCCAATCTCAGGCACGGGCCAGGGCCACGCAATGGAGACCCACCCCACGCTCCAGGTAATCGCCTGCCATCCAGCGGGAGGTCCAGGAGGAAGCAGGGCAGGGGTCAAGAGAGGTGGGTGTCCCTGACAATTCATTCCAAATTTAAGGTGAAGATTTACAGCAAATATAAGAGCTGTGACACATGATGGTAACACTTTTTAGAATAAATCTTTTTGTATTTTTGTGGAGGTTCGCCTATGTTTAATTACAATTTTTCACAGTTTTGACCTTGTCTAGGCTTTGTTTTGTTTTATGCATTTTGATTTTGTCTTCACATATTTTCTCTTTATAATAGATTATAAAAACAGTTAGATGCCAATTTTTGATTATTAGGTTAAAACATTACAACGTTTATTGATTGTGAAATTTGTGAAAGCATTGTGTGATATAATAAAAATATATATACCGGTATGTAAAAGAACTAATAAAATACTGATATGAAGCCTTGCCACAATAAGAAAGAAAAAGCTAAAAAAAAATCCAAGTAACAAGTGAATGATAAAACATTATTTGGGTTCAAGTTTCAGAAATCCTCAACTTTCCTGCTGGTCCTGTGAGCTGAATGCTGATTGAGATAAGTTTCATTCAAACACGGACATGCCCGCTAGTTTTGTTTAGTCAGTGGAATGGAAGTGCTAGAACAGAAAATAAATGAGATCAAAAAAGGATTATGGGATTTTTAAAGCAGTTTCTGCTTTTCCCCTTCCTCCCAGTTTCTTGTATGTTTAATTATGGAAAGGAAAAATAATAATTTTAGTGTTTGGGGGATTAGTTTGTTTTTACCTTCAGGACTATGTGTATAATCTTTTACAAATTAAGCTTTTGGGTTACTCCAGTTTTTTCAAAATGCAATTTTTTTGCTCTTTTTTTTAAATTATTTCTCAAAAAACGTTCAGAGGATTTCAAAATTTTCCCCCACAAACTAATTTGTGAACGCGCCACGAGGAGGACATTTGTTTGAATTGGCTCAGCAGTTTCAGCCCCATTCACCTCCTGATTCATCCTCCATCCTTCTTCTGGCACGGCTCCACTCACAAACAACACTTCCAGCTCAGCTTTGATTAATTCTCACTCAGATTAAAGAGCACGTTCTGGATAAGGTGAGGTGCTAAATATAGAATAATGCAGCGCCAGATGATTTCGTGACACAGCTTGACAAATTTCGCGGCTTTAATCTCAGCTGGAATGGCAGCCGTGTCATTTGTGATGTGTTGCATCATTGTTACAGTTCCTCTGCTTTGCAATTCACAAAGAAAACCCACCTAAAGTGTTGTTTCTATGCAAATCGCCCAGGACAGGTGGGATAAAGGCCCACAGGAGAAAACCTTTCTGCACCATTTTATTCAAGAAAAACAACAAGCGCTGGTGAAGCATAAATCATTTTCAGTGAGTGTTGCTATAAATGCCAAAATACTTTCAAAAAACACATTTTTTTGTGTCAAATTCTAATAATTTCTTTTTCCATGCAACACAATAAAAAAAAATTCTGACATTCCAGCGTTTCGTTTTGAATTCTTCGAAATCTTTTCTTTTGTTTTCAAGTAAAAGTACAACTTTCAAAAATACAAAATTTGTGATGATTCTGCTTCTCCAACTTCAATATTGGAACTAAAAATAATTCGATTTAAAAATTGCTTATTTCAAGCAATCAAATCAAGAATAATGCATGTACAATAAAATCAACAGAGGTTTACATCAAAGATATGTCAAATATACAGGCACTCGGCATCAAGTTATGGATTGTTTATAAGTGGGAGGAGGTGAACTCATGTAATCCTACCCGGGCTCAACATAACCATTTTCTTTACATGAATGATCGATATCTAGTTCATTATTTAAAATCAGATATTTATACCTTACCGACACAGATTCAGGCCATTAAAAATCCTTTATAACAATAAATCGATCCAACTTGACTCTCCAGGCTCTCATCTGAAGCCCGAGCAGCTAACTGCAGTTAGCTTCTGTGCTAACATTAGCTGCATCAGGCCTAGCTTGGGGTTTGAGTTGTAATCCAGTCAGAATGACATTATTCACGTCGACCACTCTTCTCTCCAGCAGGTCAAGCTGATTATCTCATTGTCCCGTCTGACTTCTTTCAAGAGTTCCATCAGAGGTGTTAGCTTAGCTTCGTGTTCTGTCAGTGGAGATAGCTTAGCTTGAATGTCTTTGAGCGCTCGCCTGTTGTCTAGAATGTCAGAAGTGTCCTGGTTTTTCTTCTGGACCATGGTTAGTTCTTTATAAGAGAGCTGAAGACACATGTTTGCTGATGACTCAGAACTTGAAATTCATATGGCAAGAAAGAAAGGGAAATAATGGGGGATCACAAAAAGGGTCCCAGCTTATTCTTGATGCACAAAAACCCAAAACTCAGAATGGTACAGAATTGTGAATGGTGAGAATCTGACTAATTGTAATTAACTTTGCTACTTCAGGTACCTCCTGCAACACAATATTAAGTGATTGTGTTTATCTTTGGTTTAAAGTAAATTAAGACCAGTTTTAAGATGATGTACTGTTATGCCCTCACTATACAACTGAGTTCACAATTAGCTTCGCTGTAGCACAAACAGAAGAGTCGCGGTTGTGTTTCTGTCAGCAATAAAACAAGCTGCATCCACTGCTGTCTGGTATAAAAATCTTTTTTTAGAAACACTATAGCAATTTAGCTTGAAAAACAAATTTTATAACAGATATTAAGTTGTTTTGTATTCATTCTGAACAGGTCTTCATGAGAAAAGGGGGATTTCTCAACTGAGAGATCAGTTGAAAGTTAAATTTTCCACCCTCTTGATTTGATGTTTTAAGTGGTACAGTCTTTTAGAAACAAAAAATATTAACATTTCATGCTTTCAAATCTTTTTTAGTTTTTTCTGTTTTTAATGAAAGTTCTCACACTAACCAGACATTCCTGCATTGACTTCCAATCACCAAGTGGCATGTAAATGTTAACCTGCGCCTCGTTATGCCGAATTTATGGTTATGGGTTGAGTACTTCAATTGGAGTCTGATTTGCTGACTCAGACAGTTCCATGTTTGGATTGATAGAATGTAGATTAACAGCCAGGGGGAGCTGGAGAACAACGCTGGTTGAAGCTCTTGAGTGTGGCTCTTTTATCTCTCCATGGTGGCTCTCTAGCTGAAGAAAAATAAAATAAGAGTAATTTTTAAAAAATAAATTGGAGATTAGCTATTATTTTAGCAACATACAAACATTTTTGACTAATTTGTTTTCTACTGGGGTTTTAGGTTAATTTAGAGTCTTAGCTTCTATTTTAGCAACATGCTAACATTTTTGGCTAATTTGTTTTCTACTGGGGTTTTAGGATAATTTAGAGTCTTAGCTTCTATTTTAGCAACATGTTAACATTTTTGGCTAATTTGTTATCTACTGGAGTTTTTAGGATAATTTATTCTTAGCTTCTATTTTGGCAACATGCTAACTAATTTTATGCTAATTTAGAGTTTAGCAAATGTTTTAGTAAAATGTTGATGTTTTCAGCTAATTTGTTATCTACTGATTTTTTTTGTGGAAAATCTAGAATTTAGTTTCTATTTTAACAACATGCTAACATTTTTGACTAAGTTAATAAACTGAGAAATTCTAGGCTATTTTTTAGTTCAGCTAGTAATTAAGCAACAAGCTAGCTTTTTTTTGGCGGATTTGGCCTCTAATTAGTTTTTTATGCTAATTTGGAGTTTAGCTAATATTTTAGCAATATGCTAACATTTTTAGCTAATTTGTTATCTACTGAGGGTTTTAGGCTAATTTCGAGCCGATTTTGGCTGATTTAACTTATAGAGAAATATTATGTTCATTTTAAGTTCAGCTAGTAATTAAGCAACAAGCTTACTTTTATGCTACTAAAGCTAAAAACATTAAGAAAAAATCCCTTTTTGAGAGATGCTAGTTTCTTTATATATAGTTTTGCTTTTGTTCTCGCAAAAAAATAGACGTTAATCATATTTATTAAAAAACAAAAAGAAGGTTATGAATACAAATACAAATTTCTTAAAGGCTAATGTAAGTCAATGTGGCTCCTTCTAGGTTTTGATCAGTAGAAAACGTTACTGTTAAAGGTTGCCGACCTCTGAGTTAAGAGCATCAGAAAGTTGAGTAGCCCCAATGATGTCCATTGATCACGTTGGGCTGAACTCTTGTGCCCCCTGGTGGTACAATCTTGCAACACCTCAAACACACAATTCACATTTTTTTCCAATATCCTGAAAAACAAAGAGTTTTCTTTGTACACTAAGCGTATCATCATGGCGGCTGTAACTTTGTGACGGGAAAAATGCTTTAATTCCATTTGGAGATGAATGCAGCCACAAAGTGGTGCCCTCCATCGCCCCTCATCTGTGCTGCGGCACCGTATGACGCTGCTGTAATTAAGCAGAGAATGAGCAGTGGTGATGGGGAGGCAAACCATTCTCGGGGGCAACACAAGAGTTAATCACGGTGTGAGGAGAAGGCTGCCGAATAATCAGAGAGATGTTCATTTGGAAAACGATGAAATCTGAAGTGGATTGAAGAGGTTTGAGCACTTCTGCTGAATATGGAGCTGCAAACAATAAGATTCTTGGATTTAATGGTTTTATATTTTGTTTATATGCAAATAATATCAAATCGTACATTTATATGATGTATTAAAAAAAAAATTAAAAATATTTTTAAAATGACCCAAGCACATGTATAAATGCATATATCAGCGTAGTAATGATTAATATTTAATTTTATATGTGATTTTCTTCTTGTTTTAGCATTGTTCTGTGTTTATCTGATGTATTTCTTTTTTTGTTGCATTTTTTTTTCCTAAAAATACTTTTTCATTTGAATAAAATTACATTTTTTAATTACATGACTTCTATTTTAGATATTTACAGTTACAACTTTGTCTCTAATCATTCTGTTTGGTGTTATTTTTTAATCTAATTCCTCAGCTGCAATATTTTTAACATATGTGTTGGTTTTAGTTTCTGTTTTCAAATCTTATTTTTTTCAATGTTTTTTTTTTCTTTTTTTTGTATGCATTAATTTCTACAAACAACAAATGGACCTGGATGCTTACTGTATCCTTTTCCTTATTATTATTTCTGTCCAAATGTTTCCTTTTAAAAACTGAAAAATAGTCCTGTTTAAAAGGTTATTTAAAGTCAGAAAACCTTATATTTAAGACATTTTGAGCTATCAATTGAATTAAAACACAATTTGGAAAGAAATATATTTCAGAAATTAACTTAAAACCAGAATAAATGCTACATAAATGTGTTTTCTTATTCTTTGATCATGCTTTAAGCACCATACCATGACTCTATTGTATTATATCCTCAGATCTAAACAGTAAGACATCATATTTAAGTTAAAAATTTTAATGAAAAACAAGTATAAACATATTTCCATGCAGACTTCTGTGTTGGATTGATTGTGTAGGACTTATTTAAGTCTCCGCCTGATGAATGCACATGCTTGACTGCATGAGGCGTGGGAGTGAAGGGATTTCAAAAAACCATTAGGAAGAACTTGTAAAAGGTGGCAATAATAGTAATAAAAAAAAGAAGACAGAGAGCGTGCCTTTAAGTGCAGACCATTTATTGTAATTATGAGGGAAAATCTGCCAGAACACTTGTGCTCCTAACAGAGAAAAGACACAAGCTGAGAGCCAGCTTCATTACAAACAGAACAAACACTTTCTTCACTTCAATCAACCACTTCACCGTGGAAACAGTAAAACAGAAGTCATTATAGGAATGATTCACTGCTATAATTAAAACTGAATGTGGCGGAGAAGATGCTTCTAGAGAAAGTAACATACTATGAATGCTGCTCTGTAACATTTGTTCACGTTTGGATGTAAGTCTGAAGTTCTGACTGCAAATATGATGGAGCTTTGAGAGAGTGAGGAAGATCTGCTTCTAACAGCTGGTAAAGCAATCCGGAGAGCACATCTTCATCCTCTGTCTTCCTGCTCTTCACTCTTTTATTCTTCTTCGTCTCATTTATTACAGAATGCGTCACCTTTCTGTAAACTTTGAATGCAGCTCAGCATCCTCAAGATGAACTCACGTCAGAACTTTTAGACTTCTCAGACTTTAACGCTTTTTAAAATCAAATTATTGTGCGATGTATTTAGGATTAGCGTGATTTAAATTTGAAATTTACAGTCTACACTCTTCCTCTCACCCTTTAAATATATAAAAAATAGTTGAAATGGATTTTATTCAGGGGCATGATCAGACCCTGTGATGTCAGAGGTGCAGATAAATAGAAGGAGGGTCAGAAAAAACATTGATGGGTCCCATCACTAACAGTAAGTCAATCAAAGACGGGCAACACAAGTTGGAGTCCAAATACAGTCTGAGTCTGCGTCAAGTGATCACTTCCAATAAAAGGTCGATGTTAAAAGATGTACGTGGATGTTTTGGGCTTGAAAACTCTCGTGCTCACATGTCGCTATGCAAATTTCTACAACTGTTTTCTGGCTCTACATTCAAAACATGCGACCGTTGAACTCTCTTTGACTACAAATGTAGAGAAAAATAAATAAGGTGATTTATCGCATTATTTCATATGGCAATACTTGTATTAATTTCAAATGCTGACAAGACGATATTTAATTAATTATTTACTCACTGTTGTTGTCAACCTAAACCCCTGTTGGCAGCACAGCACACTTTGAGCACATCTGACCAGAACAAAAACATTTTGTGAGAACCAGCTTGTGTTAAATGTTCAGTCTCATTAATTCAGTCAGCCGCATGTTTTTTTCTTGTAATGAGACATATACTACTTAGTATGACTTAGTTTTTTTTCTCTAAGACATATGCTTTAAATAAAAAAGTGAAAAACTGTTCTGGCACAGTCTTGGAAAATATCGCATTAATGTATCGTATCGTGATACATGTATCATATGTGTATCATATTGCCAGATTCTTCACATACTTTACAGGTAGTCAAACTTGGCAGTGATGTCTGAGTAGTGTCCTTTTTATTTCACCAAAGTGCCAACCCTTTGAAAAAAATCAATCATGAAAGAGAAATCCATTGCTGGAATTATATGACATTGAGTCAAGTATGTATTGGAATAAGAGATATGAAAGAAAAGGCCAAAAGCAAGATTCACAAGACTTGCACTGATTTCATACCAAGCCTCTTCCAACTGTAGGTACATGCGTTAGTGTTGTGTTATGAAAGACTTGTGTGTGAAAGACTTACGAGCTAAAAATGTGTTAAAAAATCTAACATTCTTGAACATACCACACATGTATATATGTATGAAGTACAGCATTTAGCCAATCAAAGACAGGCAACAAGAAGTGAGGCTACAAATACCTTCTGGGAGGTGAACCAATGATAAAAGTCTGAATGGGCGGAGCACCAGAGGGAGTGTCTCCTGACAGATGGAGGAAATGCAATGACGGGTGTATGAAAGTATGAATCTTTTAATCCAATGTGCAATGGTAGTTTATAGATATTACGACCTCCTGAAAAGCCCCCCAAAATATATACATTTAAAATTGAAAGTTGATTTGAAAATATATATTAGTTAAATCAAATATTTATTTACATCACGGAGCACACTGAAATAGTGTAACTCTTCTATCATTAATTGGATGATTCTGACGCTTTGTCAGTTAGTAAAGTGTTTTTCATTGGTGCAAAAGCACTCCTCTTCATGACAAAATCAATTGAGGTGAGAACTATCAGTGACTTTATTTAAAAACAGTAAATTTTAACCCAAAGGAAACGTTAGAAAAAGTAGAATAAATGTAGCTTCAATGCTATAGCGCATTAATAAATTATGTTTTTGCAACACAAACTGAAACCTCTCAGAACCTCCAATAAGTGATCATCAAGTGTTTGAACTAACCCAAAAGCATGACCCGGACATCCACAAAGTACTTCAAGTTTTTGTTTTTGTGTGTCAAAAAGCTGCGGTAAAGTCTCCTAACAATTCCTGTGTTCTGACAGCTACTGAGCTCTTTTCCTTATTTTTGGAATTTCCTGGCTCCGTCTATTGAATGGACTGGCAACCCATCCAAGAGGAACTGGGACATGCAACGTAATCCTAGCGGGGAAAAAGCATGTGTAGATATTGGACGGGTGGGATTGGCACTCAGACAGATTCACCTCCTGCCAAAACGCTGACAAACGCAGAGCTCACAATTGGAATTCTAATCAGCATTTTCTTGGCTAGGAAAATGTTGGGTTTTTTTTGTTAGAGAACTGAAAAAACATCATCATGTAATCTGCATCATTGGCAATGTGAAAACCGTGACTGAAAAGATGCTGAGGATCAAAGAGATTTCATGTCATGTGGATGCAGAGGGGAGAACATCTGCTGCAACTGCCAGGACTGAGGTGTGTCCAAGTTCCCATTTAAAAAAAAAAAACAAAACAAACCAAAAACCCTCCCATTACTTTTTCTTATGCTCCTCTTCTTGAACCCGCTTAAGGTGACAAACAAGAAACACATAAGGGTTCGGAGTGAAACCAATGAAACCACAGATTATGTCAGTATTCCGTTAAAACTGCAAATAAAGAGAAAGGACGACAAAATTACAGCTGTCATGTAAAAAAACACACTAATCATTGTGGACAACACAGAAAGTAGTTGTCTTATCAAAGAAGAGATGTCCAAATAATATTTTTTCTTCTACCTTTATGCCTTGAGACATTTAGGGTAGCAACGAAATCTTTCCATCGTGTAGATGGTTCCCCAGGTGTGTCCAGTTTGGCACAGGTGATATTTGGCCGTCCTCTTTTTCCCCATTTCCATGTGGTGTCCAGGATAGGGCTGTCTCTACAATCGTGCTTTTTTTCCCTTTCTCCCCAGCGTTATTTGAAGATAATGGTTAACAGGTCTTCCTGATTGCAACGGGACAATAGATCTTCGTTGGAGACCTTTTGGGGACAGAATGTTCTCAATATCCTCAAATTTCTGAGTTTTTTTTTTTTTTCCAATCGAGCTGTGTCATTCTCCAGAACATACAGTAATACTGACAGAAAACAGCTGCTGTGGAGTTTCAGTTTGGTCTCGGTGCTGTACTGTAATGACTTCCAAACTTTGTTGTCTGTTTTGTTTGTCCTTTTATGTCCACCATCTGACTTGATAATGCTACCTGTGAGGGAGCCCCCGCTAACCTCTAGCGTGTTCGTTGATGAGGATGAAAAACCTGTTTGAAATGTATTCTTTTTAATAAAATGTTGTATTAAAGTCGTACAGTGTATTCTGGATCTGCACCATGCAAAGACAAAAACCTATAAAATGGACTCCAGAAATAAATGCCCCATGTGTCTTCAGGTCAATGTCTTGCAGAACAAGACATTGGCCTGGTCCTCCCAGCATGCTAAATTATGGCTTTTTTTCAAGTGGAAAAGTATTGAATCATGAAAACTTCCCCTGACTGGTTTCAACTGGTCTGGAGCTCAATGTGGGTTCATGTAACAATGCATTCATAATAACAAGGTATACAAGTGTTACATACTATGAAAGTAATAAAAAAAAACTTTATTTTTAGCATCATATAAAAGTATAAAAAGGTTTTCATATGATATAAAAATCCTTCATACCTAAGTAAGTAAAGTGAATGTAAGTTATGGTCATTGACCTTGATTGGGGCCGGTGATGTAGTGTTCAATATCAGGATTTTTTTCTGAACATTCTTCCCTTACCCGAGACCTTGGAGTAATGGCAAGCTGTAGTTTAAGGTAGACATCTTTTCAACGCCACTTTTAGGTGGAATCCAAATTCTTCTCTTACCCCTACAACTTCTTTAGGAAGGGATAGGGTTGTCCGAAGCCCGCGCTAGCATAGATGGCCTGTCTTTATTGATGACGTCATCGAGTGGGAATGTCGTCCAAATTTGAGGACACTATTTTTCAATGACTCTCCGTTTGGAGGGCTAAATGTAGGGGTAGGGAGAAGCAGAAGGGGTTGGGGAAGAATTCAGATTTGACCTTACACTCATTTAGTTCTTGCTGAAGTCGCCAGGTGTCCCTGTCTACCGGGGACTATAACAGACCTCAGTATCATGAGAGCTGCTATTGGTTGGATTGGAGGTGGGAGGAGCCTGTGGAAGTACCTGCTGCTGGTTGAGAACGCTCGGTCATCTTGGTCTTTTTGCTATTCATTGTCCTTCAACATTAGTATGTGCATTAATCTGCCTCATTTCGTATGCATAAATCCTTTAGATGAAGATAAAATAATCATTTACAGGGAAACAACAGAGATGGTAGAATTCTGCCATGATGGCTATCTTTTAAGAAGACTGAAGAGCGATAAACCTCATGTCGAAAGACAAGACACCAAACCCCACATTGCTCCTGGTGGTTATACATTGGTGCCGGTTTGGCAGCCATTGGTGTGTGAATGTGTGCATTTGGACGAAAGTGACTGTGACTGTAAAAGCACTTTGAGCCTCAAACGAATGTAGAAAAGCTCTTTATAAGTATACACCATTTACCAAATATCGACAACTTGAAACTTCTTGTTTTATCTGGGAGAACCAAACCAGAACAATCCAGCTTCTTCTCATCTCTGGTGTGCATGTTTCATTTCAGGAACAGGCTGTTGGAGCATCTGTGGTTTCCTCCTGCATCAAACCGCTGATGCATCAGCCGAGCTGAGCAAATCTTTTCCCAGTCAAGCCAATTAAAGTGTTATTAATCCCCCAGTTTTCAGGGACAAAAGCTTTGCTTTTAATCTGAGATCAGAAACACATCCACCTGGAACAGCTCCTAATCTGCTCCAGACTTCAAACTAACCAAAGTCAGAACAAGAAAATGACCAGTCTTTCACTAGTGCAGCCTATTTTTTTTCTCCACCTAATCTTATAATCCCACATGGAGAAAAGGTAGCGTTTTACAGAGCGGTGAGTCACGTTAATCCGTCTCCAGCTGTGCTCGGGGAGTCGCTCTCATCAGTGTGGAACTTTTCCCTCTGAGCTCTTGGCCTCAGCAATGCAGCAGGCTGGAAACAGTCACGTCAGAGCTCCCCATTCCCTCATCAGCGGTCTGCCAATGACATTTCACTGACTGTTTCAAAAAGAAACCTGAATGATGGTGTGTGCATCTAGCTGGGGAGTCAGAAAGTCAAGGGAGAACCCTTTTCTCCTGCGTACAGGTCACTTTTCATTTATGACTTATGAGACTGATCTGGCCTCATACAATTCTGAGTCCAAAAAAAAAAAAAAAAAATGACAGCAAATCCGATTTATGTCCCAATGAGCTTAAAAGAATCCATGAATTCAAGCCGCAACGCCCGTCTGTTTGTGAACTCCATGGTGATCCGTCTGTTATTAACAGCTTGTTGGAATCTGCTGGTGTAACACACAGGCCGATGGAGGGTTCCCCTCTAATCTAATGTATTTCACAGATCATTGCATCACGAGAAACAGAGTATTTTTTGTATTTTATCTCCCAGTTTTAGACTGCACTGCCTCAGCTTCCTGGTAATTTGCTGCCACCCACTGTTGAAAGTATTCTGAATCAGAAACATTATTTTCAATAAAGTAACTTTTCTTAAACTACTTTTGTTACCAGATAATTTTATGGATCCTTTTTCACCTTTTGAAGCTATGTTTTTATGATGTATTCAGTATATTTTTTGTGTTCTAGCATCGATTTCATTTCCTAAATTTATTTAAAATTCTCTTTGTGTGTATTTTGGGTCAGGAAAATCAAAACAAATATGTAGGTGACAAACAGAGAGAAATAAAAGTAGAAGTAAAGTAGTAGATGTGAATCAAAGTTTCAAAGATGCAAAAATATAAGGAAATATTAAACGGGATAAGAAACATAAAAGAAATGTGAAAACAGTAAATGACAAAGGTGGAAAGATGTTCATAAATGACTACAAATAAAGAAATGAAGAGAAAATATGCAAAACTGTAAGAAAAGAGTAGAAAAAGATTATTAAATAAAAATGTAGAAGCAAATCAGAGAAGACAGCCAAAAAAACATGTTAAAGATCCGTTTTTTTTTTGTGTGAAGGCTGGGAGATAAATAAAATTAACAACAAAAATGTAAACGAAACAATTTGGACATCACATATTATTGGAAAAAAATGTAAACTAACAATAAATGTTTATGAGAGATGAGCCGTGTTGGTACAGAGTGGACAGATGGTTTGCAGTGTGATGAGGAGAGGGTGCTGGAGAGAGCAATGTTACCCAACAGCTGAAGCAAACTACCACATACATGACGCAAAACTCCCACTCGCAGACACACGTGCCGCATGAGCACGGTTGCACCAGTAAAACGTGAAGTCCTGCAGGTGGTGTGGTTGAACTGAACCCCAGTGATTCCTCAGAGGAGCCCTAATGTGTGTTTTATAAGGGGAGAATTCCACGTGTTCACACATTTTAGTCACTCTTTTTGTATCGTTGTCCTTCCTCTCTTCTCTGGATCTCCATGCAGTCAAGGTAGGCGTCCCTTTTTCGGGCAGCTTCCCAAAGATTCATTTCTGTCCATATGCTGGTTACAAGAGCCTGGACCCAATGAGTGAGACGTCACCCAAAAAAACAAGTGAAAAAGACGGCGGCTGCATAACGTTAGCCGGAGGAAATCCAAGACAAACCCCCCCCCCCACCACACCCCCACCACACCACCACACACACACAACACACACACACCCACATGCACACACACATTTCGTTTGAAAAATGCTCTTGTTTTTGGTCAAACAAGAGGTCTTTTTCTATCCAAATCTACCTCTAGATCCAAATCTGGCTACCACCTTGAAATCTTGTGGAATTTCAATGATTTTTGGCTACTCCATTTCCAGCTAATTATTATTAGCTGCCATCTTATCTTCCACCTTGTCCTTTGATGAAACTTGACTTATTTTTGCTCCTAACAAATGTAGTCAGTTCAGTCGCCATGTTTTTGCGGTATGGGCATAACTATACTGGAGCCATCAGTGAGTAGTGATCAGTCCAAGTAAGTCTTAATCAACATTTCTTTGACAACCACTCTAGCCAATCAGCCGTGAGCTTGTTGGAAGTCCACAACCCTAGTACTTGAAAGCAGGCCATTGACTGTATATAGCTAACTGAACAGAGTGACCCCTCCCCCATTGCATTCCATAGAAGCCAAATATTACATTTGTTCGAAGTCTTAAACATCTTGCTAAAACTACCTTTTTGTTTTTTTTTTTTTTTGTTTCACGATATGTTTGCTGTAGTGTAAACTAATCCAATGTTTCAGTTAAAGCAAGTGATCCCTGCTGGCCCCTCTAATTTGAACGTTTGATTGACAGATCCTCCCGTGCTGGTGTGGACTTCCAACAAGCTTACTCCTGATTGGTGGCGTTAATTTCTTTAAAATACGCGGACTCAGACGACTCAGATCAATCACTTTCGTCACATGGTGACGTACGTATCACGGAAAAATGGCGCTGGAGCCAGAGACTGTCCAGTTCTGTCTATACAGTCGATGAAGTGGGCTCAGGATCATCTGCCAATCAAATGTTTAACATGAGACTATGTCATTTTATTGCAGGATCTGATTGGTCAAGGCATAACTTTGATAACTTACACTAACAGCTGTTAATTTCTCAATAGAAGTCTTGGCTTCTGGGATCCAGTGGCTACTTCCTGTTTTGAACGTGAGGGGGGAGGAGTCACTCAGTCCAATTCTCAAATGGTCAATGGTTTGAATCGTGTTTAGTCCACTGTATTAGCAATTAAACAGGCTACTATTATAGTTTTTTTCCCTCTCACTGTATAGCAAATTATAATGTGAGTCAAACGTTGATATGAATTGAGGCTTTATATGTATAAATGAAAAAACAGGATAACACAAAAAAAATACTGTACCAGCAGATATAAGCAAAAATATTTTGTGTTTTTCTTTTGAATCTGCGTCATTTCACCTCTTTTTTTGAAATAAGTAAATGCATCTCACACCATGCAGCGAGACAAACATTTTTCAGTGAATAAGGATTAGTCTTTATTGGAATGGGGAGGGGGGACAAAAAAAGACCACATATACCATCATCCCTGCGGACAGTACACAAATACTGGAGGGGAATCCTGGTAGAGTGGTGTTCATGGAGATTGAAGTTCATTCACAACAATGAGAAGTTAGCTGCGTCCACAAAATCCAAGAAGAAGAATTAACAAGGCTGTGTACAATAATGTTAGTGTTACCGCGATCAAAATGACCCGCAGTGGCGTTTGACTGTACAGCAGCAAACGGTCACTGCCACCACATTAAGAGCGGGCCTCAAATGCCCCCCTCCCAGGAAAAAGATGCTCAACAACACAATTACATAGAAAAATAGCACTGTCAAAAAGTTTCTGAAACATTTGTGAGGAAATTTCCAAACTACAGATATCAGAAGAAAAAACTTTGTCATTCAATCAAAATGCATAAAAGCTCCTATGTTACAGTGATTTTGAGTTCAAAACTTCTGTTTTGGGAAAAAAAGCACAAAGAAGAAGAAGATCAAAGACGTGATGAAATCTAGTAAAAGTTCATTTTTGGTGTAAAACAGACATTTAAGTTTGAAAGAATTCAACTTCCCCTGAGGAAAAAATGCACGGAAATCAACTGAAGGAGAGATCGGATGTTAGAAAAATAAGAGTCTTCAAATGGAAATCAAAAAGGTGTGCGTTTAGCATCTGTAACTAAAACTTTAGGATTATCCATTGAAGCCCTCTCCTCTTTTTCAGTGACTATCTTTGACTTTGCCGTCACCAAAACATGGCCTGTAAATCTTTGCATTTAAACCTTTTTTTTCTCGTTAGTATTGCTAGCACTGCCAAACGGTACACAGCAAAACAGTAATAAAGGACAATAGCTGAATTCTCTCACTTTTCCATAATTCTTTCCAGACTCTAAAGCACAGGTCTATCTAGTGCCCTGGATTTTAAATACAAATTACACATATGCTAACAACTATTTTTTAGATTTTATTTTAAACAGCAAATTTGACATCACTCATTTCCTGAAGTGAAAACCTAATCAATATCAACATTCTATGAAGATGATTTATTGTGTTTTGTTGGTAAAAATTGGAAAGATTTCTAAAAAATTAGATGTACAGACATATTTTTTAATAGTAAAATTGTACAAACGCAATGCATTGTGGTCTATTTTCACTAATCTCGGCTATGTGCGAATTCCTTCACTACTTACAACATAGTGCACTTCATAGTGCGCTCACCATATTTTTTTGTTGCCAAAATTGAGTGGCCTAGAAACTTCCCAGAATTCTTTGCAAAAAACCATTGTGCATCGATGCTCGAGAGAAATAGACCACATTGCTTTGAGTTTAAACAACTTTTGCGAAAATAAAAAAAGTTTTTAAATGTATTTTTTTCAGTAAACCATCAACCTTTTTATGATTAGAACAGAGGGAATTCTTAAATAATCATCGTAGAAAGCTCATATTGATTAAGATTTCATTTTATGAAATCTGTGACGTCATAGTTGCTGTTTTAAAAAAAAAAAAAAAAAAAGTTGTAAGCAACTTCTTTTAAAATCAAGGGCACTAGATAATCCCACACTATGTTGTTTTTTAGTAGTTAGGGAGAAGGGAATTCAGACACAGCCCTAGTGAGAATCAATGATTAGCATCAAACACTAGGGTTTTGCAGAGATTTCTGGGAAATTTCTTGGGCACTGGATTTTGTAATTGTTGAGTCAGCCCCCCCCCCCAAAAAAAAAAAAATAGGGCACCCCCTAAATAGTGTAGGAAGAAGTGAGGGAATTCGGACATTACCAAAGGATTGCGTTAGCATGAACATTAATTTACAATGTATTGATGTTAATTAGCGTTAGCTTGATGAGGAATGAGCTAATGGCTCTTCTTAATGCAACCACAAGCCGTGCACATATTTTTAAGAAAGCTTAGCCCATTTTGATTAAGCTAAACTGATTTTAAATGACTAAAAAGTGTCACCTTAAATGAAAACGTCTGTGCTTTGTGGCTGGTAGAATTCACCTCATTAGCTCATTTTAGTGTTTCCTTTTGATTTTTTCAGTTTCCTAAAATGGTTTTACATTATTTAAAGTTAAATAAGGTTGGCTATTTGTACAACAATTTCTATAGGGTTTTAAGGTGGATTTGCAAAATGCAAAGGTTGACAGTCGACCATAATTATTGGTGGTTGGAGGGGAGCCAGCAAACACTCGAGCGACATGGTAGAAGGGTTAGTAAATGAAAAAAAATGGTTCCAAATTGAACAGAAACTACACAAAATAAGAACAAAACAAATAAAAATTCTGGTACTGGATTGTAGATAGATTTTTAAGTGTATTTTTATTATTATTTTTATTATTATTATGCATATTTATTATCTCAGAGAAAAAAGACCTGAGAGAAAACTGACAAAGTTATTCCACTTGATTTTCTGCAATATATTCAATTATTTATGATACAACTATAATCACATAATTCAAGCATATATCGTATACACATATATATCTAGTGAGAGAATACTTCAAAATTCAATAGTACAGTTGTATGGTACAGTAGCAGTAGGGTGCATTTTTCTTTAGGTAAAGTTTAAAGGAGAAGTATAACAGACGTGTGTGTAAATGTGTTTGATTTATCAGTACACAATGCAAAAAAAAAGGAAAAGAATCAACAAAACAAAAGGAATAAAATACAAAATAGGGTTATAGGCAGTACTGTGTGTTTGTAATGTGTGTGTCTGTGTGACTTTTGTCTGTTTGTGTCAGGTGAAGGATCAGATCAGCACCATAGAAGTCCAAAAACAACATCTACGACAATAATAGGGGTTAGAACCAGAAAGGACTGTGCAAGTTTGTGTCTGCATGCTGAATGCTTCAGTCTCTGCGCCATCGGGAGGGGGCGGCCCACCCACCGCCGAAGAACCAGCGGGCGTCAGACCCTCCTGGATGGGACGGAGGAGCGTAAATGCGAGCGTTCACCCAAGTAACTCGCAAAACTGTTAATTCTTTTCCTATCAAACTCCCACCAGCATTTGCTCAGATCCAGCTGTTTAGATGGCTAATTGCTTCCTGTTTTTCATCTCCTACTTTCTCTTTTAAAAAATAAAACGTAATATACAACAGATTTAAAAAAAAAAAAAAAAAAACGAGTTCACCACTAAATAAACAAATATAGCTGGCAGTGTTGATTGAGCCACACCTCTGCTTCAGCTTGTGGTGGTGGAAATTGGATTTTGATTCTCAAGGGGAGCCTTCACAAAAGCCACTAGAATCAAGTTTCCGTGCTTCCTAACCTTCACAAATTTAGCTACTTCTTTCCTTGGCAACACTTGTTTACATTTTTGCCATGTGAATAACATGAGCAGAGCGTGTGATGTGTCATTGCTTTCAGCTTTCAAAAAAAAAAAAAAAAAATTAAAAAGGCCACAACTTTGAAACGTTTTGTGCAGATTAAACAAAGTCATCAGGGTGTCTCTGCTAACCGTTAAAGCCGCCATTTTGGCAAATTTGGAGCTGTGCAAAGAAAATGTTTGACAACTTTCACGTAAGAAGCGCAGCAGTGACCCAAAATGTCAGAAAAGGTCAGAGGTCATGCCACGTGATAGTAAAACCTGGATGTACAATATATTTAAAGTGGCCTTGTGTTTGGGCAATTTAAAAAAAAAAAGTTTAAATTTTATTTTCAAATAAAGAAAGAAAGTCAATCAATATTGATAATATTGAAATAGTACTATGGCTCTTAGACATAATTCTGAGGGCTCAAACCATAATAATATCTGCAAACTATACAATTTAATTCCCACTATTGAACTTGACACAGACACCAGTGGTTACCATGGTTACTAAGATACCTCACCTTGGCTCGAGATGCAAAAATACCTGATTCAAGCGTGATACATTCTGTGTTCTAACTCTGCCTCAGACCAACCATTAAAAATAGATTGTTTGTTTGTTTGTTTGTTTGTTGACTAAACAGCGAAGAGGAAAAAAGCGTGTCACTGTGACTGTCCAGCAAACATCCCCTCCCCACCCCCATATAGAAAATATACAAAAAGATGATCTCCAAAACTCCTCCTCCTCCTGAATATCTGTTTATAGAAAAATATACAATAATCCTTTGTCAAAATCTCCTCTGGACAAAAGCCCTCCGCTTCCACTATTTCCTTTGCCTTTATAAGCCTTACCTTCCTGCCAAGTTCAAAAATATACACATATTTCTATTATATCTATAGAAAAAGATCTCCGTTTGACCTCTTCTGGTTTGTGTCCACGCCCGAAGCAAAAAAGAAAAAAGAAACGTGAGATTCACTGGTTTGAGTTGGATACCTGTTGGAACTGGCTGGAGCAGCGACTGGAATGCACTACCTGCAAATTAACCACGCGGCACCAGGAGTGAGCGCGCGCCGCGCCGCGCCGCGGGTGACAGGAGCTGCTGAGGTGATGGTTCAGTTCGTCGTGGATTTGGCAAAGTGGCGTGTGCAGAGAAAGTCCTTCTGGGTAAAACGCTTTGCTCTCCTGTCACGGCGGTCACTCCAGAACATGTGCCGGTGTCACAGACTGCAGATCTACTTCAGCCCCTCCCCCCTCGTTGCCACTTCATCTAAAGTGCTGCTGTTGTCAGATTGCCTTGTACCCTTTTCTCCTCTCCTCTTTCCTTCTCTTCCGACTCCTCTACAAGTCTCCGTGGCGGCTCTCGTACTTGTTGATGATGTTTCGGCAGCGGCCCAGCTCTTTCCTCATGTCGGCCACCTCCTGGCGAAGGGCGGCGTTCTCCCGCTCCAGGAAGGCGGCCCGCACCGAAATCTGGTTCTCCTTCAGCCTCCTGGCGTCCCGCGAGCGCTTGGCCGCCTCGTTGTTCTTCACACGCCGGCTCCAGTACTTCTCGTCCTATCGGCGGCCGCCGCGTGGCGTGTTGGGGTGTGTGGGGATGAAGGTGAGGGGGGAAAAGAAGAGAAGTCACAGGGAGAGAGCGGGATGAGAGGGGTCAGTTGTGATGAAAGAAAGGATGGTAGCAAAAGAAAAGGAGCAAAAACAGCTGAGGAACTTCACAACACTGAAACTATTGTGGTCCAACCTGAACGCTAACAATGCTAGCGTCTCGGCTTTAGCACTTGTCAGTGACATTGGTCTGTCCTGCTGTGACATTTTCCCCTATATGAATATTATTTATTCATATTTAAAGCTGCACAGCAGCAGAATATCAAAACATATATTTTCTCCTTACAGAATATTTTTAGCTCACTTAATCTCTATGTTAGCATTTTTTTGTTTTGCAGCCCTTATGTTCAGCAAAATCCAGTTTGTTTTCAGGAGTTTAAATGATTTGGCATTTAATTTAGTACTTATATTTTTTCATTAAAATAATTTATTTTATTTTGTTTTACTTAAGCACTTGTTAAATGCCAGAATAATGAAACCTTTTTTTTTTTTTATGGTATTTTTAGTTAATGTGTTGTGAAAAGTAAATGGAGTACTATTTGTGGTTATTCATAAACACTTTGTTTTCAGCTTCCAACAGATAATTTAACATATTTCAGTATTTCTAAAAATAGTTTTAGTTTTATCTAAAATATGGCTGCGTATTGCCAATAATGACAAAATAGATTTGATTCGATTCACCAGAGCATTGATCAATTTGATTATGATTTTTTTTTTTAATTCTAAATTTTAATTTGATTCGATTCATTTTGATTTTGAGTTGGAAAAGGTCCAACAATTGTTCTGCTTCTCCTGGAGGGAGTTTCAGTTTGTCCACTAGGTGGTGACGGCGCTATAGTTTTACACCTCATTCCAGAAGAAGAAAGTATGAGCAAAAAAAAAAAAAAAAGGTACTTTAGACCACAAATGGTTACTTTAAAAATTTTTTCCTAAAAGGGTTTGGAATATTATCATTACAATCAAGCTTTCCAGCCCCACTGAGTAGGCCTCTGTCCGGCTAATAGTGGTTTTTTAGAATTTTATGTACTTTTAAATGTGCTGTATATTATGTGTCTCTTTTATGTACTTTAATGTATTTTTATTTATCCTGTAAAGCACTTAGTGACTGCTGTCTGGAAAAAGTGCTATATAGATAAACTTTACTTACTTACTCACTATTTGGTTTAATCTTGTTTTAATACCAGGAACTAATGAATGACAGAGGCTGCACAATTTGTTGAAAGGTTAATAAACTATCATCTTAATTGTCCATATTTTAGTTAGTTTAAAGCCATTGATGGTTAAGTTGTGGGTTTTACATCCACAGACCCGATTAGTCGACTAAGCAGAAAAAATAATGGATGATTAGTCAACTATTGAAATAACAGTTTGTAGCAGCACTAATGCGGTGTACATATCAGGTTAAAATTACGTAATTGTTTACTAGTGAACTGCATATAAACAGAGCAATACTCCTACAGGGTTCTTTCATTCGCGTATTGTGTTTTTGGTACATAAATCGGATGATTTTTCACCGCCTCTATACCGGGTGCGGTCTTCCGCAACCCCCAACCGGCTCCTCCTAGCGAGGGGTGAGGCCTCTTGTGGGGCCGTGTCGGCTATGGCAGGCATAAATGCAACTCCGGATTCGTGGCAGGCCCTTCTTACGGATATTCCCAGCTGTGGCTCCTGCCGGGGGGGGGTCCCCCGTCTTGGCGAGGGACCTCCCCCGGCAGGCGTCCGTGGCTGGTGCCTAGCAGCTGACTTGGAACTGGTGTGGACCAGGGGAATCTGACTGTTTTATTAAAACAAAACATTATGAGGGCCTGTGGCGGGTGCAGAGGCAATGTCATTTCTGCCCAGTGTGTCTAAGTAAAGAAATTGAACGAGGCACGAGTTTATATGCCTTATATGCCTATTATTGCATTTTTTTTGTACATCTTCCAGGGTTTTAGCTGGTTCAATCTTGAATCTTGAAGTATTTGTAAAAAATTCTCGTAACAGACCACAACTTTTCCACGTAATTCACGTACAACCAATTTTTTATCTGTGCAATATGCACTAAGTGTGACACAGCCTTGTAGGAGATGAACCCCATCTTTAGCGTTGGCCACACATCATTTCTCTGAAGACTCATACAAGTGATTTATGGGAGCAACAAGGACTGCAGGTGAGCGCTTTCGTCTCTCCATAAATTACAAACGCCTCAGGAGCTGCAGCTGCTCCGCACTGAACTGTGAAAGCACGAGCCATTGATCACAGATTTTCCCATTCTGCAATGAGCTGAGTGTGAAGCACCTTTAGGGCCTCCACCTAAATAACTAACTGATTGGTTTATTTTCTTAAAGTTTATGTAAATTAAAATATTTTTGTTTCTTTAAAGGGGAATTTTTTACTTCTTTGTTTCCTCAAAAGCCAAAAAAAAATTTAGCTGAAAGGGTTAGCAAGAGAATAGAAGTGGATTGTGGGAGATGTAGTACCTTCTGCTCATCAGGAACCAGCATCTTGCGAGCCTTCTTGATCATGGGCTGAGGTTTCAGCTCCTCCTCGCTGAAGCGATGCCGCCGCGGGTCGAACGCCTCCTGCCCCGGCACGCTGGACAGCGCCAGGTCCGCAGGGTCGGGGTCAAAGTTCACCATGATGTCACTACTACCATTGACGGCAGCTGGTGGTCCGGGAGGGCCCGGAGGGCAGGTAGAAGGCGGCGATGGGTCCTGAGGCACAGCCTGTCCACCTAGAAGAGAGGACAGAAGCATAATTTGTTGAGTTTTTATAGTTTTATCGTTTATTAGTTTAGTTTCTTAAACATATTTTTGAACAAAATAGATCTTAATTGCAGAACAAGCAAATGCAGAAGTCCAGAACTTCAGTATTAAACCTTTATAGATGTTGATTCAAGAAAAAAAGACAAACTTACAAACAAGTTGCATGTATTGATTTTAAGATGGTTTTATTTTGTTTAGATTTTGCTCCAGAAGATGCAGTGACACAAACCCACCACCAGGGGTGAGTGTTGAGCCAGAATCAGCAGAGATCAGGATCTCCATCAGGAGGGAAAAATGGCTTTAACCCTTTGAAAGGCTTGATGTGACAGCAACGCATTGATATGAAAAGATAATGGGGTGGTGATGCTCTTTAGATTTAGATTCCAGGAGATGTAAAATTTGAGGAAAGCCCGACTGCTTTATGCATCCCAGTGTGCGGTTATGTCTTCACAGAAAGTGTGAAACCAAGTGTTACCTGGCCGCTGCTCTTCATGCTGTTTCTTTCTTCTCCCATTTCTGATACCTGAATAGACTTTTTCTGTCCTCCTACTGAGCCATCATCACATCAGGGATAATTGTGGCGGCGCTTCAGATTGAGACATTTCAGAGCTGGAGGCTCACAGCCGCAGATTATAAATAGATCCAAAGCTGCTGACCAATACCAGCCAAAGCTGTAGTGGAAAAATCTATAACAAAATACACAGATTCATGCAAATGTTCCACTTCTTATCGACTCTACGGGAAACGAGCACGGGAGGAAAGGGGGATCCGAAAACGTCGGCAGCAATCAGGTCTGCGTTTGTGAACCTGAACAGCACGCCGCGAACTGATGCGTGGCTCGCCCGCTGCTGAGAGCTGTCACTCATCTTATTAGGAACAGCAGCCGCTCAAGCAGGAGCAGACCTCCACAGGCTCGGAGACAGCGGAGGAACCGCGTGACGGGCAGGCGGGTGTGGGGGGGGCGTCTGAGCTGAGGCCACAGCTGACTCGGTGTGTTTCTGCTGCGGTCCAGGGCGCCGTAAACAAACATCACATGGACGGTGTTTGCTGAACAAATGCCGTTTTGTCTCGTTGCGGCGTCGTTGGCTGATGTCACCTCTGCTGTCAGAAAAACCAAACAGACCTGATGGAAGGGAGGGAGCTGCAGGACAGTGACGGGACCAATCCAAAGCCAAAAACTGTTTTATCTTTTTTAAGAAACACTGTGGAGTGAGGAGGCAGACGAATGAAGAAGAGCAATCTGGAGTAACGCGCAATCTGTTACCAAGTAAAATTCAAAATGAGTCGAACATGAAAGAAAAATCAAGAAAAGCAACTAAAATAAGAGGAAACCAGAACCACACACAATATAACGATGAAGCTCCTTTTTCATTATTTCATTTGAAACTCCAGTAACTGCCTGATCAAAGCTGCTGTTTGACTGTAATTACGACTTTAATCCTTTGTCCGTATGAGCGGTACATGTTTCTGCACAAATTAATCACGGCTCGCATTTATTCGCCATATGCTCCCGCCTTTATCCATCTATGCATCGAGTCCATCTGCCGCGCCATCGGAGGAGCGGCTGTTGGCAGCTGGACCGCCCTGATCCTGGTTAAGTCTGCCCAAAGCCTCGTCCCGATAACAGCCTTTTTGGGCTTAAAGTTGAAACGACTCCAAGAACGAGGCTGGGCTGCTGCTGCTGCTGCTGCTGCTGCTGCTGCTGCTGCTGCTGCTGCTGCGGGGTGAACAGCCGCTCGGCGCGCGTTGGCCTGCCTTCATTTCCTGCTGAAGAGGGGAAGCGTTTGGAGGAAGAGTTTTCTGTTTATTCATGTCTGTCCGGCTTCCTTCTCCATCTTTTCCCACAGTCGGGGGACAAACCTGCTCAGTCGGTGTAAAAATAATCATTGAAGTTCAACTCCGCCTTTTATCTGACCAGCCTTCTATTCCTGAAATAAAACTGGACACATTTAATTTTCCAGTAAATCAGATGAGCTCTGGGGGGCTGGTTTCATTTCACCATTAACTCCTGTGTTAAACAATCAAACTTTGCGACAAAATCTTTTTAGAAAATAATATTGTTTGGGTTTTTTTTCTATTTGCGTCATGGATTAATTTGTCTGAGTCCCAAAATGAGATAGGAGATCCTGATTTACGAACTTATTTGTGGATATAGATATGCAGAGCACGCCGCGTAAGATGATTTCTCTGACAGGCGTGTTCAGGGGAATATTGGTTTTACCTCGAGTTCGAGCCACATTCAAGTTTAATTGTCTGAAAAATGAAATTCAACAATTTTTTCCATTTTTTTCTTTATTTATCAATTTAATATTTGTTACATTCAAGTATAACACTGAAATGTCTATACAGACATAGTCAACAACTCTCTCTTGTGCCCCCTCCCCCGCTCCAGTAAGGGGGAAAAAAAGATAAACAAAGAATAATTAAAAAATTATGGGAACAGAGTGATTGACACTAGAATTACAGCCTTCTTAGTATTCATTCAAATCTAATGTTTCAAACATCAAAGGAAAACTTTTTTACATATTCTATAAGAAGGTTCCAGGTCATTTTTTGTTGAGATGTTTTAATCTTGTGTTTGATCTTTTCCAAAGGTAACAGGGAGAGCAACTCTTCCAACCACTGAGAGACTGAGGGGGAAACACTTGTCAGATTTCCAGTGGAATAAAATCAGTCGGGTGGGCAATGCAATGGCATTTTCCTGAGATTTGTTTCCATTGTGTTGGAGTAATTAATCAAAAAATACCAACATAGAAATCAGGTGTCAGGTTTTTTTCCACTAATGAAAGATAAAACCTGAAAAATATTCCTCACGTATTTGTCAAGATTAGGGCAGGACCGCATCATGTGGCCTTCAGTGGCCGGACAGTGTCCATATCTGGGGAAGGCGGGATCAGCACCTGGGAAAATCATTACCATTTTTCTATTTGTGTCTATAAATAAGTCTTCTCCAATCTCTCTGGGTCTGCAGGTGCATTGCAGGGGGCAACATGGGATACAGAACTTCTGGTAACACTTTATAATAAGTTTCTATGACAAGCTTTATTAACACATTAACAAACATCATTAATGTGCTTATAAGATGTTTATAAGACATTTATAAGCATAATAAGCCAAATACAGTTTATTAACATACTTAGTAAAATTTATTATCATCTAAAATGAGACCATTGTTTATGAAGGCTATATCAATAAACTATTAACAAGCTTAACAAATGTGTTAACATTCTTTGTCAACGTTACATTTAGTGATTTGCAGCACCTCATCTAAAGTGTTACCGAACTTCTCAAAACACACTGAGAGTGTATTCAGACTAAGAAAATGATTTGTTTGCCTAATTTGTTCTGGATCGAGTGTGTAGACTGGAGTCAAGCAGACTATCGTTTGTCGGATCAAAGTTTGTAAACCAAACCATGTGTCTAAAGATCTCCTCAGTCATTGGCCGGCAGTTACGGGAGCAGGTCAAAACAAAAGAGAAAAATTGAGGTTCTATGGCGATGTGGTTTGCAGATCCTTGCCAGGATTGTTCACTCGTTCATACTTTGCATTTTGATGACAAATCTTGAATGTCTGTATGAAAGCCCGGTACAACACTTTTTCGGCCGCTTTTGATACGGTGTAAGGCGGTTACTAGGGGCGCTATATGGTTGCAAGGTGCAGTGAGAAGTGTTTATGACATATAGATTGTTGGAAAAAAGGTATAAGAAGTGATGCGTATTCCATTAAAAGTTGTTTTTGTGAGCCTGCATTGATGCGACCACATTTTAATGATCTCCCGAGACATTGCTAATGATGGTTAAGGGATTCTGATCCCAGCACAGACAGTATTTAGACTAAAGAAATTCATAGCGAACCAAAGGTCAGTCCGATTGGAAACCAACCGAGACCACCTCAAAAGATGGGGCTACTGGTCCCAGACCAGAGTCCACTTGGGCATATTCAGACTGAAACTTTATTCCACATTATCGGGAGAAACAAACTCTGGTTCGTTTCTGAATATACCCTAATACCCTAAATGTTTTGAAGTCAAAGTTTGGTGTTTGTTTGCCACCTGAGACTAGTAGGAGAAGCGGCAGCCAAAAATCACTAAATCTGCACTAAAGGTGCATTCACACCAAACGTGATTTGCATGAAAAATTTGCGTGGCCCGCCCGTCTTTCGCCGCTTGCTGCTCAAATCGAGCTGCAGACCGCCACGCCGCGGGATTCAGATCGCCTTAAGTTGCGTCTGTACCATTGACTTAGCACTGAAACTGTCCACCTTAATGCTGTGTTCACAAACACGGAAATGCGCGTTTGAGCAACCGTTTCCCATGAGAAGTCTGTGTAAAGGCACACATGAGATTCCAAACTCCTGCATTCACATATCGCCAGTTTTAAGTCGGTTTTCAGGATCTACGAACAACACACGTGACCAGTAAATGAGCATTAAAAGTTAAACCACATGAACTTTGACCAATCAGGGACTCAGATTTGATAGCGTCATTTTTAAAGAAAAGAAGTGTCAACCGCCAAAAAATCAATCAAGACGGAGAAATTATAGCTCTTTAAAGCTGTGAAACAAAAAGCCCGGAGCAAGATTCGCACCAAGCCTCTTCCAACTGGGAGTTGATGCGTTAACAACAGGTAGTGGCAGTCCTGTGTGAACACCATGAGCTACACGACTCAAATCCCAGGTTCAGCGTGTTCTTTAACGCATGTCTGTGTGTGCGTAGCTTCACACGTGTGTCCTGTCCTTCTGGACCATGTGAGCGTTCAACCAACCCCACCATGGTTTCAGAAGAGTTGCAGACCAAATCTGGCTTCAGTATTTCCTGACAAATGTGTTTATGAAATGGATCCAGAGGCTCAGTTGGTAAAAGGAAAACGTTTTGAGCTGAGGTAGTTCTGATCCTAATGTTGGTGTAATTTCACAATTATTTATCTTATGCTTATCTTAACTTAAACAAAGGTTGCGACCCACTGTTATAAATGTTAAATTTAATAGTTAAGGTAACAAAACCCCCCGCTTTCCATGTATTTGAGTTTGAAACCACCCTTATCTTATCTTAAAATATTGTTTTCTGATTAACAAAATTGACATCACATTAGCAAGAAGGCCTCTAAGTCCTGAACCCTGAGTTTTATTTGTTGTAGTTTTTGAAAGATTCTCAATATTTTTGTTGGTATGAATTTGTTTTCCCTCTCTGGAGCTCGTATCGCGCTCCAGTGTTTACCCAGTCATGTGGAGAGATATCAGCTGTCGTGGGCTGAGACGCCCACAGCCGCTGAAAATAGACAGCTTGAGGATTAGGAGTCAGGTGAGCAACTCTTCCTTTTGACTAATCTACCGTTGGAGCTAACTATAGCTCCTCCTGATGCACCTACACAACACACGGAAGGTAGCTAGCTAGCATCTGATGTGTTCAGGTGGATAATGCACAGAAAAGTGAAAAGAACAGGTACGGCGGGAACGTGTGAGGTGTTTAGGTAATCTACAGACAGAAATTCACTGTTTGTTTGTTGCTTGTGTATGGTTTTGTTTTGTAAACTGGTAACATATGATAAAAAAAGATTTAAAAAGTGTAATTAAATACAAGATAAATTAGGAAAAAAATATTTTTTTATTAGTTTTAGCAATTTAAAATTAAATCAACCAATAGTTGTGTGAAAACTTCTCTCAGCTTTTATTTTGGTAGCAACACTTTAACCCTTTAACACCTGAGGAATCACCGGTGACCTTAAAACCAAATCTTTACTGTAACTTTTCAATCGTTAAAACGATCAATGTAATTCCAGCAGACTCTAAAGCAAAAAAAGCGGCGTGAATTGTTAACGTTGATTGTGTTAACAGTTGAGAAATTAGATCAAAAGACATAAATACTGGAGCTTTTGTGTTAACTGGTAAAGCATGATTTTGCTTCATTTTGAGTAAGATACATAAAAACTATACAAATTATATTTAACTCTACATCACTGTGAATCCAGTTTGTCGCTTTTTGAACGGTTTTTTTTCACAAAAATTCCAACATCACATTTTGATTCAAATTAAAGACGTTGTAGCCTTAAAGGTTTTGTCACACGGTCGCTTCGTACAATTTTCGCATTGTCCACGTATTCAGTATCATTATTCTGCATGCGGGATTTACATAATTCATAAGTGTTACGTTGTGTAACATATGTGTGTGGATGTCCGTCGAGGATTTCGGCCGACGGGTCTTTACGTGAATTCTGTTTTGAACTGTTCAAAATTTTGGGTCAGTAGAAAATTATGCAGTTTATGTGTATTGCATGTAGATTATACAGCATTTTTCCCTAAATCTTGCGCAACTGTGCATTATTTTTGTGAGATGAATACAAAAATTTGTCTTCCTACGACTATTCAAGGTATAAGTGTGTTCACTTATGTCAACTTGGACCAGTGATGTACAACTTTTATATCACACATAGGTAATTGGTAACAGTTTTAAAACTAACTCATCATATGTGGATGTATTGATCGGTCCCCCTCCCTTTGACATTTCGGGTGTCCCCAACTCATCGTTTGTTGATGTGCTGGTTGTTCCCATTAAATCAGGGGATCCCAACCAGTTCCACTTGGAACCAGCCCACAGACATTTAACAGGGGTCCCCAATCCTCTGGAAGCGAACTTGTACTGGGACGCTTTCCCAATACCCTAACACGATACCAACCCTAACTCGTTTTTTGACGAGCTGGCTGTTCCCATTAAATCATGGGTCCCCAAACTTCGGGACATGGTACTGGGTGCTGAAACGTACACAGAACTGCTACCTCGTCCCAAAAGTTGGGGATTTTATTTAATGGGAACAGCCAGAACGTCAAATGCCGATGAGGCGGGTACACCCAAAACGTGACACTAAGGGGCCCTGAACCATATGTCCAAATATGATGAGTTGTGATTGAGAATGTGTAGAACAATCACGCACAGTTGATTCATTTGCGTATCAAAATTGACTGTTCTTTTACCCCTCTATCAGTCTATACCAAGTACTCTCGGGTCTCTCTGTGTCCAAAGCGTGGAAGGCGGATCGTGGGAGAATGTCGGGTACCACAGGCGTGGATGCGACTGTTTAATTAAAACAAAGCCTCACAAGGGCTTGTTGACATGATGTGATTCCTGTTCAGTGATCTGAATGTCAAAGTGAAGAAATTCACTGAAACATCCTGTAAATTTACTGGTTCTTTGCATCTTGTTACTTCTTCTGTGGTTTTAACCGGTTTATTAGTGATACATTTCACGTCAAAGACTACAACTTTTATCACTTTTTTCATATATATTCACATATGGCCAAGTTTCATCCGTGCGAAATGCCCAAATTGTAAGTAGCCGCAGTGTGACACAGCCTCAATAAAGGTAGTTAGAAACTTTTGTCCATCTGTGTAAATGTCAAGTTAAACATTTTCAACGCAACACTCCTTTTGACCTCCCTCAGGTTTATTTTTGATCAGTTTTTCACCATGAAGCAGTTACTTTACCGCACCAAATGAGACAGATTTTTAAAGTTTTTAATAACTTTCAACAATGTTTATTTTAATTTGGGCTCATCAAACACAAACTGTAAATGTTACCTTTCAGGATGAGTTTTGGAAAACAGAGATTTTACCACGCGATGGTGCTCTTTCAAAGGTCAGAGGTCAAATTATCAATGGAGTTTTATGTCTAGACTTGAAGTCACAACATTGTATTTTCGCAACTGTTGATGAAAGTGAAAGGTTTACCCGGCTTCGCGACTGCTGATGCAGCATGCAGGGGGCGGGGCCACAGACTGTTCTTTCATCGTATCATTTGCGATCAAGGGTGTGTGTCTTTGTCATCAGTTCTTTAAAATACTTGTAAAAGCACAGTCATGACAGCACCAGTGGTGCTGTGATCATTTTCTCGCTAAGCTGGTTTCTGTGGTGGTTGGCACGGAGATGAACCACAAACTCTGCCAGCAGCTGTTTTTTTATTCACACACTTTGTTTGGAAATACAACACAGACGTGAAACGTGATATGGGAACCAGGTTATGTAACAGAGACGCTGAGGTTCCCTCTTTTTTTAGTCTCCGTTCAGGTTTTAAGTGGGAGCATATTCAAATATTTAGTCTAAAACTAAAATGCTTAACAAATGAGACGATAAATAAAGCAAAATCTATTTGATTACCAGATGATTTCACCATTTTGGATTAAATATGTTCACATTTAATGTTAATTTAACAACTTTACAGGTTTCAAATGTAAAAAATACAAAAACAGCTTTGTGTGTGTGTATATATATATATATATATATATATATATAATATATTATATATAATAGAAATAAAGCTTTTACATTTTTTTGTCACTTATAATTTTCAAAGTTTTATATGGTCTGATGCAGATGTATTTACAAACTGGCTAGACTGGTATTTTTCTCAACTTTCCTTCACGTTGGTTCACGGGCAGGTCTGAGCAGAAGGCCAACAGCGGCACGTGCATGTTCACATGAATGGGGTAAAAAAGTCTCCCGCACACGCACAGGTGACACGCCCCAGCAGGGCCGCGGCCTCGCTGACTGGGAGTTATGTCACAGCATTATGCCGCCACTCTGCCCCCCCCACCATGCCAAAAACCAGTGCTGAGCCTCTGCCAATGGTCAGATCAGATTATGACACACTGACTGGGCTCCCGAGCAAGTCACATGACCTCACTCGGCCGCTGTACGGCGTCTGCGAAGTGCTGAGGTTGTCCCCCAGTGGCCCCTTTGTTTACATGTGACATAGAATGATGAAATGATCAAGATGTAAAGAGAGAAATATAAAAATGCAGTCTGTGTGATGAATGCCTGTGGGTAAACAACACAAGAACTGCTGAATGTTCACATCAAACTGATGCTTTTAGATTTGATTCAACTTTATTGACAGCACATGTGGGTACAAGTCAATAGAATACAGTCAGCATCTAACCTGGCGTGCTTTTTTGCAAAGTATTTGTCACGTATAAAGCTCATATTTTAGAAAATAGTATGCATAAATAAGAGTTTATGATGCCAAATAGAGTCAGGCCTAAATATGAATAGTGATATTGTTTTTATTATTTTGTATATTTTATTATGTTTATGTCCACATCAGTTTATATGTTGATTTTTATGTTTTATGTTTCATTAAATGAGAATTACATTCTGTGTGTTTTTTAATTTCCATTTCTATTGTTTTAAGTCTATAAAAGCACTTTGCATTATTATTGTTGTATGAAAAGTTCTTCATAAAGATTTGATTACAAAAATGTGAATATGTAAACAACATAGAGAGAAGTTAAATACAATGAGAGATGCAGTAGATAAAAGTCAAACGATGAGATGATACTATAGAAGGAATTAAATGTAACCATATACAAAGACAGACTTATGTACAATGAGTGCAATGAATTGGATGCACAGTATTCCATCACTATATCTTTCACGTTGATTGTTTTTAGAGCATGCTTTTTTTAAAAACCACTGTTCTTTGTCCTGATTGGCTGTTGATCTCGTCAATCAATCTCTGAGCCATGTCT
Source organism: Oryzias javanicus (assembly GCA_003999625.1). Lineage (NCBI taxonomy): Eukaryota > Metazoa > Chordata > Actinopteri > Beloniformes > Adrianichthyidae > Oryzias > Oryzias javanicus. Next base: position 21,756,231 of record CM012447.1, read on the forward strand.
TTTGAACGGAATGTGTTCATCTCGCTCAATTTACGCAAATCTTTGACCGCAATCAGATCTTTCTTTAATAATAGACCAATTTTTCTACAAATATTAGAACTTTGAGAGTTTAAACAAGAGCGAAAGTGTGGAAATGTTCATCCACACTGATCTGCAATGACAGCGTGTAAACACTGACTACTCAGGTGTATATTGGCAAGAGTCTTTCAATACTACACATATCGCGATACATGACTCACAATACGATATGTATCACGATATATCCCAATACTGCACAAAAACAAATTTTCCCAATTTTTTTTAAGAGGTTGACTTAGAGGAAACTCTACCTGAATATGAACACATCAGTCATGGTAATAAAATTGTAAAATTAATTTTATTTAATGATCACAACAGCAAACGCTGTAACTGTGTCTCTGTTGCTTTTACCCACAGATTCATGCTGCTTTTCTTTTGGTAAATTAAGAAATATTTTTTTCTATCAGGAACAGTCAATGATTTCAGCAAGAAAATAATTTTTAGTATCATAATTTTAAAATAACATAGAATGAACGCACTCGATTCAATAAGCTTCCAAAAGTATGATTGAGGAAATAAAATGCGGTTTATTTTCAACATTTCTAAATGTAATTTATCCAGTACTGGTGCTCGGGTCAGGGGATTATATAGAAAACAAATAATTAATGATATATCACCTTGTCAGTAAGTTAAATTGAAACAAGTATTGCCAGATGCCAAATAGATTTTTTTCCATACAGATAAATATTATTTGGAAACTGCACACAGAAAGGAGAATTTACAGATGCTTGGTCAGTTTGTGAACCGGAGGTTCTTAAAACATAAAAAAATACTTGATTTAATTCTCAGTTAGTGAGTTTCAAGGCCGAATGAACCACAGATGCTCAAACATTTAATTTGTTTCAACTTAATGTTGTTTTCTATATTATTTGGATGTGTTGTGTCTTTTTTTTTTGCATTCATTTTTAATCGGGGCATTTTTATTCTTCCGTCTTCTACAAATTCTGCTGTGAAGTGTTGGGAAAACCTTCTGAAGCTCTTCCTGTCAGCTCGTATGATTTTTTTATGAGTTAATCAGACAGAAAGGCGTCCGCGCAGCCCCGCTCTGTTGGAGTGGGATTTAGCAACCCTCGCTTGCTTGTGGGTGTTTTCACTTCACCTGTGATGTTCTCTTGCGACTCCGACCAGATGATGAAAGCATCGCCGCAGCAGAAACAACCTGGAAGCTCTTGGCTCTGGACTGAACTCGCAGGACAGGAAAGTCTGTTTGAGATGGACTGAAACGAAGACCTGCTGACTAATTCCTGCTGTCTCACTCAGTTTCTTTGGTTTTTTCTAGGTTTCAGTCAGGCGTTGCTTTAAAGTGATCACACAAGCACTGCACCTTCTTCCCCCAAGGCTGTTAAAGCTGCACTGACTAAAACATCTAAACAGCAGATAATGAGGGGAAAACAGCCCTCCTGATGAAATTAAAATATATATTTATAAATTATGTTACAGTTTGGTTGATATTCGACCTTCATTGGGTTTTTTTCAACCCAGAAAAATAAGTAAACGGGATTTAGAAGGATTTAGTAAAGGGACTTCATTTTGAAGGAGATGCTTAACACTAGAATCCATTTGCTTAACATCTTTTCTTGTTTTGCTGTGAAGGTCAGAGAAGCTTTACGCTTTTATTCATCTCGACGGTGCTTTCCACGGCTAAAAGGAACTCATGTTTTTATCGTCAGGAATGCGGTTTGCTTCTTTCTGAAGCTGGTCTTCTTTTTTTCTCTTTTGTGCCCGGTGTTTATTCGCCGCGCTATCTGCACAGTTTCCTCTCCCCTCGTTCTCCTCTCGCTTCCCTCCTCCTCCTCCTCCTCCGGCCCCTCCCTTCCCCCGGCGCGTTCGCACGCCGCCTCTCCTGCTTGGATGATCTCTGCAGCGGCACGTGACGCGGCGCTCGCACATGGCCCGGGCGTGTGAGAGACGGAGCAGGAGATTTCCAAACATGCAAAGCGAAAGGCGCTGCTCCCTCCAGCAGCGCTGGCTCTGTGCAGCCTCACAAGAGTGCAGAGTCAGAGTCTGGGTTAACCCTCGCCTCCCCGGGTGCTCTCACACCACCAGCCGCATTCATGCTGCTTTCACACAACGTTCGGCTTAATTAGTTAGAAACTAACAGACTAATTAGTGTTTTCTGGATTGTTCATCTTCTAATCCATCAATCTAAACTCTGGATTATGTTTGATTTGAGGATTTATGGCTCAAAATCTAGCTGGATGTGACACACCATGAGGGATCCTATTAGCATTTGTCCTCACATTATTTTACATTCTGCCTTTAGGAATATATTCCAGACATAGAGGAAGAATCTAAATTAACCAAAAGCTGCAACTGAAGCACTGAAGCTTTTAATGAAAATGCTGCAACACTCTTTCACTTTATGTACTTTTTTATCTTTTCATTTTTGTGTTACTCTGTTGAGCTGCTGTGTAAATGAAATTGCTTTTAACTTTATCTTATTTTTTTTCAGAGATACTGAGAAAATATTAATGGAGCAGTTATTATGTTAAATAACTAAAATATTGTGGCCCTTACTGGCAAATCGCACCAATTATTTGATGCAAAAACATTATAAAAGATCAAGACATTGAAATTAGCAAAACAAATAATAATAATGTATAAAAATTCCAAATGAAATGCTGAAAAAAACAAAATAAGAAACCGGAAAACACCTACCTTCTCCGGTTTCTTTTTGCCTTTCGCTTTTTAACATTTCCTTTTGATTTCATAAAATTACTTTTTTTCTGAATTTTTTTTTTCTGTTTTGCGACAAACTGAAAAAGTGAAACTATAGGATATCGCTGATTGGATGATGACGATTGTCCATCACTTTTACCAAAACTTATGACATGAAGTTCCGTTTAAATCAGAGCAAGTTTTTAAGTATGAAAACATTGATGACACATTCGAGTAAAGTCAGCTTTTGTTTTTCAATTTTCTTTTCTTTTATACGGAAACCAGAAAAGGTAGTCACTAAAGGACATCACTGATTGGATGGTGATATTTGTCCATCATTTTAACGTAAAGTCTTTTGTTTCCTCGCTTATTCGTGGTTTCATGTATTCGCTGATTTTTTTTCAGTCACGTGACTCTTCCGGTTCTCCACAAAAACTTGACAATTCAAGACGCTTGTATGAAAGGTTTGCGTTTGATGGAGATGCTGCGGTGCTGAGGTGAGATGAAGAGAGTCACAGCTGAATTCAAATGGAGGGTAAATACTGCAGCTGTGACTAATCTAAACAGCCGATGAAATCAGAAAATGTGCTAATTTGACTGAAGTGCAACCGGAAATGCGACAGACTTTCTGGTTGCTATGTGCTTATTTTCTTCGAGGAGACTGTAATTTCAATCAAAATATTGCTCCCCAGCTAACCGACTGCAGTGTGAAAATGAAACCTCCTTAAATTCTATTTATTTGTTGTGATGCTGTGAGTCACCGTCCTCACAGGCTGCAGCAAAGCTGTTCGCCGGCTATTTCAGACGACAAAAACTCCCAACATCTGTCCACCTTTGAGCGGCGGTTCTTAAAATCTGAACTTTTGCCTCTCCGTGACGACGTCCGCACAACATCCTCAATAATACTGAGAGCCTGCTAAACCCTTTAAGCCTGGACACAACATATGGGTATTGCAGTTCCCATGGTTAGGGGTCACCTGGGGTTATTGCGATCTGCGATAACGTGGCATCGGCTTCGCATCCAAGCATCTGACACTCGCCGTGCACAGAGGTTCAGCGCTGAAAAGCTGCTGGAACAAAATGTTCCAATCTCGTTTTTCTCCACAGATCTCTCACTTTTGTGCTGTTTAGGTTTGGTGTTGTTGTGTTAAGCTGCTGTTTTTTCAAAGCCTGTTCTAGTCAGCATTTGATTTATTTCAGGAAATGTGTTTTTCTTTGCTCTACTTTCATTTTATTGACCAGTCTAACCTGCCTGTTGCGTTCCTCTAAGTATCCATGGCTCCCTTTTTTCCGAGCTCTTGTTTTGACTTTCTTTGTGAGCAGGCTTCAGTTCCTCCTATGAGCTCATATTAAGATCCTCTGATGCCTACGTGACTCACTGTATCATAATTTGCCTCTTTTTTCCTGCCGTCCCTCGCAACAAAGGCAGAGAAATGTCACTTTAGCCAGACATCACAAAAAATCATGCAATTGAATCTTTTTTGTTCTATGAGCCACAAATATCAGCTAAAACCACCACATTTTGAAAGAAATCTAAACAATTCCTGACTTTTTGTTTTCTTTGTCAGCTGGATGCTTTTTTTTAGCAGCTCATCTGATTGTCTATGATGAGATTACACTCTTTTCTGTCATTTGTGGGAACATCTGTCGAGTGAAAATAAAGTAACCTGAGAATCTAGAATGTGTGTTTGAACATTACCAGCACCACAATATCAAAAACACCCAACATGCAACACTTCCACTTCCTCATTAAAGACCCACTCTGATAAAAATTGTGGTTTCATCAGTTCTTTTGATAGAAGACATATATAAAGAAAATTAAGCTCACATTTTTATCTCTAAGCATTTCTTTAATCACATTGTTACAAATCAGGAGCCTCTAAAATAATGCTAAGTGAAAAAGAGGCTATTTCTGACATAGAAAAGATCACAAGCTCCCTGCCGCGCTCCATTCTGATGCATCCACTTGTAGACAAATAGATCCATGAACATCTTTGTTTCCTCGTTTGAGCTGGAATCTGGTTCAAAACTTTATGGCTGGATAGCTTCAATATTGCTCAATATTTTAGTTATAGAGCTATCATGTAGTCAGTTTTTTTGTATGATTGTATAATTAATCAAATGTTTATATTATTATATTATTTATATAATATATATATTATGTACTTTTAGCTTAATAATGGCTATAAAAAGCATAATTCTGAGGTTTGTTCCTTTTAATTTGTGACATTGTGCTTCAGTAAAAGATCAAACAACAACAAAAATGGATTTATGAAGTTTTTCTTACATAACAGACTCCCAACCTTTACTTTTACATCAACAAGGTTTTTTTTTTTAAATGTTGAACAATTACAAAAAAAAAAAAAAAAAAAAAAAAAAAACGCAAGAACATAACATCAAATCTGCATTGCTCTGATTTAAGCATAAAAAAACCGTAGGAACACTTTTGGGACAAATATTGACGATAAACTTCTTATTAATCCCATGATATATGTTGAAATACCAATATCCCATGCGATCAGCTCTCCATGTGCACCATTAATTTATGATAATGCTTTATCCCTTACATTATAGATAATAGCTGTTGTGTTATGCTGTTGTTTTATGTTAGTTCTGTGAAGATCTATAAAGTCACACACTGATGACATAACACAGCAAAATCCACAAAAATAGCGAGAAACACCCAGACCTGCACAGGGGGCATTTCCAAAAGGTTAAATAAGACATTCACTTACATAGTTCTAGATAAAGAGTTAGATTAACGTTGTAAAAAAATAAATAAATAATTTGTCTCTAATTAATTAATTGCAACTTAAAAAAAGAATTTATCGAGTTTTCTGTGTCCTGATTGGCTGAAGATCTTGTCAGTTTAATAAATCTTTGATTGGGATCAGATCTTTTTTTTCTTTCTCATTCTATAATGAGGGACTTAATCTTCTAAAAAGATTTTAACTTTGAGAGTTTAAGCAAAGCAAAAGAAAAGTCTATCTGAGAAAAGTGTAAAAAGTGCGTAATGAGAACTTTACAGCCTGAAAACTTCTAGTTTTAGAACATGTCCCCGGAATAAATAAAGGACCACTATATTTCAGCATAAAAATGAGAACTTTGCTTTTGATTGACGCTTACAGTGTTCAGTACAACGTCATGAGGGTTGGGGACACGTGTACATCAAAAAATGAATAGCCAGTTTCATCTTTCTGATTTATCCTTCTGCCAGCAGTCATGAGATCTTAGGGAGTAAATATGGTCAACACCAACACGGCCGAAGTCTATGCCGTCTAAACCATCGTCCCAAGATACTTAGGAGTGCCAAGAAAAATTTAGTTTTCATTTATGGACTACTGCTAGTGATTACCAGGTATATTTAAGTTCATGTTTTATGCCTGTCACTGCCAGATCTTTACTTTACTTGTCTTCACTCCCTTTTATCACTTTACTTTCCTTTTTTTATGCTTTTGAGTTTGTTTAATAAATGACCATCTGTGCCAGAAATCTTGGTCTTCCCTCCACCGTCCATGTGATTAAGAATTGTCTTTAACTTTAAGCTCCTCCTTAGACTCAACGTTTACTCTTGCATCCCAGAGAACGTCCCGACCAGCAACATCACCACATGGATGGGACGTCCGAGCCCTCAGAGGGTCTGCGACCTCAAGACCACCCTGCCAGACCCGCAAGGCTTCCACAAACATAGACGCAGATCTAGAGCCAGGAAAAATAGCCCGGTTGCCATAGCAACAGACTGTTTCCTCTGCTGGCTTCAGGGGGCAGCTTCTTCTCTGAGGCCATCTGTATCTTTGACACAGAACTCCCGTAAAGAGGAACTGCTGCGCATCTCCGTCCACTTTTGCTGAACTCACTCTAGAACTGATTTAACCTTTAAATATGTTCGCATGAAGGCTTGATCGTTGAGCTGTAAGCATATTCACATATTTATACTAATTTATTCTCTTCCATGCGAGCCCCTCTGTTTACTGTGTTTGCAAATACGCATAACAATGCAGTTTAGTAGCAGGTCAAAGTCAATTAAAAGCATCTAAATATTAAAAGGAAATAACTTAGATTCACATGTGTTCACTAAATTGACATTTTACATTTGGAAAAATGAAGACATTAAATGTTATTTGAGCAAGAGAGAGACTTTTTTTTTTAATCCCCATTGTCATATTTATCTGTTGCTCTTCTGCATGTCTCTGTCAACGAGATTCAAAACGTGCACCAGCTCCTGCAGGGAAGACTTGTCGCCTGTCTAAATGAGACGAACACGTCGTTTAATCCACATTTCACTAGTGCTCACGTTTTCTCACCTTTTTCATAGCTGCAGCGAATTTGAGCAGCTCCTGATCATGAGCGCGTTCAGCTTTGGAAACCTGACGCAGCTCTGGCACACAGCACATTCTTGAGCTACCAATCATCAGGTCTTTCAGGTGAAACTGAGCTGTTTTTAGGCTGAGAAATTGACACGTATCAGGTAACTCATCTTTTCATTTCCATGTTTGTTAGATAATCCTTTTCGCGTATTATGCTTGATTTACTCGGGTCTGTCTGCGGTGCGTCTCCCTTGCATTGCGTGGTCTGTGTCATGACTGTAAGTTAGCTAAATTTACAAGTGCAAAATGTGTTTAATCAGATTAATGATCAGATTAGAATTGATCTGCGTGCACGGGCCTGAAAAACTTTATCAGATTAATAACAAATGTTAATGTACTCCAAAATTATTTTGAAATGCACAGAACTATAATACTGGAAACCCCTGTAGAAGAAAAAATAGCAAGTTCCATTGTAAACAAAAGATGATCTTCGAAATAGGGATCGACCAATACGATTTTACAACAGGTCTCAAACATTGTTTATTTCAAAAACATAAAAAAGCACAGAAATAGCCACTAAAGGTGTTATTTTACAGCATTTAGGAAGCCTGTTGATATTATTACAGTATTATTATTGCCTCCGCGCTAAATACAACCAGTTTAATATCAGCCCATCAGATTAAAAAGAAGCCCGATATGTGTCGAAGTATCCAAATTGATGCCAATGCAGATATTGTTATTGGTATTAGTCAACCGTTACTTCCAAGCATGCTTTTATTAGTATTATTATTATTATTATTATTCTTAAGTGACTGTTCAAACATAATTGAAAAATCTGTGCGGCTAGTGCTTTATTTTTGGTCGCACAGACCCGGAAGAAGGGTTAAAGTTAGACATTTAGCCTTGGACGGACTTAATTTTAAAACTGCATGCGGGGATCAGCCTTATTTTGTCTGGAAACCATTAGAAACCCAAATTCACAACATTTGTTAGCACACTTTCTCAGGATTGCGTGAAACTGAATTTCCGCATTCAAAAGCTGTCTCCACCAGCTCGTACACCAAAATTCCTGCATGAAGCTTGTGTCGTGGACGGACAAATGTCAGACGCAGACACGACAGAGGTGATGTTTCCCCGACTGATCCCTGAACCTTCTGTTTGATAGAGATTCACCTCAATGTCGGACAAAATGAAGCGGCGAAAATAGTCTAAAAACAGCCAGAAACCCAAACTTTTTGAAGCTTTATGACCCCAGAGAACCTTAGCAAGACTCATTCTCCACAAACGGAAAAAGCCTTTAACAGTGAAGGATCGTCAAAAGTGATTGACGGACCAAAATGACCAAAAAAAAACCATTCAGGAGGACATAAAAGAGTCAAAACACGAAAAAGAACTACAGGACTCTTGGCTCGGTTAATCGGGGTTTATGATTCAACAAGAAGAAAGACTTTTAGACGAAAATTGATTCATATTCCACATAATTTATTGCTACATTTGATGGAACCATCTCCTCCATCAGTGTAATTCAGTTTAAGAGCTCTTGAGTTGTGCAGCTTTTTTTTCTTTTGAAATCTGCAGAAACGAAAGATCTTTCAATAACAGAAGATCTTTCTGTGAGGTTTTCATCTTTGCTTGATAATCTGAATTATTTAAGAGGCAAATATCCTCATCTTTCTTTGACAGAAGGGCTAACATCTATGCGTAGGTTAATGACTAACATTGTTCAATATTTTCATTCCATCAGTTTACATTTGCTTTGTCTTTTGCATTACCTTGAATTGTATTTGGAGCGTTTTAGAAGCAAATTAGTTCAAATATGATCAAATCATAGCAGCATATTTGCTTTTTCTTTCCTGTATTTTTCCAGCATGAATTTAAATCAAAGTATAGTATGTGTGTGTGGACAAGATTATTATTTCCAGCCTATTTTCCATATCTTTCTGGGGTTTAGCTCTCTCTCGTTGCAGCTCCGTAGTAACACTTCAGCTCCACAACGACCTGAGGGATTTCTGGCTGGATGCATCAAGCTCAACTCAGTCACATGTTCATAATTCAGAATAAAGAGCGCGCGCGCACACAGATGAAAGGATGCTCCCATTAAAGCTGTCGTTGCTGCGCAGTGGGCACACAGGAACGCAGACGTGCGTCCACGTTCGCGCGCTCGACCTCTCGTGGAAGCACTCGGAGCAGAGACTTGCAGCACTAGCGTTCTCTTCTTTGCAGCTCTGTCCTCAATGAACCTCTGCTGTTTTTATTTCTTGCAGCTCTGTTTCATTTTCTCTCACATTTTTACCATCCACCACATTGATCCAACTCAAAATTCTCAGGACCTTTAATAAGAAAAGCTATCAAAATTAAAGTATTAAAGCTTTAGTCACTCGCACAGGAACAGGGGCTTGACCATTTGGGTTCTCCAGGTTTTTGGGTTGTCCAGGCCAAGTAAGAGCACAGGTGTGTCTTGCAGTTCCTTTGAGGTTAGTCCAGCCGCCACAAGGGACGTTGTGAAAATGGAACGTGTATCGTGAAGTTCTGTAATGCTAATGGTAGTTGCGTGCACGTTTGATTTACAGATGGTGCCGTGGTTTGGTTCCCCTATGACCCACTCTTGTCTTTAGTAAGGTGCACAAACTGATTGATTGTTGACCGCACAAATGCTGTACGTGAAACGCAGGTGCCCGTAGGACACCCATGCAAAAGTCCTTATTTGTAACAGGCTGCATGTAAAGAGCACGCACTTATCACGTGAACATCCCTCTCAGCCTCTTTGTGCAGGATTTGGGGAGGTTGAAAAAAATGAAAAACTGTACGACACACCTGTGTTCCACCTACTTCACCCTTACTTACCCTTCACTATGGCAGCAGGGGCTGGTGGTGTAAACAGCCTTGACCTTCTTCCGGTGTCTTACCAGAGAGTGGCAACTCAAGTGTTGTGACCCTAAGTCCACGAGTCAATCCTGCTACATATTGGCTCTTTTTATCAAGAAAACTAACACTTCTATAAACTACGGCATAATATTTTGGGGCTAAATGAATCCATTAATGAACTAAAATTACATTTACGCTTTGGTGAGCTTTGGTTTGCAGGTCACAGTTCACAGATATCAGTTGCTACTTCAATCTTGTGGGTTGTGTCGCACAAGCGTCACAATGCAAAAGACTTGAGTCGCGACGCGCAAGACTTGAGTTATGACACTCGAGACTTGTGGTGTGACACCCGAGACTCAAGTTGTGACTCCCGAGACTTGTGTTGTGACACCCGAGACTTGTGTTGTGACACCCGAGACTTGTGTTGTGACACCCAAGACTTAAGTTGTGACTCCCGAGACCTGAGTTGTGACCCCCGAGACTTGAGTCATGATCCCAGAGACTTGAGTCGTGACCACCAAGACTTGAGTCACGACCCCCGAAACTTGAGTCATGATCCTCGAGACTTGAGTCGTGACCACCGAGACTTGTGTTGTGACACCCGAAACTTGAGTCCTGACCCCCGAGACTTGAGTCGTGACCCCTGAGACTTGAGTCGTGACACCCAAGATTTCAGTTGCAACCCACGACTTGCATCGCGATCCACGGGACTTGGGTTGTGACCCTCGAGACTTGAATCGTGACCCATGAGACTTGAATCGTTACCCATGAGACTTATGTCGTGACCTATGAGACTTTAGTTGTGAGCCATGAGACTTGAGTTATGACCCTCGAGACTTGTGTTGTGACACCCGAGACTTAAGTTGCATCACGATCCACGGGACTTGGGTTGTGACCCACGGGACTTGGGTTGTGACCCATGAGTCTTGAATCGTGACTCATGAGACTTATGTGGTGACCCATGAGACTTGAGTTGCAACCCACAAGACTTGCGTCGCGACCCCCGAGACTTAAGTTGCAAGACACGAGACTGGAGTCGCGACCCCATTTTCGCAACCACATTTTCGATCTACAGGCTCACGGAGGGGTCCGTGATCTTGATATTTGGTGCAGGACACTGCCCAATTTTTACTTGAAGACAGTCCATGTCCCCTCTTGAGGACATTTACGACTAAGGCTTGTAATGTAATGATATAACTTTGTATTTCCTCAAAGATTTTCAAGGTGTCTAAACCCAAAAAATCAAATTTTTCTGAAAAAAATTGTCAAAACTAGATCACTATAATTATGTTTTTAAAGGAAAAACACAAATGTGAAATCATTAAAGTGTGTGGAGGTTATATGGTTTTACTTTCCATCCATTTGTTATCTGAAAACAAAAAAAAACCTTACTTAGCCCTCTGACCTTCATGAAGAACAATGTTTTCAATTTTTTTATTTTCTTAATTCTGTTTTTATATTGTGTGTTTTACTCTATGTTTTATTCTGTGTTTTACTGTGAAGCACTTTGTGATTGTTATCGTGAAAGGTGCTATATAAAAAACTATTATAATTTTCATTATTATTTAGAGTATTTCCATTATAAAATAGACTCATTTGGCTGAAACAATTTGTACCTTTTTTTGTCCCCGTTGATTGCAGGTCCATAGAAAAGTAGAACGGACCAATTAGGATGGAGCTATTGTTATCACACAATAAAAATTCATTGATTGGCAGAAAGGTTTTATGACAAAAGCAAACATCTGAACAACACTTTTACCCTCAAGATTCAACCCGAAAGTTTTGTCCTCTTTTTGAGCTGTAATGTAGTTCACCTCCTGCATTCACAGGGGTTAGGGACCACGAATACTGAAAGCTGCTGTAGTCACACCGCTATGACCCACAGCTACGTCATCAGTCTACACCCTGCATGCACCTCGATGGACCAACACTCAATGGTAATGCTCACTTGGATTGCCCGGACCGTTCTAAACTGGCAAGAACGTACCAATCCAGTCCAGACTCAAGCTGAAGGTTTTTCCTACAAATGTATATCTACAACTACTGTATAAGAAGGGAGGCTAGGTAATTGGAATGTTTTAAAAACACTGACATTTTTACAACCCTCTATTTCTAAAAGATTTTGGACAGCGTTTAAAAAAGACTTTTGTTGGAAACTGGGATCATAATTTGCAGTTAAATGTAAAAGGTGCAGAGATTTCATTTTCATGATCTTCCATGAACCTCTGGACAGTAAGTCATCGGGGAACATGATTTCCTAAAGATTGTCACCTAAAGAAGACCAACGTCAATATCTCTTCAAGACATACCACCACTACAAAATATACTTTTAACTAAAGCACACAAGCTGAGAGTCAAATGCAACTAAAGGTCATTTGACGTAAACCGTACGAGTATGTAAACACTGGTTGCTATGGATGCAAGTACTGAATTCTACGAAATAGTATAAAATAAATGAACATGAAAGGATGAAAAAATGTATGGTTGCTTTTATTAATCAAAACTATGACTTAAGTATGCTGTCAAAATAAAAGATGTGACAGTCTAACTTATAGGGACAGGACGGGGCGAGGAGGGTGACGTTTGCTGCTTTCATTTAGAACTATTTTTGTTTTAAGGATATACTTTTTTCAGATTTTGTACTTTCCCTCTCAGAGGAGGAGATCTCAGTTTGAGCGAATTGAGCGTTAAGTGGCCTCAGTAAGCTGGTGGAAGAAGTTTATATTAAAAAAACATGAGATTCTGCTGTACAACTCCAGGAAACTGATATTTTATGGCACTTCCCTGTCCACCAGAGGCACAGGGCAGGGAAACTGATGCTTGTGCCCTGTACTTTCTGAGAAGTGTGTTTAATGCATCATTTCTATCACACGTTAGCCAAACGTTTAAAAAGCTGTGCCAATCCAGGCACGCTTTATAAAATTTTGGAAAGGTGATAGATGTAAGCAACAAAACAATTTACATCCACTTATTTAAAGAACAATAAGAATCCAATTTGGTCTAGATTGTATCAGAAATCCACCTGTATTTTAACAGTCACCCATAGAATTAACCAATGTAGACAAAACCAGATGATGAACTACAATAGTGAGGGAACAGGAGGCATACAAACCCAAAAATAAGGTAGTAACTAAGAAAAAAAGAAAATAAAGATCTGTTAAAAGATTAGAGACAAATGAGTCAGTAACTGTAAAGATGGTGTATACATAGAGGGATGAGAAAGTGAGGGAACAATCCCAAAAGGCTAAAATAAAAGCTTGGCTCAGGTTTAAACACCAAACTCTACAAGAATAGACTTGTGAAGAACTATATCCACTATGTGACGGAGGGTCCACACACAACACATCAAATATTCTGTCAAAGAACATTTAACCCCAGGGAAGGGTAGGTCGGGTTGCTGCTCCATTGCTCTGCTTGCGTTATAATAATGAAGACTACAACACTGTTTGCACAACAATCCATTGGAAACCATCTTTAAGAACTATCAGGTCTATATGTTGACAAAACATAAGCTATACGATCCTTCAGGTTTTAACAGAAACTTTATGAACATCTTGACAACCAGTATTTGTTGTCAAGTCATCACATATCGACACGTGGTTAAGGATCCGCGTCTGGTACCGTGTTAAGGTCAGGGTACCCTAACCCTAATCCTAAACTCAATCCGGCACCAAACCAGTACTGGTTTGAGCCTGGAGGTTGGGGAGCCTTTAATTGGAACAGCCAGTACATCAACAGTTGGGGATACCCAAAACGTTCATTTTTGACTCGGAGAGTTTCCTTAACCGTCAAAATGTCACAATTTGGGAATGAGAATGTGTCTCAAAGTAGACAGGCTGCACACTTAAATATTGATGACAAATATTGATGACAAAGCTGTCTTGTGGGTGTTAAGAAAGAAAAAACACTGCTCCCTATCTTGTACCACTGTACACCATAACTGTGTCACCGCATGAACACAACAAAAGGGATATTTTGGATGCATCTACCGAAAGTTAACAATAATTTCCAGTGTGGTTTGGTACAGACCGTGAGATATAAGTAGGCCATTAGCGAGCCAAGCTTGTGTTTATTTTACAAATCCCCATCTTGACTGCTAAGATGTTGTGTTTCTGAATTCAGGTGTGCCCTAAGAAGGGGACAGAAAATGTAGAACTGAAGTTGCCTAGTAAGGAAAAAAGCCGTCCATTACTAAAAACTCATCATAAAGGGAGTATAGGTCTACAAGATCAAAATATCTTTCAACAAACTTTTGTCTTTCAATCATTAAACAAGGTTATCGGCAGCTAAAATTTCAAAAATCTCATGAATGATTTATTTTAATGTTTGTAAACCATAAATTACAAGAATTCGCCCTCTGCATTTGGGATGCCACCAGGACCATATTGGGGACTAGTAAACTTTACAAACACTTTGATGTTAACAGAATTTCCATTAGAAAGACATAGTTATTGTCAACAGTTGTTTTAAAGGATAGAAAAACCAGAGTCTGAACATCTTAAAGCCGAGTGCATCCATAAAACGCCTGATGTGATAAGGACAATTGTGTGGGCGGGGCTTACACAAATGACAGTTTCTAAGAAAATGTTAAATAATTAACTTATATAGAGATTCTAAAGTAGATGCTTGTGTTAGTCATTATAAAAGGCTACACTTCTGGGACCATGCTTAGACAAATTTAGCATTATATTTGCTAATTCATTTGAGACTAGAGGTGGACAATGCTGGATATTTGGGTATCGATACCAAGTACAAGGCCAGTATCGCTGATATCAATACCAATATCAATACCGATATTGTGTGTGTCTCAATTTCACTATTTGTCTTTATTTATTTATTACAACTGAATAGTTTGCTTATACAATCATTTTGGAAATACACAATTTTTTTGTGAATGAAGTGTGTAATAAAACACATACGTGCGCTTTTTACACAGACAATATTGTCAGAGACTGGAGACAGATGGACAATGCTTTTGCATGAACTCCGTGAGTGAATTCAGTTTTTTTACGAATAACTGCGACTATAGTATTGATCGTATCAATACTCATCAAAATTCAGATTGATACGCTCGCCCCTATTTGAGACCAGAGTCTACCCAAAAAAATAAATAAATAAAAAATCACAGTTAAAAAATTTTAATATGACTTCTTCATAAATAGTTTGAAATGCAACAATCACAAACACAATCCCAACAAATTCTAGACAACTTTACAAAAGAATATTTATTCTGTGCTGGGTTTGCATTTTTTTAAATGTGTTTCCTCAACATTTGGGTACAAAATCTTTTGAACTTCAAACTTTAGTGGTAGTTAAAGCAATGCAACACTGGAGCGCCAGAAGGTGTATCAACAACTAAAACACAAAAGCTCCTGGGCCAAGTCTACAAAAATATACACAAACATGAGAATTTCAAAACACCCCATAATTAATGCCTATGACTCACCACAGGCCTCATGGAATAATTATAATAATTCATACTAAAATCCTCATTAACCAATAACAGAGATAATTATCCTGTAAAAGCTTCTAATTCCAAAAGTAGATAAATACATTTAAAAGACAAACGCTCCCTGATGTTCTCACAGTTTGAGTTTGAATCAAAGCAGGAAAAGACAGGAGATAATGACTTATGAATATATAACAGGCTGAGAGCTGAGGAGGGTCACCGAGCAGCCACTCATCATACGCAGGTATGGCAGGAGAGGAAATCCTGCTTCACTTAGCGCGCACAGGTCATGACTAGTGCCGCATCACTCCACGGATGCTGCATCTGCAGCTTCATGTGCAGCTGAGGGAACTAATGATCTGCTCTCACACTGAGCCTCCAGCAACTATGACAGAAATCAATGTGTGTTGATTATTTGCCTTGTTGTCCTAACAATTTCCTTTCGCTTCAAAGTCTTACAATAAATTAATATTAATTTTTTTGTTCATTTTTCAGGTTTTCAGACATAAACCCAAAAACTAGAATCTAAATATAATCTAATTTGATGCTAAAAACCAGAACATAAAATCAATGTAGTTGAGAAGTCGGAACCTAAAAGTGACTGAGACTGGAATGATTTCCACGTTGTGTGTCGCTGCATGAACTGCTTGAACTTTACAGCCACTTACCGTGTATGCACTCAGCTCCTCCCATCATGCTTTGCTGCTGCTGTGGCGGTGGCTGTGGCTGGATGGTTTCCAATCCGAGAAGCGAGGAGGAAGAGGACGAGGAGGACATGGAGGATGAAGAGGAAGAGCAGGGTGGAGGAGATGTGGGAGGACACTGAGAGCTCTGGTTGGGAATGGCAGACTGGGAGCTCTGAGAGGACAAAATGGAGAACAAAACATTAGAATATATTCAGAGCAGATGTCAAATTGTTCTTAAAATATAGTAGCAATACAAGTGTGAAAGGGAAAATTGTTAACAGATATCAAATGTGGGCTACGGAGCTGCATTTTGTCATTTTTGGGTTTGTTAGTTTGTTTTTTTTAGCTTATAGGGTTTTACAACTATGCAGCTTAATACTAAGGCTTGCATGAGTAATTAATGTAATAAATCTGGGGATTAAGACACATTTCTTATACAGACTAAGCCAGAAGCAATAGAACTAAGAAAAAATCCTGAAGTCTTCTTAGTGGCTTTAAACTTAGGGGTTGCCGTACCAATCTGAGTATTGATAATATCAAGGTGAAGTATTGATACTAGCGGGATGAGATTGATACTTTTGATAGTTTCATGGCAGGATTTTTCCGTTGCATTGTTGATATTTTTAATCATTACCATGTTATATATATGTTCGCAGTGCTGTTACTTATATATTTTTTTTAATTTAACACTAGTTAGTGTCATCTTATTATGGTGGCATTATGCCATTTATTAATATACATGTTCTTTATTTGATTTATGTTTAGTACAGGTTGCTGTAATTATATAATAAAGATTTTTATTTGCCAAAAGTCTCAGTCCTGTGTTTTATTATACATTTAATTAACAAAAGAATTTGCATTTTGAGAAATTATTTAATAATACAACATTTCAAGAAAAAATTTCAGCATGAATATTGATATTGGCAATACCAGCTCTGTAATTATTTGTGTTGATGCTTGTGTTGACGTTTGAAACTGACACAAGACTCACAAATGCTGCATTTTAGAGAATTGAAACCTTAAATTTGTGACCAAAGTGTTTTAATGAAGATGATGACGATGGAAAGAGTAAGTTCCATTTTGATTGTCGTAGATTCTCTGTCCCACGTCCAATACTTCCTTTAGCTAAAACTCCATGGTTTGGATTTATTTTTATAACAAGCTAAGAGATCAGTGAGGCAAAGGCTGCTTTAGTGTAACTTTACAGTCTCTCATAGTTTTGAGCCTTCTAAAAGCTAACATGCTAACATAAAAATGAGAGGAGCTGAAAGACAGATCAAAATTTACAGCCATTTATAAGTTATATTAACACTTCTATTCTGTTACATTCCCAATTGTTTCATCAAACAGGGATGGTGGAATATGCTGCAGTACTACTCTCTGTCTTTGATTTACTTCTTTGATTTTTGCTAAAAATATGGTTGAAGCTAGCCTGACACGTTTTCTACTTTAAAGAGGCTAACATGCTTTTGTTAAAGCTTCCAGAGTAAACCATATCCACAAATATGATCATAAATTACATTTGGTACACTAGAGAACTAAATATTTTATGAAATATGAGTTATTTTCGTGAGCTTTTTTCGGACCCGGAAGTAACACAACTTGATCTCTGAGGCTCCGCCTTTAGCTTCTTGTGGGTGCTGTTCATGACGTCATCCTAAACCCAACCTTTTTTCCCCACGAACACAAACAACATCCAAACTTTTGCAAAGATGGATGTGCATGTCGGGCATATAAAATAGAAGCATTTTGTCAATTACCGCTAGCTCTAGGGCTGGTGCTGGCAGCACAGACACTTCCTGTAAAGGGAAGTATTCACTTGTCAAGTCATAATGTGAGGACCTGTTTGTTCTTGTAGGTTGGTTGGTGCTCAGTGACCGTGAATGACTATGGGAAGAAACTAGAATCATTCGATTTGTGTGTGCATATTTCTTGATTTGTAACTCGTACATTTTGTGAGTAACTGTGTTTACTTGCAATTGTGTATTCACATGTACAATATTTACAAAATACAAAAAAAACACACTAGGTGTGAAGAAGGACCTCATGCTGTCAGATCTTTGAGAACTCAACGCTCCCTAATGGCAGCACCCCCATCCCCTTATACCAGGGGTCTGCAACCTGCGGCTCCAGAGCCACATGTGGCTCTTTTATCTCTCCATAGTGGCTCTCTGGCTGAAGAAAAATAAATAATAGTAAATTTCAAAAAAATTGGAGATTAGCTATTGTTTTAGCAATATACTAACATTTTTGGCTAATGTGTTACCTATTGGAGTTTTTAGGCTAATTTAGAATTTTAGCTTCTATTTTAGCAACATGCTAACGTTTTTGGCTAAGTTTTCTGAGAAGTTTTATGATAATTAGGAGTTTAGCAAATATTTCACTAATGCTAATGTTTTCAGCCAATTTGTTATCTACTGAAATTTAGTTAATAGTTTAGAATTTAGCTTCTATTTTAACAACATGCTAACATTTTTGACTAAGTTAGTTTTCTGAGGAATTTTAGGCTATTTTGGAGTTCAGCTAGTAATTAAGCAACAAGCTAGCTCTTTTTGGCGGATTTGGCCTCTGATTAGTTTTTTATGCTAATTTGGAGTTTAGCTAATATTTTAGCAATATGCTAACATTTTTAGCTAATTTATTATCTACTGAGGGTTTTAGGCTAATTTTGAGTTTAGTTTTTATTTCAGCAACATGCCAAAATTTTTGGTTGATTTAATTTACATAGAAATGATATGCTAATTGGAAGTTCAGCTAGTAATTAAGCAACAAGATTGCTACTAAAGTTAAAAATGAAAAAAAAAAAAACCTTTTTGAAAGATGCTAGTTTTATTTTTATATATTGTTTTGCTTTTGTTCATGCCAAAAATAGACATTAATCACATTTATAAAAAATAAATAAATAAATAAAAATAAGGTTATGAATGCAAATCCAAATTTCTTAAAGGCTAACGTAAGTCAATCCCTCTAGGTTTGGATCAGTAGAAAACGAGCCCAAATGGCTCTTTTACTCTTAAAGGTTGCCGACCTCTGCCTTACACGGTGAAACCAGGAGTTCTGGTTCCCAGTCATGGTGATCAGGCAGCACCAGGTCCTTCTCCACACCCAGAGAGCGGAGCGAGACGTGGGGCTGATTGACCCACTACACTCTCTGGGTGTCGAGGGTGACCTCGCACCGCCTGCTTTCGCCGTGACTGTAAACAAGCGCTCGCGGAGGACCTCCGTGGCGGAGGCGTTGGCAGATAAGGTGCGGCCACGAAGGAAAGATGAGATTAGAGAAACTTTAATGTTAAGTGTTTAAAAAAAAAAAGCATATTTACCCTTTTTTTTATTAATTTGCCAGTCATTTCTGTTTAAAAAGTGGAAACATTTTAAGCTTTTTCCAGGTTTCATGCATGATATAAGTTCAAAGTGGATGATAATAAAACCCTGATGACCTTCCAGCATTCACACTCATCACTTACGCACGAATCTTTGAAACGTTACAGGAGTCTCACATCAGAATTGTACGTAAATGCAGTTTTGTGTATGTTTTAGGTGATTCGTGGGTACTTTTTTAGGATTTGTGAGTATAGTTCATTTCAAGCTGTTGTATTTTACAGTTGTGCATGTGTAAATTATATTTTGTATATGTGAATACACCGTTACAAGGAAACACAAATCTATTGTATGAGTTACAAATCGAGAATTACGCACACAAATCAAATGACACTATTTTCTTCCATAAAATACTGCTTTGTGGTTGTTTTTTATGAAGAATTAATATTATAATACACTCAAAAGCTCAAAAACATGTATATTGAACAAAATATGCCCTTTAAAGACGTTGGTTTGACTGATTCTACTTGACTTGTTTTTCTTTGATATCTATGATCTTGAACTAAAGGACTTTCAGCTTCGCTAGCTGAACATTTGAACAAAAACACAATTTTAATGGAAAATGAACTAAAAGCCTTTCTGGCAACGAGCTGGCCACTCCAAGCTCTCCTTCTTTTTCTTTGCTTGTGATGGAAACTTTTTAAATCCTCTCAATGACAATGTCTAAAGACGTTTTACCTGAGAGGGGATCTGGGCGCTGGCAGAGCTGGGTCCATTGCTGTGCATCCCCATCCCATTCTCGGTCAAGAACTCCTCCAGGTCCATGTACTGGAGCTGGAACAGGCCTCCGTCACAAGGCAGCGTCCTCTCCCACAACAGCGGCCCCAGAAAGGCTGACTGGGAGTTGGGTCGGAGTGGGCCAGAGCCTGGGGTTCCTCCAACCCCACCGGGACCCCCGGTGTTGACACCCAAAGAGTCTTCATCTGAATCCAGAGGTTTGTCTTTATCTGGGGATAAAGGAGAAGAAGACATAGTTGGTAAAACTGTTTTGATAGAAAGACAGTTTGATGAACTGTACTATAGTTTGAAGCTCGGCTGTTTGAAGGGCAGGAGGAGAGATAAGAACCAATACCTCACTCCCATCCTGACAAGGTGAGATAAACTGAAACTGTGGGGTCAGAAAGGCTGAGTTTGTGCTTCAAATACTGAGATTTTCCAAAAATAAAACAAACAAAAAAAGTCAGTTCAACCTATTGCCTGTATAACAGAATTGGAACGAGCGAGTGTGATGTCACCCACAAAAATGGTTCTGGACTTCCAGTGAAATGAAGCCAATTCAGTCGTCATTTTTTTTTGCGATACAGACACCGTCATGTTGTTGCGAGATGACATCAGTAAGTCGATCTGAGTCAAAATTTTGATGGTTACCAGTCTCGCCAATCAGGAGTGAGATTGTTGGAAGTCCACGCCCCTTCCACTGAAAGCTGACTCAAGAGAATCTGTCAATCAAATGCTTCAAACATTCGACGTGAGACCCCCTACTTTTATTGAGGCCTCTGATTGGCCGGTATATAACTTGAATAACTTGCGCAACAGAAAAATATTAGGATTAGCAAGAAAAAATGTAGCAGAGAAAAAAATAGTTATTCTGACATATTCTGACAAATCTAACGACTGAGTAAAAGCAGATAAATTCTCAATAGAAGTCTATGGGATATTGGTGTTTTGGGAGTAAATCCTGTTTGAAATGCCAGGGGGTAAGTGTCACTCAGTCCAGTTCTCGCACCTCATGCTATAGTCTCAAAATTCATTACGACCCAATAACTATGGTACATTTTGACAGGATATCTGAAAATTTGGGGACAATTTAAGGAATACTTAAATGAAACAAGTCTTTAAACCAAAAGATTCCACTTCCATACAGGGCGCCACTTTGAGTCACGTGTGGCATCAAAGCAAATATGTACTTCTCCCACCTTTAAAGTGCACCAACCCTTTGATCTTTTTCACTTTAAGCTAATAGATTTTAGAAATTGGTTTGATGTGGAAGAAGCTGTCCAAATAAAAACATTCTATTCTGTTTTTTTTTCTGAAATGTTCAAAATATTATGTCAATTATGTCAAAACTCTTATGGCTTTATTTTTTACAAAGTACAAACCAAAACAAAACCTTAACTTAATTCCCACTCATTCAAACTGAGCCTGTGGGATTTTTTCAGCGTGAAAGAAACCTCCTATGAGGTCGTATCTGAGAGATTATCATCTTTTATACCAAATTCTGCAAGAAAATAATCCCAAAAGCCAATTCTAGCCAGGGGTTTGTGCAGATGTAGAAATGCACTTAGCTGCGTCTAAAAATAAACCAAAGAGGACCGACCCCAGAACATGGACCTGACAGAGAGGGTGAGACTCCAATGGAAAGATGGATTCGGACCCTAGGCGTTCATTTACATCAACAGAGCCCCGGACACAAGTGCTTATACAAAACAAGCCCAACAAACGATGAAGTCTCGAATAATTATGCTTAAAAAATATTTTCAGAGTGAGAAACATAAAGAAGACAGGGCAGCTGAGGCTGAGGATGAAGAGGAAATAGGCTGGAAAATAAAGAATATATACATGAGAGATTGGAACCAGCGTGAATGGACAGAGGGGGGAGGAGCAGACGCATTTGCTCTCCTCTTAATCTCTCTTCAGCAGCTCGTCTCTTTTATTTGTATCTATCAAAACAGACCTGTGGATTGCTGGTCTACTCCTCTTCAATGGCTGTGCAAAGTTGCTGGGTATTGGCAGGAATTGGGACACGCTTTTGTATCCGCTGATATGGAGCATCCCAAACATGCTCAGTGGGTGACATGTCTAGTGAATGTGCTGGTCATGCAAGAACTGGGATGTTTCTCAGTTTCCAAGAATTGTGTATAGAACTTCCGAACTTGGTGTCGTGCATTAACACGTTGTTATTGAATGTATGGCACAACAATGGGCCCTATGATCTCGTCATGGTATCTCTCAAAATTCCATCAATAAGATGCACCTGTGTTCTTCATCCAAAACATACGCCTGTCCATAGCATAACCCTACCTACACCATAGGCCACTCGAAAACCTAGTGAACTCTAGGTGCAATAATCCTGCTGTCAAATCAGCATTCTAGGAATGGCATACCTGTGTGGGGTGATTTATACTCTGGATGCAATTTATACTCCAGCAAGACTTTTATTTCGGATGTGACTTATTGTCTAGAGCAACTTATTATCTAGTGGGACTTATAGTCCAGTGTGACTTATATTTCACATGCGACTTATACTCTAAAAACAATTTATACACCAGATGCAACTTATACTTTGGATGCGATTTATATTCCGGAAGCAACTTATACTTCGGACGTGACTTATACTCCAGGAGCGACTTATTCTCCAGAGGCGACTTATCCTCCGGATGCGACTTGTACTCCAGAAACGACTTATACTCCAGAAGTGATTTCTACTTTGGATGCGACTTATACTTCAGAAGCAATTTATGCTCCGGCTTAGATTTATATTCCATCTTAGATTTATACTCTACTGCGATTTATAGTTCTGATGAGACTTATACTCTACTACAATTTATACTCCAGTGCGACTTATACTTTGAATGCGATCTATACTTTGGATATGGTTTATACTCCAGATAGGACTGGTACTCTAGATGCAACTTATACTTTGGAAAAATGGGCACATGATTTAGCACATCAATATTCATGCATATTTTCTTTTTCAGTTCTATACTTTTGTAGGTAAGGTTTTCTTTTGTGTAATTTGTTATCATTAGCATGTAGTTAAAAAAGTTTAGCATTGCTCGGTTGACCTACATCCATTCCCTGTTGTTACAGGTTTTGTTCAGAACACTTAAATAAAACGGGTTTTGGTTTTGGATTTAAGTATTTAGAGAACACTTTGGTAAAGTTACATGCTGTATCCTTGAGATTTTTTTCTGCTTTCTGTGAACCTCCTTAGACAATGCAGCCCTTCCTTCTGTGTTTTTGGCTTTGTGTATAGTACAGCAGATTTATTTCTCTTAATAGATCCTGTTTTCTCAGGAGCAGCGGGAAAGCAGGATGAAGGAAAAAGGTGTGACTGGCTTAAGATTAAGTTAAGTGTTGGTGACACCGTCGACTAAAGTGGACAAGTCATTAAAGAGTGACTTAGAAGTGACCCCAGCGCTGAAGAGAGAACACAAGGATCTAACAGGGAGGGCAAAGCAGAGGAACGGATGGAGGGAGAAAGGTGTCTTAGGAGAAGGATCCAAAGAGATTCCTGTTAAAGAAAATAGTGAATAAACCAGGCGGGAGGAAGATAAACCCCGCAGAAAATGTAAATGAGCGCAGGGACTGTGGTGGAGTAGAAGATGGAGTGATCTGGCAAGACGACAGCGAGGCAGTAAAGCGTGAGAGGGAAAACTCAAAGACGTGTGAGAGGGAGATGTGCTAAATAGAGTGGGTGTTTGTGAAGGCGTCAAACAAAGCTAGCCAGGGGAGAAAAAAAAGCAGGAGGGCGAAGGAGTAGCATTCACTCTGCACAGCAGAAAACCAGAGGTAACGAGAAAAATAATCCCGCCGACTCTCTCTCTCTCGTCGGCCCTGAACGCACCGCCTATCAGCAGGAGAACGCCGCTTTCGCTGACAGTGAGGCGAGACAGGGCTTTGGAAATGCCTTCTGACTCCTTGGCGAGCCTGTCAGCTGTGCTCACCATCATCATTTCCTCCTCTGCAGGCGGAGGGCTAAAAGGAGCCTGCAGGGAATCCACCAGGGGTCGCCAAAAACAAAAGAAAATCTTCCTCTATTTGAGAGTGGGTTTTCTTGAAGACACACTCCAATGAAAATAGTGTTTTAAAATGTTATTGTTGTGCTTTTTATATCTATAAAGAAAATTAAGCCTAAAATTGCATTTCTGAATATGTCTTTATTCAAATTTGATGTAGAAGCTACTACGGCAAGCCACAAGCTCCATTCTCCACTCCTTGGTGATGCATCCACTTGTAGATGACTAGATCGCTCTAATATTGCTCACCATTTCTGTTGCACCGCTAATGTTAGCTTGGGGCTGTAAGCTAGCAGGAGAGCACATAGACAGATGGATGATGGGAAAGGGGGCAGGCTTACTCCATACTCAGAGGTGAATTTTTATCAAAGTAATGCAGGTTTTTTGATTTTGGCAAAAAATTGCATAAAAATGAAAAGATCAAAGCTTTGAAAATAGATCAAAGGTGATCGGAATTCTTTTGGGGATCCAGGTTTTTGAAACTGTTGCTCCACAGACAAACATTACAGCTCTAATGAATCCTCAACTGTTTTTCAAAATAAATGAATTTTTTTTTTTTTTTTCAGAAAATCAATGCAGCATCCTCACAGCACTGATGAGTGGGAGCGAGAGCAGCTGTGAGGAAGGAAAGGCAGCCTGGTTAATATTTGCTACAGCAGCTGGTGAATGAGGAACAACTAGAGAGTGAGCTGCAGTACAAACACAATTTGATGTGATTTACTTTGACCAGTGAAGGTGCAGCAGGAAGGAAGAAAGGTCTAAGGTAAAAAAAAAAAAAAAAAAAAAAAACAATATGCATGTGAGCATGTTGAGTAAGCAGCTCCTCTGTATTTTACAACCACACACCCTGTCACATGTACAAACACACACCCATGTGTAGTCCCAGCAACTGCATGTGAGACACAAAATAAGGAAAACCAGTCATAAAACATCTGCTTTATTAAGGAAAATCTATCAGAAGAGGAATTCTTTCCTGTAATGTGTTCAAATGTACCCATGATGCATTGGGGTACTCACCCTTCATCTCACAGCAATCCTTGGGGCTCCTCTGGTCGGCCTTGATTGGCAGCTGCAGCAGAGACTTGAGGTTGGTCATGGAGGTCAGCTGTCCACCTTGGGGGCCACTTCCGGAGGAGTTGGTGGCCCCAAAGTGCGGGCTGGTGGCCCCGGTGGGGAGTTCCGGCGGCAGGAGCTGCGCGAGGGGCCTTGACATAACTTCCCGGGAGAAGGAGAAGAAGGAGGGGGGAACTGAGGAGGAGTTGGAGCGGAGCAACCTGCCGAGTTCAAGATCAAAATAATCCACTTAGAGACAGCAAACAGGCGTCAAAAAAGGGTGCGCGGGCGCGTGCGGGCGCTCGAGATCTCCAAATGATAAGCGTTTGTCCCATACGGAAAAAATGGACCCCAAAAGAAGAGGAGATTAAAATGTCTCTAATTCATCCTGTCACGGAGAAGGAAGGACGGGCTGAGCCCCAACCAGCCTCCTCTCCGGAGATGAAGCAGGAGAACCCGGACCGGTTCTGCGCGCTGCTCCGAGCCTCAACCGAACTCAAAAAAATCCAAAAGAAACGGCAAACATCGGATGCAGAAAAGAAGAACGCCGCGAGGACTCGACGTGACCGAAACAACATGAGAAATAAACAAAAATAAAAACCTGCAGTTTTTTTCCCCTCCTCTCTCCCTCCTTCACGCGCACATCTCTATTTTCGTCGCGCGCTCTCCCTGCCTGTCAGCTGGAACCAACACGGGGCCGCTAGCGTGACGTCACCGCTCACGGGGGAAAGGCGCCTGGAGGCGTGGTACTTTTTGCATACTGAGACCACGCCTCCTTCACATCCAAGCACACTCCAGTTGCCTTTACGGCACACATGAAAAATACGGGATTTCATTGTCTTGAGCAACATAATTTAAATATATATACTTTCCAATAATTTTAGCATAAAAACAAAATTAGAAAATTGTTTTTGTCTTTTTTTTTTTAGCCTTTATCATCAGGAATCAGTAAAGAATTACCACCAAAAGGTTTTAAAGGAAATGTTGATAAGCATATGTTTGATTAAATCTGTTGCAAATAAAGAGTATTTTTCTAAAGGATCAACGAAAACTTAATAGCTTGAATAAAATGTGAAAACAATCATAGAAATATTTGAAAATGATTTTTACACATTTTCCATGAACGCATCATCCGAGGCAAACATTTGATCGTCACGCCCACTTTTTCTCAGACCAATGGTGAGTGCTCAGCTGATCGGCCCCATGGAAGAACCGTGAACTCAACCTAATCTCATCACAATAAACATCAGAGGGAGACCTTAAACTGAGATATAAGGACGATGCTCTGTCGTGGGCAAATGAACAATTTCTGGATTAGATTGTTTTCTCTCAATCTATCAAAAAAAAAACAAAAAAAACAGATATGAATCTGTCTTTTCTTAAAAAATACATATTTAATGTCCACGCATTTCAATTTTTTTTTTTTTTACTTTTTTCATCAACACGTCATGTTCCTCACAATTTCAACTTAATTTTAAGTTTTAGATAAAACCAATGATCCAATAAACGTGTTTTTAATGTCATAAAAGCGAGTGGAAGCGCCGCAGCTGTTCCCGCTCGCCCTCGCGCTCTCAACTGCAAGGAAGCACGTGTTCCCGGCACGCGCTGCGCTGTTGCCTACCGGCGCCTGCTCTGCGCTGCGATTGGCGGAATCTGGGTCACTTTCTGCCACTCTCGCTCCCCCATTGGTTAAAAATAGGTCACAATCTCCTCCCATAGCTTTCTTCATGCCAGAGCCACGTGACAGGTCTGCTCAAAATACAGCGCGAAAAATTATGCAAATTTCAGCTATAAAAGCACACAAAACGGGTTAAAATAATAAAATTTCAATATTTATTTTACTTTAAAACGTATGTATTGTCGTTTGACAGTTGGTGGATCTGTTTTAAACATGATTTTCTTATATTTCTTTAACATTTTATTACTATTCTTAAAAGAAACCAATTAGCAATTTTATGTTTATTTTAATACACTTTCAAATAATAATATTTTTTTGGCATTGACAAGTCTTATTCACCTACTTCTTATCTGCTTTGTTCTGTAGGGAATTATAAAGTTGTGGAGTTTAAAGAGGGCCACACACAGGCAGACCTCACTCACACCTATGTGGAAAAAGAAAAGGTTGATTCACATATTGGCTCACAAATGAACCAAAGAGAAGAGAAAAAAAAAAGACTCAGCAGGAGGGAGGTCTTGTGTTTCCAGTGAACACTTCTTCACAGGCCGAGGAATGTGACCCGGCAGCTGCTCGGTGGGGAAGTCGGTTCCTAGAAAGAGTTGTTGCTGTTGTCCCAATCCAGGAGTGAGGATGTTCAAACTTTTTTTTTTCTTTTTTTCATTGAGGACCCCTATGGAAACTATATGAGAAGAGTGGGCCCCTCACTCTATGAAGTATGTGTTATATATCTTTTGTTGGGTGCCAGTGTTTCCACTTGAGGTCTGATGCTTGGTTTTATAGATCATAAAATAAAATGTATTGTCAACGTTCATACTCAGGTGTATTTCTTTTTGAAAACTAAAAAGTTTACTGAAAACATATGTTAAACAATTTTGCAATAACACTGCAAACAACTGATTAAACATCAACTTGTAAAGTTCAAGTTTACAAGTTTACGTTTAAGTTTAAAGCTTGTAAAGCTCTGAAACACCTTTTTTTACACCATTTATAGGTGTTTAATACATTTTTCTACCAAGCTTTGCACATTTTTTTTAGCATTTCAGACACTTTTAAAAAACAAAAATACAATATTAAAGTTTAATTTATTTCAGATTTATCCTAACAGTTAAAAAAGTTATGGTGCCATTTGTTTTGTTAGAAGCTAAAAAAAACTACAAGAAAATAACAAATAAAATAAAAGCTTAATATTAGCATTTACCTGAACACAATCAATTAAAATGGCTAAAAAGATACTGAACATTTGCAATTTACATATAAATATCCGAAACCCTTAAATGAGACAAATTATTAGAAATTAAAACATGAACAGAATTCTCTTTTCTTTTTAAAAAAAAAGAAAAAGCAACAGTAAAAACTGAAATAGCTCAATAAATTCCAAGAAAATCAACGTGTCTTGATATTTTTTTTTTCTTTTTCAAATCCATTACAAAGCCCGTCTTTGAACACTGTAAAAAGTAAGAACCCCCTATACTCAATAAGATTGTGGCAACAAAGTGACAATTAATATTATTAAGTAAATTCAACATGTCCAAAAAATAATTGCTTTTACTAAAAAAATGTTTAAGATTGAAATAATAAACAAACTTATTATGACAACATTTTTAGCTAAACCAACTTAAATTACAACAACATGTTAGTTAATACTGCTTTTTTGAGGATTGCTGTTCGTATTCCTCTCCCATCAGCCATTTTTTGTTCATTTGGTCTCGGTGTTGAAACACTTCGGATGATAAATGGTGGTCCTTCTAACTATACATTTTCTTATCCTTAGTATATATTACTTATGTTTATCATTATTATTATCATTATTATTATTAAAAATTCATTTAGAGGAACTAGTTTATTTTTTGGACTTGTTGAATTTACTTAATATTATTAATTGTCACTTTGTTGCCACAATTTTATTGAGTAGAGGGGGTTCTTACTTTTTACAGTGAAAAACACCTTTCAGGATGTTATTTTGTAGGAATTTTTAAAAAATCAACAGGGGACACATGTTGGGGTAAGTTTGGATCCAACAATATTGTATCATTCAGAGCGGCTGTTGGTAAAAAAAAAAAAAAAAAAAAAAAAAAAGTCTTCTGGTCTTGGTGAAGTCCTCCTGGCTTCTAAAGCTGCTGACAGATATCTCAAAGACGCCATCTAGTGGTTATTTGTTGAAAAGCACCATGAACCATTTGAATGGGCTAAACACCTCATAGTGAATATGTTAAAGGAAATACTTTACATTAGTATTTTAATTCATGGGCCATTTATTTCCCTCTTATAGTGTGTATGTGTAAAGTTCTAAACTTTATCCCCAGACAAGAGTCCCAAGCACAATGAGTGCTGCTTTAACTGTCTGTTTTTAAAAGGAATTTCAATAAACTGACTAAAGTAATTTATAAATAAAAATAATCATTATTGAAACTAGAGGACCATATAGAATATTTTCTAAGAAAAAACCTTTTTCCGACTTCTCCAGAAGGTCAGGATTGAACTGGGAGCTAAGACATAAAGCAAAAAAAAAAAATCCAAACCATTTTTTTTATAATTTTAACACTTATACTATTGCATCTCCTGTTTTTTTTAAACTGGTGCACTATTACCTAGCAACAACATAATTATAATTTCCTGTTTTTAATGACTGAATAATGCATTTTTAATTAACTTATTTTTTTGTCGTAAATTTGTTCAACTGGAAATGTTGTTGTTGCACAGACCAGGAAACACAATAAAGACCTATTGTCTTTTGAACCTTTTGGCCCATTAGATCACAGAGAGGAGAATTATGTGGAGTTCTGCTAAATGTATACATATTCTGTCACCACACAGCTAAGAAAACTGTGGTTCAGACCAGATAATAGCCCTATAGTTCAACAGCAATGTGCATTTGAAACCATTATATCTGAGGAATCATGATAAAAGCATCAATGTTAAATTACATTTAGAGAATCAATTCTCAAATAAATTCTGAGAATCAATAGTTCTGATTGATTTTAAAATATAATCAAAATGTACAAGTATGAAACATTTCCATC
This sequence comes from Oryzias javanicus, assembly GCA_003999625.1. Classification (NCBI taxonomy): domain Eukaryota; kingdom Metazoa; phylum Chordata; class Actinopteri; order Beloniformes; family Adrianichthyidae; genus Oryzias; species Oryzias javanicus. Next base: position 21,786,142 of record CM012447.1, read on the forward strand.
TTATTTTATTAACAAAAAAATCCTTTCAGTAAGGACATTTTCACATATTCAAAGTATTTGAAATTTTTATTTCACTTGAGGGTTTTCAACAACTCACTTTTAGGCAAAGAGGATAATATTTTAGTAATAATATTACATGTTTAGTTTGACAGAAAACAGAAGCACGTGTGGACAGGATCTATGCAGACACTCTTCTGACAGAAATGGGGTGCAAAGTGTGCGGATGGAGGGAGAGAAGGGCAGAAATATGCTATCATGTTCGACAGAAATGGGGTACGCATCGCGGAATGTAGAGAGAGGCAAGAGGTATATAACATGGAAACGTGTACTCATCCCGCTGGTTTACGAAAAATGCATCCCCAAAAACCGCCCTTGTGAGACACAACGTGGATGAAAGAACGTAAAAAAAAAAAAAACCAGAATATATAATAAAATACTAAAATGTACAATACACTTTTCAAATTTGAACACATTAATAGTTTAAGTTGCCTTTGAAAAAAGTAGTGTACGTTAAAAAATCACAATACTTTTTCTCTCCTTCTCATTCGATGAAACTCCGTTTTGTGACGACTCTTTCTCATGAGCTACTTCCTATTCCCCCAAAAATTCTAAAAAGATTCCTTTACATTTGGGCAAAAGTTAGCTTAGGTATAAAAAGTGAGTTTGGAGACGAGGACGACACAGTCAGACTGCGGAAAAAACGACAAAAACGTACGACGTTGATGCTGGAACACTGACGATGGAGTGCTTGCCTTCATTTTTCAAATCGAATGCTTGAGGAACAGCTGGGAAAGGGGAGGGGTCACGCGTCTGCGCTCTACTACCTCATGGGGTTGTTTTATTGGTTCGTAAGGAGGAGGCGGGGACGTCAAGCTACAGACTCCTCCCAGAAACTCCTCATGATTTTTTTTTTTTTTTGTTCAAAACTTTTTAGTAAAAATCCGACATTAAAGACAAACTAGTCTAAAAAAAAGTTCACTGGTTGTAGTCGTTGAGAACAGCCGATCTCTCAGGTGGGACCAGGCTTGGGACGATCAGTTGGTCCGACAGACCGTGATTCGGCCTCATTTTTAATAGTCCCGCTATGCTGGAGCCCCCACCCCGGCAGGAGAAGTTGTGGCGCGTCAGGAGCTGGGAGCTCCAGAAGCGGCGTCGGCATTTGCGGCATTGAAAGGCAGCTTGTTTTAGATGGCGCCCCCGGTGCTTCAAAGCTCTGAACAGTGAGGAGGTCCGCCTCCCGCACACCTGGCACTGCAGCCGGGCGTGGCGGCCCGAGCTGCGGGGAGGGTGCCTGACTGCGTGGTGGACCAGAAGGAAGCCGCGTTTGGTGTAGGTGGTGCTGGGGCAGACGGGGCAGGGGAAGCGTTTCATGGAAACGTCTAAGGAGGTGAGCCCCGTGACTCGCACCGCGCCCCCGCACCAAGACTTCACCTCATGATGCCCCCCTTTATCCTCAGCTGGGCCAAGAGCTTTTTTTGTTTGATCTGTGCTTGTAGTTTCCCCCTCTTCCTCCGTAGGATCATCAGCTTCCGGCGGGTGTCCTCGCTCAGGGGGACCCCCACCAGTTTGCCGTCCCTCATGATGCTGTGGATGACCACACGCCGTTTTTTCTTTCTCTGTTTCTGGGGGTGTCCGTGAGGCTTCTGAAAGTTTTTTGCACTGTAGTGGAAAGGATGCTGCAGCTGGTGCTCCTGTTCTTGCTGCTGCGGAGGAGGAGGGGGCTGCGGCGGCTCAGACCCCCCCTGCTGCACGTGGGACGACGCGGCGTAGCTGGAAGCGGAGTCGTAGAAGAGTGGCGAGTAGCCCGAGGGCTGACTCTGGTCCACCCTCTGGCCGTTGCGGTCGATGCCGTGCTGGGACAGTTTGTGCCGAACTAAGCTATTGGAGTAGGCGAAAGCTTTGCCGCACACCTCGCAGCGGAAGGACTTCTCCAGCCCCACCCCCCCTCCGTGAACAGTCTGTTGATGCGCTGTGAGGTGGAAGTAATGGCGAAACGACTTCCAGCACACGGTGCAGGTGTAAAGTCTCTGAGAGGGGGTGCCGGACGTCGGAGACTTCTCCTCTTGAGAACAGGAGGAGAAATAGTTCTCCGAGTTGGCGACCTGGCCGATGGAGCCGCCTTTGATCCTCCGCCCCTGGCTGTCGATCTCGCCTTTTCGGTGCAGCTTCCCGTGCCTCACCAGGCTCTGCGCGTACGCGAACAGCTTCCCACAGAGGTTGCACTTGTAGTTCTTCTGGCCCGAGTGCACGGTCAGATGCTTGGTGAGGTGGAACGGCTCGCGGAACATTTTGCCGCACACCTCGCAGGCGTGCGGTTTCTCGCCCGTGTGGACGCGGTTGTGCCGCCTCAGCGTTTCCGCCCTCCTGAAGCGCTTGCCGCAGATTTGGCAGCCGTAGGGCCTCTCGGAGCCGTCGCCAGGGGGCGCCGGGCTCCTCCTCCTCCTCACGATGGTGTTTGGGTCTCTTTTCTCACGGGGCTTCCGAGGCCGCCGTGGCTTGGCGTTGGGCTGGCTGGGGTGCGTTAAAGGCATGGTGGAGCCGTTGAGGGTAGATGACGTCGACGAGGGCCCGCCCAAGTTACCAAACCCCAACCCCCCCAGTAAGCCTCCGATGATATCCCGGCGTTCCCCTTCTCGGCTCTCTGTGTTTATGTCACAGGAGGCGGCGGCGGCGGCAGCGATGGCCGACATGGCGCTGCTCGTCACCTCATCCTCTGAATCATCCAACAGGGAGGACAGGGGGAGGTGGGGCTGCTGCGGTTGGTGGTGGTGCTGCTGATTCTGGGGGTGCGGGTGTAGCGTTGGGGCTAAAGGGGCCTTTCGGAGAGTTTGGTTAGTGATGTCGTTGGCGAGCGTGCTTTCTGAAGTGTACAGCGATGAGGACTGCGATCGCCGGTAGTCGTCCACCACGCTGTTGTAAGGCGTCTGATTTTGGTAGCGATTTCGGGAAAAATCTGCGGTGTATTTGTTGTCCGTCGCCGCACCGTCGTTTGAGATCTCTACTCCATTCCCGCTGCTGGTCATTTTGCTGGTGTTCGGATTAGAGGACGGGGTCCGCCAGCGCCCGCTCGGTTCTTGGAGCTGCGCGGCGGTTTGCCGCAGGCGCCAGAAGCAGCGTGATTAAGGAGGGAGGTGCTCTCGCGGAAACAACGCCCACAAGCTGGGCAGCGGAAAGGCTTTTCGTCGTGGATCTTCTCGTGCCGCGTGAGGGACTCCCTGCGGTTGAAAGACTTCTGGCAGATGCTGCAGACGAAGGGGCGGTTCTCCGAGTGCGTGACGCTGTGCTGGATGAGGTGGCCCCTCTTTTTGAACCTCTTCCCGCACTCCCCGCAGCAGAATATCCTCTCCGGGCTGGGGGAGTTACAGTCCAACTTCCTGCTTTGGCTTTCTGGCGTCAGGCCGTGGCTGCGGAGATGGCGTCGGAGGCTGGACAGGTGGGTGAAGGTTTTCCCGCACTCTCCGCAGTGGTACAGAGGTTCTGGTTCCGGTTGCCCTGAGGGGCCATTAGTGTGACCGTCTTGAGATTTGGGCAGCTGCTGGTTACCGTTGGCGACAAGCACAGAGGTGGAGTTTGAGGAAGAGGAGGCTGATGTGGAGGAAGAAACAGAGGACGAGACAGGCTGCTGCTGCTGCGGTGAAGGCGACAGGAGGGAGGAGTGCGGAGGTTCGCTCAGCCCAACGGCCCGGACCCTCCCCCCACCAGGCCAGATGAAGCCGTCTGGTTGTGCGAGGCGGAGCCGGCGCTGTGGCAGCTGCTCATCGCGTTGCTGCTGTCAGTCTTTCTTTGGGGCAGGTAACCAGCCATGGCTTTCTTTCTCCTGCTCCCCCCACTAGAAGCTGCCGTGGACGCGCCGTCACCTGGCTTCTCGTCTTTAGACAGCGACAGGTGGATGGGAAGGGGGAGGGGCAGGCCAGCCTCCTGCTGCATCAGGGATGCGATCTGATTGGAGGAGAGCACTGGAATGCCTTGGAAGTCGAAGCCGCCCAGCGAGGCGGGCTGGGGGGCAGGATGGAGGGGGTGGGGGTGGTGCGCATGGCTGTGCGGGTGGGATAAGGCGTGAGGGGTGAGCTGCTGCTGCTGCTGCTGAGGCTGGGGAGCTGTGTGGCCGTGGGAGGAGTGGAGGGCTGGGGGTGGAGCCAGGGCGGAGTTTGCCTCGGTGGAGCCCTGACTGAGGCCCAGACCCAGGTGGTTGTGGGTCCCCTGTTGGACGAGGAACTGCTCCAGGCTGCTGTTGGTGGGGACACCGGACAGGAAGTACTGGTTGGCGGCGAGCATGCAGCTGAACTGCTGATGGAGGCTGCGGGGGTCGGACTGCCCCACCAGGGGGACAGAAGTGCTGCCGGACGGGTTGTTGGAGGCCGCCACAGAGGTGGAGGGAGAGGGCGAGGAGGAGGCGGCGCCCGCGGAGGGCTGGGGAACGGAGAGGCCGGGATGCAGGGGCGGCGGTGGGGGTGCTGCGGTAACGCCTATCACCCCAGCGCTGCCTCCGCCGCCGCTCCCGCCAAAGTCAAAGCGTCCCATCCCTGAATGGAGCTGCTCCTGAGCCAGCGCTTCAGCAGGGTGGAACGGCCGCAGGAACTGGGGGTATCCAGACGACGCGCCCCACTTCCCGCGCTGCTGTTCATCTTACTGGACTTCCTGGAACCGTGCGACGAGGACGACGACTGGCTCTGGTGAGTGATGGCCGACGAGGGGGCGGTAATTTTGGCGAACAGCGAGGAGGAATCGGCAAAAGCATTGCTGCGAGAGCTCTGCAGGGATCCCAGGCCCAGGCCGGACAGTAAGCCCCCGGAGGAGTCCGCAGACGGCTGGTGCTGCTGCTGCAGCTGCTGCTGATGCTGCAGCTGCACCTGCTGCTGGTGGCTCAGCTGCCGCTCCAGACCCAGTCCCTTGAACTGGTGGGCTTGGTGTCCACTTAGCATCTCTAAAATGTCCATGGGGTACTTGCTGAACTGAAACATCTCCCCAAAAGGAAGTGTTGTCCCGCGTGCAGAAACTGGAGCAGCAGGAAGCAGCAGAGAGCCCTTTTCAAACTTTGGCGACAGTTCACGCCAAACTTTCACTGAATTCCACCAGAATGTCGCCACATAAAGATTTGCTCATTTGTTGTCCACTCAAGTGCTTTGGGTCTTCTTTAAAGTAGGAAAAATTCTACATAACAGTAAAAAAGAAAGTTTGTAGTGTTTTTTTAAAGTGTTCCATGATTCAAAGTGGATTTCTTTTCGTTAAATCAGTCTCAGCCGTCCCACGAAGTGAAGGGTGTTCATCTTTTTTTCGTGGAGGAACCGTCAACCGAGTTTTGTTCCGTCATTGATTCTGCTGGACGGGGCAGAGTCTGAGGAAACAGAAGGAAAAACCAAGAACATGTTAAGCTATTTAACTGGCATATCGGAAAAAAAAAAGTATGAGAACAACATGAGTGGAGATGAGTACCACACTTGTATACGGTACAACCGATACCATGTAAAACCGTGGATGTCGGGCTTCATTTCAATCACTTACATTCTATTCAATTTTGATATACATCTTTGGACGATCTTTTTTTTTTTCTTTCAGCGATTGTTGGCGGGTTCATACAGGAATGCGAGAAGTTGTGAGAGTGGGCGGAGCTTCAGTCTAAATGTCAAAGGTGAAGTGAGGGAAAATTTGTTTGTACTCTGCACCACAAAAGATTCTAATTCAGCAACCTGATGGATAACAGGGTACAATGCTCTAAAAAAAAAGGCCGTTGTCATGGCGATTACCGCCTGTGAAAACTGAGATGCAGCGCAGACTGTCAGAAAGAGGGGAAACAGAGTATCTTAGACACATTTAAGTGCTTTCCTTCACACCGTCACGCTGCTTCCTCACACTTAAATGCTTTTAGAAAAATGTACGTTTTTTTCCCTTAATAGAGCACCTGTTTCAGCACCGTTCACCATTTCCACAGTACCAGTTCAGCAGCAAAATCCAAAGAGTACCGATCCTTATACATAAGTTGTTACCAAACCAGAGAATTCACAGTCAGACTGAACAGTGTTAATCGTTTACCTTAAGGTTAGTTTGATCATTTAAACAGAATTTAGACTAAAACATTACAGCTAAAGAATCTAACATATGTACATGTAAAAATTACAAAACTCTCAATAATTCCTTTAAGAATAAAAACAACATTAGGAAAAACAACAAAAACTGGTTTCTAATTTATCTTCTTTTAACATTATTGTACTTTACTGACTATTGATGCATTTTATGTATGTATTAGTTTGTACTAATATTTATAGGTATTAGGTAATTTTGATTATTTCAAAACGATTACATGAAAAATAAATTATCGGCAGATATTTTTTTATATAATTTAAGTGCTTTTATGAGATGCACTTCAATGTTTAACCTGCTGGTGTACGGTGTAACTTTGGTAAATTTATGGAATGAAGTTTTCAAATGAATATAATTACTTTTTGCTAATGTTATTTTAAAGTCATTCTTGATGCAAAAATGTAGGATTTGATGTAAGAACTTAATAAAAATGTAATTAAAATAAAGTACATTAATTCACTGTAAAATAGGGTGGTTGCTAGTTAATTGAAGAACTTAAAATTATCTAAATTATTATTGATTAAATTCTTTTATTACTAATCTGTAATGGAATCTGAATATGTAAATATTTATTGCCATTATTATTATGTGTGTTTTAGACAGACTGACCAAATGGAAAATAATAAAAGATTGGAAAGATACTCCATATTAATATAAAATCAATAATAAAGTGGCAGTCTGAGTAAATCAGCCTTCAATTTTGGATGCTCAGCCTTTTTCAAATGTGGGGAAAAACGCAAAAAAAATTATGCTATAAAATGTTATATTCCTCATCGTTTGGTGTGTCGTTCCTTTGGAGGTAGATAGCTGTCACCACTTGAATTATTTAATTTTTGTTCTTTTGCTCACAACAATTTTGCACTACATAGTGGCACTACTGATCATGTTTACTATTGTTAACATTGAATGTTAAAATTAATTCTAATTCAGTTGGTGTCAATGCTTGTCAAAGGCATGGTATTACTGATTTCAGCAATGTTGCACAGAAGTGTCTATAACTTGTTGCACAAAATAAGACACAAGTTCTTTATTATGAATGTGTTTAAGCTAAAAAATAAATGGGGATATATTTTCCAAAAAAAAAATGTGTTCTTCTATATATGTTAGTTATTAGAGATGATTTTTACCAATTATCTCAGTATTGCGATATTATCGTGAGTCATGTATCGCGTATCGCATCGTATTCTGAGGGACCCAGTGATTCCCAGCCCTAGTCTGAACACGGATCCTAGGTAAACACCACAAATGATTTCCTAACATTAAAATAGGGAGTCATCTCTCTTTATAAAATGCTACTTGTTGCTATTGTAGGCAAAGATTTTAAATGATCTTTTGGTTCTTATAATAATTACTCTTTACGTTAGACACTTTAAGGCAGGGGTGTCCAAAGTCAGTCCTCGAGGGCCATCCTTCTGTTGGTTTTCCAGAAATCCTGCCTTTTCTGCTGCTGATTACCTTGATCAGGTGTGTTTGGCCAATAAGGAGCTTCTTTGGTTGGAGAACATGTAGGACACCGGCCCTCGAGATCTGACTTTGGACACCCCCCATTCAAGGCATTCTGTACCTGAAAAGAAAATCCTGTAAGCAAATTTTAATATTTTTATCAAACAGAAATAGTACAAAAAATACTGCAAACTTTAAATTATAATTCAATATTCAACCAAGTTTACTTCAAAAAATATTTGAGCTCTATCAATGTTGTTCAAGACAATTTTAATGCATAAAAAACAAATGCAGAAACTACTAATGCAACTAATGTAAACTTATTCTTGCCGATCAGAAAAGAAATACATGCTGTAACTCTGTGACCTGTGAAAACCGAAAGTAATCACCCCAACCCTTTCAATGATGTGAAAATGATTGAAACTTTAAAACCAATCATCTTTTGATCTATTTTAAAATAGTTCCCAGTTGCCTTTTAATTGTGATTACGCTGTTTTTAGACTTTTTTAAAATTCATGTTGTTTTTAAGACTTATTTCCTGCAGAACGGCAGTAGTTCATTAGAAATTCACTTCTGAATAGTGGGCGGGGACTGGTAGCACAGAGCATTTCCCATATTCTCTCCTGCTAGTTTACAGACCCCTCACACATCCAACCTAGCATTAACGCTGCAGCAAAAATGGCAAGCAATATTGGAGCTATCCACCCGTACAATTATAACATCTTTGTTTTCGTCATACGAGGAGATATTCTATCTGTCTGCAAGTGGATGCAGCGGAATGGTGCAAAGGCCTGCCGATTGTAGTTTTTACATAGTAACTGCGAGCTTTTTCAAACAGCATTTTTCGTCAACTACTGATTCACAACGATTTGAATAAAGAAATACTCAAAAACTCATTTTAATCTTAATTTTCTTTAAATAAATCCTACAAGAACAGGTTAAATACATTAAAAAAAAAAAAAAACAATTTTCATTCAAATGTACATGCTTTTTGATGCAGCTGGTAGGAGACAAATGCAGTTATTATATTTTAGGACAAGTTTGCAAAAGTTTTACAGCAGTAAAGATGTATATTTTTAAGCTTTTATACAGTTTTTCCACGGGGAAGTTAAGTTAAACAAGATCTAGATAGACGGATTAATGTAAAAGAATGGGCTGCTAGATCAGCAGTTTAACACTTCTGATTATCTTTGTTTATTTTGATAAAACACCAACAGAAACTTCCAAATAAAAAATGTATGTATATTTGGAACAAATGTTTCCTTATTTAACACTCACGTTTGTCACATAACTAGGGCAACAAAAATATTTAATTCCAATTATAGAAACATCCAATGTAAATATGAGGATTCTGAGTTGCTCAGAAATACAGTTGTGCATTCACTCTGATTTATTTCTATATTCGGGGTGCAGATCTAGCAATTCCTCTGACCTGTCAACATAAAAACAAACAGCTCTGACTGCCTTCAAGAAGTAAACAGGGACAATAATCTCACTTTGGCATATTTGGATGCAGCTTACCGGCCAACAGTCGGGTCCGCTCCCCGTCAACCCCCAGGGTTTATAGGAATGAATGTCTTCTCTGTGTGTGCACCTTCAACCAGAAACTTCAGCCGGACGATCTGCAGGGACAACCTTTGGATCAGTATCGAGCAGACAGAAACCTGCAGCTAGCACCTGACAGTTAGCTAACATGCACGAACTACAATCAGCTTTAATGCTAATTTAATACCAAATAAACCTATTTTATGTACTTTACGGATACTGCCAGATACAAGATAAAAAAACAACATTTAAATATATATTTATTTAGATTTTAACTAACGAAATTAGTAGGAACATCCTAGCTAGAATGAAGTATTACCGTTAGCTTAGCCATTAGCTGCTGTTAGCCTGGCTGCTAGCTCTAGTAAACAGTCCTACAGCGGACGGCGTTTGTTTTTGTTTACCTGGAACCGCGTGCCATGTGCACACGGAACCCGCTCAGAACCACGGCCCCGCGGGTGCTATGCCACTCAGACGGGGTTAGGCTGCAGATGTGGGGTCTCTACTAGCAGTCCGTGGGGCCCTTTTCATCATCCATGGAAAACACCAGAGGAAGGCCCGGATCCCCATCGGGTTGCTTTTCGCTCACAAACGGATCCCGTTTCCGCCGGTTCGGTCCACTAAGTTCATCGCGCGACCCCGTGGCCCTGGAGCTAGTCCGGCTCCCCGCGCCTCCTCACCCTCGCGGCCGCCTTTGTTTTCTGTTTATCCCCGCTTTTCTCCCCGTTCCGCCCCGTTTAGCTCCCAGAGCCCCCCTCCGTGAACGACGGCTCCTCCAATGCTGCCAGCGGTAAAATGGTCGTTTCCTGTCAGCATAATGGTTCCGGGTAGAGCCAGGCACGGGTCGGCTGGTCCGGCCGCGAACTCACCTCAGCAGACGGAGCGTGCAGCTCACGAGCGCAAGGAGCTGTACGTGCGCGCGCGCGTACGGCTGCTCTTCATTGAGGAGATGCGCGCGTGCTTGTTAGAAAATGTTAATCTAGGTGTAATTCCTGATGTTTGCTTTTGGGATTTAGAGATTGAAAACTATTAATACGCATGGAAATATCAAGAAAAATATTAAATCTTCTTCGAAAAAATTTGTAGTATTTTAAACTTGAGAAAAAATATGATGGTATCGTTTTCACACACAGACACACAAAAAAACATAAAAATATCAATTATTAAAAGAAGAAATCCCACCAAATGTAGAGCACCTTTTGTTCACTTACCTCGAATAAAAACAAAACACAAGTGAAATTATATAAAAAATATGAAACCAAAATTTTAAAACAAAGCTCAGAATCCTAAATGTAAACAAAAATTAAATCAAACAGAAGCTTTATAAAACTTACTAACTAAAGTGCTGCATGCTGAAATACCAGAAAAATGTAGAACAACATAAGAAAAGTATGGGGTAAGATAACTTTGGAGTGAAAATAGACTCACTCTGATTTGTGCGTGATTAATTCTTGATTTGTAACTCATATCATACATTTTGTGCAAAGTATAAAAATTACAAAATTAAAAAATACAATTTACACATGCAAAAATTAAAATCACAACATCCTGAAACTAATTACACACAAAAATCTTTACACACACAACACATCAGTTAGACACACACTCTTGTGGTTCATCTCATACCTTCATCAACGTCATCAATGTGGGTCATATAGGGGCAGTCAGACTTTATTGCAATAAACAAAGGAGTCCCAGATGTTCCGAATCTAATGTTCATTTATATGCCGATGACACCATACTATACTGTTCTAAACCTAATATTTCTGATATCACTTTTACTTTACAGCATGATTTTAACTCTGTACAAAAATTGGATGTCATCCAATAAGTTAATTCAGAATAAATCAAAGTCATGTTCTATGCTTTTCCAGAAACAAACCATGAATGCTGACAGAAGAACACCTAATTTGTATTTCTTAAGATTCCTCTCCACTTCAGATCACTGAGACATTTAAATATCTCGGTCTTTGGCTTGAAACAGATTTATCATTTAAAACTCATATTCAATCTATTACCAATAAAATAAACTACAGTCTTAACTCATTGTATCAATCAATTAATTGTTTCAATCTTCCGGTCAGAAAAAGAATAATTTCTCAACTCTTTCTTCCCATGTATGATTATCTGGATATCATTTATTTTAACACTTACACTACTAATTAAAACCCTTTAGATGTCATTCTCTGTCGTTTTGTTCTGCGCTGCCCCTATATGACACACCACTGTTCAATATACCAACAGTTAGGCTGGTTTTCACCCTCAATTTGAAGAAGATATCATTATTTACTGTTCACTTTTAAGTGCATTCATTTTAAATTTCCTTCATACTTAAAGCAATATCTTGTTCCATTCAATTCACAACACAACCTCCGTCACACTGATCATATTTATTTCCTTGTTCCCAGATTCAATCGAAAATCAGGTCAAAATCTTCCCTCTGAAATACGCTCCTATGCATTTTTTCCATTATTTAAAAGAGCTCTTTCAGCATATTTATATGTTTGTACTTGTTCTCATTATTTGAATTAATTCTTCAACCTTTTTTTTTTCTTTGTGTCATTCAATCTTACATATGTTGATAACTATATATATTATTTTGTTTTTGTTTTTGATGTTGAGTAGGGAAGTGTTCATAGTCTTAGCATGTGTTTTAAAGATAATTAGTCCTAAATATATGAATTGCAATCTGCTTGAACATTTGGTTAATTGTGTGATTAGTGGAGCGTGGACAAAGTTGGTGATTAGCTGTGGCCAGAGTAAGGTGTGGCTGAAATCCTGGAATAGAGTGTAGGAACCCCTCGAAAACGAGATGTGACATCTCAAGGGGCTGATCCTCTAATTGTTTTTGAAATGTTAAATAAATAAATCTGTCTGAAACTCTTCTCATGGCTCACAAACTCGTCCGTGAGTGATACGTTCAACTACTACTAGAATGCTCGATAGTTTTCCTGTCCGTTTTAAACTTCGATTGTCCAGTAAAACTTGACATTCTCCCACTTTCTTGAAAATATATTCCAGATAATTAATGTAAATGGTCTAAATAAGGGTTTTTAAAACACTTATCCCTTTAAAAGTAAGAATATTTCCAGAAAGGAGCGCTTTCAGTTTGCAGAGGCTTGCACTAGTTAACAGTAGACAAGCTCTAGTAAACAGTAGAAAAAGAAGAAATAGTCCCTCCCTGGTTGTGCAGTGTGAACACAATTGAAAAAATGTGCTTTCTTGAACGCACCTCAAAGTCCCACTCCAATCAGTTTTTGATCTATTCTGATAGCGTTCCCAGAGGTGTTTTGACTATAATTATGTCATTTTTGGCCACAATTAAAAAACCAGCATTGTTTTCTAGGACATAGTGTCTGCAGAGCAACAGGAGTTTATTAGAAATTCACCTCTGAATAGTAGGGGAGACCATTGGCAAGCCTGCCCTCATTTCCCTTAATCCCTTTGTTTAGTTTAAAGGCTGCACAAACACTCAGCCTAACTTTCCTGGTGAAACAAAATTGGTGAGAAATATTGTAGCCGTCCAGTCGAACATTTTAGCCAGATTCCAGCTCGGACAAGGAAAACAAGGACGTATATGGACTGCAAATTGATGCAGCGGAATGGAGCTTGTGGCCTGCAGATTGTCGATTTTACGTAAAAGGAAGCTTTTTCAAATTTTATTTTTTCATCTGCCCGGATTTATAATGGTTTGAAAATAGAAATGCAAATTTACTTTATATAACTGTCCTGAACCATGAGAAAATGCAACAAAAACTTTTTAAAAAACCCACCAAAAACATAATTTTCGTCAGAGTGGGTCTTTAAGGACCTCAAAAACCCTACAAAGAAATCACAAAAAAACACAACAATATTGTGGCATTTTTTCAAATGTATTTATATATTATCTTTTAAACAGTATGATTTCTACAAACGCAAGAAATGATCACCAATAACAAAAAGGTAGCACGTCTGTCAGACCTTCGTTGGGATATTCTTGGAAATAGACATATTAGGGATGTTATAAATAATTGTATCATACAGTTTGAGGTATGCAGAGTAGCTTTGAGAATACAAATACACCCATGCCCCCCCACCCACCCACCATGGTTAACACACTCATACTCACTTACAGGCACACAGTTTCTAACCAGGGCAGCAATGAACATGGATCACAACAACAGGAAGAGGCCTTCAAAGGAGTGAGACATCAAAAGTACAAATTAATTCCATGTCTTTTTCTTTTATCCTTTCATAACCTTAAAACATAGGTCAAAGTTAAAGATTTTTGGTTCAATGACGTGTTGGAATTTTTTTTTCTTCCCCCCACTACGGGTACGGAGGTTTCATAAAGGAGTCTTATGGCGCTAATGTTCAGGTTGAAACATTAACGTGTAAGAAATGCACGATTGTTTTCAGATCAACACCATCAAAACACACAGACCATGCTAGAAATGGACCAGCTGTTTCACATTTCACACACTGGAACTTCACATGAAAAGCTTTTAAACGATTTACACCTTCCTCGCCGGTGAATGTAACTCAATGAGAGAAGCAGCTCAACGTCTCCCTGAAAACGAAAAGACGGAAGCTGAAATGAGCCTCCATTAGTGAAGTGAGCAAACAACATTTGGGTGAGAATTACGGTGAGAACTGATCGGGATTCCAAGAAAAAAGAATGTTTGTGATGTTTGTGAACGCAGCTCACTGTTGGTCCTCAAATCAGCTCCTGGGGTTCACAGAGAACTTTTTTAAAAACCTTTTTCCAACAAAAACAACATGAACAATTTAGATCACAATTAAAGTCACACAGTTAAAAAAAAAAATAAAGGAAGTGTTGATGTTCACCATTTTGATTAATTCAAAACTTGACATGAATTCAAACACAACAACTGTCCCTTTGAGAAGCGTCATTCAGATTCAGGGGTATCCAAACGTCAACATGAGTTTTCCTGTTGGTCTTAACATAAACATTTTTACGCCTTTTTGGTTTTTCTTCTTATTTTGACACTTAGTGAAGCATTTGTTCTTCTTTATAACGACATCAGATTTAAAAGATAATTTTTCCATCAACTTCAACAAATGCGAAAAAAGCTTCATATTTATAATGTTGAAAAATGGAGCTAATTTTCTTTCCATTTAAAGGTATATCAGTTTTGTCGTGTCATTTAGATGCACAAAAACACATTCATCGTGCTTTCAGCAGTTTCAACTTCACATATTTAGTAAACCTCTTCATTTTTTTCATCTCTTTTAGCAACAATTTGGAAAATGCAACATTTTCCATTCAGATTTGTTCACTTTTAATACATTTTTTTCAAACGTCAACTTCACTTTTCTACATTGTTAGCCGTCTAAAGATGGAATCTTAGGGTTTTAGTGGGGGTGTGGGCATGTAGCCACAAACGATATTTAATTTGGCAATATATGTCTCAATTTCAAATGTTAACAAGATTATATTTAATTAATTTTTTGAGTGTCCTTCAATGTCTTATTTTTGTTCTCCACTTAAACCTCCGACTACTGAGCCTCTTTGAGCAGCTTTACACCGCGACCGAAACAACAAGATCTCGCGAGAACCAGCTTGTGTTAAATGTTCAGTCAGCTTCATGGCTTTTTGTTGTTATGAGACATTTACTTCTTCATTTTTACTTGGGATGGGTATCGAACCGAAATATGGGATATATATTGATATTTATCATGAGGCATGTATCGAAAAGCAGCTTTGTGACTCTTGCCGGTACAAAACCCTACTTTTTAGTGGCGCTTAATTCTGATGGATATCCAAGCAGGAAGTGGAATTATTATTATTTTTTTTAGCTCACATTCCGCTAACTTAACAGTTGGCAGTATTTTTTTTATTAGCTTAAAATTGCTGGCATGGCATTTATTTATAGTTTTTGAAAGATTAAGGTATTAATATACACACTCTTTGTATTTATTTAGACTTAAATAATGTAGAAAATTCAATTTTTTAAAAATCAGTTGTAAATAAATTATTTAAAATTTGTCTAACAATATCTAACATATTTAAAATTTCTTTGCTCTACCATCCAATTTAGTTGTAAACACTGTATTTTTAGTTAATCAATTTGTTTATTAATTCTTTTCTTTCTTTTTTTTTTTTTTACAATTTAGATTAGTTTATTCTAAACAGTTCCAGATTACCTTGTTTAATATGTGTAATGTTTTTTCAGCTTTCTCCCTCAAAAGAGAAACTAGCATATTATAGTATACAAATTAAGAAATGTTTTTTTTTTTTTTGCTTTTGCTAAATCAGTATTTTACATATCGAATCAGCAGAATTTTTTTTGGAAGTTTGGACACCCCTGCCATGATCAAACCCATCTGTATGGAAACACCAAAAACTGTAGACCCAGAACCTTACGGATACCTTCAGTAAAATATTTTACAAAATATGACATCGTTGTTGTCTCCTCTGCTTCCTCGACAATATCGAACATAAAGGTGCTTTCACATGTTACACTGAAGCTCCGCCAGCTCCCCTCCCCGACACACACAAGAACCGGTAAAAATATGCACGAGCATGCCTCCGACAGAAGAAATGAAAATGAGAAGCCGACGCTGTACAGAGCATGGACACACAAAGAAAATTCAGTTTAGCCCTTGGTGTGAAGTGTCCAATATCCTGCCCCCCCAAACAAGCTTTTTCTGTTCATAACAGGTGAGCGGCGGCGGCGGCGGCGCCCTCCAGGAGGGGTGACTCTGTCGTCAAACCTTCGGACCTCCACACTAAACAAACACTAAAGCGTTTCAACGACGTTTGTTCACAGGTTAGTATGAAAGGTCCGCTTCACTAGTGTCGCAGACGCTTCCGACTCTGAATGCAACATCGTCACTTCGTCTCAGGAAAATGAGGGTTAACTGCACTTGGCTTGAAGGTGTGGACAGTGGTACTGTGATCATCCAATCACGTCTAGAGAAAGCAGCGACACGTCGGTCACACGTCCAGCTGTTTACAAATGGATGAATCTGTGTTCTAGAAACAAACTCCTACGGCAGGGCTCAGTGGAGAGAAATCCATACAAAAGGGAGATGTTTGGTCTGAAACACACTGAAAGTCAAAGAGCACAACGCCGTCCTTCCATCGTCCCAAAGAAGAACCAGAGGGGCGAAACTCTGCTTCCTGAAAAGTCTAAGCGTCTCTTTTTCTGCTCTTTTATGATCTGTTTTTCTTCGGGGATCGGTTGAATTTTCAGGGACGCATTTTCCTTTTGAGATGATTTGATGCCGTCGTGGTTTCTGCTCCTCACATCCCTTGTCCTCCTAAACTGTCACCTCGTTCTTACTCCCAGTCCGCAGCCCCTGCCCGGCTCCGCCTCCAGGGAGGAAGTGCAGCTGCTCGATGGTGTTCTGCCGCTTGTTGGCGAAGGCCATCCGACGAGCGTTGGGGTGTCCTCCGAGAGTCCCCGCCGCCCCGCCGTGTGACTCCCATCCGCTGCGCATCCCCATCCCGGGCATGGCGGCGGCGGCGCTGCGCTCGTGCTCGTGGCCCGACGACGGCTGGGAGTTCATCTTGATCATGTGGTGGCGGTCCATGGAGGGCGTGGCGCAGATGTTCTGCTGCGACTGGGCCTTCTGGTGGTGGCTGAGGCGGCCCATGGTGGGAACCATCCCACCACCCGGCCCTCTGTCCCCGCCCCCCATCAGGTGTCCCATGGTCATCAGCCTTTCGTCAAGGCGGTCCGGCGAGATCAAGAGCCGCTCGTGGGACCTGGAAGCACAAAACCCAGCAATTAACGACTTACTCTACAAAATAATTACTTTTTATTCAGAATTCTTGATAACTCAGCTTATTTTAAAGACTTTCTCCAATGAAAAATGTCTTGTTAACATGCTTTTTTATGATGGACATATATTAAAGAAAATTAAGCTTAAAATAAAATTTCTGTATATTTCTTTATTTATATCACTGTTAAATCACACTGGTGATTATGGGTGCTCCCCTCCGGAGTCAAATTCTAACGAACTTCTGCCACTCTGCAGAAAATAGATCCTAAAAAATTAAAAACAGATTAAAAAAAATTTTTTTTGGCTAAAAACGGTATAATCATAATTAAAAGACCACTGGGAATGCTCTTAAATAGTAAAAAAAAAGAACAGAAACAGCGTTTAGAAACTTTCTTCTCAAAGTAACTCCTTGTAAAACTGTTTGTTATTTAACATAACTAAATTGATCCTTATAAAGTACTTAAAAAAAATTCTAAGTAAAAAAAAAGAAGATTTTTGTCAACATGAACAAATAAATTCATTTAGAATGCATTTTACATATATCCACCAGATGGCACCATTTCTTTACTGTAAAAAGTGCAGCAATATTGTTCACAGCAGTTTTCTGCAATGCAGCCCTGCTGCCTCAATAGCAGATTTACATATATATTTTTCACTAGTAACATCTGTGATTGTTCTTTTTTTTTACATTTTGTAAAAATAGAAGACAGGTCAAATTAAAAATGTTTATATTTTTGTGTAAATGTGTATGTATATCTTCCAAAATAATTGTAGGTTCATTTTAATATATTTATATAGACATACACACGTATATGTATTTTTCATCCTTCTCAGGTTTTTTGTACATAAAAAAGAAGCATCATCGATTCTAATCTTTTCCTAAACTGTCAGTCTTTTCAGTATTCATGCATGTGGGGTTTGAGTGCTTGAAATCACCTGCGGAGCGTCTGTGACGTGGAGCTCCTGCTGGTGCTCATCATGGCTTTGTAGTACTGGTGCTGTTGGTTCTTGGACAGGCGCGACAGCGTGTTGCCTTCCCCGAGCGCCAGCAGCTGGTCCTGGGAGCGGACGCGGCGCGGCGGCCGGTCGAAAGTGGAGCTGGTGTAGGGCGTCTGCGAGGGCAGCGGGTACGGGTTCGGGGTGGACGCCGGGATGTGGAGGTGCGGGCGGGAGCCGTGGAGGGGCAGGGTGCCCCTGGAGCCCAGCGTGTAGTCGCCTCCCCAGGGCAGGTGGTGCTGGGAGGAATGAAAGGAGGGCGGGGCGTTGTTGGAACGCCGTTTGGAGGTGTAGTAGCCCGAGTACTCGTCCAGTTCTTTCTCTGGTTTAAAAAAAGATATAATGTTTAGATGAGCAGAGGAAACAGATAAACACAATTACTTCTGAAAGTACGATGATGAAAAGAAAAACCAGAGAAGAAAGATGATCAGTTTGCTGAGCAGATTCAGTGTTTGTGCCGGTTGCTCCACTTTAATCTTCAAAGCATTTCCATGGAAGCAGCTCCCCAAGAGGCAATTTCAAGCTGACCTTTAACCACCCCCCACCCAGCAGAGTTTGCTCCTTTGTCTCTGTTTCTCTCCTTCATTTCCTTTCCACATGCTCAAGCTCTCGAGCTTCTCTCACCCCTCCATCGCTCCTTCCTGCTGTTTAATGTCCTCCAGCAGAGCAAAATGAGGGAGTTTTTTCAGTCAGAGCTGAACAATTACACCTTAATGTATTCTGTTCATGCTCAACTCTAGAAGATTGTAGTTTTTATTGTCTAATTAAGAATAAAGTACAATTGCAGAGGAAAAACAAAGGTTCACAGAAGTTAAACACTCATGTTTTTGGATTTGCTTTTCAATCTTTTCTTGTTTATATGATGATTTTCCCTTCTTTTTGTTAGGGAAATAATACAGGATGCATCTATAAAATAAAATAAAATAAAATAAAATAAAATAAATTAAAATAAAATAAAATAAAATAAAATTAAACTAAACTAAACTAAACTAAACTAAACTAAACTAAACTAAACTAAACTAAACTAAATTAAATTAAATTAAATTAAATTAAATTAAATTAAATTAAATTAAATTAAATTAAATTAAATTAAATTAATTAAAATATGTATTTTATTGCACAATGTTCATGAAAGGGCTCCAATTAATTGTTATGGGGGAGAATTTAAGTCAACTTCTTTAATTTTTTGCTCTTTCAAAGGGATATGTTAGCTGTCTGGCATGTTTTTAAAGTGACTATAAAATCAGACTCGAGGACCAGCTTCTTTAACATCTACGGTTGCTAACAGGAACGGATGTATCCTTCAGTTGGTTAGCTTTAGTCAATTAAAACAGGAATCCAGACTGGTTTTCTTCCAATGAGACAGAATTTTACCACATCCTAAGTTTTCAAAAAACAAATTTTTTAACATTGAATCCGAATGTTAGAGAGTTCTGATAGAGAATCACTGAAACTGTTCAGGTTTGAATGTTCTCCAAAGATTCTAACAGAAGCTTGGCTTCAGGTTCTCTCCTTCTCCTGCTTTGCTTCTTTAATGGTAAAATCACACCTGATCCAGGTAATCAGCAGGAGGCGGGGCTAGGGTTCTGAAAAAACCAGATGGATGACGGTCCAACAACCTTGACATAAGCTGAGCAGAAAAGCAGCTGTACGACATCGAGGATTGCCAGTGACTGCACACCAGAGTTATACGTAGGATGACAATGTTTGTTTAGCTTAGAGAATCTTTGAGTTTAAACTTTTGCATTTATCTATTTTTAAATAAAGAGCCAGAAGCCCTTTGGACTTCCAGAATGGGGCACTTTAAAATGGAAATTGGTGTTGTACTCTAATTTTCCCACTAGATGGCAGAACGACAGAGAGCTTTGATGTATTTTTTTGAACTGCAGTTTTAATCCGGTTAGACACAATTAATAGACACAAACAAGAAGAGCAGCTAGGGTAAGATAAGAATCAATTCAATTCATGATTTTTTTTCTTATCTCTGATTCTTTCGATCCACTCAATTAAATTCAAAGTTATAACAAAAATGTTCAGATCATTAACTTTGTAAACATTGTTCTGTTTCTCCTGAAGCGCCTGAAATTTCAGTTTGGCCACTAGGTGGAGCCACCACAACAGAACACTTTTTTTTTTTAACAAATGAATAAGTAAAAAATGAGCTTAAAACTGTGCTTTAGACAACAAATAGTTACTTTAAAAAAGTTTCCTCAAAAGAATATGGCAAAGTCATGCCTGTGAGTAAACATAGATGCTCATTTAGTCAACAATGCATATTAAGGTCAACAGAGTGTTAGCATTAGCCATCCTATGGGAAATTAAGCGTCAGGCTAACAGACTTTAGCTTTGTGTCCTAGATCAATCTCTATTTTTATAGATCGATTATTGATCTATTAATTTTTAATTGATTCAAATTGATTATACCAAACCAGCCCTAGTGTCTGTTTTGGGCCCACTCACGTTGTAGGTTACCGAAATGGAGAAACGACTGATGGCGAGCCGAACAACGGCGAGTCGAGGGAAGACGGGTCAAAACATCTGATGGAAATGCAGTTGGAAAATGAAGGAGTGGCCTTCTAAATCAACAGGTTATGGTGTCTTGTTTGTTTTGCCTGGTTGTAGATTTTTATTTTTTTTTAAAAAAAAAACCTGATCTGGGTTCCATGACCCCGCCCACCCTTGTTCACCTCCATTGAGAGTCATCGTAGCTTTAAAGTTGAAGGTTCATCGTGATCATCCTGCATTTCCTGTTGCTTCATGCTGTATTTTTACTTGAACTCTCATTAAATGCTGCAGGATTCCAGCCCTCCACATAACGATCTGCTCTGTCGTTTAACGGGGGGGCTTTTTGAAGGAGAGATTGGAGGAGAGCAGGACGGATGAAGAATTTCAGAGTCACTGCAGGAATCTGTCTCAGTTGGAGGAGACGCTCTCCGACTGCAGGATACCTTTTTTTTTTTTTCCTTCTCTGCGGCGGAGAGTTCAGTCGTCTTTTGACTCAACTGGAACAATCGAGCGTTGACGAAATTGCAGCTTTTTATGGACGGACCCTCCTTCACGCTGAAACCATCCATCATCGGTCTGCAGTGCGACTCCCCCCTTCCCTCCCCCCAGAGAAGAAGGAGGTAAAAGGCACACAGGGAGGCTGACATTTATTTTTTGTCCTCGAGTCGGCAGACAATCGTTTCAATGTCTGCTTGTTCTCCTCCTCTTCTTTTTTCTTTGCCCTGTTTGTCTCATCCCTTCTTCCTTTGGTTTTCATCGCACATACAGAACGTGCAACCATAGTGGCTTTGCTCAGATTTTTATTGATCAGTAGCAAGAAAAAAGACGACCAAAACCAATTTCTAATTCAACAAATCCTTTACAAATAAAGAAGATTGCAATATATTTGTCACATCATTCTTAAATTTGGTTAAAAAAGCTTTTTTATTGAATTGATTTTAGAGAGTAATCTCATTTTCAACCCATTTTTGTTTTTTCTAATCCTTTTCTAAACACATTACCATCTACATTTAGCTTTTGACACTTTGGGGCCTAGAGAAAAGGGAATTAGTTCCTCGGATGTGTCCAGCTGTCTGATTGGTTAGACAGCAACACATGCGCTATAATGTGGCGGTTACCTGTGCGAGCTGTGCCGGTGTTATGCGATGTTATGTCCATGGTGTTATGTCGATTTTGTGCATTCCACAGAGGGGATGGAGATAGAAATCAGCATAACACCGGCAAAAAAATAAATACACTTTCACATAACAGGTTTGACATTCTTGCTACTACAGTAACTCTTCAACCGTTCATGCAGTCAATGGAAATGCAGAGGATTCTGAAGTAGAAAAAAGCAGCTTTGCGTTGATATGCAACATTTATGTAGTGACATGCTGATGCAATTGTCGTAAATCCCCCAATTTTGTCACAAAGAAAACCTTTTTTTTTCACAAAGTCGACATGCAAAATGCAAAGTGTTACAATGCGGTTCAAACTCGGTCTAAAAAGCCACTTTCCTCCATGACAGAATCAGCTGATTCACATGTAAATAGTTATGGTGTGTCAAAGGGTGTGTGTTATTCACGTGCTGCAGGTGATATCTCGGGTGTTAAAGGGTTATTAATAAGTAAAAAGAAAAACAATCATGCAATATGCAATTTGGAAAACCATTTTTTGGTGAATAATAATAATTACATTATTGATAATATTTATTAATCTTCTTATATGATGCATTTCTTCAGTCAGTCAGAGTAAACTATAATCATATAAAAATGATTATATATTACCTTATAGAAGTTCACTTTTTCCCACTCCTTTTCAAGCAATAAATCAAACTCTACTGACTTTAGTTAATAATCACAAAAAATGAATGAACCAAATGTGACATAAGTGTATTTTATTTTTGTTTTTTTCTATTTTCTAATCAATGCATCTCATTGTTTCTATAATGAGTTTGAAATAATTGTGTGTTTTGTCCTGTATTTTTTCAATCTATGCTTGAAATAAACCAATCAATCAATCAATCAATCACACCTTTGGCGTACTAAAGAACACATTTTTTATGAAAGTTTTTTTTCTTTCTACCTGGAAGTAAGACAACTCAGAGGCACCGCCTATTTCATGACATTATCATAGGATCCGACCTCGGCATTGTGTCTGCGTTTCGCCCACGAAAACAAACAACATCCAAACTTTTGCAAAGAGGAATAAGCATATTGTGTATCTGTTTTTAGTAGCTTTAGCCATCCCTACACTGGTTGTTGTGATGGCTGGGCTAGCGGCTAAGCTAGTTCGGTGGTGAAGGTAGTGGCTGAGCATCGTTAAGTGAGTAGTGAAGCTAACAGAGTGGCAAAGCTAACAAATAAGCTAGCAGTTGAGCACCACTAGCTGAGCGGAGTGCCAAAGCTAACAGCGAAGCTAGCGACTGAGCACTACTAGCTGAGCGGCGAGGCTAACAGCTCAACATTGCTAGCTGAGTAGAGAAATTGGTGTTTGTGTTAGCCTGGGCGGTTGTGGCAGAGCAGACTTCCTGAAAGGGGCTGTTCTCCTTTTATGACATCAGTTCGTGAGAACCCACCCATTTTTGTGGGATGGGAGGGGCTGGTGCTCAGAGCTCAGGATTTTAGAGGAATACTCAGAAATGCATGAATGGATCAAAACTTAGTTTTGGGGTTGATTATAGTGAGGAATGAACTGTATAATACACTTAAAATCTCAAAAAGTTGATTTTTCATGGTATAGGCCCCTTAAAGTAATGTACTGTACATAATTATCATAAACTTAAATATATGTCAGTAAAAAAATAAAAAATAACATCATATTATATTATATATTATTATAGATCTGTACAGATATCAGCAGAATAAAGTAAATCAAGTCTCCAAACCTTCATTCTAGTTTCACACTGCACTTTTGAGAGCAAACCAACAGCCTGGAAGTATCATGTAGTTACAACAGCTGTGCATTTGGTAGTAGTATTGCACAAATGACCACAGACCAGAAAGAAGAAAATCATTTAAAAAAAATAGAAATGGCATCTTATTTCATTGAACGTCTTTTTGTATTCATTCATACTTCTTTACATTTGTTTTGGGGTCTTTATATGATCTAATTGTAATTTTGTTACTTTATGTGTACTTTAGGTGAGCTGTCGCAGCTGCTTTCTGAGGAGCCAAACCAACCTGGACCCAACAGCCCAAATGTGAACAAACCCTCAGTATTTACTGAGAAACGTCAATCCAAGCATTTGATGCTGTTGATCTCTGACTCCATGTTTAATATTTATTCATGCAGTGATAGACAGACGCTGCACGTTCTACTCAAAGAAGCTTTTGCCAGGTTTGGAAGCAGATGTCAAAGATACAATTTTTATAAAGCTGTTTTTCAATAGTCATATAATATTCATGGAATTTAAGGATCCCTCTCCAGCCCCCTGGACTCACCCAGCTTCTTCAGCGAGCTGTAGCGGTTGATCTCCGGCTTCATGGCCATCTCGTAGGACGGTGGCAGCTGGGCCAGGTTGTGGAAGGAGTGAGAAAAAGACGGGTGGCTGCTGTTGTGCCTCATGCTGCCTCCCATGCCTCCCCCACCGACGCCGACCCCTCCGGGGCCTTTGCCGCTCCCGGAGATCAGCTTTGGCCCGGAGGAGAGCTGGGGCGTGTTGTTCATACGGGGTCCACGCTCTGAGGGCACAAACAGACACAAGGGGTTAGGAAAGGATAAATGTTAAAGAGTCACGAGGGAAGAATAAAGAAAATGATAAGTAGGGGGAAAATAGGGGGCGGGCATAAAGCCTTGTGCAAAAGTTAGCACCTCTACTTAAATACAGCCAAAATATTTTTCCTTGTGGCAATAATAAAGTATGAGGGCAACACTAAGGACTCTTCTACTTCTGACGTTGGATTTAGGGTTGATTGTGGTGACACAGAGGCAGACTTACCATTAGGTAGAGATGGGCGATCGCCTGGGGCCTCCACCTTATCTTGGAGGCACCAAGCTAAATACTTAATAAAAATGTCTAAAACAATCGCCTACACCTATTATTATCTAATTGTATAATTAAAGCAAAAAATATCACTGAAACAGCATGAAAATATGTGTTTCGTCCTCCCCCAGCCCTTCTGCAGCAATGGAATGCTCCATTAACAGATGTAAATGGAAAATAGGTGTTAAAAAAATGTTAGGATAAAGTTTTGTAATGTGAAAAAAGATAAAAGAGCAAGACATTCTTGCAGTACTTTCTAAAGTGCATGAAGAAAAAAACAGAAAAGAACAACAGACTTATGAGAAAACAGTCAAAATGTTAGGAGGATAAAGTTGTAGACGTCTAAGACAAAATAGAGGACAAAATTATGAGAATAAAGTTCAAAAATTATGAATAAAGTAAAAAAAATTACAACTAAGTAATAAATTGCTATAAAATAGTCAATATTTCACAAAAAAAATTGGTTTAAAATTTGTACAATTTTGAAAAAAAAGTTGCAGTTTTAAAAGAAAAAGGCTGTTTTGTGTTAAAAAATCTTTGAATGAAGGATTGGACAATTCGGATAAATGATATGGACATCACACTGGTCAGGAATCTTTCTGATCTACTTTTTGTAAATGCACAATTGTATTTTCAACAAATGACCATTTTATTTTGAAAAATGTTCCTTGTAAAATGACATCTTTTAAAACCATACATGTATAATTTGTCCCTATGAAATTCTGACTTTTTGTCATCATTGTATGACTTTATTCTTATATATTTTTCTTTCATAGCGGCCCTAATATTTCATTGTAAGAAAAAGAACAGAAAAGGAGAAAAGGGGCAAAAGACGAAGCAGAAAACAGTCATTTTGACTTTTTTCTTTGTTTTTAATTGACGCCACCACACAGTGAACTATTTTGTTCCGTCATTATCAGTATTTTTGTTTTTTTTGTCTTTTTTAGTAAAGCCTAATGATTAATACAACAGCTGCAGAAGGCCCCATGGTAGTGTTCATCCGCGGAACCCCAAACTGCCAAGTCTGCAACTGCAGTGGCATTCTGATCTTCAAGAACTTTCACTGCTGCTCGTCCGTCAGACGTCTGCAACCGGTGGCTCCGGAGAAAGATACCATACTAAGCAAAAATATGTTGCAATATATGGATCCGTATATTTCAATAAAAAAGTTGGAGTATTTCAATATGCTGATAAATATATTGCTTCCATATATGGAATATACTGTAAATATATTGTTGTTCACACACTACCGCTAGCTTACAGCCCCTCACCACTGCATCCTAAAATTACAGTTGCAACAAAAAAGATGAACAATATTGCAGCTTGAGCCAAGTTCAGACGTTACTGGATCCATTTGTCTGCAAGTGGATGGATCGGAATGGAGCTTGTGGCTTGCCGTAGTAGCTTTTACCTCACGACAACAAGCTTTGGCGATTACATTTATACTTGAATTTAAAAACTAATTAAAAACACAAATTTAAATTTAATTTACATAATTTATGTTCTCCATAATTAGGAAAACACCACAAGAACATGTTGAAAACACCAAAAAATGTTGTTTTCATTGAATCAGGTCCTCAATGATTGAGTGCATCAACACATATCGATTATTTTGAACAAGGCTGGATGCTAAGATGTTTAGTATTGCCCCATACTCTTGTTTTACGTGGTAAATTTAAATGAGAAAAAAAATGTATATAAAAAAAAAATGTATTGCAGATTCATGTCTGAAGCTGTACTTACTTAAAACCAGGTCTTGGTTTGATCCTATTTGCTCAAACACCAAATAAATCTGCTGCTAAAAGCTTTTACACATGGCTGCAAATAATAAATAAAACTGCAAAGATGTAGGAGGGAAACATGAAACTTGGTCATAAGGGGGATATAATGAAACCTACAGTTTAAATCCTGAAGACAAAAACAGGAATGAAGAAAATATATATTTATCAGAGGAAAATACAAGTTGAATAACCATCTGAACCTTAAGAGCAGCTCTCAGTTATTTCTTTAGAAATGCTGCAACTCCACATGTAAATACACACAGAGCTTTAGAAAAGACTACATGTACAAACACATGAATGCAAAAGCGGCACATGGATCGATGCACAAAAACATGGCTTTACCTTACATAAGATTTGCTATATGGGGGTGGGGGTGGGTGGGGGGTGGATGTCCATTTTGCAACATGTATATCAGCTGCATCCTTACAGTACATTCATATGCTCCAAAAGCAAACAGACAGCACTCTGAGAGCGCCAACATGCAGGTGCACTCTGCGGTGACCTGGCATGTGCGTGTTCTGCACACTGAAAGGTGGGAGGGGGGACAAAAACTCACACGGAAAACCAGAAACACATGCTGCCAAGTCCACGAACATCCGAAACATAAAACCGGAGGATACACGAAAGCTGCTGTTTGTTTACGCTGTAGAAACACACAGCAGCAGCATTTACAGACTTACATAAACGATCGCTGATGCTCCCAAGTTCGAGACAGACGCTATTAATGCCGAGTCAATTCACAGTGGTAATGGTTATGGGCCGTGATCTTATTAAGATAACAGTAGAACATATACTGGTCATTGACCATTGACAGTAATGGGCAGTAATGGCCGTCGATGTCTTTGTTAAGTGTCACCCAGGGAGCACACAACACACACACACACACCCCCACCCACTACAGGAACCATCACACAAAAAGGAGGGAAAAGCAATGCTAGTCTTGAGATCATGAGGACGGAATCAGTCAATAGGCGCAGCAATGATGGGAAAAAAAAGGCAGGAAATCCAGATATTGATTGTTGTGAGTGCTTTTAGAAGCGGATAGGTCCATAGCAACCATAACATTTTTAGTCTGTCTTGGGTTGATGAATATATTAATAGATGTTTAAGTCTATAACTTTTTTATTCTTCAATATTTCCTTAGCAACCATTTACTGCATCAATGTGCTGTCCAGAAAAGTGTTCGTGTGAGCACAGTTTCTTACTCCAAAAGTAGCTAGTGCTGGGACGATTGATCCAAAACATCAATCTCAAGCTGGTATCCGTATCGGATTGATGTCAATATTTCAACTCTTGCTTGAAACTTTTCTGTATCAGCAGAATGGACCCAACTGAGTCGCATGTCTCCACTCTATTGAAATGCTAAGTTGTATTTTCAAAAGTTACTTTTTATTGTTCTATGTAAAGGCTAAGAAGTTACAAATATTCATATTTCTACCAGTTGTTTTTTTTATAGTAAAACAATTTGATTTATTTTTGTATGATTTTTTGGTCTTTTGGCTTGTAAACTGTTTTACATTCACTTCTTCACTTTCTATTTGATTTTTAGTTTTTATAGTTTTCATTTTTTATTTATATATCTACTGTTTTCCATTTAATTGAAAATATTGTCCTAATTCCGTTTTTATGTTTATTAAGTAATTTGAAAAAGGAAAACGTACAAATAATCATTCAGAGCAATTAAAAACAATCAAGATTTTGAGGTTCATATCAAAACAACTGCATTTACAAAAAATATCAATGTTGGTATTGATATTGGTATCGATACTGGCATTGATATAGGTATTAATAACAAAATTGATACAAATATGGATGCAAATATCAACATTGATATCAATATTGGAGTTGATATTGGTATCAATACTGATATTGATACAAATATTGATAAAAATATCTATATCAGTATCAGTCTTGGTATCGAGATCGGCAATATTGACAGATATCGGACTGATACCAATATTGATATTTATATCAATATTAATATCAATATCGGAATCAATGCCAATATTGATAACAAGATTGATACCAGTATCAACAAATGCTCAGTATCCCCCAGCTCTAAAAACATCCAACAATTTATTTTTAAAATTTTAAATTTGCAAACATTTCTATAATTAATATGTAATAATATTGTTAAAGATCTCTGGATTGATGCAAACTGCCTTTCGCTGCTACGTATTATAGACATTTGCAATAATAATATTCTATTCTATTCTATTCTATTCTATAGGAGCTCTATCAAAGTCATAGTTCCCAAAAAAATGCCCTTCATGTTCCTGGGAGTTTAAGTTTGCAAATTTGGTGTATAAATATTCTCAAAGAGGTTAGATTAAATCACTTTAGCTAAAATATATTTTTTAGATAGTGTATTAACACAATAAAGGCACGCATCATTTTCAAATCTTTCAGAAGACGAAGCAATTTTCAAGACAGGACGGTGGTGGTGAAACCATTCGAACACTTGGCGTAGAGCAGCTCCCTTTTTTTTGCTGCTTTATGTGAAATAATTAGGCGAACGTGGAGATGCTCACATTACATTTGTAGGGTTGTCATGGCGACAGTATGGAAGCGGCGTAGAGTTTGACTTTGGGGTGGAGAAATAAAGGGTTTCAGTAGCTTTGAGGTTTGGTCCTGTCTTAATATTCAGAGATGTGTTGGGGGGATGACTGAAGAACCTCAAGATGAAAAGATGCCTCACAAAAAGAGATCTAGCAAATAGGAAAATGGAAAAAAAAGTCATTTACTTATCAGAATTTCATGTCATTTTCTGTTTTTTATAGTAAAAAAGATCCAATATTTGATCTTGTTTCCACATTTCTTGATCATTGAATAATTAGCAATACTTGCATGCACTTAACCTTTCAGAGTAACTGTATCGGTGCTCCAACATAATGTTTTTGTTGCCTTCTTGTGTAATTCATTCCAGGAGGAACATATGTAGGTGTAAAGGCTCAGAATAACTGGCACTGAAACTTCACACGTCCAATGGAAATCATACTGATCTCCATCATCAGCACATTTCCATGGCAACTCCTTCCAGTACTCTGTCACAGCCAAGTTAAACAAGCAACAATGAGTCTGGAAGAGTGGGAGAGCGCTGGGTTCACGGATGCCAGAGCTGCAGGTTTCTTTTGGAGAGAAGTCACTAGCATTGCTTTTTTTTGTTTTCTTGGTGCAGAACTGGGGAAAACAGATGAGCGAGGACCTCCTCTGGTGCTCTGCGTCAGCTGGAAGCACACCACTGCTACACATAGAAGGAGGGAGGTTTAGGAAGCAGGCTCGGGGGGGGTGGGCGAAACACGGGCAGACAGGCTCGCATGAAGTAGGAGCAGACTCAGCTCACACTCTTAGTAGATGTGTCAATGTCAACACATATTTACGTAAACACACTGAAAACACAACCAAACGTAATGCAGCGTTGACAGTGGCACAGCTGTTTTAAGAGTGCGGTACAGCAGGCCGCCGCAGCAACATGGAGACAGACAGACAGCGCAGTGAGAGGGCCGGCAGTCCGGCCGGCAGTCCGCTGCAACCTGAGCGGCTAACCGCGAGGCTTACCGACGGTGGCAGAGTGTTTGGGGCTGGAAGCAGACCCCTGCTGGTTAAAAGGGTGGTGCAAGTTCCCAGCTGCAAAGAGAGCAGAGCCGACAAACTGATGGACAACCACTCCAGAGACAAGAGGCGCACGCCGAGTAAGCACTTGTGTCAGAAAAAGAGACAGAGAAAAGGACAGCGGAGAAAAAGCACTAATCCCTCCAGGATTTTCTGCGTTGCTTCTCATTTAAAAAACAGAATAAAAGCAACAGAACATTTTTCCAGAATAAAATAAATTAGCTTTTAATGTGACACATCAACCCAACTATTCAAAACAATATGTTAAGTTCCATATAGCTTCAAGTCTAAACCATTATATGGCTGTAAAGTCAAATTTAGACTGAAGATTTCTGCTTCTGTAAAGGTGATGATCCATGGCAACCCTTACGTTTTTTAAAATAATAAATAAAATAACAAAAATATTTTTTTAACATTTTATTTTAGCAACAAACCCGTAGGTCTGCAAAGCCCAAAGTAACTCAGAGCAAAAAGTAGTTCTACAAGGAGACTTGGTCTATACTAAAACTAAGGTAGCACAGTTGAATTATACTTTTTATAAACTACATTTTAAACTTAAAATGCTCCAGTTTAGTCTGTAGAAATATTCATTTAGTATACTTCCTAAACTACACGTACATCAGGGCTGTCAAACTCAATCGTACAGGGGGCCAAAATGCTAAACAAATCTTAGGTTGCGGACCGAATAGGGTAAACATTTATTGAACACACTAAAATAAAATTTTTAAAACTTTAAAACCACAACTTTTAACATAATTATGAACTAGATATAGCATTACCATCGATAATTATAGTGTGAATGTTGTAAGCTGAATTTGCCTGCTGAAGATGCTGAAATTAATAGCTATAAACACTGAAGCTGATAGCCAGCTAAAATATTAGCTAAATGCCAACACAGCCTAAAAAACACAGCCTAAAAAACAAACAAAAAAAAGGTTAGGTTAGCCAAAACAGTTAGCATGTAGCTGACAAAAACTGCTTAACTTCAAAATATCCTAAAAAAAATTAAAGAAGACAAAATTAGCCACAGCTAGCTTGTAACTGTTAACTGAACTTCAAAACAGCCTAAAAATAAAAGTCTTAATTAGCCAAAACAGTTAGCATGCAGCTGAAATATGAGCTAAACTCCAAACTTTTTGCCAAAGTTTTGCTTTACATATGAAATCTGTGCATTCTTGGGGTAGCATTAAGCAAACAAGATGTCTTCAGGTCAACATATAAAAACCTACATAGTTTATCTTCTATGGGCACCTCAGCCATCAATTTATAAATGTAACTAATCTAAATTACATAAATGCTAATTAAGTAATCCTTACTTTCAAAAAATGCTTTCCTCTCTTTCTTCCCTTCCAGCAGTCTTACACAGCTGGATTTTGTTATTTTAGTTAGGGGTTTGGTAGTCTTAGTTTGCTGGCTTTGTTTGGATCCACCATGGAGAAATAAAAGAACCACATGTGGTTCTGGAGCCGCAGGTTGCGGGCCCCTTGCATAAAAGAAGCAAAAGAAAAGTGGAAAAAAAATCACGGGTCCCCATCCTCAGGGCAGCAAACAGGTACCAGTTCAAGGGCCACTTGGTACTGGAAAATGCACACGCTAATCAGGGGTCCCTAAACCTCGGGACACAGCCCTGTATTGGTACCCTAGCCTGGTACCGGTTCTGCGTCTGGTACTGCGCCCCAAGGGTTGAGTACCTGTGTTTACTGGGAACAGATAGCACATCAAAAACGACCAATTGGAGACATCCGAAATGTTAAAAATTGAGGCGGAGAGGGTCCGAACCATACGTCCACATATAAGAAGTTGGGAGTGAGAAATGGATTGAATTTGAGGAAAAAAAACGTTGACTACAAATTTTAAAAAATTTGGAGACAGTAAAATTACAACTTTGCAGCAAGATCACCACAAACACAAGTGAGATAAGGCTCACTCAATTGCACCGCTCTATTTCTGTCTCAGTTAGAAAGGAAAAAGACATAAGAAGAAGATTTTTTTTTAATCCTATAGGGGGATTTCAGGAATTTTTGGTCAACACTCAAAACAGGATGTTTTAAAGACAAACTTGTCCTTTATCAAACCCAAACCGCCTGATGAAAAAGCACCAGGAGTTTGGAGAACGTCATACGCAAGAATATGACAGCTTTGGAACCACATTCGTTGGTTCTCTGGCTGTAAATTGTGATACCTCGCGCTTTTGGAGGGCTGACATCTCGTCTACCTTTTACTGTCTTGACTGCTTCCATGAGACCATGCACATTTTCATTTTGACGACTCAACAGAGTCTAATTTTGCATGGTTGCCATGGTGGCATATGGTAGTGGGCGGTGTCGTTGCATCTTGATAAATGCTGGAGTGTGCTACATCCTTGTCAAGATCTCATTTCATTTGAAAGAAAAGAAAGTAGTCAAGTACAATAGGATTCCTTATGTACAATAAATGGGATATGTGAACCAGAAAACAATGACAAATCCAGAAAAAGACAAAATATTTCAAACTTTACTATTAATTTAATTAAATTAATACATTCTAAGAACAGCAGTTCTCATCCTGGAGGGACTAAAAGAAAGAGTTTCAGAGAGACAGAGACAGGAAGGAGGTAAAAGGAAACGTGTGAGTGAGTCGTCATTCACCTCCACCCTGACACACGGGAAGGAAAAGAGAACCTTTTCTGTACTAAACATTTCTAAAAACAAACGTTTTCCTCATATTTGAGAGCTTCTATGCCGGTTCTGACATGCAACGAAAACAAACAAAACATTCTTTGAATCTATTATTTGATTTTCTCTGAGTAAGTGGAGTAATCAAGAACATTTTTCTCAAAAAGCAAAAGCGCAGGTCTCCTCTTTTAAAATTGAGAGCATTTAGATGCTTTAAAGCTGATTGTAGTGCAGATGTGAGATAATGTCTTGTTGTCCTTCAGCTTCTACACACAGAGCATTCATTCAGCGTCTGACAACAATCCCGTCGTCCTCCTGAAGTGTGAAGTGTGTTAGCGCCACAGAGGTTGAAGTGAGATTTGAAGAAAAAGCGACAATAATTACAATCTGTCCCGGTGGGTGCACACCAAGCGGGCCTCATTTATGCATTTAACCTGAATGTGACACCATGCTTTTGTGTTTTCACTCGTTCACCGGCTCTAGCGTTTAACTCTGTTTGGGTTTGTAAATTATGTTCGTCGCATGAACGCGCGGTTTACTTACTGCGGTTTGTCTTTCACATGTGCAGGAATGTGAGTAAGAGTTCTGATGTGCGTCCATACTGATGGTTGTCAGCAGTGGTGTTGTTCCTCTCCCCCTGCTGCGCAGGGCTGGACTGGTGACGTAAGATGTCCACCAGCGATCTGGAGAAATTAATGAATATAAATATTTCACAAATTTTTAAAGAAACCGACAGAAATGCTTTTTCTTAGACCAAAAGTTTTTTTTTTTTTTTTTTTTTTAAAGCTGCAATGTTTGAGTTAAACAATCACAAAGGTTGGCATCATGCTCACACCTTCATGAACGTGATGGTCCATGGCAACCATGATATAACCATACAACCATAATATAGCCTCATTTCCACTGTCTGGTAAGGAGTAGTACGAAACAGTCAAATTAATTCACACGAGAGTTTCCACACAGTTAAGCGGTTTGTTTTCACAATGCATGCGTGATTCACCACTAGAGTGTCATTATACTGCGATGACAAGAAAAGCAACAACAATGGGGGTCATCCAGCAGCTCATCTCTTTGTGTATGTTGTGTATAACAGGAATTCGGGCCCTATCCGGATTCTTCCCTTCTCCCTTCCCCTCCATTTGAAGGGGCTTGTGAAGTGCAAGTGCTGTCCGAAATATATTTTTGAATATCTTCCCCTCCCTCGCGAAGCGCTTTCACAGAAGTTTACATTTATATTTAAGTATTGACTTTTTGTTTTAGCATGACTTTTTTTTAAAGTTAAACAACCATTGTTGTTATATTTATTTGAGAGATAGAAACTCTGCGCTAATAGGTGTGTTTGAGATGATTTGCGCCTCGCCTGCATCGTCGACGAGACCAAGCAGCTGCAGGCGGGGGCGGAGAAGGGCGCCTGAGATGAGGGTGAACGACGAGACTGTACAAGAACAAGGAGTTGGGGGTTGTCCTTAACATTTGGTTGAATTTTAGAATGCCACTCCTCCGAGTATGATCTGTGCTGTTACGTCTTTTATGATAATTTTTTACATCTTTTAGAGTAAAACAGATAAAAAAATAAAAAAAAACAGAAAAAATTAGCCATGGGATTAATTTAATCTGCACTGCCCCAAATAAACAGATGAAATAGAAATTAAGATTAATTTAAAAGACAAAAATAACACACATAACCACAGATTATTTGAAATTTAGTTTATTTTTTCATCCGTGATTCACTACCTTCCAGAAAGAGTAAAAAAATACACTGATTTCCTTCATTTAGGGCCAGTTATTTCACGTGAACTACAAGAACTGTGTGGACACCGTTTCCCACAATGCATTGTTTTGTATGAGGGGGAAAGGAGAAGGGAGGAATTCGTATCTGGCCTTAATGTTGTTTGCTTAATGGCAGCTAAGAAGAATACCACCGTAAAGAGGAAAACAAAATGCTAGCTTAGCGCTAAATTAGTCCTTTCTAATGTCGTCATCCCTTTCAGCCTATCAACCGTTCAACGTTTTTATGTACCTACAACAGGTACCTCAAGAGGTACGGGTCGATACTGTTTAATGGGTCCATTTTATAATGGAAATGCTAAAAATACCGGACCAGGCCGTACCATACCTGACTGCTCGGTGGAAATTAGGCTTTTTATTCAAGCCTGAGGTTAATAAAAATGTGTACAGTGGTGTGTAATTCAAGAAAAAAATTGACAAAATACCACAGAAACCAGGGTTTTTTTTTTTACCATGTGCACATTTTTTACATGAGACCAATACATTTTGTGTTGTTGGGGTCAGTTTGCGACAGGCTTTAATCCAGTAAACTTTAATGTTATTTTAAAGAAGCAACTTAGTTTGATAAAGGGATCTTTTTACAATTAAAATGATATATTTTAACGTCATCTCACCAAAGGCTTTCTGCTAACTCATATTTGTCTTTTACTATAAATGATATTCCCCAATGTGAGGCATTGGAGAGCAACAGGATAGCTGCACAGTGTACGCTGAGTCATCCCTGCCACCCCCCTGTCAGACTCAGCACTGTTCAGCTCACAGCTCTCACCTGGGCATGTTGATCTCTCTGTTGCGAGGTCGACGTGCGACTTTGCTGAAGGCAATCCTGACGCCCACGGCCACCACCAGCGTGAAGGAGATCACCCCCCCAATCACATAACCAGTGCTGGTTCGGACAGAAAATGGAATGAAGTCACTCAAAAAAGCAAATGAAACACAGAAAATCCAAGAGCAAAATCATATTTTTATAAGTGTATTGTGTTTTTCTAAAATTGTGTTTGATGTAAGAATTAAAATACGTACAAACAATTATTTAATAATCAGTTTGGATTATTTTTCAGTTAAACGGTTCCAAAGTGCAACTGTGTCTGCAGCTCACCCCCCTCCAGGGGATGGGTCAAATGGGGAGTGCTAATTTTGCACATCTAGGTGCGGGACAACTAATGGGACTTTAACTTTGAAAAGCAGTAATTAGATCTGGGGAGTAAAAACACTTAGGCAGATGGGTCTTTAACCTTGAAAGTAATCCTATTTTTTAAAGTATTTTTACATTTGGTGTTGATGATGATGTTCGACTTTGCATCTTCGTGTCTAAAAAACACAAAAAAAAGAACAACAGGGGATGCAAAGACTTTTGCTATAATTATAAGAATTGGGCGACTAATGGACTATTGAAATAGTTGATGACCAATTAAATAGTCGATTAGTCATTACTTTATATTATATGGAATCAGAGTGTAGTAAAGTTGAAAGTTATAATGACATTGTGCGAGCTTTATGCACTACTTGGCATTTATTAAGATTGTTTAGGCTATTTTAGAGTTTAGCTAATATTTCAGCTACGTGCTAGCTATTTTGGCTAATTTAGGATTTGTTTGTTTTTTTTGGCTTTTTTGGATTTTATCTGATATTTCGGTTCCACACTACCCACTTTGGCTAATTTAGGCTTTTTTGGTTTTTTATGCTCTTTTGGAGTTCAGTTAATATTTCAGCTAAATGCTAGCTGTTTTGGCTAACTGAGGCTTTTTCATATTTTTAGGCTAATTTAGCATTTAGCTAATATTTTAGCTGGTTATCAACTTCAGCGTTGTTTTCTTCTTGTTTTCTTCAGTGTTGTTTTTAGCTATCAATTTCAACTCCAGCATCTTCAGCAGCCAAATTCAGCTTACAGCATTCACACTAGCATTATCGCAAGTAATGCTATATATCTAGTTTTTAGTCAGTTTAAAGATAATCTGTGATTAGTTGACTATTAAAATAATCGTTTGTGCCAACCCTAATTTGAATGTATGCCAAAGATTGTTTTGTATGCACTTTTATCAAGATTCCATAAATATCAAAAATTAAAATTGTTGTACTCACTAAGCGTCATATGAGAATAAATATAAAAATTTATCATATAGCAGTTTTTGACATTATTTTGGTCAAAGGACTTGCATTATGCCACCAGTTTTATAAATCACTTTTTATCAATAGGAATTAACTTTTATCAGAAATATATTATTAATTCATGTCATTTTTATCTCAGGTCAAATTTTTGACGGCCAGCTCTGACCTGCTGCTCTGCTGCTGAAGCGTCTCAAAGTCAGGGATGGGCTTCTTGCCCGCTGGCACGGTAACAGGAACCTGAGGGTCAGCCCACACTGGAGTCTTGTAGTTGGTGCAGGAGTCCTGGTCCAGCCGGTTCTTCTGGTGCTCGCAGCAGAAGCGGTAGTGGCAGGTGCCGCAGCAGTAGACGTAGCTGCCCTTGGAGCAGTTGAACGTGGTGTCAAAGTGTCCCATCACGTCGTAGTATCCCCTGTGGGGCAACAGAAACAGAAGTCCTGCTGAGGGTCAAAGCTCCATGATGGTTCTGGATCGGCCTTCTGCGCCGCCCTGCACATGCAGTGTGTCACTGGCCAACAGATTTAGCAGATTATGTTTCCAGGCAACAGAGGAGTCTGGCATCAGCTAGATCAAGAAGAAGCATCTTCATGATTTCATGGAATCAGAAATGAAAGCATCAGACTTTCACAACACATATTTTTCCTTAACCATTTAACCATCAAAAAAAGAAAACACAGACAAACACAAAAAAAAAAAAATAAATAAAAATCTGCTGCTTATTACCGTGGTACGGAGCCCCTGAAGGGACATCAAAGTTTAGAAAAAATTAGTTGAAGTAAGAAAAAAATGTTTTTCTACAAATACTTTATGGCTCCGTAAAAATAATTGAAGTAAAAAAAGTTCTTGTTTCTAACTAGAACTTGTTTTTTAAAAAAAAAAAATTTTATATAAAGTAAAAAAAAGAAGAAGAGAAGAAAAAAACTATTTTTCTTTTTTTTTCTTTCAATATGTTTTCTTCAATTTCTCTTTTGGACTCTGTACCTTGGGGTGTAATACACACAATCTATATTTTTTAAAGCGTGTTTTCGAAATGTTTCCCACCGTTTGGTTGAGCAGGCAGTTAAAGGCTTAAATTTGACACAGTCGTACCTGCAGATGTCCACGTCCACCAGTTGCCGGGGAATGTGCGCCGCTCCTAGCGGCGGCTTCAGCGCGTCCTCCGTCACATTCTTTGGCAACATGGTCTGAGGGAGGGGCTTCGGCGGGAGTTCTACCATTGCCGGAGGGTCGTCCTCCACTTCGGCTGTTTTTGGCCCTCGTTTGGGTCCGCCGAGCACCGGGGGCTTGTATCCAGTCAGGAGGAACAAGGTCGTTTTACTGGCAGAGTTCCTAACGTCCCGTTGATGGCTCGCCGCTCTGCGGTGGTGGTGGTGTGGTTACAGCGGAGTGAGCCAGGCAGCAGGAAAACAGGAGGATGACAGACGAGAAAAGCATCCTTCCGAGCACAGAGGGTTTCATTGTTCAATGGCAAACTTTGAAGTATTAAAAAGTAGTAAAAAGTTGAGAAGGAGTTCTGTCCTGGATCGAGGGTCCGTCAGGTGGGTAAATCCCTCCTCCTTGTTCAGATGTTTCTCCTGGAGTTCAGCAGCTGTATGAATGTGTTTGGCATTTTACTCTCATGTCTGAATGTAAACATTTCTGGGCGTCTCTCGCACGAGCAGCTTGTGTAAACATTGAGGTCTTTCGGAGATTTTAGGCCCTATGGAGGAACAGCTTCCAAACGGAAGGAATCTCTCGCATGCGGTAGCTGTATGGCACTGGGTAATCAAATGTGGCCTGTAGGGTGACAGAGCGCCTTCAGAAATGGCAGTTTTCTCACGTTTTCTGTAAACAAAAGAGTGAAAAAGTGTAAACTCGTCTGATTCTATCGACTGAACACAGTTATGGCGCGTTTGGCACGAAAGTTACGATTCACTGGAGAAACCGAAGGAAGCTGTGGTGTGTAAACATTTAGCGCTGCTTGTAAACTTAACATTTCATGTTAGCTCAGATGGAGGATGTTACTTTTCCCAGTTTGGCACTTTTCTTTTCAAAAAAACTGTTTAGGTCAAATCTATTTCTTGAGGAGACGTTCTTACGAGTTGCATAACAGCAGTTTCGGGGCGCTCACAGGAAGGGAACTATTGAGTGTGAGTTCCAGCACTGTGAAGCGTTAAAGCAGCATGGTAGCTTTCATCAAAAGGACAGATCGGTCGGGTCCAATGAGCACGTCAAGGCATTCAGTAGCAGAGAGCTGGTGAGGAGCGGACGCGTCTATGTGCTGACCCCGTCGCGTGAGTGTCTTTGCTCTGAGTTTAGCTTGGCCCAGCAGAAGAGAACGAAGGAGGGTTTGGGCCCGGTTCTAGCAGGGCAGCACGGTTGGGCCCACAGAACAGACATGAAAGTGTCCGGATTCATCCGTCAGCGCAGAAGAACACCGGGAGAGGATGGGAATCTTGATGCAGAAGGCGGTGTGGCCACAGGTTCGGTACAGAGCCGGATCTTCGTAGAAAAAGTCCGAACTTACAAAGTAGTTCCTTCAGTTTCCTCATTGGCTTCCTGAATATGCATGGATGTGAATAAAGACCACTCTGCAGAAGAGATCTGTGGATTTTTATGGCTGGTGTTCGGTATGGCTTAAAGTTCTTCTCTAGAAACAAGCGAGAACAGTGAAATCCTTCCGTAGCGTGTCGCAGAGGAACAGGAAGGACGCAAAAAGGGAGTAAAGGGGCGTTCTCAACTGTGGCTTGATCAAGCACAGTGAATGGAAGGAAAAAGACGACGGAGAACCGAGAGTCCTATCTGGCAGAAACAACTGGAAGAAGGAAGCAAAGTGTCAACAGTGTTTCACAGCGCAGTGACAGGACAGTATACTGAGCCTCTCGAATAGCAGCAGTGGTTTGGGGTTAGACGTGGCTTGTTCGGCTTCCTTTGGCAGCCCTCCCCTCGGACCACGGGCTGTCTTGGAAAACACCAGCTCTCACGGTAAAGCACTTTGAACCAATAATGCACTGATTATAGTCTCAGGTTTAGCATAGACAGCAACAAGTACTGCAGGAAGGTGAGTGGTCATGTGGTTGGAAAGAAAGATGGTCTAAATATAGTACCGATGATCTGTTGCTTATATTTTTGTTTTTTTTGTGTTGACACAGTCAGTTTGGCATCTAGATTTGGTCTTGTTTAACAAAAAAGAAAAAAAAAAAAAAAACTGGTCAAGATGAAGCAGTTTAGGTCCAAAATGCAGACAGACGCTTGGAGAGGAATGTTTGCTTCAAAAGCGGGAATAGGTGAACAAAACTGTTTCCTGGATAACTTCAGGGGTTTTGGAGACGGTCCTGATCAGATCTTGTTCAGGTTCAGTAGAATTCACTCTGCAAGAGACAAACAAAAACAAACAAGGTTTGAAAATGAAAAAAAAACTACAATTTGAATGCAGAAAGTGCAGTTACTCCATTAAATTTAACATTAAATACATATAACTAAGGCAGAGAAACTGGATAAGATGACATTGATAACTCTGGCATTGATGCAAGTTTCTGTGACAGTTTTTGACCAATCAGGGACTCAGAAATTGTAGTGACGGATGGATAGTATCCTTTCATTCAAAGAAGTGCCAACCGGTTGAAAATTGATAATTCATCCATCTCGCAGTTTAAGCAAAGATGCCCAGACCTCCCTCTTCCCTGTCACTTCCCTGTCAAGCTCCTCTGGGGGACCTAGAGTTGTTCCCAGGCCAGCTGAGAGTCGTAGTCTCTCAAGCGTGCCCTGGGTCTTCCCCGGGGCCATTGCCCAGTGGGACATGTTTGGAACACCTCCCCAGGGAGGAGTCCACTCGGACCACCGGACCTGACGAAGCCTCTGGAAATAAAATCCATGACCAACTTTGAGAACTGTAGGATGTTTGAACCTTTAATTCAAGCAAAATGTGAAATGTGAACTCAAGAAACCATAGAATATGAACTCTGACCCGATTCCAAGCTGCAGAACTCGAGCACAACTCCCTTGAAATGAGACCTTCACAGTCTCTCAGTCATAACAACGAAGATGGTTCATGTGGCCTTAAACTTGTTCCTAAACTGTGATGAAGCACTGATTCTGCTCCAATTTTCGATGAATACAATCTTCTCCAATTGTCTTTTTTAATGAGAATAGTTAGAAGTTTTTTCTCCATTAACTAATGATGATTTTTACTTATTACTTTAAATGATTTGTCTATGGATGTTTTTAAATGGTATTACATCACTGATATTAATGATTCTTGTTAACCTGAATCAATTAATATTTGATATTACGTCCTGAACCGGATATTGATAATTCATATAGAGAAAATGGTACGGTCGAGCCGGGGTGGGATTATACAAGTTTTCTTCCTTCCACTCCCTTTCAAGTGATTTACTTGTGATTCATTATGTTATATGTTATTTCATGTATTATAATCTGATTGCTTGAAATAAACCATTTCATTCATTATTAAGGAGGAATTATTAAATGCAGTTTGGACTATTATATGACATTAAGTCCTTCACTTATTGGGAAAGAGCTGTAAAAGAACAAGCCTGGAACAAGATTCCCGAGATTCGCACTGCTTCCACCAATCCTCTTCCAACTGTTAGTGGCAGACAGGCACTAGTAAACTGTGGCAAAAGAAAAAGTAGAAGAAGCCCCTCCCTTCTGGTCTAATGTAAACATCATGGGCTAAATGTGCATCAAATCCTCTTGTCAGCCTTTAAACAATAAATGAAATTTGAGTGGATTATAGAGTGGAAAAAAGCAACCTTGCAGCTCTTCACAACACTTCGCCACTTTGTCTAAGCAGCACTTTACTGCAGTGAAGTGCTTACACCAGGGATAGGCAACTCCAGGCTTCGAGGGCCGCTGTGTCTGCATGATTTCCAGATATCCAAGCCCTACTCAAAACTACCTGGTTCTGGTATGTCCCGCTAGTTAGAACATGCCAGGACAGGGCATGTGGAAATCATGCGGCCCTCGAGGCCTGAAGTTGCCTATCCTTGTCTTAAACCTCATGTGTCAAAGTCAAGGCCCGTTAAATCCGTCCCTCCAGATAATATTATTTTCTGGCCCAATGTTGTCTCGAGCTCATTTCTAGATTGTATCATTTTGACAAAATATATTTTTATGGAGAGTAATATTTTGAAAGTTATTTCAAAATAACTTTCAAAGTGGATTTATTCTGGAATAATATTCATACTTGTTCTTTTATTCATTGTTATGTTAAAAAGTTACCAAAGGTCTGTTTAGGATTTTGGCCCCCTGTAAGATTGAGTTCGACACCCCTGGCTTACACAATCAACATAAATTAGTGGATCAGCTTTGTACCAATATGCAACACACTCTGTAACGTAATGTGTCGGTTCAATGGCGATATGAAAAGCCGCTTTTCTCCGTGTCAAAATCAGCTAATTCACATTGATCGTGCAAACGATTGAAGTGTTACAATTTATCATAGGTAATTTATTTTAGGTGTCATCTTTGTCAAAAGGTTAACCTTATTGATGTCTCATCTTAATTTTTTCTGATTTAACCACTTCATGCTTGAATTTATTTATTTTAAGTTACATAAAAAATTTTGTTTGATGGTTTTGCCATTTAAGGTGATGCCAAATTAATTCTAGATATAATTGAAGCGTTAAAAAAAGATGTGTTTAAAAGAAAAATCATTTTGTGTTAAATAAATAATTGTTGATGCTACTAAAATGTAACATTTTTGTTACTTCACTTTTTTCCATTATAAAATTATTTAGCAAATAATATTTTAGAAAATGATTAGAATTTTTACACAATAAAACCACAGAATACAAAAAAAAAATATTGCAAGCTGAGAGCTTCAACTCTAAAATAAGAATATCTGCTCAAGTTTGGGAGTTAAAGCTCTTTTAATCCTTTCAAAAACACAAACCCACAGCAGTTGACAGGAGATGCGGCAGCCGTGATGTGACTTTGACAAACGGAGCAGAGCACATGACAGATGTCGCATGGACTCATCTGACAGAAGGAGAGAGAAAAGAGGGACTCTGAACGTGCACGTATGTTCTGTTTACAGAATGAGGCCTGCGGCGCTGTCAACACTGCTGTCAAGAAACCATTATTCTCAGGCTCGACCCACGACGCAGCTCTCCGGGCCAAAGATCGCTTTCACAACATTTAGACTCTTTAGGGTTTCTTGAGCCCCACAAAAACAAATCACATTTGAATCACTCTATTCAAAATTTTAAAAGATCAATTCAAAGATTTTTCTCATTAAAATCAAGTTTGTTTTGGAAGGACTGGTGCGTAACAGATTTCCTGGTCAATTTGTAATGGAAAACTGTGAAAAAGGATCATTTTTCTGACCAAAAAAAAAAAAAAAAATCAAAACAGTACCAGAGGTATGAAGCCCCTAAAGAGACATGGAAGAAAAATGTTTTTTTCTAAAAATTGAAGTAAAAAAAAGTTATTTTTACTGAATGTTGGACAACAGTTACTATCTGGTGCGCACCAGTTAGCAACCAGAATTTTTGTTTTTCCTAGAAATTGAAGTAAAAAAAAAAATGTTTACTAACTATGCTACCTATGACTGAGTATTAGGGCCACCACAATAAATAAATAAAGTTATACTAGAAGTTTTTTTTTTCTTGTAAATGTATGTGTTTTAATCTTGGGGTGGCTGTGGTGAAGTGGTAGGGCAATTGACTCCTGATCAGAAGATTGCAGGCTCAATCCCCACCCTGCCCGCCCATGCATCAAAGCACCCTTGGGCAAGACACCAAACCCCAAACCACCTCTGGTGGAAGGTTGGCACCAGTGTTCAGCAGCAGAGCCGAAACCAGTGGGTGAATGGGCCTGTAACCCTGAAGCACATTGGGCCCTCAAAGGAACGGGGAAAAGCACTATACAAGTATACACCATTTCATAAATGTACAAGATCTTTTTTTGTGGACTACATTTGCAAGAAAAAAGTCATAAATTTAGCGTAAGACTTTTAAAGTTAAAAATATATGACTAAATTCTTTTAATTTAACAGTTACAACTATTTTCTTGTAAATGTGCGAGATTTAAAGTCGTAATTAGTAATAAAAAAAGTGTTTGTAAACTGCCTTAATACTCTGTCGTTCGCACCAGATAGTAACCAGAACTTTTATTTTTACTTCAATTTTTTATTCTTCAATGTCCCTTTAGGCGCTCCGTACAGAGGAAATAAAAGCCATAAAGACATGTATGAATTTGAAAGTAAGGTACTAAATTAAAAGTTAGAAAACCAACTTTTTCAAAAAATGAACCTTAATGTTTGCAGTGATTTAAAAAAAAGCCACACACTTCGTCCATAATGGACACCTTAAGTCTTAAAGCTGCCCACTCTGAGCTTCCTTCAGTCTTGTGCTCCTTACTAGTCACTTGAATCACGTGTGTCCTGTCAATCAGGGATTGCGACGGAAGCAGTGATTGAAAAAGAGGACAAGCTGAGCGTCCCTGTTTTAAATGAGATTCCCCGT
Organism: Oryzias javanicus; assembly: GCA_003999625.1. Lineage (NCBI taxonomy): Eukaryota > Metazoa > Chordata > Actinopteri > Beloniformes > Adrianichthyidae > Oryzias > Oryzias javanicus. The sequence goes on from CM012447.1 coordinate 21,829,814, forward strand.
CAGAACAGAACATCCACCAAGAATGGATAAAACATTTTCAAAAGACACACATCTCGTAATACATATTGTATATATTGATTCTTGCCAGTACAGCCCCTATTTTAAACTTTTTTTTTTTTTTATTTCAAACAATTACTGTATTTAAATAGCACTTTTCCTCAACAAGCAAACAAACAAAAATATATATAAACATAAGCAATAAAGAGTCATAAGACACAAAGATAAAAAACAACTACAATAAAAAAAATGACAACCAGATGTTTCATTGACTGATTTGACCCCATAGAATTACCTCCAAGTAGGAAATATGTTGTAAAAACTAAAGGCAAGCATCACATACAACCCGCCTTATAGTGCCTAAACAATTAGCTGTCTTCCTCATAAAGCAAGAGTGGTTGACTTTTTCCCTTGACCTTTATGATATCAATGCTTCACGTGTCAAGTTTCAGTCAAGGAAACAGCTTAATGCTGAAAGCAAAATATATAAATAAGAAAAAATAAAAGAGAAGAGACACCATAACTTTTGATCATCTATTACAAACGCAGGTCTAATGTTGGCTGATAGAAAAGATTCTCCTGGTTTCCACGGTGTTAAAAGGACCAATATAGGAGTCAAAGAGAACATCAGCGAATGCTTTGACAGATTCATGAACGGTGCGTCTCTTTTTCTCGCCAAACGTCTTTAGAAATAACAACAAAAGCAGGAATCTCTTAAGAACAAAAGCCAAGACACCTTTTGTCTGCCGAGAGACGCTTCTTAGAGCGATGACACCGACATCAACAAGTCTCATTTAGACAGCTAAACAGTCAGATAGACTGCAGAAGGAAACACACACCACAAAAAAAAATACCTCATTTAAGGAGAAAACCCAGGAACACAGAGTTCCAGGGTTGGGGGTCAAATCTAAACCCTGAATCACAGTAACCTAAATAGTGCCTTCCTCTCGGCTGGAAAGTTCCGGGCGCTCTGCCTCCCTGACAGCTTGGCTTCACATCAGTGTGTCTCGACCCTCCGGGAGCTTTTCCGACCCGCTTCCTCAGATGTCATGATTAAGAAGCCCCCGCTGACAAATAGCTGAACTTCCACTGGCTTTCTAGGCAGCCAGTGCATTAATTCAATCCATATTCTGTGTGCACAGGAGTATGAATGTGGAAATGTCAGGAATGAAAGCGAAATCTACAGAAAGTAACAGGTTTTCACTTTATCATGAAGCAAATGCAGACCGTTATTGTGCTGAATTTATGGTTTGTTTATAAAGAAATAACCTGAATGCTAAAAATCACATTTAGATCTGAGCTTGCCACGTCTGGGAATTGAACTGCAGCATGTCGTTCTAAATCAGGGGTGTCAAAGTCAGTCGCACAAGGCCCAAGATCCAAAACACAGCTTAGGTCGTAGGCCGAACATGATAAACATTTATTGAACACTCTAAATTTGAATTTTAAAACATTAAAACCATAACTTTTTCAAATAATTATGAACTAGATACATAGCATTACCTGCGATAATGCTAGTGTGAATGCTGTAAGCTGAATTTGGCCGCTGAAGATGTGAATGCTGATGGTTGAAGATAAAAACTCTGAAATGGATGGCTGAAAACGCTGAAGTTGATAGCTGAAATCACTGAAACTAATAGCTGAAAACGCTAAAATATCAGCTAAATGCCGAATCATCCTTAAATAAAACCTAGGTTAGCCAAAACGATTAGCATGTAGCTAAAATATTAGCTAAACTCCAAAATAGTCTAAAAAAACTGAAAATAACCTAAATTAGCTAAAACAGCTTGCGTTTAAATATAAGCCAAACTCCAAAAACTTTTTAAAAATAGTCTAAATTAACCAAAACAGCTAGCATGTAACTGAAATATTAGCTTAACTCCAAAATAGCCTAAAATCTTTGTAAATGCTAAACTAGTCCAAAAAGCTAGCTTGCTCTTTAAAACGTTTTAACATAATTATGAATAATAAACAAGAAATATAATTCCAGAATAAATCAACTAGAAATAAATGACTGAGAAGGCTGGATCTAATGACCGGGAGGGGCCGGATCCGGCCCCTGGGCCTTGACTTTGACACTGCATAAAACTGTGCAAGGCTCGCCATCTTCCTGCTGATGCCACTCATTCACCTTGCAGTGAATCCACCGCGCCCATGTCCTGCTTCGGGTTCACCTGCTGCGCTGTCTGGGACTCAACTTGGGCCCTTTAACACCGGAGCTCCAGTGTTTATATTTTTTGATTTACTGTGACGTTTCAACCGTCAACACGATCAACGTAATTCCAGTTGATTCTGAGGGAGAAAAGCGGCGCTAATTGCTAATCATGGCAATTTGGCGCCCCCTCCAAATCAAATCAAATCAAATCAAGCTTTATTTGTATAGCACCTTTTGGAAAAAATTCATTTCAATCTAAGTGCTTGACATAAAAACAATCAGAATTTAAAAAGAAAAAGAAACAAAGAACAGGAAACATTGTGGGACCTAAACGATGTCCACAACCCCCCACCTCTCCAAACACACGGACAAACACAAACACACATCGACAAGCCCCCAAAGGTTGGGAAAAGAATAAATTACATTAAAAAAAAAAATGGAAAATAGAAATGGATGGCGCCCTTAGCAGCCGCCAGGTCTATAAAAAACAAAATATTCCTAGTAATATTCCCATTGAGTATACAAAGTATGTAATACAGAAAGCTAACTTTTAAGGTTTTCAAAATCATTCCAGGTGGATATGTTCAATAAAGAGGTCAACAAAAAATACTCGGACCTGCTCACACACAAACCACCACAAAAGACCTGTAGGGCGACAGGTGCACTAAACCAAATTCACCCCCTGATCATATGCCATAGTGATAACGGCAACTACATATGCTGAAAAGAAATTTCAAACTGTCTCCAGCCTTATTCCTCCCAATGGTCATACATGTGTTTTCTGTTGCTCACATGAATGCTGATTCATTAAAACTTAACTTCCTGTCCTCTTAAAAACAGTTTAGGTATAGAAAAGTACTAAAAGGAAACTGCCGACTGAAAGCTCTCCAAATGCCCTGTTGGGAATATGTGGGGTTATGAGAGTTTCATGATATGATGGAGCTTGTTCTTGTGAAGTTTAAACCCTGCTCTGGATTCAACAAGGCTGTGATGGACTAAAGAGTTTAAAGCGCTTAAACAATAAAACTGAAATACATGGGATGGTCGCTGCATCACATTTCGAAGCTAAATTTGACAGAAAAAATATTTTTTCTGAATTTTATATTAGATAAAAAATCCTTATGATGCAGATGCCACATCATGAGATTGAGCTTTATTTTGAAAGGCTGTGTGTGCTTTATCAACTGGAGCAAATTAACTTGAAATTGCAGTTATTTTCGGAGGCGAGTTACAAAACCTGAATGTATGAGTAATGCTGCTCTGCGTGCGGACTCTCTGCAATGTTGTGCTCTAAACACAGAGATCCTGCTGAGCTGCTGATCAGTCAGCTCAGATGGAGCACTTCACATTTCACAGAAGCTGAATCAAGAAATGAAAACGGATTTAGTCGATCAAAAAAGAAATTATTCTACAAAAGAAAAAGGATTGAACATTAAAAAAAAAAGACAATAATGGCACCAAAGCAGTCGAGGAAGAAGGAGCGATAAAACTGAGAAATCTTTCAAAATGAAAGAGCAGAAACAGGTGCCTGAAATCTACGGAGGCCCTGAAGTGCCAATCACATCAATAAACCACTCAAGTCAATGCAAAGCCACATTAAAGAATGAAATTTTAAAATAAGCGTTCAATTTTTAAATCCAAACAAAATTTCAGAAACCAAAATGTAATTGTAAACAAGAAAATGCAATTCCCCCAAAAAATGAAGCAAAATGCAAAGTCTTGAAAAACAAAAATAATTTCCATAAATCAAAATTAAAGTAAAAAAAAAAAAAAGAACTAAAATACAAAACGATAAAATGAAGGAATTACATCACTGGTTGGATGAAGACTTTTGTTCACCTTTTCAGCTGGAAGTTATTTGACAATAGAAGATATTTCTTTCCTGCCTTATGGTCACATACTGCTGTGGGGGGGTTTGACCTGATTTTTGGGTTTTCCAGACTCATGGAGGGTCGTAAACTAGAGGGGCCACATCTTAAGAAGAGCACAGATGAGTTTTGCAGTTCCTTTAAGGCTTGTCCACCTCAAGGAACGTCATATTGTGCGTGTGGTAAGTGTATTGTGAAGTATTTGTAATGATAATGTATGTTACACACACTTATGGCGTACGGGTGCTGTCATACGACCCCCTTAACACAGTCATTACGCTGCATGCATGGAGTATGCTCATAGGACATCCACACTCGGATTACCGAATTTCCTCATTTCCAATGCTGCATTCACACCGGCTGCATGTGGTGCGTTCAAGAACACGCACTACGCAGTTTTTTGAACACTCACCCAGCCTGTGGAGTACATACCGAACCAGCACCACACACACATGTAGTGAGGAGATTCTTTGTCTTTTGTGTATTTTCTGTTTGTTAGTGCTCGTCCGTCACCTACAATAGGTAAAGGTTCGTTGCACAAAGTCAAAGTGGTGCAAATCCCTCAAATCTTGCTCTATTCTTTTTGTTTTCACAGCTCTGTTACTACAGATGTCCGTATTGGAGTCATATTTACTTGACTGGGCATAAATAACAATATTAATGTAAGCAGTTGTGGCAAAGGTACAAGCTTCAGGTGACAGTCACTGCAAAAAAAAAAAAATCAGAGATTGCTCCATCAAATTTTTACCGTTGAGGCAATTCATCCCTGTGCTTTCCCTCTTCTTTAAAAGGTAATCATCCAATCAATAATGTCGATAATGGCTTCTTTGTCTGGTTTTTCATTTCGTTTCATTTTAAATTATTTTATTTCTGAATTTTTTTTTTTTTTTTTACATTTTGTTTTCTGGAATTTTGTCTATATTTCTAATGCTGTTTTTTGATGATTTGCTTATTGTCATTATCTTTGATATGTTTTAGCTTTGAGTGAATTATTTGTTGATGTGATTTGCACTTCAAGCCACCGTAGAAATGAGTTGTTGCACCTCCTCCTTAACAAGTAGACCTCTGGCCTTTTTCTCAGTTCTGCACCAGCACTTCCTTCTTTATGTCAGTCGCATCATTTCCTGCTTATTCTAATGTTTTTCAATGAAGTGAGTCATAACTTTAGACTTAAAAAAAAAAAATCATTTTTATCGTGGATTAGCAACACTAAGCAACTATTTCTAGTTTGTGGATAATTATTGAGAACCGATTATTCCAACTACCCATTTGTTCTCAATTTAATCGAACCCTCAAAAAATGAAAATAACACATATTCCAGGGACATGTGCCCCCACCCATATTAACTTACTTTCATATCCACATTATGACTCAGCTGATATTTTCAGATCTCCTCAGATCTCCTCTCCCTTTTCTCATCCTCAGTCAACATCCTTAAGCTCAAACCCCCTTTCTCTTCTTTCATCTCGCTCCACTTTCCTCTCATCTCTCTGCTCCCACCTCTCAACCTCCACCCCCCTCATCCTCTGAAGCACGCTGAGAACAGCGCCCGCACATAAGGGCATGCTTTGCGGCTATGAGGTTGGAGGCGGAGCCAGCAGAGGCTTGAGTGTGGTGAACTCTGCCCATAAAGGTCACAACGCTGCCCTTGTGAAGCCCACTGACGCAGCGCCGGAATAAAACGGGTGTAAAAATAAAAATCCATTAATGCAGCCTGGTTTACACATGATAGCATGAGGAGTTTTAGGCCTCTGCCTCCATTACTGTACTACTCCACAGAGCAACATGACAACATTTCATTTTAATTTTGATTTAAAGAGTCGTGTATCAAGAAAGAGAAGATAAATCCCTTAGTGCAACCGTTTTTTCTGTGTTTTTAGAAGGCCCGAAGCCCTTTACACTCACAGTCCCATTCACGTATGCACACACACAGAACACAACATGGGAACCATACCTGTGTGATCTTCCAAATAGAGTTTTTACTGCTACACTTTTTGCACCCCAAATAGAGAAATCTAAGTCAAACTAATAGTATTTCAGAAAAACACAGAGAACCAGTCAAACAAAGTGGTGGTAGTGTGATGGTGTGGGACTGCCTTGCACCATTAACACCTAGGCAACTACTCATAGTTGATGAAGCCATAAATCCTCTAGAAATTTCTAAGTAAAAATATTCTCCATTAAGTTAAGGGACACAAGAAAATTGAATTTTGTACCAGAAAAAAGATCCAAACGCAATAGAATGGATCTACATAAAGGTTAAGTATTATTCTAGTTGAAATTTGGATTTAAATCTGACAGATTATTTTTAGTATTTAAAAAAAAAAGCTTTGTCTCTCAGTTGAAATGATTCTGAAAGGAAGAACTCAAAGAAACAGGAGCATTTTCTTCTATTTTATGAACCCACTATATCCCTTTTGGAGTCCCAGCTACTGTTGGGCAAAGTCGCCAGTCTGTTGCAGGGCCCTTAAGCAATAGTAAAAACATTTAGGGACACTTTAGACTACAGCAGGGGTCTGCAACCTTCAACACTTAAAGAGCCAGCTGGCTTACTGTCTTACCGACTGCAACCCAGGAGGAACCACAAACTCTGACTTCATCCCTTTGCAGCCATGTTAATGTTACTAGCATCATATATATAAATAAACAGTTGTTTTTTTGGCAAATAAAAACATAAAAATAAAGAGAAAATGTTATTGATTCAAAATGAAAAAGCATATTACTTCTAATAGAGGTTTATTTGACTTCCTTTCAAAATAAAAGCATTCTCTGTCACACAGGATCATCTCAGTGCAGCAAATGTAGTAGTAGGTAGCTTAGGTTCAACGGTGATTAAAAAAAAAGGTTATTTTTCCTACTATTTGTTGTGCATCTCAGTCAGAAATTTGTAACCAAAATTAAATAAGATCTAACAAGAAAAGTTGCATTACCTGTGGAAATGCTAATGTAAATCCTTTTTGCTAAAAAGCAGTCGCTGAAGATGCTGAAAGTTTTTGCAGAAAATGGTGACGCAATTAAATTTGATAAGTGAAATTTGTACTAAAATTGCCAAAAGTACAAAATCTTAAATTTGATAAAAGATGGAAATTTTGTTAAAAGTACTATGAAAGATTGACCAACATTTCTGAAAAAGTGCAGTAAAATTGCTTAAAAATCCCTAATACTAGCCAATTTTGCGAAAATATTTAATATGAGCTAAACTCGAAATTAGCCCAAAAAAACCTCAGTAGAAGCCAAATTTGCCTAAACAAAGCTAGCTTGTTGATTAAATACCAGCTAAGTCAAAAATAACCTAAAATTCCTCAGTGAACTAAATTAGTCAAAATGTTAGCCTGCTGCTAAAATAGAAGCTAAACTCTACATTAGCCTAAAAGGCCCCAATAGCCTAGATAAAGAAATAGCCAAAAAAATTGGCATGTTGCTAAAATATTAGCTAAACTACAAATTAGCGTTAAAAAACCTCAGTAGATGCCAAATTAGCCAAAAAAGGCTAGCTTGTTGTTTAAATACTAGCTACACTCCAAAATTGCCTAAAATTCTTCAGTAAATTAAATTAGCAAAAACATTAGCATGCTAAAATGAAAGCTAAACTCTAATTTAGCCTAAAAAGCCCAGTAGATTAAAAAAAAATTGCTAAATGCGTTAGCATATTGCCAAAAAAATTTTGATATACTCCAATTTGATTAAAAGATAAAACATGAATACTTTTAAAGGCTTGTTGCTACTTAAAAATATTTAATTTGAAGACTTTCTCATTCATTTCCTATGGGGGCATATTTTGCTCAATATTTCAAAAACAATAAAGTTTATGAATACCAAAAATACAGTAGTATCCTGAACAAGATGAACATTTTGATACCAAGATTGCTGAAATCACTGAAAGTGTGATTGAGTTTTTACGTGCCAAAAACATTTGGAAATGAGCAGGAGAATCACTCTTATGTGAATGTTTGCTAAGTATTGAGTCACTTTTTCTGTATCTTTTGAACCTTGAATTTATTCAAATACAGAAAATCTGATGTATAATCTGCTGTGCCTTTATTCTGGTTATGTTTTTATTTTTTTATTAACCAGAGAGCCACATTGAAGAAATCAAAGCCACATGTGGCAGAACCGTGGACTAAAGAAACCAATTAACCGGTTTTTGAAGGTAGCTGGAGACAACCCACATGTATGCACAGGGAGAACATACACCGGAAACCCCCAGCCAGGATTTGAACTTTCTTCCTGTGAGGCGAGAGCACCCACCACTGCACCAACCTGTAGCCTAGAATACACAAAAAAAAAAAGAAACGTTTTTAAACTGTGGAAAAGAAGCCTCGTCTATGTTTTGCAGTAGGAACTATCTTCTTGTTTTATTTGTATTTTTATTGATGCCTTTGAAGAATCGGCTGAAACCTTTCAAAAGACCTTTTCCAAGGAAGTCTTGCTTTTATATTATTGGATTTATCCACCAAACTATTAGATGAAACAGAGAACTTTGAGTTCCTTTAAGCCAGTACTTAAACAAAGTTAACAAAAGAATGTATATGAAAGTGAAATTCAATACAGAATGTCTTTTTTTTTTCTTGTGGAATCGATTTGATTTGATTATAATGACAAACTATGATAAAGATGCCACTGAAATAAGGGAAACCCAAATGGCCGGGGCAAAATCAGTTATCAATCTGACAGGTCGTGAGGGTGACCATTTGTCCAGAAATAGAAAACTAAAATAAATTAGGTCATCTTAACAGATAAACAAAAATCGCAGCTAAAATTATAACATTTATTATAAATGTATATTAGAGTAATTTATTCTTTGAATGAATGTTAAACCACATGTTCACTTTCATGGCTAAATTATAATAATGATTTAAGTTTGAATAAAAATGGCTTTAAGATAGCTTCTTTAAGGAATAACTCCAATCTGAAAAGTCTTCCACTGAAATGGCTCGCAGCGAAAACATGATTTATGACTCATAGCTGTAAAGCAGAAGGTGACAGCCAGTATGAGAGGACATCCCAGAGATATCGCTGAATTTTTCCAAAGCTGCTGACCTGTGAAAGCACTCCGAACGTTTCTTTAAGAAGACCGTCAGCCGCATAATCAGCCTGATCTGCGTGAGAATTATTCATCGTTCCTGACGCTTTCAGAGGGTGTCAGGTAAACATATTTTGTGTGTTTGCCATTAGTTCAATCTGTTGAAGTTGGTAGATACCCCGCCCTCACTGACAGCTGCAGAGTGAGCCGCATTTACACTTCGTTTCATTCTTCCATTTAAAAACAGGCGAAGCAGTCATGGAAACTGGAAATCAAACTACTAAAAATCCAAGAATCTGTTTTATTTTAACACAAGTTAATGCAACAGTTCAGTTTAACATTCAGCACACATTTGTTTTTGGCTCATGTACTTTTTAATATATAAAGTTTCATTTTCACAATATAAACAGAAACAATTAATCAAAATACAATTAAAACATGTTTTTTAATTAAAATAATTCAAAAGCCCAAATTTGCAAAAATTAAGTATTTTTATTCTGTATTGTTTAAAGTTTAAGAACAGAAAATTCATTCATTTTGATTCAGTGGAAATGATGGGTGGAAGAGATTTTCATGTAATTGTAACAAAATCAATCATTTAAATAAACATAAATAGTAACAAGTTAATGGAGATTATAAAAGATTGAGGAGTTAGTTATTATCTTCACTGAAAAATTAATTACTGCACAATAAAATAAAACCACTGACTGGGTCACACACACAGAAAAAAAAAATGATATTAGGTTATCGACCTCATTAATTTTAAATACGTTTGAGACTTTAATTCAAGAATTTCTTTTAAATACTAAAAAAAAGGACATTTCTTTCTAAAACATAACAAACTGTGCACTTTAATTTTGTAATTTTGATTAAAAAATATGGTTACTGATAGAGAAACCATACGGTGATGGAGTGGAAACCTATATTTGTGTGGTCAAAAACACAGAATCCTCATCAAAGACTTCCTAAAACATCTGTTAAATATTATAACAAGAAATGGTTAAAAGAAGAAAAAAAATAACTAGAAGGGCTAAAAAAGGTTTACAAATACATTCAGTTAAATACATTTTTCTGTCATAAAAGATTGAACACCCTGGTGTTGAGGTTTATGGATTTTCCAGAGTAATAGAAAACAGCAGAAGGCTCACAGGGAGACAATAAAATGATTTATCTTTAACTTCTTCTTGGGAATAATGTAGTAGTCTCCATGGTTACAACATGAGAACAAATGTTCTGACTGAAAACCTGTTCGATCAGCCGAGGAGGCCGATCAATGAACCCATTCAGTTTGGGCCTTGTTACAGAATTTTTAAATTGATATCAATAAAAAGTCCACACAAACTCAGTTTATAGCAAAGAGAGAACAGAAAAGAAGGACTATGTCATCAATACTGAGGAGAAAATTCCTCTTTTGAATCACATCTCATGTAACTTCAAAATAAAACCTCAGATTCTTGTATAAAAAGTAAAATAAATACAAAAACATACCAGAAATCTTTCTGAAAGAATCCATGAGCATCATGGGAAATCTGATTAGTTACATCCATCCATTTTATTAACTCAGATTGTTGCTTAACCGGCAGGGCACAAATTACTTCCATTAAAAGGATTTCCAAAAAATGCCTGCCTCTTACATTGACCAAAAACATAAAAAAGGGGGAAATATACTTTATTTTTCTTAAGAACAAACATGAAATTTCTTTAGTTAAGAAGACAAAAATAAATATAATTTGAAGTTGAAGCAAATTTCCTTTGATTAAAAGAAAATTCTGCAGAATTTCAACCAGAAGATGGTTGCAAAAACAGGTGTTTGGCAAAAAACAAGATTTTTTGACTGCACTGCCTGTTATGAGGATGAATCATCTGAATTTATTCATTCATTCAATTTTGCATTTTAAAATTGAGAGATAATAAACCTAAAGAGCTAAAGAGAAAATAAAAGAAAAACAAAAAAGTACAGAACGCCATAAGCATGTAGAAGAAATAAAATTTAAAAAAGGGAAAGAAGAAAATGCATTTCTATAATGTTGTTGTGCACGTTACATTTAGAGTAAATTATTTTAATTCATTTTACAGGTAGAGGATGCAATTCAGTGTTTACATTATTGATTTAGATAAAATTCTATTGTATTTTTAATTAACATAGTCTTTAAAATTAATCTTTAAGTTAATAAAATGTTCATATTTTCTTTGTCAATTGGTTTGTAGATTAAGAATGGGCAAAAAGTAAAAAAAAAAAAAAAAAAAAAAAGAAAACAGAGAAAAGATTAAAAAACATATTGACTACACTTTTGAAAAATCATTGTTTGAAATAAGCCACAAAATCAACAATTTACAAAACAGGCAAAGATCCACAGTTTGATGATTGTTGCAAAAAGGTTAGGAAAAAAAAGATTTTAAAAAACACATTTATAATAATTTTGGTCCGGTGAAAAAACGGAGCGGTCATTTCTCCAGCTCCATAAAGCAGTGACGCTTTAGATGTGATGAGGAATATTTGCCTTTTGTTTGTAACCAGAAATGATTCAGTCGTCGAGGTGATTAAATACGTCAGTAAAGTGCACAGGTTCACTGCAAACACAAGAAGGGTTTTTGTCTGAAGCTGACGAATTCCTGTTTTTTGATTCTACATTCAAGTCTTTTTCCAGATTTCCTCAGCATCCAGCATTTAACACTCCCACACTAACACAACTTAAAAAAAAGGTTTTTAGCTTTATTCAATAATAATAAATAATAAATGTGTGACAACAGAATTACATGCAAGTGGTAAAGGGGGGTCCATCTGACCCAAATATTGGCAAATGAGCTAGCTATTAGCATGCTAAGTTTTATTGAAAATTGTCTGCAAACCAGCGATTGCAAAGAGAACCTCTTCAGTCCAATCTTTCCTTCTAATTTATTATGGTAATTTTGATGAAAATTACATTTTTTGTGTGTTTAACATGCTTTTTTCTGATAAAAGCGGACATAAATAAGGACAATTAAGCTTAAAATTGCATTTCTGAGTATTTCTTTATTCAAATTGTAGAGTGGCCATAAGCTCCCTGCTCCGCTTCATTCTGATACATCCACATGTTTGTCTTCATTTTCCTAATTCAAGCTGGTATCTGGCTCAAAACTGTACGGCTGGATAGCTCTAATATTGCATGCTATTTTTGTTGTACAAATAATGTTAGGTTGAGGGTGTGAGGGGCTGTAAGCTAGTGGTATGTAAACAGAGAGCTCTCAGTTATGGTGATTAAAAGGGGGCATGCTGCCTACAACTACGAGGCCAATTCCAATTGAACTGCAGAAACTATTAGAAACTACAAGTTTTTTTTTTTTTTGGCTAAAAACGGCACAATTATAAATAACAGACCACTGGAAACGCTATTTCAAGTTGGGGGCTCGTTCAAATCCCGGACGAGCCCCCAATTTATGCTACGCTCCTTTTTGTGTCTAGGGGACCTAGAAGAGCATAAAATAAAAGTAATTGTCTCCACATTTACTCAGCAAAGCAGAGACAAATCCTCCAACATCCAAAGAGAATCACTCAGACATTTCCAACACCCAACTGAAGTCAGATCCCACCTGTCTACGAGTCCCGGGAACATTGCGTAACTTTTAGATGAAATACCATGATGAAGGCCTCTCTTAGTCACACAGTAGGTTTTTCTTCTCCAAGGTGTCCATGTGTCAGCAGCCAACCCACGTCTGAAGGCATGACGTAAAGACCTGAGCCCGCGTAGGACAAATGTAAGATCCCCCCCGCCTCAAAGGAGGGCAAGGGTGGTGGGTTCCATTCGTCTCTGCACAGAAACAGTTTCCAATCTTGCTTGTAGCTAAAGCAGTCTCAACTCGTTCTGATGCACAAAACCCATGAGCAGACACATCCCACACATGCGGAACCAACCAACATCCATGAGGCATCAGCCAGAAGCCCCAAACCAACAATGTTGAGACACCATGACAGTCCAAGGTCTTTGCTTACTTCAACTTTCCACTCTTTCAAATGAGTCAACCGGTTATTGTTGTGAAGCGGAAGAACAGCAACGAGTCCAATTTTTCGGAGTGAAGTGAGTCTAAACTGCTCTAACTAATGCTTAATCCAGAAAACAGAACAACTGATTACATTGATTACTTAAAAGTGCTTTAAAAAGATCTAAACCTTTGCCTTTGGCGTGCACATTATAATGACAGCCGGCCATTCTTATTGGACATTGTGTCGACTGCGTCCTCATTACAAAGAGCCCGCCTTTTCATTGAACGGTTTGCAATCGGGGAAGTGTTTAAGCCGAGGAATATTTAACCGCAATCCCACTGCTGACACCAGCTGAGTTATATCCTCCTGCCGTAATGTGGTGCTTTGTGATGCTTCTCCCCATCCCAAACGTTTTCCACTTCAGAGATTCCCAACATTCCCCAGATTGTCCTTCAACAGCCCCCCAGAGAGTGCCCGGAAACTGGCTGATTTCACCCAAAGGTAGGCGTCCCGGACAGCCTGAAAGTGCGATCATTCAGCTGCAGCGTGGCACAAATCTATAGTGGCAGCTGCACCCCTCACTCACACTGAGCGTGGCCCCCGGCCACACAGCAGTCAGCTCCATCAGGGCTTTTTGTTTCGCCCTCATGTCAGCTCTGGTGTGATGTAACTGCGGAACAACCTGCTCCTGCACAGAAACGCAACGGTTTTGGTCAAAAGATGCAAAAATTAATTTAGTGGTAAAACAGTCAGCTACAGCTCCAGAGTCGAATCAAAACAGCAGCTTCTAAAAAAAAAAGTGTCTGCTTTGGTTCATCGCGGTGAGTTGGGAGGTTATTGGATTTTACACAGTTTGTTGGTTAAGTAATTTTATGATTGCAGCTTTTGCAAACTGGGACACTACAGTGAGCATGCAAAAAAAAAAAAAAAAAAAAAAAACACTATTCCAGGTCAGCTGCTGTCAGAACTTTAATTCCTACATGCAACCCGGTTTGATCCACTTTAAAATAGTTCTATAATGGTTGAGTTCGAAAAAAAGATGAAACTCAAAATGCTGTTGATCGCATATTTATCAAAGACAAAAGTATTTTAAGTTCACAAATACTGACAAAAATACAGACAAAATTCTGCACTAATATAATTATTTTGCCTAATTGTTTTTGTTCAGCTTCAACAGTTCATTTGCACAGTGTAGAAATGTTTCCTCACTCCCACTTCATATTATTTTTAAATGAATTAATTTGGCATTCATCATTTTGTATCCCAAAAAAGACCTACTTATGACAAAATTTAATCACAAATTGCTCAATATAAATGCACTTTTCTGATTATCTGATTTACAATAAAGTCAAATTTTGGTTAAAACATGTATGCTGAGTCACTAAATGACCTACAGGTGTAGAAATGAAATTGAAAAAAAATTGCCCAAAGGGGCTACTTTGTAATTAATATATTTATTTGTTACAATGTTGGCAGTTTAACACAAAAAAAATTGTTTTTTTAATTCAGTGTCTCTATTTTATTTCAGAAAACCTTAATTCCTTCAAGAATAATGATTAAAAAAAAAAGTTAACAAGCAGAAAAATGAGATTATAATGTCAATTAGGTCAAAACATTTGGTGAAAATAACATTTAGCCCCTTCACACCCACATACGATCAAATTCAGGACTCCACTTACTTTAGCATCACTTCAAATGGAAGAAAACACTGAATACTGAAGAATATTTGTATATAGTTGTAAATAACTTTGGACATGAAGGGGTTAACCACTGAGTTACAAGCTTAAACCCCTTTTAAGTCAGAGACGTGACCTACTTTGGTTTTCTTCCCACTGACTAAAACATGTCAAAATAAAAGAGTTCGCCAACAAGACAAAGTATAAGAAAAAATCTGATTAAAGAAGAGTTTTTCTATTGGTGGTTCCGTCTCAACGGCTTGAAAAGAACTTTTGCTCAAGAAGACCTAATGCTACGAATACAGTTGCCACCGCATGATGGGGAGACTTCGGCAAAATCATCAAGATTTCATGGTAACGATTTTTTTGAGAACTGTCGGGGTGGTCAGATTGACGTCTGGTCTGCCTTCTTAATACTTGCCTGTCACTGGACTGCCATTGGTCGACCTCCAAATGTGCACGGACAGCCAGTGACCAATGTTAAAAAAATCATCCAGTCATCGTAAAATTTTAACTTCTCCTTAAAACGTCTGCGGCTACAGCGCCAAATTTTCTGAAAAACTTGCATTTAGGTGATGGCATTTTGGAACATGTGTCCATAGACTAATCAGAAGTCCATGACCGGAACAGGAAGTCCACCATATTGCTTGGGGAAATAACTGCTTTAAGAAAAAAGTTTTTTCTAGAATCGGTGGCACTTTCGATGAGGTGCTGCAAAACTCTTAATATAATGTTGATAAAGATCGTTAATACATTTATTAAGCTTGTAAGCAGTTTATTAATTTACCCTTTGTGGACAATGGTCTCACTTTAGATATCAATGAATCTTACTAAGTGTAGTAATGAACCTTATTTGGCTTATTGTGCTAATAAATGTCTTATTAACACCTTATAAAGACAACAACTAAAGCTTGTTAAGGAATCTTACTATAAAGTGTTATCAAGAATCTTCTATACTTTAGGGTTAAGGTTAGGGTTGGTGTTAGAAAAAATTGTATAATTTACACTTTTCAATGATGATGTCAGGCGCGTAAGCTTAAACTTTCCATTAGAGAAATCATTTCATTTAACAATGAATGAAGTTATGACAGAAGAAACTTTATTTTATTCTAGAATAAAGTGTTTATTTTTAGGAATAACATTAGCAAGTGCAGCTTTTTCTTTTCCCAAATTTGTTCTATAAACCAAAGTGACCTGATTCCAGGTAAGGGGATATGGGAAAAAAGTCATGAATGAGGCGACAAAGAAGACTTTCCAACATCAATGAGATTTTTGTATTTCACACTTTTGTTCTCCTTTAATCTATCAATCTTGTATTTCTTCATGCAGATAACATAATTCTGCTTTATGTGGGTTTTTTTTTTATTTAACTTTAGTAAAGAATGTTGTGTTTTATAGCTCAGCGGCTGTTTTGATCTGACTGGCTACAACAGATGAATGAAAAAGGGACCCGTGACTGCCTCAGGAGGCAGAAACGTGTGTGCATCTTTGGAGGAATTCTGCTATGCAGTGGGGTAAAAAAAAAAAAAAAAAAAAGCTGGTTTGAGAATGTTCTACTACATGTTGCATGAGTCTTTCTGCAGGGACAAACAAAACAAACAGCAGAGTTGGAATCAGGGATGACAGGAAGCGCAGACAGGTGAAGCGGGTGTAGGTGTGCTGCTCCCGTCCTGCAGGCTGAGCTCATGCACAAACGCGCTCCTACACGCACTCCCACACATGTGCACAGATAGGGAGGCAGGTGAGGAAAAAAAAAAAAAAAATGAGGGGGGTGGGGGGGCAGTTAGTTTGCAGTGTTTTTGCATTAGCATTCACGAGGCGTGCGCGCCTCCACGAACGTGGTTGTGACTGTAAAGGAGCGCAGATGTGCACATGTGGATGCGCACAATAGAGGTGGCGCATGCTGCTGCAGCGGTGCTACTGTATTGTGTGCACGTATGGCAGCAGTTTGATGATCATCCACAACAACACGCACGGAGGAGCACTGAAATACCTGACCCATCCTCCTCCTCCTCCTCCTCCTCCTCCTTCTCCTCCTCCTCCTCCTCCCTTTTACGCAGAGAGGAGGCTCATCCTATAGATGCGGCACCATTTTCCCCTTTGAAGAGACAAAGAGCAAAACCAGAAACTGATCCAACACGCAGATCTGGATTCTGTTTTCATGGTTTTGCTTCCCCTTTCGGCAGAGAAAAACAGGCGCAGCATCCGTGCGCAAACAAGGCAGAGGCGCACATGCGCCGTAGCGGAGAAAACGTGGCTTTTGAGTTCATTTTACAACACACATGCACACATTTAACCCAAAACCCCAGCAATGACAGACTGAAGTGAATGGAGAGTTGCAATGATGCTTTTACCTTTCTCCCGTCCTCAATGGGGTCCCCGCGTGACTCCGGCGGAAATGTGTCACCTACATTTCTCATTATAATTCCCAGCTATGATGAGGGGTATCGATCCGCCGCAGTGAAGCCTTGCTCGACGGTCAACAGACAAAAGAAAAGAAAGAAAAAAACACACAGAAAACGGCGTATAAAATCAGCAAGAAGACGCGTTTAGAAAATCTCCCTCAGCTGCTGTCTGTCGCCTTGTTTGGGCTCCGTCGTTGTGGCGAGCGTCGCTGCGCGTCCGCGCCGGATGCTGCATCCCCCCCTCTCTGTGCCTCCACCCCCCCTGAAAGAAAACACTTTGACAGAGCTCCGCTGGGTTCCGCCGCCAACTCATTGATTGGATAATGTGGCATTTGCCCACGTTCACATTCCCAAAGTGCTGAAAACGATCAGCCAATCACGGAGCGGAAACCTGCACAGGTCACATGTGATTGGATCAGCCGGCTAGTGGCTTCACGCGCACCTGTGGGCCCCGGTCCGAGCCGGTCCGGGGCCGCTGCAGTGATCAGAACTGAGGGTCTCTGAAGTGTAGCCACGTTTAACGCATTTGCTACTTTTTAGATAACTTATCGCAAGAGCCACTAACTGGTGTATCATGGGAAAAATAAAAACAAGAAAAAACTTTATCAAAGACCCAAATTAAAAATTGTGTTCTTGTGATATTTTTATTTATAATAAAGGGCATGCATAAACGAAAATTTTTCTTTTGACAAATAGATCCAAGTATGTCCTCTCCATTTTTGTGGCACCAGTGTAAACAGATATCTCAGTTATGGGTGATGGGAAAGAGGAGCGGGGTTGCTATTCCTGTTAGACTCCTGTTGTTCCCTCAAAAATCAAGACCCAGAAAATGTCAAAAGTTTTTTTGGTTTTGTTTTGTTTTCATTTACTTATAATATAAATGGGAAAAGATGATCAGACTGTACATGCAGAGGCCGAGTGGCCGGACGCTGATGCACATAATATCTAATAAAATTGATTTTTAAAAAAATGTGTTTAAATCAAGCCCCCACATTGCTTTCGAAGCCATTCAGGAGGTGCCAAACCTTGCAATTCTTCAAATCACCACCAGAGGCTGGTTTCAAAAGAGAGTAATTTCTCTTTACATTATAAATGCATACTTTTGCCAAAAATAAATTCATGCACTGATTGGTTTCAGACATCTGTTTGATATTTAATGCTTCATTTTTTCATTCATTGCATTTATTTCCAATCAGCTACTGAATTAGAGCCAACATTTCTGCATTCTTTGGGGCATTTTATTCATGGCCCGATGTTATCTTGCGCTTGTTTTTAACTTGTATCATTTTGTCAAAATATATTTTTTACAGAGAGTAAAATATTGAAAGTTCTTTAAGGGTTTAGTTGATTTATTCTGGAATAATATTCCTGTTTTTTTTTTGTCTATAGTGATGCTCAAAAGTTATGTTTTTAAAGTTTTAAAAATTCAGTTTTAGTGTGTTCAAAAATGTTTAACCTGTTAGGCTTGGGACCTAAGGTGCGTTTTGGATTTTGGCCCCCTGTGTGATTGAGTTTGACACCCCTGATCTATACTAACTATTCATATTCAGACAAAAATAGAACCAGCCCTAAATATTTGTGAATTCCTTTATGTATAAAGATACTTAACTGCAGCAATTCCAAAATATAGACGCAGAAATGCCCAAAAATGTGTAAAAATGGCTGTTTTTAATAATTAAGCAGTGATCCACAACCAAAATGAAAAAGTCAACCAATGTAAGAGGAAAAAACATATTGTCATGTTGTTTTTTGTCTTATGCAACAATAGAATCAACATGGCCTCAAATATAACCAGAGTCTGCTCTGTTCCCAAGTATGATTTGGCCTTTTTTTTAAAAAAAAAAAAAAAAGGATGTTGACAACCTCATTAAATATTGGTCAGTTATAAGCCAAGTAGGCCACAGGAAACCGTGCTGCAGCACTTAGCAAATGTCTCTATTCACCCTGTGAAATTCATGAGTGTGTCTGCTGAAGAAATAACATCATGACTTCTTGAAATTAATTAGGAAGCTGTAGAACTGTGTTTGTAGCTCAATCATTTTTAGTACTTAAAAAGTTCTTACAATAATGAATGAATGAATTAATTAATTAATTGGTTTATTTCAAACAATCAGGAATAACACATGAAATAACATATCACATATTAAATCACAAGCAGATCACTTGAAATACAATCATAGATTCAGGTTATAAAGGATAATTAAGATCAGTGATGTAATCAAATTTCATAAAATCCACAGACAAATCATTTATATTAATAAGTAACAATGCAGATTGTATTAAAGAATTATTGTAATAATACAAAAAGTAATAAGTAGAAATCATCTTCATTTGTTAATGCAAAAAAGATCAAAATATTCTCATTAAAAAGGACAATTTGTGCAGATTGTATTCATCAAAGAATTATTGTAACAACACAAAGAGTAATAAGCAAAAAAAATAATTTTCGTTTGTTGATGCAAAAAAAATTTCACAAGATTCTCATTAAAAAAAGACACTTTGTGCAGATTGTATTCATCAAAGAATAATTATAATAATACAAAAAGTACTAAGTTAAAAAGAAAAGGATCAGGAATTAGAGCAGAATCAGTGCTACATCACAGTTTAGGAACAAGTTTAAGGCCACATAAAGGATCTTCATTGTCTGAGAGACTGTGGAGGTCTCATTTTAAGGGAATTGTGCTCAAGTTCTGCAGCTCAGAATCGGATCAGAGTTCACGTTGAACGGTTTCATGAGTTCACATTTCACATTTTGCTTGAATTAAAGGTTCAAACGTGCGTAATCCAACAATTCTCAAAGTTGGTCATGGATTTTATTTCCAGAGGCTTCATCGGGTCCAGTGGTCCGAGTGGTTTGACAAAGATTCTGGAGATCTGGATCCACGTTGAATGGATCTGTTTCCTTTTGCATGCACGCTCCGCCAGATAGGCATGATATTTGGATAAATGATCATTACGGTACACAGCCAAACCCTTCAGGTGTTTGCGTTGTTTCATCAGAGCTATCTTGTGCTTTTGATTCACAAACCTGATCAGGATTGCTGGTTTATCCAAGTTCTTTCTCCGAGGAAGCGGATGACAGACCTCAACAGTATTTAGGTCCAAGGAAATCCCTTTAGACTCAAGACATACTCCAACTTGATCCTCCACGGTCGCATTAGCATCCATCACAGCTCCGTTAGCGTCCATGCTAATGTTGGTAACTCCAGGCCGCGCCCAGGGTTGTAGTTGAGAATCAAATTATTCATTGTACTTATTGATCATGGTCGTGCATTCTTCTCTCCAGGAGATCTTGGCGATCATCTCGTTGTTCATTACGTGCCTTTTCTTGTCGGAAATCTTCCACGAGTTGCAGCAGCGGTGATAGCTTAGCCTCAAGCTCCATAAGAGCTGATAGCTTAGCATCAGTAAGAAAATCCGGAGATAACTTAGCTTGAATGTCTGCGAGCGCGATTTTGAGCTCCGCCAAATCGCCTTCAAAATTTTCTTGGGTGCCATGTTCAACTCTCCTCGTTGCGGTAGCTGTTTTGCAGTAGCTTGGTGATTAAAGTCGCTTTTGAGCAACTTTAAAAGACTTTAAAAGCTGGAGAGTTGAGGAGAGTTGAAGCCACGCGTCTGCTGTTCGTGACCCGGAACCGGAACCCCTGACCTGGAAAAATCAGCAGTGGATGCAATTTATTTATATTCTAGAAAGAAAGACTGCAGGTTTTTGGAGCTACAACAGAGGAGAGCATCAAAAAAATACACTTTATGTTTTTGTGACCATTAAACCCTTCATCTATTAAACTAAGCTTTTAAATATTACAATATTGGAATCATCACAGTGTTATATTTTGATTTTATTACTTTGGCAGCAGCGCATATAAGTTCCTTTCAAAATAAAACATCCTGTGTCAAATGAGATCCTTCTGCTGCTGTAAATATACTTGCAAACTTATTGAATTAATTAATCATTCTGACAACTACTAAAAAAACCCAGAATAAACCAGATTCTGCCCAGTTTTTAAAGCAAAACACTATATGCATGTTAATTTTGGTGCTTCTGTAACATTGTAAGTGGGACATGCAGATGAAGTTAAAGTAACCCACATAGGCCTATCCTCCAGACTACCAGCATTTCAAATTTGTCCTCTCCAGAGGACATCTCTAAACCTACCTTCCAACAACTTCATAGCAGGTTCTGTCAGTCACCTCACCTGTCAGACTGTTTCTACCTGACACTGAAAATTCCACTGACAAAAATTTAGAACCCCCCTGCTGTGGAGAAACTGAAACAAAACCAACAGTTCAGAAAGATGAACACAGCAATAATTAGGTACGTCTTTCATGCTAGTTAGCATTAGCCTGAACGAAAGACAACAGTTCTATTTGCACTTCGTTTTTTACGAAATATGTGCAGCCAGTGATAAACTTTTTTCTTTGCCACATGGACCCAGGAGTTAATACAACAAATGATTCCCAACTGTGGCTGTATCTGTGGCTCACTGAGCTCGGCGCTGTTCTGAAAATGTACTGGAGATTTTCCCTTTGTTTCAATGCGATTGAAACCACAAATTTTTCTGAATGGAAAAGAGTTGCTAAGGTTGGGTGCTCTTTAACTCAGGGGTCCACAAACTCTTTCTTGTGATTACACATAACTTTTTCTTCACTGACGTGGGGTGTGTGAAGTGTTTTATGTTAGCAGTTCGTTCTGCGATTGATGCTAACAGAATTTTCTGTTAGTGGTTCTGCAGTTCTGTCTGCGACTGATGCTAACAGTGTTTTCTGCTAGCAGTTATTGTCTCTGATAGATGCTAACAGTGTTGTCTGTTAGCACTTTTGTCTCTGATTGATGCTAACAGTGTTTTCTGTTAGCGGTTCTGCAGTTCTGTCTGCGACTGATGCTAACAGTGTTTTCTGCTAGCAGTTTGTCTCTGATTGATGCTAACATTATTTTCTGTTAGCGGTTCTGCAGTTCTGTCTGCGACTGATGCTAACAGTGTTTTCTGCTAGCAGTTTTGTCTCTGATTGATGCTAACATTATTTTCTGTTAGCGGTTCTGCAGTTCTGTCTACGATTGATGCTAACATTGACAGAAAACTCTAGTAGCAAAACACTATTTCGCTAGTAGTATTAGAAAGCAATTGCAAAGGCAGACTTGGGGGGCGGGCGGGAGGGTTGGGGGGGGGGGGGGGTCTAGTGTTTGGGGGCCCGGGCAAAATGTGGAGGTGGGCCAGATCTGGACTACAGGTCTTAATTTGTGGACTCTTGGTTTAAATAAATGGAACCACTACACATTTATGAAACCTCAAAATGAAAAAGAGCATGTTTCATTCCATGGTTTTATGAAACTGTGGCTGTTTTATTAATTGAGGCAAGAATACATAAGAGATTTTTTTCCCTTCTCTTTTACATTTGAGATAAAACAAGCACTTTGATTAAACAGTTTCCATAGTGAAATCCCCATTCTGTCAAAAATCCAGAATTTTCCTCAAATTGAATGTCACTGTTTTGAAGATGAAAACACCTCAAAATTAATTGGATCTAACCAAAAATTAACATGTTTTTTTCCAGTAACTGTGTGAGTCTTTCTGAGAAGTGCACATCTGTGTGCTCATCGGGTTATTAATAAGTCATGTTTCACTCGTCTCGAAGCTTTTCATCGTGATATATAATTATCCTTGCTGGTAATTGGCTTGACTACATTGTTACCAGACTAATAAAGGTGTGCGAACTCCATTCAGTGAATAAATAGGAAATTTAAATAAGTTTAGGAGGGGTTTTTCCCCGACACCCACCCCCCCTTCAAACTGCTTAATGGCAGCTTGATGAATTAGGAGGGGGGGGGGGGGGGGGGGGGGGGGGTTGGAGGGTGCAGAAGAGCCAGGCGATAATGCAGTGTCATCAGTTACCTTGACGACTGCAGCCTCTGCATCCAACATGTTAATTATGACTTTTTTTAATGCAGGGAAATTAGCAGAGCCTCACTGCCTGTTCGGAGTCCAGCTTCTGCAGCTCTGGCCTTTCTGCCTCCATCGCTCATTGCTGACTTCAACAACAAGAGCACAGATATGATATGCAAATCTCTACAGCACTGCCTCCAGCTCTGCTTATATTCCTTCGCAATGAAACAGTCATTCTGATGCAAAAGCTACAGGCAGCGGGAAAGAGCAACGCTGGCTAAAATTGTAAAGGACAAGAGTAGAAAAAAACAAAACTGAGGAAATCTTTTGTGAAAATGTGCAGATTTTTTAAGTGCCATCAGCAGATTTTATGCTATTTTTAAGTTAAATCTCAACATTCGACATAATATATATACTGTATATATAAAATTATGTGAGGTGTTTAAGTCAAGGTTTTGTTGCCCTTGGATATCTGTTGATTCATGGTGAAGTCAATTTCAAATTCTTTTGCTGTTGCAATTACTTTTTAAATGAATACAAATTTAATTGTTTAAAGTGAAAAATAGTGTAGACACGTTTTTATATCTGCTAATTTATTGATAATTCTCCAGTGTCCATTTCTGCCATGAGAGACTGAGAACAAAAGAGTGAAAGTAAAGCAAGGGCAGAAATAGAAAAGGAGCAGCCATGACCGTATTTTGAGAAGTAAAAAGCCCAAATCAATAAAAAGTGGTAAAAGGTACAAAAAAAAGGAAAGTGTCTAACATGTAGGGGTGTAGAAAAAAATCAATTTGGTGATATATCGTGATATTTTGTTTGGCGATACTTGTATTGATTTATGATTCGTGCATAACTAAAACAGACCCAGATGCTGGCAACCCAGACGGATGAGATGGAAAGAGTCTTTATTTTTTGTGGAGGTTGTGAGGATCTGCGGCTGGAGCGGGGATTGGTGGTGAAGCCGTTGACGGAGATCTTGGTGGTGAGTAGAGTGGTACTGTATGGTACTGTAGCGTGTTCGGGACGTGGCGATGTAGCGTGGCAGAGGAGTACTTGACGTACACACCGATTGTTTATGGTTCCAAGTTGAATGAATAGAATCCTGTAGACAAGAACAGGTCATGAGCAAAAATAGTTGTCACAAGATTTTGACTAAGGTACTTAAGTGTACACAGCCTGAGTACTTCACCATGGAAGGTAAAAAACTGGCAATGAATACTGGAGCAGGTCCCTCTTAAATAGTGAACCGGTGATGAGGTGATGTCCAACAGCTAAGGTCCAATTAGGGGGAGCAGAGGGAGCACCAAAACAGACACGTCTTGAGGACCAATGCGCATCCGGTACTGCATTCAGTACCGTGTCCCGGGGGTTATGGACTCTTGATTTTAGAAAAACCCAACATGTCAAAAATTATGAGTTAGGGACACCCAAAATATCAAAAAGTAACGCGGAAATGTCTTTAACCAAACATCAATATGTGACGACCTGGTGATTAGAATGTGTTGGCTATTTATGTGTCACCAGTAACATTTAAAGTCCTTGTCTTATCTTGCATTAATGGGGTCCTAACATGAAAATTCTATTTTATATTGTTTTCAATGCATTTTATTGTTCATTCTCTCTATGAAGAACCCCAAAAAGATATTTTGATCCGTTCATGCATTTGAGTAATCCTCTAAAAACCTGCAATGTCTGCAGAAGCCCCTCCCATACCCACGAAAACGAGCAGTTGGAAACGTGCTGACGTAAGATCGATGCCAACAGCTCCCTCCAGGAAGAATCTGCTCTGACAGCTCCGCCCCCTGTATAACACAACATTCAATTTATTCCCTTATCCAGTGATTATCAGCAAAACAACTTTCATTTTAGATGTAGAATGCTGTAAATCTTCCAATTGTGTTCTGTCTTCAATAAATTCCAGCTCAAACTGGTGTTTGTTACTTCCGGATAGGGAAAAACTCACGAAATATAACTAAACCTGCTCTTATATATAGATATAGTTCAAACTGAAAGGCTCAAGAAAATCATGGTAGGGCCCCTTTAAAGTCAGGAACTTCAGTGAATTGATTCCTGCTTGTCTTTAAACCCATTTTGCGTTAGTTCTTGAATAACCTTGTTTCCTTATGCTAAACTTCTTAACAAGCTGGACGGGTTTATGATTTTGCTTCAGCTTGATTCCTTATTGAGCCAATTCTATTTGTGTTCACTTTGTTCTACTCCTGGTTTGACAAAACTCCTATTTTGTACCACCATCTCTAATGTAGTTATTCAATATTTAAATTATGACATTAGCGTCTAAAAATTCTAATCTGTAAAGTGGGTGACCTCCTTTTCCACACAGGAAGTCGCTCTTCACTTAAAAAATAAAACTTCGAACCCTCCAATCAGCCGCTTTGTCCTCGGATAGACTCCCGACAGCTGCCTTCGAGTACATCTTTCAGATAAATATTTCATCTCAGAGTCTGTAGATTTGAGTGGAGAGAACGTCTCTGACCTGAGTTCAGGCGAGAAGCTGTGCGGGAAGTGCAGATGGAGAAGCTGCCTGTTGGTCTCTGCAGAAATAGCCAGAGGAGTTGGCTGAGATCAGACCAACAGTTTGCCAGCTGTTCTCCGATCAAAGACAACTCTGATGATCTTCTAAAACATCCCATATACACACATCACAGCTCACAAAACATGCATGGCCTCGATGAAGACATCACAAGACTGAGACGACTTCATTACTGCCTCTAGTATTAGGAAGAGACAGTAATATGTTTATAAATGAATTCTTTCACTTTTAAAATATGTTAAAAACATCACTTAATGAATAGTTTACTTTAAATGTATAGCTTGTGATTTCCAGTCCAAAAAGCAAATTGGCTTTTACATGAAAATTGATGTATGGAGGCTTTAAACTATAGACATATGTCTACTAGACTCTGGAAATTGAAGCTGCGGCCACACAAGGCTCTTTTAATCCTCCATTGTGGATCTTTAGCTTTGAAGACAAATAGGTTTTGGAGTTTTGGTTAATTTGTTTCAGTAAAATTGCGTATTATATCTAGATTTTGAATAAGTCAAATAATTGAGCAAAGCTTTTCACATAAAGTTCATATTCTGAATTTTTACTGAACAACATTGTGTAGTTACAGTTTAGACATGACGTTGCTAAAGTATTTAACTGGATTTACATATATGGATTTTAAAAAAAGGATTTTACATTAAAGTAAAAATAAATAAATAAAACATCGACAATGTTTGACTCTTTTCCTCTTAATCTGTAAATGTGGTGCACCCAAAAATGTGCATCCACATTTGGTATTTTATTTTGATGGCCATTCATTTTTAGTAATTAAAATATAATTTTATTTTATACATTGATTAAATGTAGCCTGTGGGAAAAATAAAAGGAATTAAGTTATGAGTCTGGAAAGCGGAACCTTCGACACTCTTGCAGCGCCTCCAGGTGGCTGAAGACGGGGCAACTTCTTGTTTCGTCAGAAGTGCTTTGGAGAAGACGCAGTGAGTGCTCGTGTCGTTCCTGCTCAGAGACTCCCTTTTCTTTTCCAGGTTAGTTCCCGGTTTAAAACCCCATAAATGAAAGCCTTAAGCTTTGATATTGTTCTTAGATAATAGTCAGCATTATTTGTTTTGTATTTTTTATTTAAACCGGCAATCTTTAAGAGTTTTTCGGCGAGAAACGGCGGGAAAGTCGAACGGGAAGTAGCCCGTGATCTCGCGAGATTTTGTCGGGATGATGTTTTGGGTTGTGAGCCAGTGTGATCATGCGGCCATGTAGACTGTTTACATTTATAACTTTGCATGTAGTTTAATGATATTTGTGGAAATCCTGACCTTACTTTAACATGTTTAAACGCAAAACTGAAATAAATAGTTTTTGTAAAAGTAAAAAAAAGAGATATTAAATTAAAAAGTAAATGTTATTTTGTTATTGTTAAAAATGTTTATTTCTAAATGTGCAATGTCCAACATTTAAAAGCTAAGAAAGCTAAATAATAGTAAAAAGCAATATTTATTTTGTTTACATTACAATTACAAAAGTCAAAGTGAATTAAACGTATGTGATTATTAAGTGTTTCTTTTAAAATTGAATTGTAATGTATTAGAAATGAAAATAGAACACAGAATTGGAACAAATTTGATTTGATATTAATCAGATATTAATTAGACTCTTGTGGTCAAGCTGTACATTGGACCAAAAGAATGCACTGAATGGAAAATGTATTTTTGTTAATGTCATTTAAAGAAGTGCTTGGAGAACGCAGTGAGTGCTCGTGTCGTTCCTGCTCAGAGACTCCCTTTTCTTTTCCAGAGACACTACATTCTTTTTGTTATCGTGGTTGCCGCACTCGGACCCGTAAAAACTGTGGGCTCGTCCGGGATCTTCCTCTTCAGTCGTCGAGCAGATCCAGTGATAACTGAACCAAGAGACTTCTGAGACCGGACCACCATTCAAATCAAGTCAGTCGGTGAGTGTCCAAGGAGGAAGATCAGTGAGCAAAGGATCTTAACCTCAAGAGGAACTGCACTGCTGAAAAGAAGTAAAAACCCACATTAATCGTAAAGCATTACAGAGCACACCATACAAGAATACAAAACTCTACAGTAACAACATGTCAACAGTACGTCAAGAATTAGCGGACATTAGAGGACGTTTATTCAAACTCTCCACCACAAATCTCTTTGAACTGGCAAAGACCATCGCTGCAGAGAATAGTGATTCCACAGAATTCAGTCAGCATGACAAAGAAAGTTGCATGAACTACATTACCTCTTACATCCAATCAGACACTCTGCTGGACCTAGAGGATGAGGGGATGAGCCACCTGCTCATGTTGAATGATCTAATAAGCCAAGCTATTAAAACAAACCACCTCGGACCTCCAGCTGATACATCCGCCCAGGCTGAAACACACGCCATGGCCAGCTCATATCTGCCTAACAGATCACCAGACCTTCCAGACACACCCCCTAATACAAATACCAACACAGAAGAACAATCAACAGAGGAGCTAAAGAGAATGTGTGAGCAAATGATTGAGAGGCTGAGACAATGCGAAGTCACAGCATCACAACCTGCTACAGCCCCAAGTCATCACAGTCACTCGCATTCCCTAAACAGACCACAGCAAAGTCCAGAAAGACATGTAACCCTGAGAGACCTTTCCTATCTGCCTCGCAGAGAATTCAAGGTGTTTGGAGGACAGATTGGAGATAACAGCTCTGACATTAGCTACAACAGTCTCACCAAACAGATCAACGAAGGAGCTAGAGAAGGATTTACAGAAGCTGAGATGGTTAGAGGTGTGCTGAGAATCGTAAAGCCTGGTACCTTCAGGGATATGCTCATGCACAAAGATGAACTATCTCTTTCAGAACTACAATGCTTCCTCAGATCTCACCTCGGAGAAAAAGCAACAACGGAGATGTTTCAAGAGTTGATGTGTGCCAAACAAGCAGAAAACGAATCACCTCAGCAGTTTTTTGTATCGCATGATTGGACTCAAACAGAAATTAATCTTTCAGTCAAAACAGGCCACCTCAGACATTTCTTATGACCCAAGACAATACAGGAAGTCTTCCTTCATACCGTCTACCAAGCCTGGGAGCTAAGTATGCAGACTTGCGCTTAAGACTAAGACCCCTTACTACAAATCACAACGTCACCGATGAGAAATACTCAGCGAAGTCACGAAGATAATCAGTGATGAAAAAGAACATCAGCGGAGATTAGGCCAAGTAACTCGCCAAAGAACCCTTCAAGCCCAAAGTGCAGTAATTGAGACGAAAGAAACAAAAACAACCAAAGATCAACAAACGGCACAAACAATCAAACAACTTACAGACCAAGTAGAGACTTTAACCAACCTGGTGGCTGGTTTAATCGAATCAAAAGCCGCAGGATCATACCACTATGCCCCATCACCGCCAGCCCAAGCAACAACACGTGTCCCTGTACCATCCCTCTCAGCCACAGTATTGTCAACCTCCTCAACCGTTCACTCGACAAACCACAACCCCACTGAAGAGAACATTTCGCTGCCCAAAAATGCAGTGAGCAAAACCTGCAGGACTGTTGTCATTGTTTCCGTGTGTGGTGAACCGGGACACGAGCGATTGGATGCTTGAAGCGGACCAAGTTTCAGGGAAACGTGAGTCGGGCCTCTGTCGAGGGACAGCCAGAGACCGCTTCCAAGCTTCCAGTCCCAGTCAATAAAGTCTTCTCCTACAAAACCGCCTGCACGACACCACAGTAAGCAGTCAAAAGGACAACCTCAACATCACAAGATGAACACCACAGGATGCAAAGTTCCCCTTGTCGGTAAGAAAAGTCTTCTGAAATGTTTGATCAGTGGTTATCCGGCGACAGTATTATTTGACTCTGGCTCACAAGTGAGTATGGTAGACCAACAGTGGGCTAAGAAATACATCCCCAGTTATTCGGTGAGACCACTTCAAGAACTTCTTAATGATGGTTTGAAGTCTACGCAGTCAATGGTCAAGCAGTCCCCTATGATGGATGGGTAGAGCTCACAGTCACACTCGCTGGTCACGAAGATCCCAATCTCACTGTTCAAGCACCATTCCTCATCAGCAGATTGTCACTACCCCAGCCATTAGTGGGAGCTAATGTGCTTGGAGCAATATTGAGAGACAGGAATCAGATGAAAAAGCAGCTCAGTTCTCTACAACCTCCTTCGTCTGGCCCTGGGAATGGATGAAGAACAGGTAGTCGGCATGGTAAACTTCATTCAAACACCTAAAAGCATAGATGATGGCCCAGCTACAGTGAGAATTGGAAGAAACAACGTAAACATCCCAGCTGGAAAAGCAGTTCAAATATGGTGCAGAGTTCCCCAAAATTTTGACATTTCTGATCCCCTGGTGCTTTATGAACCTGCAGAAGAAACCAACACGCTGAGAGAATTGAGTATGGGTGAAGGAGTTTTAGAGATCAACAACCCTCAAAGACCTTATGTAAAGATCCCCATTTCCAATCACTCAAAACATGAGATCATCCTGCCAAGAAAAACAATCTTGGGTACCATCCAACATGTCGCCAAAGTCATCCAACCAGAGACATCAGAACTGCCCCAGACTCAACCCACACAAGTTGCAGTCACTGCAGTGGAAGTGAACAAGTCCCCTGCTGAGCCCTGGTTGCCGCCTGTCGACCTCAGTCACCTGAGTCCTGACCAACGACAAGCAGTGGAAAAAGGTGCTGGAGGAAGAGGTGAGGCGTCTCCCGTGACAGCAACGACATTGGATGTATCCCCTCACTAAAAATGGAGATCAGACTGAAGGATGACACTCCAGTACAAAGAGCATATGCCTCCATCCCAAAACCTCTCTATAAAGAAGTGAAGGAGTATATTCAAGAATTATTTGTGAAAGGATGGATTGTAAAGTCCCAGTCCCCCTATGCAGCTCCTGTCATCTGTGTAAGAAAGAAGGATGGATCATTACGGCTCTGTATTGATTATCGTCTTCTAAACAGCAAAACGGTTCCAGACAGACATCCCCCCCACGCATTCAAGATCTCACAGGACTCACTTGGAGGTTACAGTTGGTTTTCAATCCTGGATCAGGGGAAAGCCTACCATCAGGGCTTCATTGCTGAAGGTTCGAGGTACATGACTGCATTCACCACGCCGTGGGGCCTCTACGAGTGGGTGAGGATACCTTTCGGTTTGTCAAATGCACCTGCGGCTTTCCAACGAAGCATGGAGGAGATGCTTGACACACTCCGCGATGAGTGCTGCATTCCTTACCTTGATGATGTCCTCTGTTTTGCAAAGTCGTTTGATGAACACGTCCAGGTGCTTCGCAAAGTGCTCCGAGCTTTGCAACGCCATGGAGTGAAATTAAAGCCAGAGAAGTGCGAGTTGTTCGCAAAGAGGTTCGATATGTTGGCCGTTTAGTGTCTGCAGAAGGAGTAAGAGTGACCCCAAAGACATCGAGGCTGTGCAGGCACTCAAACACAAAAGACCGCAAAACTGTCGGAGAGGTCAGACAGCTCCTGGGTTTTCTGAGCTATTATCGAACATACGTGCAGGACTTCTCGCGGATCGCCAAACCTCTGTACGATTTGCTCCAAATAAAATCTGACTCAACACAACACAAACCACCCAGAGGCCGAGCTAAACATCCACAGCTATCCTCCCGTGCTCCAATACAGTGGGATGAGAAACACCAAGAGATCCTGGAACGCCTCATTGACATGTTAACACAACCACCAGTGTTGGCGTACCCAGACTTCTCTCTCCCCTTCATATTACACACGGACGCCTCTCAGAAAGGCCTCGGGGCAGTTCTTTATCAGAACCAGGACAATAAAATGAGAGTGATAGGGTACGGATACGCACACTAACACCGGCTGAACAGAACTCCATTTGCCACAGCGGAAAGCTTGAGTTTCTAGCTCTAAAGTGGGCCGTCTGCGACAAGTTTAATGACTATCTTTTCTACGCCACCCCACTTCACCATCTTTACGGACAATAATCCCTAACATATGTCCTAAGCACAGCAAAACTCAATGCAGTCGGACATCGTTGGGTGGGACAGCTGGCAGATTTCCATTTCGATTATTAAAATACCCGTCCAGGAAAAGTCAACATTGATGCTGACGTGTCTGTCACGCCTTGTCACTTGACATTGATGCCTTCATGAAAGAGTGTTCAGAGGAGTTACCAGAAAAGCAGTTGGTGCAGTCTGGGAAGGGGAGCAGAAGAGCAAAGTGTGGAGATGTGCCCTGGGGATAGCAGCCCTCACCCTTGCCTCACCAAACCAGACCTCTCAAAGAGCCTCTGCAAACCATCCAGTCATGAAAGCTTGGTTCAAGAACAAAGAGCAGATCCCACTATTAGGAAAAGTTCCTAAAGATGAAAGAAAGAGACATCACACCTACAGATAAAGACAAAGAAAAAGTTGATATCAACACAACAAAGACTTATGAGAGAATGGAGCGGTTACATATTGAAAATGGCCTTCTTCTACAGAAAAACACAACAGAAAGAACAGCTGGTCTTGCCTGCTGTTTACAAACAGACAGCTCTGACCCATCTACATAACAACGTGGGCCATGTTGGTGTGGAGAAAGTACTGAACCTCGCTCGAGAACGATTTCTACTGGCCTTTCATGAAGAAAGAGATTGAGGAATACGTCACCAGAAAGTGTCCATGCATCAAGCAGAAAAAGCCAGCAACGCATGAGAGAGCACCTATGGGCAGTCTATCATCCAGTGAACCACTCGAACTTTGGTCAGTATAGACTTTTTGGCACTTGGAGTCCTGCAAAGGTGGGTTCGAGTACATTTTGGTTGTGGTGGACCACTTCACAAGGTTCGCACAAGCATACGCAACGAAGAATAAGGCAGCGAAGACTGCAGCAGATCGACTCTTTAACGATTTCATCCCCAGATTTGGATATCCATCCAAACTCCACCACGACCAAGGTCGGGAATTTGAAAACGAACTGTTCAAGTCCCTCAGACAGCTTGCAGGTGTGGGTCATTCGAGAACATCACCCTACCACCCACAGGGCAACCCCGCCGAAAGACTGAATCGCACTTTATTACAGATGCTTCGGACATTGGGGGAAAAAGAGAAACAGTGTTGGAAAGATCATCTGCCCCATGTTATACATGCGTATAACTGCACAAAGCATGAAGCAACAGGTTTCTCTCCATACTACCTGTTATATGGCAGACATCCTCGTCTTCCAATCGACATCCTCTTTGGCCTCAGAACCGAAGATGCAGAAGAAACACCACAAGGATATGCCCAGAAATGGAAAGAAAAGATGACTGAGGCTTATCGAATAGCAAGTACAAACAGCCAACACTCAAGCTCCAAAGGTAAAGCAAACTACGACAAACGCTGCAAGGGAGTGACACTACAGCCTGGAGACAGAGTACTTGTACGTAACCTGAGTGAAAGAGGTGGACCTGGCAAACTAAGACCCTACTGGGAAAATTCAATTTACATTGTGAGAGAGCAGATTGGGGATAATCCAGTCTACAAAGTGAGTCCAGAGGCAGGAGGGCGTCCCTTTCGTACTCTCCACAGAAACTTGCTGTTACAAGTAAACGACCTGCCAGTTGACATTGTCCAAGACTCGACAACAAAGCCACAAAAGAAAAACAAGAAGTCACCAGACAGATCAGAAACACCTGATCAACCCCAAAGCCCTGAAGCAAGTGATTCAGAGGATGATATACCTACCTACTGGTTCCGGATACCCAACCGTCAACCACAAGTTGAAGCCCATCACTCATCCCAGCAGTTTCACAAGTCACAACAGTCAAGACCAGTTAGAACAACTTCAAGAGAAAGATTCAACATTCAGCCTGAACAAAGAGAAGACACTGTCACTGAAGAGGAACACACTTATGAAAGGCAAGACACAGATCTGGAACCCGATGGAAGTCAGGAAGGACAGGAACACCATCAAGAAGAGGATTTACCAGAGGCAAGACCAGAACCAGCACCGGAGTCCAACATCATGCCCTGTGCAGAGCTGGAGTCAGATTCGTCTTCCGAGTCACCACTACGTCACAGAAAATCTTCAAGAGAGAGACGCCCAAACATGATCTTCACCTACCCCTCCCTGGGACAGCCAGCATACTTACCTCATCCTACGGTGAACGCCATGAACGTCCAACCAGCATACTTACCTCATCCTACGGTGAACGCCATGAACGTCCATCCAACATACCTGCCTCGTTCCAGTGACAACACCATGAGGATCCAGCCAGCATCATATCCTTTCATGTTGAACCCTCATCTTTACTCTCAACCTCTTAACCCTTACTTACCTTTTTCATTTCCTATTTCATGCTTTTGAACTGTAAAGTACACTAAAAGAGACTCGTTCAAGCCAGTTAAGAAGAGACTTTAAAGTTTTATAAGTGTTTGAGTTTAACTGTTTAAAGTCAGTGTCAGGAGCCACTTTTGTTGTTGGGGAGCGTGTGGTGCACCCAAAAATGTGCATCCACATTTGGTATTTTATTTTGATGGCCATTCATTTTTAGTAATTAAAATATAATTTTATTTTATACATTGATTAAATGTAGCCTGTGGGAAAAAAAAAAGGAATTAAGTTATGAGTCTGGAAAGCGGAACCTTCGACACTCTTGCAGCGCCTCCAGGTGGCTGAAGACGGGGCAACTTCCTGTTTCCGTCAGAAGTGCTTTGGAGAACGCAGTGAGTGCTCGTGTCGTTCCTGCTCAGAGACTCCCTTTTCTTTTCCAGGTTAGTTCCCGGTTTAAAACCCCATAAATGAAAGCCTTAAGCTTTGATATTGTTCTTAGATAATAGTCAGCATTATTTGTTTTGTATTTTTTATTTAAACCGGCAATCTTTAAGAGTTTTTTCGGCGAGAAACGGCGGGAAAGTCGAACGGGAAGTAGCCCGTGATCTCGCGAGATTTTGTCGGGATGATGTGATTTGGGTTGTGAGCCAGTGTGATCATGGCGGCCATGTAGACTGTTTACATTTATAACTTTGCATGTAGTTTAATGATATTTGTGGAAATCCTGACCTTACTTTAACATGTTTAAACGCAAAACTGAAATAAATAGTTTTTGTAAAAGTAAAAAAAAGAGATATTAAATTAAAAAGTAAATGTTATTTTGTTATTGTTAAAAATGTTTATTTCTAAATGTGCAATGTCCAACATTTAAAAGCTAAGAAAGCTAAATAATAGTAAAAAGCAATATTTATTTTGTTTACATTACAATTACAAAAGTCAAAGTGAATTAAACGTATGTGATTATTAAGTGTTTCTTTTAAAATTGAATTGTAATGTATTAGAAATGAAAATAGAACACAGAATTGGAACAATTATTGATTTGATATTAATCAGATATTTATTTAGACTCTTGTGGTCAAGCTGTACATTGGACCAAAAGAATGCACTGAATGGAAAATGTATTTTTGTTAATGTCATTTAAAGAAGTGCTTTGGAGAACGCAGTGAGTGCTCGTGTCGTTCCTGCTCAGAGACTCCCTTTTCTTTTCCAGAGACACTACATTCTTTTTGTTATCGTGGTTGCCGCACTCGGGACCCGTAACATAAACTATAAATCTGCTACATCAGATCGACATTGTACTTTACACAAGGTGTATTTTATTTTGAAAGGAACTTGCACTGCTGTCAAAAGTAAAAACAAATAAAATTGTTATATTTAAAGTAATATATTACTTCATCACTAAATGTATTCATCTGTTTAATTTAGTTATTATAAATATTTAAAAACTACATTTTTAAAACAACTAGATGGCTTAATGATCACAAAAATATAAATAAAGTGTAATTTTCTTATTGGCAAGGCTCTTGCAGCATTCAGGTCTGTACTGGACCAAATGGTTCTATTGTGAAAGGTTGTCAACCTCACTAGAATGATCATTATCCACATTGTCATAAGCAGAAAATGAGCTGTAAATGTCAGAGATATTTTTGAAGTTAGCATCTGTATTTAAGTTTCAGTTTTGGTGTGAAGTTGAACCTTTTATCATTGAAGTCAAAGGAGAAAAGCTCCCTTCTGAAACCAACATCTAGTGGTCATTTGAGGAACTGCAACATTTGGCTATTATTATTATTACTTTTCTTTTTTTTTTTAAATCAGGATGAAATTCTTTTTCAGCCATCCCTATCGATGTCAGGCTTTGGTGTATGGACACAATCGCAGGACAGCTGTGGGCTCCAAAAAACTGTGTTTTTAATAACATAAAAACCAAAACTAAGGAAGAGCACAAGCTGAAAAAAACAGGATCAGTCACTAAAGTCAAAGTCCATTAACCAACAAGGGCTAAACTCCCAAAAATCCAAAAGAACACCACACAAAAAAACCTGGACTGGGAGCCAAG
The DNA here is from genome assembly GCA_003999625.1 of Oryzias javanicus. NCBI lineage: Eukaryota > Metazoa > Chordata > Actinopteri > Beloniformes > Adrianichthyidae > Oryzias > Oryzias javanicus. The sequence continues at coordinate 21,865,653 of CM012447.1, forward strand.
ATTTGGTGCATGAGGTGACAAGACAAACCTGCAAGGAAGTGAGGGGAGGAACCCATTATATACAGGTAGGGGAGTGAAAAAAAACAAAAGGACACAGGTGTAACCCGTCAGTGAGGAGTGTGGCAATCAGCCCAGGGGAAACACATGACAATCATATTCATATACAGGATTTGTAATAAAGATTAAATGAAAAGCAAGAGAAATGTAATTTTCTATTGGTGAGAGTCTAGCAGGATTTTGGTCTGTTTTCACAAAACTTAACAAATCCTGCTCTTATATATACTGTAGGTTAAGGCCCGTTTAAAGTCGGGAACTTAGTGAATTGATTCCTGCTTGTCTTTAAACCTTTCTTTTTTTGCCTTAGTTCTTGAATAAACTTGTTTTCTTAAGCTAAACCTCCTAAATAATTTTCCTAGTAATTTTGCTTTTTGGAATAATTCACTTGTCACATCATTGTCTTTCTAGAGTCATAACTGTAACAACCACTCACAATGTGCACAGAAACACAGGCGAGTCAGGGGAGATTACTAACAGGGAACACTCATGAGGATTTTTTTATGCAAATACATTTACACATTCATTGCTAACACAAATGTGAGGAAACCACAGTTAGTTACAGCATAATCCTGGCAGGTTCAAACACTCGCACATTTAAGAAGCAGTTTTTTTTAATCAGCTTCATAAGTCCCTTTGTTCTAAAGCTGTTCTCCAAGAAGAAGCACACAAAAAAAAAAACATTTGCAAAAAAGAAAAATAAACTGCATCCACTGCTGCATGGTAAAATTGCCTTACTTCTGAGGTCTGAAACATGCTAACGCAACATTTCATTTTAAAGACATTCTCATTGAGATAACAACTGTAGATATAGATCATTGGGAGTTTTTTGAGTTTTTATTATTATTCTAACTTCGTTTCTTCAATATCTAAAGGAAATCACAATTTAATTATTTTCATAGTCAAATTATTCATAATGTTTATATTTGTTTTTTTAATTTAATGTAGATTAAATTTAGGCTTGAATGAAGCTGCACAATCTCAAACAGATGAGATGAAGATGAGGAGGTGCCAAAACCACCAGTTCTTTTGCCAACCACCATAGGCTTTAGTTTGGGATAGTCAGACTGAATAAATTAGCTTTAGAGCTGACAACTCACCTTTGTGTTAGTTCTTAATACATAAAAATAGATATAATTTTGAATTTGAAGTAAAAACCTTGTCTCTATCATCGGAAAAAAAGAAAATAGCTTTTTTTTTCTTTTAAAGCAACTAATTAAAAACGTCCAAATTTAACGCAGTTCCGAGTTTGACATAAAAGAGTCTGTAACTCGTGTCTGCAGAGGTGAGATGTGGATAAAAATGCAACAAGAGAAGCAAAAAAAAAAAAAAAGAGAGAAACGCTCAACAGAGAATTTTTTTTCAAGAGCAAAATTAGAGCATGTGGAGGAGGATGATTTCACAAAGCAGGTTATGATTCAGAGGGGGCAGCACGATGTGAGGTACTTCTTGGAGAGATGAACCTTAAACGGCCTCCCCGAGGATTCGGTTCAGCTGACAAAAGCAGACGAGGAGCCATTCCGCCGGTCGAATTTAACGAGGAGGGTCAAGCTCTCGGGTCTGAAGCAGCCAGCAGCGTGGCATCAGTAGATGTGCGATTTGTTTTCTCTGGCTTCTCTAAACCTCGGCTGCCACCCCCACTGTGTGCTCTGGACAGGAAGTCAGCAGCGCTCCTCGGAGTGCTTCTGTTCACGGCTGCTGTCGAGGAGTGTGGGAGAAAGAGCGCTGTCATCAGAGAGACACTTTGAGAGATAAATGATACTTTAGAATTTATGGAAAAATATGTGTATTTTTAATTGTTTGGTATTATTAACTATCAAAGTGTCCTTTTAAGCTTCAAAAATCTTGTTAGGGGGACTTCCAGTTTTCCAGGGCATGGAGTAGATGACTGCTGCAGGTTCTCACAATCATATCCGTATTGTCTTTATTATTTAAACTATTTCCTGTTGTAAGAATTGCTCCAAAGACGACCTCAAAAGCTACCAAACCCATTAAAAACCATCATCACAGAGCTACTGGATGACCATGAGGTGCAACTAAGTATAAAAATATGTATATCTTTGCTGGAATTTAGCTTTGACCAAGTTTTTCTTGATTGTTGAGGACCATGGTTGACGCCCTGGATCCCTCTTTGGAGCTTAAGGATGTGCTCCGACCCTCAAGATAGTAATACAATGTTTTTGGCTGGAGTCCTTGGAGTCAATGAGTATGCATGTTGTAAATGTTAAGCGTGCAAGGATTTCCAAAGGGTTGTACGAAAATGTCAGTTCAGTGAATATCGCGATACTTGCGTCGATTTAAAATACTGCCAATGCGATATTAAATTAGTCTTACTTTTGTTTTCCACTTAAATATTTCCTTAAACTATCAAAACCTTAAATAACTTTCAATATAGTCCATAAAACTATATTTTGACAAAATTATACATGTTAGAAATAAGCGCAAAATCACATCGGGCTAAATTTAACAATAAAATTAAATGATCTGCAGGGCCAGATGCGATTCCCGGGCGTTGACTTTGACACACGTGGCTTAATGTTGTGATCATTAAATAACATTTATTTTACATTTTTACTTTTGCAAAAAATGTATTAATATTCAGATAATTTTAAAAAGCTGTGAAATATTGTCTGGCACTATCTTGAGATAAATGGGATATGTATCGTATCGTGACACGTGTATTGCAATACGTGTTGGATGACCAGGCGCTTGCCAATACACACCCCTAGTTTTCCACAGAGAAAAGCTTCCACCACCACCTGAGATTGAGCACGTACTGATAACGTACTGACACGCTGAACCACTTTCAAATGAAGGAACAGTTCATCCCACAGACTGATGGAGAGGAAAACTGGAGTGTTGTGGTCACCCGATTTAGAGATCTCCCTTGATGTTTTAAGCCAGAGTACAAAGAAGCGATGAAGGAAATGTCCACATTTCTCCTCCAAACGAGGAACAGAGGGGTTTACCGTGGTCAATAAAGCTACAACAAACATCAATGGTCTCCATTCTATTGGGTTTTGTGATGGCTGCCTATGCTGCCACACCATCAGGGCAGTACCTGCACCAAACACTCACCTGCACACACCTTTACATGTATTTTCTTTCAATTAAAAGACACACATTTGTTAGCTTTATTTTCAATTTGATGTCTATTAGTTTCACTATTTTTCTGTTAGTTTACTTTAGGATGGGCAAGTTAATTTTGTGTTTGCTGTATTTCTATAGTTGTCTTAGTCTTTTTCGGTTCCCCCTTATGTGTGTCTAGTTGGTTTGATCAGCCACTATAAATGTGTTGTGTTTCCAATTAGTTAGATCAGTTTAAGTTTGTTGGTTGGTATGTTCAGTAGGTTGATTTGTTCTAACATTTAAAGCTTCAGTTACTTTTTTTCACTTTGACCTCTTTTAAGGACCCGTTTTTGTTCTGAGAAATAACTTTTTGAAAGTAAATGTAAATCTTTTTTTAGATATTTTTGGCTGTCCTTGCCTTTCCTGCTCAGTCCACCACAAAATGGTGTCAGAAGTGGGATCAGCAGTTTGAGGACAATTTTTTTTTTTTCTCCTTGCCACACCCTCCAAACTTTTTTTTTGTGAGCTATGCAGAGGAGGAAGAACCACAATGGCCCGGATTGAAAATGAGGACCCCCACACTACAAACATGACCAATGAAGAGGAAGAGGAGGCTGGAGCTTCAGGCGCTAGTACAGGTACTGAGGGTGTTACTGCTCGGTCCACCACAGGTTTGAGTGCTGTTCTTACAGTAGACACTCAAACCAGTAAGTGTCTTAATTCAAAGTCTTCCAAACGTTTCTGTTGTTCCACACTAACACAAATGCTCAATTAGTTATAGCCTTTAGAAAACTTTGTTTAATAACATGGTTTTCTGTGTACACATTTGCTCTTCCTCAACAGAATTGAATAAATATTGGCTAGAACCCACATTTGATCAGTCCCTGTACAATCCTGGTGCATTTTGCAATTATCATTCATCTTAATTAAGTCTTCCCCAGTGGAATATGACATCTCTCTCTAATAACTGGAAAATCTTGTTTCCAAACATGATTGGTTATGTTCCAATAAAGAATTGGTTGCTTCCTTCTTTCTATTCCTGCAGCTTTTAAAGCCTTGGCATAAACATCTCTTGTGTTGTTTAATTCCACCTGCCTTTGGTTTGTTTCAACTCTGTTATCTATTAATGACTATATACTATAAAATAGTTGAAAGCTAAGTATCTTATTTCTCCAAACCAATGTCTCTCTTGAGACATCCAGCCGTACAGTTTAGGATGCTTTAGAGAAGGGTTGTCCAAATGCAGGCCTCGAGGGCCAGTGTGCGGAACATTCCCTTATTGGCCAAACACACTTGATCCAGGTAATCAACAAGGCAGGATTTGGACATCCCTGCTTTAGAAGATGGTCTTGGTGGACAAACAAGATCTCCTAGAACCTACAAAGAACGTCCAGATCTACCAAATATCTTCTTAACTAACATAACAGATGTTTGATAACCTGGTTAGGACATAATCTGTTCAGAGAGGTCTAGTATTGCAAATTTCCACCCTTGATTTACCAGAATCTTTTTTGTTTGTGCATGGAGGCCTGTGTTCCACTGTGAAACACTAGTTGAATATCCATCCATTCCCTAAGACAAGAGTTGCTGTGAGGCAAGAGTGCTAATGCTAACCACTGTGCAGCCCAACAACAGTTGAATATTAAGTCACAAAATTATCTTCTTCTTTACTTAAAACATTTTTGAAGTTCTGTAAAGGGGAAATCATTTCCTTAGTAGTCCACAAGAACCAATACGATTCCTTAAATGGTAATAAATGGAGAAAGCAGACATCACAAAAGCAGATAATCCAGGGTTCTGCAAACATCAGAGGTAAAATTAACTTTTTTTAATCTGAAGACGCTTGGAAATTTTTTTTTCCAAAAAAAAAAATCAGCATTTAGAAAGTGTCTTAGTTAGAACTGACTATGGGATACAATAATTGTGATACTCCAGAAGCAAAGACCATCAGTCTTGTGTGCTTCATCCATTGTTGGGTTCTTCAGTAGACCGTCACCTTTAAAGGGAAATTGAGTCAAGTTAAATGGTGTATACTTGTATGGTGCTTTCTACCTTCCTTGGAAGGCCCAAAGTGCTTCACAGTTACAGACCCATTCACCCAGTCACACACATTGATTGATTGATTGGTTTATTTCAAGCAGAGATTGAAAATACAAGACAAAACACAGAATTATTTCAAACTCATTACAGAAACAATAAGATGCATTGATTAGAAAATAGAAAACAAACAAAAATAAAATACACTTATGTCACATTTGGTTCATTCATTCTTTGTGATTATTAACTAAAGTCAGTAGAGTTTGATTGATTGCTTGAAAAGGAGTGGGAAGAAGCGAACTTATATAATCCCACCCCTACTACATTCATACACTGATGGCGCCAACCTCCCACCAGAGGCAATTTAGGGTTCAGTGTCTTGCCCACACATTGACACATGGGCAGGCAAGGAATTGAACCCAGTATCTTCTGATCATAAAACGACTGCCCTACCACAGCACCCAAGTTAGTCATCTTGTGTCATCTTAAACTCAGACGTAAATTGTGTTTTTGGTGTTCTTAACATGTTCTTATGGCATTTTTATGCTGATGGAGGACATACATGTAAAAGTTTCTTTGTATTTATTTATTCAAATCGTTGTGAATCAGGAGCAGATGGAGGAAATACCCTTGGAGCTTGTAGTTGTGATGTAGAGCCTACAACAGCACACCACAAGCTTCCTGCTCCACTCATCTCTGATACTTGTACACAAATAGATCCATGTGCGTCATAGTTTTCCCTCATTCGAGCTGCTCATTACTGGATGACTCCAGTACTGCCCGCCATTTTTGTTGCATCATTAGATTAGGGCTGTAAGATAGTATGAGTGTAAACTAAGGGATGACTGGAAGTGGGACAGGTTTACTCTTCTACGCTAACAGTTCTGCCAATAACTCAGAAACCATATCCAAGAAACCAACACAACTATTAAAATTTTCTCTAAAAACTGCAGTATTATTAAAAGACCACTGAAAATAGATCAAAAGATGATTGGAGTGGGACTCCAAGATGACAGTAGTGAGCAACTCTTCTCAATGAATTTTTACCCCTAGATACCTCCTTTTAACTTCTCCTTCAGATACATAAATGTACACAGATTTCATTAACTTGCCTTCCTGACCACCAGAGAAAATCATTTTTTCCAGTCATTTTTTTAACCTTCTAAAAACAACAATTCCCAGAGCCCCACCTTTTTACTTTTGATATATAAATATGTCGTCCATAGATAGGAGTTAATTCAGTGAGATGGGATTAGGTTTAGAAGAGGACAAATCTATATTGTTGGTAGTCAGGAGGTTAAGGCAAACACTACAGAAGGAGTAAACAGTTACCATTGACCCTTCATCCTTCAAGCACATGTGTACTGAGCCACTTTGCACTTTCCATCACGGCCTTGGGTGAATGGAGCACGGTCGGTTTTGGTTTTATCACTGTGTGCTCCCGTCGGGGGGACATTTGTCTTTCACCTCTGGCCAAGAGTCTCTCTGTTATTCTGCACCCAAACTGTAAACCAAATGAAGCTTAGCTTCAATTTCAGAAAAGCTTCCAGAACTGTCCATCGTGAGTGCCCGGGGAGGAAATGATGGAAATGACCCCTAGTGTGATGATAGAATCTGTCCAACACTGGAGACACTCAGCTTCTGGCTCTTTACTAACAAAACAATACATAACTCATTCATGTTTGGGTGGCTAGTGCCTGATGTTGGAACAGCAACATAATCAACTATATCTAAAGCAAATCTGGAGGGATGTCTTTATTTAACTCTATTTACAGTCGCTGCAGAGAATTTCAAAAACATAAATGTCCTGCCAAAGAAAAACTGGTGTTACATCACTGATTGCCCTAAGTTTCTTGCAGCACCTCCACGTTTGTTCTGCTTCATCGTCCATCGTGGACGCGGCCTCTGATGCTGTCATGAAGGTCTGGTGGCGGTGGGACAGCTCGCCGCGTTCTCCCGCCGCCCTGCTCGGCTGTGTGATTGAGTCACAGTTTAGTTTCGCCTGAGGGCTGTTTTCATGTCACACTCCAGTCACGGGCGGCGGAGTGACAGAATGCAGTATGAGGGGCAGACTGGCTCCCGACCCGACCCGTGCATCCCTTCCATCCGGAATCTCTCTCGAAGCTGAGATTTTGTTCTGAAGCTGTGGTCGCCGCGGCGAGCGTCTGCTTCGGAGCCTCCGGAGCTGCAGAGTTGGGCTGCCCTGTTTGGATCCTTTCCTGTGGCATTTTGCAGTGTCTGCTTCAGCACCTCCAACGTGCTCCTCAGAAGCAGCACATGTGAACGGATACGACAGTTGAATGTAGGTCAGATGAAAGATGGCGTCCTGGAAGTTATGCGTGCAAAGGAACCTGAAACTGTTAGCTGTGGAGGTGGGGGGAGAGTCTGACTTGTTCTGACATTGAAAACATCAGAAATGTGACAAAGCTTTAGGTTTAAAACCAGGAATAGTTCATCTTCCAGCAGGATCCAGACCAAGAAAGCAGATCTCTCTTGTTTTTCCCTCATTTTCATCAGCCTTCACATCACCTCCTCCAGGGCAGGAGGGAGGAGGGAGGGAGGGGTGTTTGTTTGACGCTGCAGTCGTCGCAGCGCTGCTCTCAGTGGTGGACCTGCCAGACCTCAGTACAGTCAACAGACAGGGATGAGTCAAAGTGTCCTCTGGCCAGCCGAGACTGCGTCACTCGCACACATGAACAAACACAAAATCCCGCCCGGACACGCATGCTCACACCGACACACAAAAAATTCATATGCAAATGTCAGAACCTAAAATGTTTTTTCTGATGAGGTCTGATGCCTTCTTCTGAAAAAAACATGACAGTTTTGCTGCATCAATGGTTGGACGTCTTTCCACTACATTCAAACGGTTTTCTTAGATTAAAGAATGCACCGCGTTTTACAAGATGTCGCATGTTTTAAGATATTCCTGCTGAGGGGCTCTGTGAGCTAAAGCTTTTTTGTCACTTGAGCATTAAAGTACATTTGCCGCGTTCCCATGAGCCCGACTCTGCCCTGCGCGGTTTTGATCTACACTGATTTATATCATTTAAATTGTGTGTCGTAGTTCTATAGAACGCTCCGGGGCCGTGCTTCAAAAAACTGTTGCAGCAAAAACAGACTGGACGCACATCACAGATGTGTCCATGGACTAGAACTGTAGGTATTCACCCAAAATAAAAAAAGTGGATCAGAGCTCCCTCCATATCTTTCTTCAGCTCTATATAGCATAAAAATAAACCCAAAAACCAACCACTGAACAAGATTCATACAAAAAATGTGGTTCCAGGAAGTCGAGATGCAGTTTGAGGAACTGGCCAAGAGCGAGAATCCAGCAATTCAGTCAAACCAACTTAATTTCAGTTCATACGTTTGCAACCTTTAATACCTAAAGAGCCATTTTGGTTGATTTCTTACTGACCACAACCAAGTAGGAGCCTCACATCACTACTTTGGATTTATGTTTAACATTATTTTTAGGAGAAATATAAAGGAACTATTTTTTTGGCATAAATAAAACAAACCTTAAGAGGAAATAGTTTTTTTTCCCTCTAAATATGAAGCAGTTTATAACTTTTAACAGAGGGTTATAAGATTTCCTTTCAAAATAAAAGACTTCCTGTGGATCATCTCGATGCAGCAAATCTAGTAGTAGCTGGTGTAATGTCAGCAATGAAAAAGAAAAACATTTTATTATTTATTTGTCTTCTTATCCATAAATTCAGAAATCTAACATTACAAAATGAAAACAAAGCTACTTAACAATATTTTTAAACCATGAAGCAGACTTACAACACTGGAATTTATTAGAATGTTTAGTTCTTGATTATAGAACCACTATGGCTACCATCCTTTTGAAGCTCTCAGATTGATGAGTTATTTAACTTCTTTTTTTAAATTTTACTTTACAGTTACTTTTATACTTTTACTTTTTAAGCTGGATTTGGCTGCTAAAGAAGCTAGTGCTGATAGCTGATGATGCTGAAATTGATAGCTAAAAAGGCTGAAGCTGATAGCCACATAAAAATATTAGCTAAATGCAAAATTTACCTAAAAAAAAACCCCTTAGGTTAGCCAAAACAGCTAACATGCAGCTGAAATATTAGCCAAACTCCAAAATAGCCTAAAAAATCTTAGTAAATGCCAAAATAGTTAAAAAAAAAAAAAGCTCCCAGAATGCCAATTTTTAGAATCTTAAATTTTTAACTTTTTTGCATAATTATGAACATTAAAAAGGCAGGCATATGTTCAGAATAAATCAACTTAAACCTTAAATAACTTCCAATATCCAATTTCCATAAAAATATATTTTGTCAAAATTGATTAGAAAATAGCGCAAGATAACATCAGGCCATCAATAACAGCAAAACAAAATGATCTAGAGGGATGGATATCATTTTGTGGTGGGCCGAATCCGGCCCCCGGGCCTCGACTTTGATATGTGTGGTTTAGATCCTGTCAACGAGATTATACGTATCAAATATGAAACCAAAGGTTATATATTGGGTTAATTAAGTCAACAGGACCTCATAGTCTGCAAAAAAGTAAATGAATAAATAAATAACAATTGAGAGGTTTAAAAAGCAAAAATACTATAATCTCTTGCTGCTTAGAAACGTATGTTAATTAAATGAGGAGTTCAAACTCATGGTGAGGGTTACTCTTGATTGTTTATCATTTTGGGATACACTGAAATTCCTTGAATTAGCTACGAATTTTGGAATCAAAACTATGTTAGAAAGATAAAGAAATATGTTTTATATGAAAAATGTTTCTTCTATGGATATTATTTCAGTATGGTTTTGATATAAAAAAAAATTCATTAACTTATTTATTCAATTTAAATTATTACAGGAATCTATTTGAGGTTTGCCTAATTTGCATGAAAATAGTTTTTCTAAAATTATTTAAAAAAAATGGTAAAACTGTGATCCTCTTTTGATCTATTTAGAAAGTACTCCCAGTCATCTTTTCATTCTGATTATGCCATTTTTAGATAAAATAAAATACAGTAAAATAAATTAAAATAAAAACAGTGTCATTTTCTAGGACAGAGTTTCTCCGGAGCCTCAGCAGTTCATCAGAAAGTCAAATTGTGGGTGTTATTGTGGCGCCGCCCACTGTGTTTTCTTCATCACAAATACAATATTGTTCAAAATGCATCTTTTTTCCTACTGATTTATAATCACACGAGGAAAGGAATACTCAAAAGTGTAGATTTGTGCTTCATTTTCTTAACATATGTCCTCCATAATCAGAAAGATGCCACAAGAACAAATTAAAAACAACAAATACATAATTTTCATCGCAATAGTTTTCTAACATGCTGTTTGAAATGTTGATATCTAGTGTTTCAAGTTCTGAACTCCAACAGAAATGTTTGTTTGTGACAACTTCAAGCATCAAAAATAAATCCTGATAGTTATCTTGATTTCTTACCACTTGAATATTTTCACTTGAATATTTGTATTCAAGTGGTAAGTGAAGTTGTGCAGTTAACAGTATTTTCATCACCCCGCAGCTTTAAAAACCCAAATCCAATCATTTGCTTCAAACCCAACAATTTGTGATCGAATAAATAAGTAAACTAAGCCCACATCTGCAGGCACTGACCCGGGTTAAGTCATGTTATGATGTGCCGTGCATGCAGCCAGTCATCCAAGAAACACAGAGGCAGAGCACTTTCACTGGCAAGCAGCAAAACACGGCCATATGGCGGCAGATCTCCATATGTCTCGCTGCAGCTTTCACGAGGCAAAACCGGATGAGGAGTCAACAAACAGCGCTGTGGAACATGCACATGAAAGCAGCACAAGTGTAAATAAGTGGGGCGTCGGTAGCCCAGAGGTGAAGGAGAGGATGAGGCTGCATCTTGTGTGGAAGATGCACCTCAGCAGCCGAGGCTGTGATGCTTCTGCGAGGGAGCCGCTCAGCGGGCGGCGGAGGAGCTGCTGCTGATGATGGATGTGGAAAAGGTCCATAAATCAGGAAAAGGATGGAGCTTTTTAGGTTTTTGGCTCTGTAAATATCTCCACACTAAACGTTATTTCAGTTTTTTTGAAGCACATTTTGAATAAATAACTGCTTCCAAAAGAAAATACAAGCAGGTTATTGAAATGTGTTGAGTAACTGCCCTTATTTGGAAATTATCTCGATATTTTCTCAAACTAAATTCATCTAGTGGAGCGGTAACTTTGGAAATCTACCAGAGGATGTCATTTGGATATGTCATTGAAATATTGACTTTTTTCATCATTTTGACTGGGTTCTATATTACATTTTAACACAGTCTTTATTGATTCAATGTCTGTTTTAATTGGTGTGAGTGATGTAATGGGTGTAAGGAGCAACAAACTCCCTTATAATTTAGAGATAAAAAAACGATCTACTGTATCTATCTATTTACGGTATACATATATCTTATTAATAATAAATAATGATCCTCCTCCATGTAAAGACACTGATTTCTCATCATAATTATCAACAATGACAACAAGCTAGGAAACAGATATCCATATTCAGCACTTTATTAATCTCAGTAATGTTACATTTTCAGATGATCACTTACATTTCATGGGAAAAAATGTCCTATTTTCAATATGTTTTGCAATATTTATCAATTATGTAATGTTAAAGAAACACTAACCCACACATTTTAAACAAATCTTGTCTATCTTTAACCAATGACCAATTTGCCGCATTTTTAACAAAATAATCATCTAAAGTTCATGTACCATGAACATATTTCTAAGATTTTAATTTTTTAATCTATGTAAATGCAAGTGTAATTAAAAAAAATTGAATAAATAAAAAAGAATAAAATGGAATTTTAGACACAGCTAACAAGTGAATTGCACCTTGTGTGGTCCTTGAGGATAACCTAGGGCAGGGATAGGCTCCAGGCCTCGAGGCCCGCAATGTTTGCATGATTTCCAGATATCCAAGTTTTACTTGTGGCTGATTACCTGGTCAAGGTATCAAGGTATGTCCAGCCAATTAAAACATGCCAGAGCAGTGGATGTTGGAAAACGTATTAATTTAGGGTATCTATCTGAGTTTTATTTATCGCCGAAAAAAAAAAAACATCAGAAAAGTGTTGTTTTATGGGTTAATTAATTAGTTAATTAATAACATTTGTGAGATGTTTTTTTAAAAACATTTCAAAACCCACTTTGACAAAAATCTAGTTTTTATTATGTAATTGAAGCATTTTTAACATGATGGAAGATGTTTATAAAGAAAATGAAGAACAAAACAGTCTTTCTGAGTATGCAAATGAAAAACCTCACGGGCTACAAGCTCCCTGCTCCGCTCCATTCCGATTCCTCCACTTGCAGACAAATCGATCCATGTTTCGTTTTCCTCGTTCAAGCTGGTATCTGGATCAAAACTGTAGCTCCAATGTTGCTCGCCGATTATTTATATGCAAATGTTGGGTCTGAGGGTCTGTAAGCTAGCAGAAGAGAGTGTTTACAAAGGCATCATGGGAAATGAAGACAAGCTTACTTTGCTAACAGTGCCTCCCCACAACTCCAAGGAAAATTTCTGATGTTTTTTTGGCTGAAAATTGCATAATCATAATGAAATAAACCACTGAGAATGCTTTTATATTGAATCAAAGATGACTGTTGTGGGACGTAATGGAAAAAAAGCTTTTGACAACTCTCATTAAAAATACTTGGTTTTTAACTGAATAAAGTTCTAAAAAAGGTTTCCAAAGGATGTGTTTGGATTCAAAACGCAAAGTAAAACTTCCCAACATCCTCTTTGTTGTCCTTTTAGACGCATTACTGAAAGAACTGGTGCATAAACAAATCAAGAAGCAGAAAAAATGTTTTAGCGTTTGGAAACAAACACATCTGCTGGAGAACACTGAAGCTGTGGACTCATTTCACCCTCCACCTCTCTGAATAAAAGCTTCATAAAAGCTTTATTCTTCCATGCAGCAGCTCATAATGCAGTCAGACTCATAAATGGTACATTATGACGCTCCCTCGCCCCCCCTCGGTGCGTCAGGGCTGCGTGGTCTACCGTTCCCGCTGCCAGCTGAAGTGACAGGTGCAGCTGTAAGAGCAGCTCCGGCTCGGCCTGCTGGGTCCCGGGCGGTGCAGCTGCGGGAGCGTGGCTCCGTCCTCAACACTTTCATTTGTTTGTGGCTCGTTTCCATCGCGTTTTCCACAGTGCTGGAGAGAAAAGCTCACATGCCAGCTGTCCTGTGTATCTGAACCGGTGCTAAACCGAGCAAAGTTCTGCTCACGTGAGGAGATTCTGGAACAGTATTCTCACTGCGGATGTGGGCCGAGTTTCAATCCAAAAATGGTTAGTAGGATATTCAACTGAAGGTTAAAAATAATTCTCTGATCTTTTGGTGTAAAACCAAAATCCTCTTGAGCTTTGGAACCTGGAGGAAATGCTCCACAGATTATCAGATGAAAAAACTTGTCCAGGCGTTACTTCTGTAAAGCAGCTCCATACCATGACACTACTACCACCGTGTATGACTATGAATCTCTGTAAGTTTGACTCCAAGTGTAGATTCTAAACTTCAGTTCACAGAACGTTTCTATAAAAGTTAAATATCTTTTTGGTTATTGGGCTTCCTCTTGAATTCGCCCATGGATCTATCTTTCTTTCTGACTGGTGGAGTTTTGTTTTTAACTGAGTAAGGTAACCTTATCATAAGTAATCTATTTCAGTGAGTCTGATTATTTTTAGTATACTTCCTACACTACACGTACATGGTTTATAGTATACTTGCTATACTTATGCTCAAGAATACCCAATAAAATACACTTCAAGCGAACTACTTATTGCAAACAGTAGTAAGTAGCAGTCTTATTAACAGTAAAACTGCAGTTCTTCCATTTTTATGACCTCCTTGACGAGTTTCCGGAATCCTTCCATTTGATTCACGAGGATTCTCCACTGTTCTAAGTTTCAGCGTTTGTGGAGAGAAAACTCACTGTGGTTTCAGATGGATCTCATCTGTGAAGCTACATTCTCCGCCCTCAGGAATCTGCGTTCAAGTGGCCTCTTCGACAGAGAAGTCCACGTTAACATGCTCATTTCGGGCTCCCACTTTCAAAACTCTTTGTGTTCATCGCTATTTAAGTTTTTACGATCGTTTACAGGCTCGTTTACAAAATGAACAACCAATAAATGCTTTTTAACGTATATTGTGGCATTTTTCTTATAAAAGAGAACAAATGTAATAAGAAATCAAATTGTTTTTACATTTCCAAGTATTTCTCCTTCCATATCACTGTCAGTCAAACTATCCCAGACTGGCCTGTTTGGATGACTGATCTTCTTCACGTCCCAACAGCTCTGCTGCTCGTGCACTAAACCCCTAATCTAGTCTGGCTAGCGTGTCTAGTTCAGGTTCTGAAGAAGAGAAAATATACTCAATGGATTGAATGTATTGATCACAGCAACGTCAATAAACATTGAAGAATTAGCTAAAAGAGTCTTTGGTTAACTGGATGGAGAAAGAATCAGGATTTTGGAGGAAGTTCAGTCCATGAAGTTCTTCACTTCCTCGTCTGAGCTGACATCCGGATCAGAACCATGCGGCTGGACATTATCCATACTGATGGTCATTTTTATGTAGCAGCGATGAATATTTACACTAACGAGACACAGAGTTATCATAGTCAGACAGAAGGGGGAATCAGGGGCGGAGATACTCAGCTCTGCTCCAAAAGCCACGCCCCCTCAGAGGAGGTTTTGGAAACAGACGATTCAGATCAACGTGAAAATTTGCTTTTTCAGACATTTAGAATGTGGGATTTTGATTAGAAACTTCATAATCATAATTAAAACACTACTGGTAATGTTTTTTTGTTTAAAAATATTGTCATAGGGAGACTTTTAACACCGGGGCTCCAGTGTTGATGTTCTTTGATTTGTAACTTTTCAATCGTTAACATGATCAATGTAATCCCAGCAGAATTACATTAACCGGCACGTTAGAGGTTGAAAAGTTACAGTATGTTAAAGCATCGCCAGCAACGCCTCAGGTGTTAAAGGGTTAACCAGGTGCAACTGACCAATCAGGGACTCGGATCTGGTAGTGATGGACAGAATGGCCAACTGTTTAAAAACTGATCATGAAGGAGAGATTAAGAATAGTCTTTAGCAAGATTTAGGACGTTTTCATCGCTTTGACATCTCTTTCTATACAGGAGAAAGAAGAAGAAGCCCCTCCCTGCTTGTCTGGTGTGAACACCACATACGAGCGTTTAGCTTGAAATGCCTCAAAAACCTTATGTGTGTGTAGCTTTACTGAGAGACTCGTTTCTGGAGAAATGATTTTTATTTTCTGACATTCAGTCTGCAAATGAAAGGCGATAAATATGGTAAGTTCCTGTAAGTTTCGGTACTTTATTAAGGTTTTACTAAAAGAATGTTTTAATAACTTTTGCTTTATTTGAAATTAATTGACTTTTTTCCACAATATTTTAAGTTCAATTAAAGACAAAACTCTGTTTTTTTTCTGAAAAGTAATTATTTTATTAATATTTTACAATCCTTTATTCATGTTATGTCTTTTTTTTCAGCCTCACTCTTCTGTGCTGTCTGACGACAACAAACAGGAAAAAAAACAAAAAAACAAAGAGGAGAGGTTTGAAGGAGGAAGAGTGTTCCAACACTTTTGACAAAGAGCCAGAGGTTCACTCTTTTTGGGAGCCGCTGGTCAGTTCCGACCCGCCCTCTAAGTCAAGAAAATCTGTAAACAAACAGCTTAAAAGCAGGACTTGTCAGTCGAGTGAATACAGTGTCGAGTTGTGAGTCCGTCCTGCTGTTTGGCTTTAAAAACACTCCGGATGAGAATTCACTGATCTTTAAAAAAAAAAATAAAATAACAACAATAAGGGTCCGTGTTCTCTGGATCTTAAAATCATTTTCTGAAAAAAAAAAAACACAACTTAACACAACAAATACAAAATATAAAGATGGTCTCATCCAGGAGCTGCTCCAAACATTGGAGGATATTTGTAGTTATTCTTTATTTGTATTAAAAAAAAAAAAAAAAAAAATCAGTGAAATGAAAAGGGTGTAAGGAGACCAAACTTAAAACTGCTGAAAAAAACAGTTAAAAACTGCTGAATCGGAGTTTGCTTGTTGTGCCGCGGGACGAATTTCCTCAAAAGAAAAACAAAAAACGGTCTTTGAATACTTCCTGAGAAAAAAGGAAACATCTACCTGGGGTGAGGAGACAGGAAGGGGAGGAGCTTTCAGCATGTTTGTGTCTCACTGGGTTGCTGCAGCAGCAGGGAGGAGGAGGAGGAGGAGGAGGAGGAGGAGGGCTTGGCGGCAGTGCTGGTGTTTGTGCACAGAGGAGGAGGAGGAGGAGGAGGAGGATGGATGAAGAGCTTGAATTGATAAGATGTGGAAGTACTTCTGTGTTTGGGAGGAAAGTCAGCGGGTGCGACTGAGACGTCAGGGAAAGTAAAAACAGCCGAGCTTCACTTGGTTTTTTTTGCATTCACACAGAGGATCTCACCGAGCTTCTGGATGCTTCCAAAAACAGAAAATGGCGTTTGGAGGAAGGAGGTTTTTAGTTCTGAACGCGGTCCTGAGAGAGCTGTGGGTCGGTGTGAACGCAGAGGAGACGCTTCTGTTGATTCTTTGGTCCTCGAGACGCAAACGAAACGACGGATTTAAAGCAAACGATGATGAGGAACGAAGGGAGTGGAAGGGGGGTTCGATTGTGCCACTGTAAACCATCATCCTCCCCCCCCTAAAAAATCCAGGAATGTCGGCAGGCGGATTGGCTTTTCCTCGTGTGTCCGAACGTCCCGCTTGTTCTCCGCGGCTCACTGGAGGTCTCGGTCTTCGAGGTACCGGTACTCGAACGTGAATCCCTCCTTCTTCCGCTGGCCCCACTTCTCATAGTCGAAGTAAATGTAGGTTCCCTGGAAAAACAACGGAAATCAAAGAAGGTAAGAAATCCCAGCATGCTTAGGGGGAAGGAGGAGCTCTGTTCTCACCTGTTCAAACTCATCGGTGATGGTCTTGGGCTCCTCGTGCCGCTGAAACCACATCATGTACTTGGTGTGGAACCTCCACGACTGCTTCTTCAGGGCTTTGGCTGCCAGATACTGGGCCTTGGTGCCCTGCAAAAGGCGGGAGGGGCGGGGTTGAACGGCGCTTCTTCAGGAAAACCAGTTTTCAAAGCGGTTTTCGTTTTTACCTCCAGGTAGTAAAAGATGAAGAAGAGCGTTTCCGTGGAGAGCCTCTGGTAAAACTCCACAGTGTCGGAGTGGGGGGGTGGAACCTGGTGGTGGAAAGGCAGGGTGGGGCAGGGGTTCCTCATCAGGTACTGCCTGTAAACCAAACACACGCAGCTGTGAGTAACAAACACTTCACGGAATGATCCAAAACATTTTGATCTGCGGGCTAAATAATACTGATTTCTAAATAATTTAAAAGCAGCAAGTTTAAAGTTTAATAACTTGTTATTTAAAAAAAATATCCACTTTTTCAAGAACTATGGGTGCACTATAGAGATAAAAATTTTTGGCTATTTTAAAAGTTTCTAAAAATAAATATATAAACACTCTTTAAGTAACTGCAGATGTATAAGAAATTTAGAAGCAAACAGAAATATCTCACATTAATGAATTGAATTGGACTTTATTTATTTATTTATTTATTTTCTTTTTTTTCTTTTTTGTATTTGTATTATTTTAAACATGTAAAAGAAAATAGAGAAAAAAAAGCTTAATTCTTCATATCCCAAAGGGAAAAATTCATCTGTTATGGCACCAGAAAAAGTTAAAAAGTTGCATTAAAAATAAAAAAAATGAAATATGAATATAGTCAAATAAATAAAAATATGCATATAAATGTGAATTATAGTCAACTTTAACGCTTTAGAACAGGGGTGGACAAACTACGGCCCGAGGGCCACATGCAGCCTGTGAAACAATTTAAACTGGACTCAATTCTGATGATACACATTAGATTTCTCTGTAATTCTCGGTCTCCTCAGAGATTGTGCTCTCCAAAAAATGTACTTTTGTTTGGGTGCAAAAAAATATTCTGCAGGAATCTTCTGTAGGAAGATTTGTTGTTGTTTTTTGTAACGTTTTTGTGTGTTTTTTGTGTCAGTCACTTTTCCAATCTTTTAACAGTACATAACGCAGCATTTCTCCAAGTCGGCGGTTGTTCCTTGATGGACACCAAACCATGGCGGAATTGGTACTAAAGTCAGTCAGTCTTTTTTTATATAGCACTTTTCATGTAAAAAAAAAAACTGCTTGAAAACCAAAAGGCTTCTCAATGTTCTGTCTTAAAATGTATAGATTATTTTTCAATCAACATGAAAGCATGTTTTTTGCTATTTCTTTCACTGATCAAAACATTCATGCATCTGCTCCTGGTCTAGCCCTTCAGTCAAATTTTGGAGCCCTTTGTGGCCCACGAGTCAAAAGGTTTGCCCACCCCTGGTTTTGAACCAGCAAGGCCTAAATCTCTGCTTTAGTCTACTTTTGAATTTACCTCTGAATTTTAATTTTAAGACAATTTACTTGCTTATCTATGTGACACTACATTTATTTGGTCAATTTTCCATGTATTCACATAAAATAAGACAAAAACTGAAAATTTTGGCAGAAATAAAGTGCTGTGGAAACCCCAAAAATCTCCAACAAATCCTTTTTTCCCCCAACAGAATGGAAGTTTTAATGGTGATAGTAACAAAAAGGAGAACTAATACTTTGAAAACAATAATTAATATATTTTTGAATTAAATACAAGAAAAAATGTCTTAGTTTTTTTGGTACATTTCTAGGTACATTGCTGTCTGTTTGGAATTCCTTTTTTTAAGTTTATTATACCAAATTCTTCTTAGTGTATCATTGATCAAAAAATTAAAAAAAATGCTCTCTGGTGATAGCGATTGATCCAGCAGGATTTCAGGTGTTTCTCAGCTAAAAACAGGTGGAAAAGCATCTGCCTCCTCTGTATTCCAGGAGAACTGCTCGCCTCCTGCAACGGCAGTGGGCGGGACTTTTGCGGTGCACTGCAGAGCTTCCGCAGTTTTTAGACAGCACTGGAGCTCGCTGTTGTAGAAAAAAAAAAAAATCCTGTCGCTCCTCATCCAAAATACAAGAATAATTGGTTTCCTTGATATTGGTATCTAAAAGCTGACAGCGGGCCCTAAACTCAATTTTCTGGCTCATTTATTAAAATAAAAGATCTCTTTTGTCTAGAAAATACACGTAATTGTCTTATTTTCTCTTTCATCCAACAAGATCTAAATCACAGAATATTTTTGAAAAATTTTAGTTTATTTTAAACGTACTTTCATCAAGCTGATCTCACAGCCACAGGCAAGTTAATAAGAACAATTCCTAAAGTTGTATCCACTAATATAAAAACAAATTAAAAAAATATAACTAAATGAAGGAAAAAAGTTTCAATATAAACCTGTTTAATAAAAAGAATAAAAAATGTTATCTATGGTTTCATTTTAACATCGTATAAATATTCAAGATGTGGTCCAAATGCATATAAAACGTAAAACTTGGATCTTGTTTTTCATTTAAAGTAGTTTTTTTTTTTGGGGGGGAAGTCCTGCCCACTTCCTTTAGTGAAAATTTTTGCTTATAAAAAAAACAAAACAAAAATGGCGACCGCAAACCGTAGTCTAAATAGTCAAAGGGTAAATTAACGCTATAATTTTTGGAACATTGCTTGCTTCAACTTGTCAATATTTTTATATATTTTTTTTATAAAATGTTAACTTGGCATATCTGAACATAAAATTTGGTAAAATCAAGTCACTCAAACTGTCTCACTTACAATGAGAGGAACTAAAGTAATTAATGCAGGAGGTGTGGCTTAATTTAGGCCGGAGGAGTGGGTGTGGCTTTTCCAAAAGTTTTCTTTTTTTTTTTATATAAAAAAAAGCAAAACATAAGATGTTTGAAGAATTATTTTCAGAAGTCCTTTTAGGGCTTTAGCTGTAAATATTTGAAGACAAGCTAGCATACTATTTCTGTTTTTGAATGAAAATACATTTTCTCTTGGATGTTTTGTTTCCTGAACTTTGCGCTGTAACTGATGACTAACATTTGTTAGGCTATTTCAAATGGTAAAACATTATTTTTAACAGCCGCCTGTTAAAATATTTACACGTATTTAGTCATTTTGAGTGCACTTTCATCACTTTATTTTCTACTATTTCATTTGTGTTCTTTGCGGCCCTTTATAGTGTGTTTGTGGTGTTTCACAGCAGGTTTCCGAGGCACTGAAAGGCTTGGAGTGGATTTAAATGTCACTTGTAGCCGTGTGGGCCGACAACAAACCACCATAATCCACTCTGTGACTGCTGGAAGTCTGTGTGTGGGTAAGCCGCATTAATGCACATCAGTGATTTAAAAAAATACTAAATACATATTTCATAGAGCTGCAGCAGCGGAGTCTCATATCTCTGTGACATTTTTTCATTACAGATGAAAAACCAGAAGACACTCACAAACACAGTGTTTACAAAAATGTTCGTCTAAAAGTTGCATGAAATATATATATATATGTTTTATTTTTTTTATAGATAACAAGCAGCGATGCTGTGAATCCCATTGAGATAAATACATTATTTTAAAACAGATTCATAAATAAAATATTTTTAAAACCCAACCTGCTGCAGTTAGAAGGAAAACTATTATTTCTCATTCTTATTTTAAACTGAAATAATTCTTGTTATAATTTCTTATATTTAAACTCAGCAAACATAAAATTTGGCCGAACCTGATTCTCTCCGAGTCGGAGGGGTGGGGCATGTGTAACCACGCCGCCTCCTGCATGGGCTGTTGGTAAAGCTGGTCTTTGGACAGGGGGGCTGGTCCCAGTGGGCACACCCCCAGTGATGGGGGGATGCTGACCTCTGACAGGGAGGACTGAGGTGCTGTCGGGGCGCCGGGGGGCGCTGTAGTGCTGCTGGAGAAGATGTCTGGAGACGGTCGGACGAAGAGAGAATCAAAAGAGATTCAGGTTGGATGAATTCGATTTTAGCCTTTGCTAAGATGAGGTTGTGAGAAGTTATTTCTAAACTTTTTCTTTTCTGTCAAAGGTGTCGGTGCAAATCCCACCTGCAGGTGGGTGCAGGGAGGGCATGTCTCCGTCGATCCCTGAACTGTGAGCCGTTCGCTCAGCCATGGCCTTCAGGCTGCTCAGAGGCTCCTGGGGCTGAGGAAGACGAAGACACTCATGAGGAAGAACTTCTCTCTCTGGATGTTGAAACTCAACTTGTTCCACATAATCTGCTCTACAACCAGCTAGAGCTGGTGCCTATCTTAAGAAGCTCTGCACTGCCAAATAGCGCTCCTGAAGCACAAAAAAATGGTTCAGAGCAAATAGAAGTGAAATTCCTACAAATGTTTTTATACATGTAGATTTGTAATATTACGATTTTATTTTGCAGGAAGATGATCTGCTCTAGTCAGGTAGGAAATTAGAAGCAAATTTCCGCATCATGGCGTTTATGTTGAGCTCACAGCCTCACCTTGATGCTGTCAGACGACTGCGAGTAAGATAGCGGTCCGTTCAGCAGGCTGCTGCTGCTCGATGTTATTTTTGCCTCGTTGTAAGACGCCGGTGACGGAGAGGTGGACGACAAACTCATCAAGCCCAGTAAACTGGGACCAGTGTCTTTACTGGAAAAGAGGAAATGGGCGAGACCAACAATTAAAATGTGCAATCTTAAAAAAAATCTTAAAAAAAAGATTTTCCAAAACAAAATCCCTTTTGCATCCCTACCTTAATTTAATTTATCTAAAACATTCATATTAGATTATCTGAAAACAAATGAGAAAAGAAATTCCTCATTTACTTTTTTTTATCTATATTTGTTGTCATCTCACCTGCTGCTCACACAAACTTAGAAATGATTAAAGTTTAACAAAAAATGTATTCCAAATTCAAGTGGCCTAGAAATTTCCCAAAAGTCTTTGCAAACCACCCATGTAACGATACTCACTACAGCAGTGAATATATACCACAATGCATTTCATTTGAACTCTTTTTGTGAGAAAAAAATGTTTAAATGTAATATTTCAAACAGACTTTCCACATTTTCTTCATCAAAACACTGTGGAGTCATAAATACACGCAAAATCTTCATATTGATTAGGTTTTCACTTTGTGAAATTGGTGACGTCATATACGCCGTTTAGAATAAAAAAGTGTTGAGCACGGTGTCCGGATTACTTCTAAAATCCAGGGTCCTAGAAAGTCGTGCACTATTTAGTTCTTTAGTAGTTTGGAATTAGAGTGGTAATTTGGGCATTGCCTAAAACTTGACAATGTGAT
Source organism: Oryzias javanicus (assembly GCA_003999625.1). Taxonomy (NCBI): domain Eukaryota; kingdom Metazoa; phylum Chordata; class Actinopteri; order Beloniformes; family Adrianichthyidae; genus Oryzias; species Oryzias javanicus. Next base: position 21,888,132 of record CM012447.1, read on the forward strand.
GCTAACTTAGCTAAAGAAAATTTTTGACAGCTCCAAATAAACAAACATAATAAACATTGAAGTTAAAAAATGCTAACATCTTGTTATTCTTCTATTAGCAGAGGTATGCATAACCTTATAAAATATTAAATCAGTAAAATGAAGTATAAGGCAGAAATAATAAATCAAATATAATTAATAGCATGCTTTCCTCTCTACAGAAACCCAGAAGGGCCACACAACTCCCTAAATAAAAGAACCAGGAAGTTAGTTACATAATGTAAAAATATCTGCTACATCCATTAAATTGATTTAACAACAAAAAAATTTTATATGCGTTAAAGTACATAAAAAAGGACAAAATGTAAAAAAAAAAAAAATTAAAAAAGGAAAAAAAAAGATGAGTTATTAAGCAAAATTCAATTTAAACCAAGAAAAGAACAAACATAGCTAGCTGCCACACAAGGAATGCAGTAACTAATGTAGCAACTCATGTAGCCAAAGGACGTACACAAATAAAATGTAAAAAGGAAACATTGGGAGCCATAAGGTCATAACTTGTAATTAAGTGTTTTGAGCTTAGCTAACTCATAGCTAGCATAAAAAAAGCTAAGGAAAAAAAAGGCTAAAACTATGGAAGCATGCTAACAATGCTAAATCAAACTCTTAATTATTTCAAAAGTGTAAAATTAACAATTCAATAACAGTAAATTAGTCACAAAACATATATATATATATATATATTTATTAATGTTTGCTGTTTTTTTTTTTTTTAATAAAGTTAAAAAATCAGTTTTGCAAAATAAATGAGACAGGCAGAAATTCAAGAAATTATCTGTGATAAAATTCCTGATCATCCGGAGCCGCTCATACTTACGGCTGACTTGTTGTGGAGGTCAGAGATGAGGGCTGGCTGCTTTGTGATTGGCTGGCACTGTTGAGGGCGGAGTCTGCTGTGCTGTCTGCTACCACAGCACTGTAACCTGTAACATAAAGAACACGTTGAGGTATTTTAGATGGTTTTAGTCAAGAAAAAAAACAAATTCTGATGAGACGCTCTTCAGTTGTTTCTGTCTCTACGTGTTCTTCCAGAACCTAGAACAAACACTCACTGGTGCTACAGTTCGGCTTCTGCTGGCTCGGCGGTCGGACAGCGAGTGGCGAACTTCCCCCCATGCTTCCTGCTGATCCCGAGCTCCCGTTGCTCCCGATGACTCCCACGCCGCTCCCGGGAGCTAAGCCTCCCACAGAGTTTGGCGACATCAAGGAAGAGCCCTGCGTTCCCGACTGCGAAGAACTCAGACCCAGAATCCCGGAACCGATGCTACCCACTCCTGGCGATGTTCCCAGTAGACCCCCCGAGGACGTCGGCCCGCCGACTGCAATGCTCCCACTGCCGACGGCACCGACCCCGCTTTGGGTTAGGGAGGAGCTGACGCCCCCAAGAGATCCCGGTAAAGAGCTGCCGGTGCCTGAAGCTGCCGCCTGAGCGTATGGTGCTGGGGTGGAGCTGGAGAGGAGACCCCCGATGTTGCCAAGGGATGCCGGCATCCCTGTTAGGCCGAGGCCCCCCGCCAAGGAACTGGAGGTGACCGAGCTGCCCTTCCCCAACGAGAGTCCCAGACTGAGACCGAGGCTGTTGGAGGTCAGTGTGGGCCCGGGCGGAGTCAGGGAGTTTGATGTCAGGGCCCCCAGTGTGCACGTGCTGGGGGGGGAGGACGCTGACGGGGCACAGTGGCTGTTGGTGGAGGCGCTGGAGCTGGAGGTGGGGGCTGAGTTTTTGGCCTGCTGCTGTGCTGACGGGTGGGGGGGCTGCTGGGTGGCGTTGCTGTAGCTGCCTGCCGAAGTGTTGGAGAGGAGACCCCCTGAGCTGCTGTGGTGACCCCCGCCGCCTCCTCCTCCAGCAACAGACACCAATGAGGATGACGTCAGTCCCGAGGCCGAAGAAGAGGAGGACGAGGAGGAGGAGGAAGACGATAACGAAGAGGAGGGGTTTCCGTTCTTTACAGGCGACTGGAAGGAAGATGAACACAAATTCTTCAAACTGTGAAATGTTTGAACCTCCTCTGCAGCCAAGATCAAAGAGCAGGTCCATAGCAACCATCGGGATTTTTTTATGTCTGATGCTGAGCAACGTCTGTGCAGTTTTTACTGTTTCTACCTCAAAAGATTTTCCTTAGCAACCAGCTTACGTCACACACTTCCTTACTATGATGATGACATCTAATGATGTCAGTGCTTTTAGTTAAAGATAGACTTTCAACGTGTGGAGTTTGGTGTTGATCAAGAAGAAAACCTAAATCAATGTCCACACCGCCCTCGGCAGCGTGCAAGCGTTCAAGACACCACTTCCAATGAAAAGACGGTAAATGCTCGTAAATGCGCATTTCTGAACTCTGGATTAAAAACTCTCAAATTCACAAGTTGCTACACAAGTTTCTATGACTGCTTTTGGGCTGAATGTAAAAAAACTCACGTCAACAGTGTTTGCACGTTAAAACAGGTTGAGTTTTGGCCAATCAGGGACTCTAATTATACGACACTAATTATTCACATATAAATTAATTTAATAATATAAATAGTTCCAAGATTTTCTCCACTTTAATATTTCTCACCAAGGCTGAATACATATATTTTTACCCTACAGCCTATCCCTACCCCTCCAATTGTAGCGGAATTTAAAGCTTTATTGGTGTCCGGTTTGTTTTTTTTTTCTTTAAGGAAAAAGTGTAGATCTGCTGGCAGGGTGATCTGGCTTGTGGTGTGTCGTGGAGGAGACACGCTTTTCTTCACATGGGTGTTCTCTGAAGTATTAAGTTTATATTTAAATAGCATGACTTTTTAAAGACATAAAACTGAAGTTGTTATGTATTTTCCCCAAGAGCTGGCAGCTACGTGGTAATCTAGATGACTGGCGACTGTTGATGACATCATCGAGGGTTAGTAAGAAGAGGTTGGAATCTTAAGGCATCTCAAGGTTTGATTATGAAACAGCAGATCTGCAATTTTTAGAAATGTTTCTCTTTACTAAGACACTAGACCAATATGACTTACTTTTCTCCACCAAAGTGCATTTTTAATCAAAGACAAGATCAGTTTACTTGTTGAACTTTTCTGGAGAACATAAAAATTCTGACCAAAAAAATGGAAAAAATGTTCCCTGAACTCATCAACCTATAATAGGATAATGCTACAATGTATCATTAGACCAGCTTTAATTAAATGCTCTTTTACTCACATCAAACAAAATAAAGTGTCTAGCTAACAACATATTGCAATTTCCTAATTTAGTTGTGTTCCCTACATACATAACTTTGGTGTGACATAACACAATCGCAAGACTTTTATATAATTGACCATCGACACTATGAAAGCCAAAAATGTCAGAGTGAAAAACACTCCGTGTTTAGTTCCGCTTGTTACTTTTACTTTAAATCGTACGCATTCTTTGATTATTTAAAATTCATACAACAATTCAGAATTAATAATGGATCATTATTAATGCATCTAAAAGAAATGGCTTCCCCCACAAAAAATAGTAAATTTGAAGACACTATTTTTTTATAACTCTCTTTGGAGGGCTGGGTATAAGGGTAAGGGAGAAGCTGTAGGAGAAGGATTCGGCCTAGGTTTCTCAACACTTTACACGCTAGTTCACAGTAGAAAAAGACTTCCCTGCTTGTCCAGTGTGAACACCACAGGCTGAACACAAGTTCAAGAATGCGTAATATGCCCAGAATGAACGTAGTATTAGATTACGAGGGACTTTTAGCTGACGGTGGCTAATCATACCTACATTAATATATTGCAAGGTATTGCAACTGAAGATGGCGCTCTCCACATCAGATGAGTCTCACTTTAGAGGCACATTTCGAACTCCTGATGTCTTTGGGCACAACCTATGAATCCTAATTCTACTTGGCTGCCATGGCAATATTTTTTCTGCAATAGTCAACACTTTTTGGTTAGAGTCAAAGCTAGAGTTTGGGTTAATTAGGCGCCACATTTTCTGATGCCAGCTCCTCTCAAGATTTACGGTATGTCAAAGAACGTGTGTCATTTAGGTGCAGCAATGACATTTTTAGTGTTAAAGTGTTAAAAAAAAAAAATTACAAACATTTTGGTTCAGATGAAGAAGTTACTGATTCATGAAAAAAAAAAGATGGAGGAAGCTTTGTTTGGTTTGTGCTGACCTGACTAACTTCACTGTCTGTTGAACGTCCTCTCTTCTTGTCGTCTTCTGAGTTTTCCTGAGAAACAGACATCAAACGTTCAATCAATCAATGTTCAATCAACCAAATCAAAAGTTAGTATACCATTAAATAAATAAATAGTGACCCACTGTCTGACCAAAACAATCTTCTAATATTTCTTTAATTTTTTAGAAGAAATCTTCTTTTTTTCTTTTTATTAATATTGTAAGATGAGTAGTTTAAGTTTCTTGAAAGCCAGAAGAAAATTTCCGAACAAAACCCCTCCTGCTCAGAAGCATGTCAGCATATGGATGTGGGAGGAGAGGATGAACACACCGTATCAGTGTGGTTCAACAGAACAAAGAGAGCAGATGGTAAAACACCACCATAACAACGATCAGCTGACACTTCGCTGGCGGATATGGATCCTAACGGCTCCTCTCCTGTGGAAATGATTGTTATTAAGGCTATGAAAGGTTCTGATGGTCACATAAAGAGGTAACCTCAGGGCGCGGGAGGAGTTCCTTTCATTTGTTCTCATCTTTTCTAAAGCATTTTCTTCTTTTAGAAGTGTAATGTCTTTGACAAAAAGACTATCTTCGTTTTCAAAATAAAGTAGAAGGAGTTTCATCTCAATGCTTGTTTTTATTTTTGCAGAGATGAACACCTAAAGTACTACTTTATAACTAATTAAATGTATATTTAGTCAACCATTTGGATTGTTTGGGATAAATGATAAAAAATGTCAATATTGCAGCTAATTCCAACTTAATTTGAGAGCTCAAGCAAGAAAGTGAAGCTGATCGCACCATTAAAAGTGTTTTCGATGTTTTGTTTCTTGGACCTAAACGGGAAATCTGTTCATTTTTAGCTCCATAACTGCTGCCAGAATCAATGGAAGTCGCTACAGCAGCATAAATGTCTGTATGTGCGGCATGTTAAAAACAGGACTCGTCTCACTGTAGTGAAAGTGGCGGGTGATGGAGGAATGGGTGAGGACGAGGTGGTGGAGGTGGGGGTGCTGCTGGAGTTCTGGAAGATCTCGTCCTCTAAGTGCGAGTGGCCTGGTGGGGATGTGGCGACCAGAGACTGAGCTGTGGAGAGCAAACGCAGAAGGAGGCGGGTCAGCCGCAGTAATCAAAGCGGGATTCAAAGACAAAGAAACACCTAGAGATCAAGAAATTCTTAGGATAAAAAGTCTTCTATCTAATTCAACAAACTCATTTAAGGGGAAGTTCCTCTTTATTGGGTGAAAATTTAAAAAAGTTATAATAGTTGAGTTCTGTTGTAACCATGGCAACTTCTCCACAAAACAAGATCTTCATACAGTATGGACTTAAAAAAATTAGATTTTGCTATTCAGTTTTTTTAAATAGATTTCATAAAGTTTAGCTGATCTATTTAGTTTATTTAGCATTTCATTTAGCCCATCTTTTAAATTTGATTTAAGTTTTTGATCATTTGGAATTTCCTACTTCTTATCAAATGTATTTAATATCAATGAGTGTATTTATGTATTTTGTATGTTTTTATAGAGTCTACATTTAATGTTTATTTCATCAGTTTAGGCCTTAAAAATTTAATTTAGTATTTTTTGGTTAGTATGCTGAATTATTCAAATTCTATTTCGATATTCAATAATATATATTACCATGTGCCTGATTTTGCAATATTTACAAGTTTTGTCTTCAAATTTGGACATTTTTTTGTCTTTTAACCTGAGGCAATCATTTGACTAATTCATAATTTTTAAGGATGTAACTTCGATTTTATGAAAAAAAAATTTTCTACTACACTTGTTTTTCCAATTTAGTAGCTTCTCTAGCATTTCATTCTATTATTTTAGACTTTATCATCAGATATTTTTTTAACAAGTATGCCACCATTATATTAAGAATTTATAGCATCAGCTGTACAACGGAGTATTAGTGCCAATTTTTTGTGGTGAATTTACAATTTTAAAGTTGTAAATTTAGGCCTTATTTACTTTGCTTTTGACACAATCTGAAAAAGCTTCACAATATGCTCCACAATGTTCTTCGAGAACGGTGGCTCAGATAACCAGACAACTTAGGTTCTTTTCTCCTTTCATTTATGACTTTTTTTCTTGTAAATTTACTAGATTTAAAGTAAACAATTTAGGACTTTAGAACACGTACATTTAAGAGAAAAAAAAAAGTCAAAAATTTAGCGTCTAACTTTTAATATAATAAATACACAACTTTATTCTTAACTCTATTCTTAATTTAACAGTTCTGACTTTATTCTTGCAAATTTACAAGATTAAATTATAAATAAATTTAAAAATAAAGTTATTTGTCAACTGGCCCTAATACTCTAACGTAGTTTAAGAATGTTCTTCCACATTTATAATGTGATGTAGATAGGGTTTATTTTAGCTCGTTAGCTTGTACTTTAGCTTTGTTTGACTGTAGAGCGGTTTGGGTTGTGATGTGTTTACAGTTGACAGGTTTCCAGTTTGATTCCAAAGTATAAATATAGTCAGATTGGTTCAGGAAGAAAACAAAAGGAAATTGGGAGTATCCAAATAGCAATAAAATAAAAGTTAGCATAATTTGTCTTCTTTCTGTGCAGAAAATTAAGACAAAGAGTTATGACAATACTTTTGATGTTAAATTGAAAAAAGCAAGAGGACTTCTTCACTTACTAATGTCATCAAGATCCAGGTCGTCGTACAGGAACTCATTCTCCTCAAAATCTGGATCCTGCGAGGAATCTATGTAGTACTCTACATCATCCTTTGTGAAGCACAGAAGAAATAAAATGCTGTGTGTTTGTGAAACTGATTTTTTTTTTTCTCTAAAAACTCTTGACAAGTGAACCAACCTTGATCTTCCGGATGGCTTCAACCGGTACCGAGTCGTTGTCCAGCATCCTCAGTATCGTCTCCAGCATCCGGATGTGGTACCGATGCTTCTCGATGAACTTCTTCAGCTCTTCAATCCGGTCTTGCTTCTGTGCAACAGGAAGGGCCGGGGCAGCAAAGAGGAAGGAAGTTTCCCTCGTTAGTCAGAGTTGGACTTGAACATTCAGTCTGTTTTGTATCGTATTTCCCTGAAGCATCAGTATGGGACGCATTTCAATGCAAATCCTCATGAATATTTCAGCCCTGACAACCAGGAACAAAACAGCGTTTAGACAGAAAAACTGTTTACAAAATGAGCAAAAAGGGTGTTTAAAGTTTTAAGAGTACAGTATGCATAAGTGAGGAGGAACATGAGTGACATGAGGCCGCAGGAGCATTAGCTGCTGCTGAGTGTGCACTTGATGGCTTAATGCATCCTATAGTGCAGGAAAACCCCACTTTTGATTTCAATATTTAATACTTCCACGGCCTCAGAGTTAATCCACACAAATCTGGAGCTCACTGAAACTTCAGCCCTCAGAAAAGTTTATTTAGATGTATTTGCTTTAAGAAATATCAGGTATTTATTTAAGGTTATACATGTGAGGACACTCCCAAAAGTCCAAAAAATGAGATGTATAAAGGGACAGACTTTTTACATTCACACAATCTCCAGGAAGAGGCATGATTTTCCTTTAAAACTCTTTTTAGTCGGGGGGGTGGGGGTGGGGGTGAATTGAGGTTGGCGATATGATACGTATCGGGATACGTATCGTATCTTGATCCATATCAGATGTCATGATACAATACATGTATGATATATGCATGTTTGATATAATACAATACATGTATCATATTGTAATATGATATATATCCCAATATCTGTCTCCCGATACGATACATTTCCCAATACGATATATATCCCCAAATGTGTCTTGGGATGCGTATTGTATCGTGAGACAAATATTGGGATATGGATTGTATCCCGATACATATCCAATACACATCTCATGATACGATACAAACCCCAATACGATACATATCCCGATATTTGCCTCACGATACGATCCATCCCAAGAATGCATCAGAACAATTTTTCACCTTTAGAGTAAGACTCTATCAAAGCAAAGTAAGACTACCAAAGCAAATTCATGCTGATTTTTTTTTTCTTTTCGGCAAATTAAGAAAAAAATTGTTTTAAAAGGGAATTCTTGTTATTTTCTGTTCCACACCAAAATATAGTAGAACAAAATATAGTGTAGAGCTGCTCAAAGAGGCTCCGAGCGATGTGCTGCCAGTTAGCAGTTGGGGTTTCAAGTGAGAAAAAAAAAAAAAGACACTTATAGATAATCAATTAAATATTGTCTAGCATTTTAAATCAACAGAAGTATTGCCAAATGAAATATCGCAATATATTATCAAATCAATTTTTCCCTAACCCCCTACTTTTTAGTATTTTGTTTAGAGAAAACAAATTAAATGAAAAAATGTTACATTTCATTCATCAGAGTTCAAACTTAGCTTAGTTTAAAATACTAGTTGACTTAATATATTTTTTAAAAGTCAGACAAAATAGATTTTTTTCAATTAAAATTTGAAAAATAACTTAATTTTTTTTAGTTAAAATTCTGATTAATAATTTGATTGTTAACTTTGTAGTATTTCAGCAGCGACAAGTAACCCCAAGTAAGAGGTTTGTAATGATGTAGGACAAAAATAATCTTTCCACAATAAAAGATTGGATTTGTTGATTTTCTGTTGACTTTTCAGTCATGAATGCAGCTGTACTTGTCAGTTTTTGTTCTGTTCCAAACCACTGCTCAGCGTTTTTTCGATTTGAAGACGAAGGTGTGTTGCCTCCAGGACATCACCTGTATCTGCTTGTTTGAGATCTGGAGATACCTCGTGCTTGAATACGGGCGGCAGTTGAGTCAGGTGAGATAAGGAGACATAAAACTTCCTGTTTGGTAGCGTTTTGCTTCCTGCACATGACGGACAAGGACAGGAAAACTGAAGATCTACTAATATGTGACTGACAGACAAAAGGAGAAATTTTCCTGCAAATCACGAGAGGCTTCTAGTAAAAAGTCAAAGACAGAGAGAAGTGGCCACCATCTGACCTCTCCACTGCAGAACAGCCAGGAAGATAAAGAGACGGGAGAACACCGACCTCCTTGTCTCCTTTCTTTTTTCTCGTCTGGACCGACAGCGACTCCACTTCGCTCTCGAACATGTCCACCTGCATGTTCAGCGTGTCTATCGTGTTCTGAGGACAGACAGGAGAAAAAAAGTTTACATACAAAAGGAAAAACTTAAGTAAAAGTAAGGATTTTCAGATTAAAAAAATGGACTTCAAACTGCAGTTTATAACATGATCTTAAGGATCTCAAAGTGCTAAATAAATCAAATGTAATCTCAATGAATGCTGACAATAATCTCATCAACAAAGTTTCCTTTAAAAAATAAGGAGTCTAGAAATATCAGGAGGACACATTAACATTAAATACACTTATTAACCTGTTTTTTTCTGTTCTTTTATTTTCTACTTTTTTGATGATGGAGGACATGTGTAAAGAAAATTAAGATTAAAACTAAAATTTGTGGCTACTGTGGCCAAGCGCTAATTGCTTCAAGCTGTCAGCAACAGGGAGGGTAAAAGGGGGGGCTAATAAGCTGCTGGCTACAAACAGCAAAATTATAGTTAAAAAACCCACTGGGAATGATTTTAAAATAGATCAAAAGATGATCGGAGCGGGTCTTTATAGAAATGACTAAGTAAAACAGTTTAATTTATTAGAATCGTGAGATAAACAAAATAAAAAAAGATTTATAAAATGTTAATTTCAATTTAATTGAATAAAAAAAAAAGCTAAATGATGACTAATTATTTACAATCATTTATTGATTCCATATTTATCTTATTTGGAATAAAAAGCTGCAGCTATTCAAGACTGAGCTCAATTGTTTGTCTTCAAGGTTAAAACGAGTTTCTGCTTTTGTTACCTTCAGTTCTTCCTAACTCCATATCACTTGATTTTTTTAGTTTTGAAAAAGAATATTTTAATATGGTTCCATGAATGTTATTTTATAAACATAAAAAGATGTTTTTTATTACATTTTATTAGACAGCATAAACAACCCTTTTGTTTGCTGATGACACTGAGATATTACCTCATAAATCAGGTGAAACTGATTTTTTTTGCGGAAGTTTCTTCTACCAAGGTTTTTTGTTTCTGTCTGGCCCTAACAGAGTCAGAGTCTGCTGAAGATGCAGTTCCAACAGGAAAATTACAATGTGTGGCTTTAAAGGAAAGTCCGCTAATCTTGTTGAAGCTCACCGTCAACCACGTGCCGACCTCCTCCTTCTCTCTTTGGGCTGGATCGACCTTCTGGGCGAGGCCGAGCCCTTCTTTCGAGTACGCCTTCGTCTTCGTTTCTCGTTCCACGATTTTGAACCGCTCCATTTGCTGCCAGACAAAGAACAACGAGACCTGGACTTTAAGAAACAACAATTCAAAATTTATTTCAGCAATTAATTACTTTCTATTACCACATCAGTCTCTGTGAACTACAATATATGAAACGTGACGCTGTCTCTTGAACTTATCAAAACTCCTCATGTTGTCAATGAGCTTTATTATTTATTGCTGCGACTTATTTCTGCTCCATCAAGAAGCAGGTGTTTAGTTTGTGCTCACAGGTCACTCACATGCATCCCACCTCTGGCAGTGCAGCCCCCGGAATAGCAGGTGTGAGGCATCTAACAAGCCTTAACACCTCCCTTTGCTATAGTAAGCGTCTCCTGGGCACAGCTTTTTAATTTCAGTCGGTAATTATGGGGGCGTGAAGTGTGCAGTGGGGGTGGGGGTGGGGGGCACTTCTGCGGCAGGACAGTTTGAAGTGTCAGCTCAGCGTGTAGACGTGCAGTAATGACTTTTTTGGCCACTTGGGGGCAGCTCAGACCCCGCAAACACCTGGGAAGTTGTGAATTTCTTTAATGAGACAGAAGCTGCTTTTCTTTATAAGAATACAGAATTACTTTGATTTACTTTGAAGTGTTGTCAAATTCATAAAAGTTGCTTAAAAAAACAGAGTAGAGGAGGTAAAAAGATGAAACTTTAAACAAATCTTTGAATCAAATGGAGGCAGAAACTTTTTTTAGGTTTTCTTTAACAGGATAAATTACACTAAAAAAGAGTTGCCTTTTCATCTTAAAAAACAGCTTGCAATTACTGTTCTTGAGTCAAATGTAAACTGTAAAATGTTTTCCATTAGTGGATGAAGCATTAATCATATTTCTTTTCAGATGCTTTTTTATTTTCAAAGACGAGGTTGTCATAAAAATGTGGAAAAGCTCATTTTCCAGAAAATCAGAAAAACCAGATTAAACACTTTCACTTCTTCTTTGAGGCCGATTTGAAACTAGAAGTAACCGGAGTAACCGGTAACCACGGAGGGGTTTCTAAGACAAGCCAGTCATTTCAGTGAGAAACAGCTCAACTTTATAAAGAAATGTATTCTTTTTTTTATAGAATTTTCTTCATTTTGTATTGAAGATCAAACATATTTAACACATATTTGGGGGTGTGGTCTCTTGATAGACACAAATGTGTTAAATCATCAGCTTTGAATTGAGCGGCTCCAGATAAACCCAGAGGTTTTTGTACGTTTTAATTTTCATTTTTGAAACTTAAAGTTCAATGTTTTCAAGAAAGGGGGCGGGCAAAAGACTGCAAGCGTGACTAGAACCGGCTGGTCACGTGACCACAGAGCTGCTCATCTTCAGTTGTAAGAGAATTTTTGTACAAAACTGATACATGCTGTGTTTTTTTTAATGTATTTTTGTAATCTATTTTTTTATCTGAGCGATGGAAAAAAAAAAATTGAATCAGCTTAAATCAATATTTTCTTTAATCTTGAATCACATATTTTCTTCTGCAGCTGTATCTGTGCAATCCTCTACTCCTGTTTGAAAAAACAGATTTTTTTTTTAACATCACATTTAAGATCTTTGAACATTTGGTAAATTACAATATTTATAAAACAATATTGATCTGTATTTTCTTTTAAATATATAACTTGTCAAACAGGAATTTATCAAATACTATTGATCCATAAAAATCAGTTTGTAAACATTCATTATACTCAAAATCTGATTGTTAAATCAGAAAGCAAAACATTTTTTCTTTTTTAAAGCATGAAAACATTTTACACCAGTTTGGTGTCAAACATAAAATACTAGACCTTCACAATATATCACTAATATATGGTCATCCCAATATCATCCTATGCAATACACCTATCAAATAAGATGGCTTAAAAATTAAATAAATAAAATATGGCAGCTCGTATTTAACAAAATAAATAGAGCCCTTTTGCATTTGACCAATCAGATGGACCTTTTCGTGTTAGATTCTCACCTCTTATGTAGACATGGATCATTTGGAGGCTAAATATATTTAAACAAAACTAATGCAGTGAAATAGAAATGATGTACTAGTGGTTTTGCTACATGGTCATGTATCGTAAGTCATATTGTCATTACAAGTTTTCTAATATTGTGCAGCCCTAAAAAAAAAAACATTTCATACACTGACTATTGATTAAAATAACAAGATATTGCTTTTTATTACTAACAAATAAAGTAAAAATCTTTTTTTTTTTCTGCAAAAATGAAAAAGTAACATTTTATCCAGAAAAAGCCATCCTCTGTGGTTGTACTCACCGTCTCTATGAGTTTGCGGTTCTCTACTAGCTGCCTTTTGTCTTTGATCTCGTTGGACGCCACCCACGTCTTGATCTGGTCTCGAAGACGCTGAAGGACCATCAGAGGAAGAGAGGTTTGGGTTGAGAAACAAAAACGAGTCAGCAAAACGCTCCGCGTCAGCTGGACAGCAACGGTCATGGATGTTGAGCATGGCTTACACTCGGGACATAGGATCACAAAGAGATGCTCATAAACACACAGAAACACCTTTTTTAACAGGATGATATTTTACACCTAAAACACCTCAGCAAACATCAGAGCTCAGGTCCAGACTTGCAGTTTGGGTCTTGCGTGTTCGGTGAATGTCTTATTAACAGATAAGTCACATTGGGTGATAAAAAAGGTGTTCCACTGCTTCTATAGAAGCAACAACTGATCTCTGGGAGAAAAAGGCTAAATTTGCAGACTTAAATCCCAGATTTAAAAATTTAAAAAAAAAGTTGCCATGACAACATTTGAACAGAATATGGCCTAAGGAGTTCACCAATTTTCCTAAAGACTTAAATACATTGTCATGAGTATAGAAAAACATTTTATTTTTCTACTGTATTTAATTTTTAATTAGCTGCAGTGCTTTTGTATTGCAGCAAAAACCTGACAGCTGCACAACATTGCAGTTGACATATTGCTATTCTTTATCGACAGAGTTGCACTAATAATTACAAACGCAGACTCCTAACTCACTGGACTGTGAGTGATTTAATACCAAACTAAACTTTACTATTTATTATGACTATATTATTTTTATCCCAAGTTTATTATTCATTAGGCTTCTCAAACCAAGAGACTCAAGTGCTGTGCAGCAAGACATCATCAGAAAGACGCAATTCTGATGTTAGCTTTTAAATTTACATTTTAAAGAAAAGAAAAATAACTTTACATGGGAAAAGCTACTTATAAGAAAACTGACTCAATTAAAAAAACAAAACCTCATTTCAACATAAATTGACTTTTCTGACTGGAGTCTCCAAAGAGAAACCTCGCAAACTGACAACATTTATACTGACAGTGTTCGTCTTCACATTTCTGGTCTGTTGGAGCAGCATTTTCTTACCTGTAGCTTTTTAATCTCTTTTTTGAGGTCCGCTTCATATTTTTCCTTCTGGTTGGCATTAGCTGCATTGTGAAGCTGAAAGAGAAAAAAAAAAAAATCAATCATCAGAAACAACTGGGTCAACACCAGAACACAAATAATGCACAACTGATATATTATTGCTAAATTTGTAACTTTATTTATTATTTCTCAACACTGTTTGAAAACATTTCAAAATAAAATAAGGGAAATTAATCTGGAAACATAATTTTTGGAGATAAAACAGTTTTTAAAATTTGCCAAATATTTTTCTTTAATTCAAAATTGAATTTTAATCATCAAATAAGAGAAAGAAGTGTTCAAAAATGGAATTTATTGAGAATTTTAAAATCTCTCTGGATCAAAGTAACTGTTTTCTGCTTTTTATTAGTTGGATTTTTCCCACTATGTTCAAATGTATCATCGTTCAATATCTTCTACTTTATTTTTAGCTACAGTTCACTTTCTTGAGCTATTTGCACTGAGATTTCTTCTATTTTAGCATTTTGTATTTATTTGTATATGTATAAAGCGCTGTAAAGATTTATTAATCTCAATTTAGATCCAAGTGCTGACATTTTCCAGCTAAAACCAAACATTTTCATTCAAATAATACGTAAAAATTGAGCAATTTTTGGGATCTACTTAAAGCTGGAATTGGATGGACTTTTGCAGATGTATTTTTTTATGTAGTTACCTTTTGCCAGATGTCTTCAAATTGCTCCACTCCTTCAGCTACTTTTTTTAGACATCGATCTATTTCACCTGAAAGACAAAAACAGAGTAGAAAGTGAGAATTGTTTTAAAAGAAAATAACAAAATCTTAAATAAAAGTTTAAAACACAATCAATATAGATGCAGCTTTATCAACAGACTATAATAACATTTGTAATTTTTCTGAGAGCTGCTTTATTTTTGAAGATCAATAACATCAATAGAAAACACACTCAGGGTTTGGTGAATTTCTGAAGCATGAAAACCGTTTAAAAACTCCAAAAAACAAAGAAAATCGAAAGCAGAGCGCTGTGAAGTGCGCACTCTTATTTCAGACACTCAGAGAGACAGCGAACGCATCACCAAAAGCAGGGCGCCCACAAAATCATAGTAAGCTTTAAATAAAAAATGGATCACGTAAAAGCACATTATGTCCGTGAACAAGCACATACACATAAACACACACATTCCACACACAAATAATTCCCATGATCTTCAAGATGCACTCACATAATTTGTGTTTAAGATTAATTATGTGATTAATTATAAAAGGACAAAAGAGTTTGTTATAAATAACATAAAACATGTTCACCTTCATGATGATGTAAGAAATTATTTATTTGTCTTTAAATTGAAAAAGAAACAGAATTGGTTTATGTAACTTCTGACCTGGATGGATGCAGACAGGAGCTTAAAAGATTTTCATAAAAAAACCTTTTGTCTTATGTGGTATTTACACAGACATTATCTTTTCTATTCCTACAAAATCATTTAAAACAGATATATTCTTGATTCTTAAGCTTTTTGAATGTTTTAAAAAGATTTAGCATTCATATTTTATCCATTAACCTTGTGTCAGACATCATTTGTTGCCCTCAGTTGATTCAGTGGTTTGCTCTTCATTTAGCACATCATTATTGTACAGAAATATCCTGGTTCTAATCACTAGTTCTATAATACTTTTAGCTCATTTTGCATTTACTACCTTGCTTTATTAATCAAGATTAAAAAATGTATTTTGTAATTTTCTAGTAAAGCTTTTAAATATATTTTCTGTTTAGTCCAGGACAAACATACTCATAATAAAAATTTTAAAAAAAGTTTAGTTTCATACAGTTTATTCAAATATGCACCTGATCCAAATTTGTCAACAACAAAAGAATAATCTTATTTGCTGCTAGACAGAACTAAAACAACAAAACACAGTTCAGCTGTTTTTTTTCTTTTAAAGCCTCCCTATGACATTTTTTTTTGCTTTAAAAATGTTACCAATAGTGTTTTAATCCAGATGATGAAGTTTTTAACCAAAATCCCACAACCTGAATGTCTTCAAAGGCCATTTTTCATATTGATCTGAAGCCTCTGTTTCCCAAACCTCCTCTGAAGGGGCGTAAAACTTATCCAGAATGATGTGATAGGGATTCTGTGTTACATAGGTCAAGGATTTCTATTTTTTTTTTTTTAATGAAAAGATTCCTGAACTGAAAACAAAACTGCAAGGTGAAAGGAGAGCTCAAG
The DNA here is from genome assembly GCA_003999625.1 of Oryzias javanicus. NCBI lineage: Eukaryota > Metazoa > Chordata > Actinopteri > Beloniformes > Adrianichthyidae > Oryzias > Oryzias javanicus. The sequence goes on from CM012447.1 coordinate 21,904,241, forward strand.
GCTCTTTCAATAAAAACTGCCAAGTTCTGGCACGTGCAGAGCTGAAGTTGTTGACCCGATGAGCGTAAAGCCGTGTCCGTCCAACAAACACATGGAGACACACAAGCGCGCTGTGAAAGGTCACCGGCAGCAGGAACATGAGCACTCTGACAGGACTGGTCGCCTGAACAAACACCATCCTGACCTCCTAAAGTCTCCACGTTACCCCGCTTCAGCGATACATTTCTTATTTTTAGATCAAAGTCTGGCTCCTCTGTAATAATACATTACAGACTTGACAGCGGCGGCGCGTGCTCCGGTCGTCTTTGCGGAGATAAATGAGGGTTTTGTTTTCCGCACTTTCAGCGACAGAAGCCGCGGGAGGGCCGCTGAAGGGGATGAGCGATGCCGGTTCCTGTCAAAACTCGGCGCTCAGCCTCCGGTGACAAACGTCAGCTGAAGACGCCATCAAAGCGTCGAACTGCGGCATTGAAAAGAGCGCCGGATCCACACAGAGCAGCCCATTTGATGCTGGAAGATATTTCTAAATGTCCACACATTTACAGCAAGATCCATTTAGTATAATTTTGAGATTTCTTTCTAGTCTGGTCAGATAACCCTACACGTACATTTCTGACTTCATCTGTAGGTTGGCAAAGACGACTGCTAAAAGTGGAAAACACAAAGCTTTGCTCCATAAAAAAAAGCTTAAAACTGTGATCCTTCCAGAAAATTCATCAAGCAGCAGGAAGAGCTTCTCTGTAAAATTAAGTAAACCTGTTTTTGGTTATGAAATTCCAGGAAGGCAATATGATTGACAGTTTAGGTCTTCTTTTTTTAAGAGCAGTCTGCTTGTGCGTTGGGTTATGCAGCTGTCGGGTGATAAACACAAAAGAGCAGATCCCAAATCAAGACATCTCTAAATGCCTTTCGGCAGATGTTACACACTCCTGTTGGAGGTACGCCACGAAAACCTGATTGTTTAGAACAAACATGGTGCAACAACGGGTTTGGGTTGCTTTAAGACTCTGTCAGATATGCTTGCAGCAACAGCAGGACTAAAGAACCAGGAACTGCATCATTTATGTCCTGAGAGCCATAAATCTGTTTCAAGGAAAAGATCAAATCCAAAAACTCCAGTCGATCCAACTTTTTTGTAGAAAATGTTTTAATATTTTCATTTTTATATTATTTAAAAAGGCAAATTCGCTCTTTTTTTTTTTTTTTTTTGCAAACTTGCGTCCAAATTTCTCTTTTCAAAAAAAGTCACAAAAATGAGCAAAATGGATTACAAACATTGCAATAATCTTCAAAAACGGAATAGAAAATAAATGTTAGAAACGCCATTAAACTATTGCAGAGAGCGTCTCGGGAGTTCTAGCCCCCCCCTTTTGATGACGGTGCATGGTAGGTCGATTGACATTGAACCACACATTGCCTCTGGTGGAAGGTTGGTGCCAGTGTGTGAATGGGTGAAATGGGTCTGTGACTGTGAAGCGCTTTGGGCCTTCAAGGAAGATAGAGAAGGGGTATACAAGTATACAACATTTACTATTCAAAGTTTACGATGTGCCTGCAGGGGTGGATTATTCCTGCCTGCCCTTTGTGTGCTTTCAGAAAGACTCATAAATGACGTAAAAAATTTGACGGATGATGGACAACAGACAACTCAAACGCTAATATTCCAATGAGAGCCTCAGAATCTACATAAACCCAATTTAAAGCAGAAGAAAAATTGAGGTTTCCTTTAACAGTCTGAGTGTTAGAACTCCAGAGAATAGTTATGCTTCAGTCACAAATATAACTGCCACTGAGATCTTCCAGATCTCCAGACTTTTTTGAAAATCTTGGTGGTCATGAATGTAGACGACAGCGGTCAGGTGTCAGAGGTGATGTCAATATAAAATTGGACGACAGCTGGGGGGCCACATGGTAGCGACAGCAAGATTCCTATGGAGCCAAATCGGGACCATGAATATTTGAAACCCAAATAGAACATTTTGAAAAAAATACTGATACTGAAAAATGTAAAATGTTAAAAAATGTTTTTGCTATTCTAAAATAAACTTAATTATTTTCAGCTTCAAATCTTTTGGTTTTTAAGTTTCAAAACTCAAAATTTCAATTACAATTTTTTTCCGGTTTCAAATCTTTTTATCACTTTCAATTCTTTCTTTTTTTTTCCATTTTCGAATCTGAAAATTTTATTTTCAAAAACTTAGGGCCCTGTTGCAGCATGGCTAACACAAAAGACCAATCAAAATCGATAAGGGTGGTAACTTCTGTCCCGGTGCATTCACTGACTCTGAGAACGGTGATAATTACGGTCAGAAAATGTCTGTTTAGTCTGTACTATCATAGTCTGAAGTTGTCCAAGACGGGTGTATCATCACGTTCAACAGCTCCATAGACTGCTGGATGAAAGCAGCTCTGATTGGACGATGTGCATCTGTCTCTGGATGACAGGCGTCTGGACCATTCTGCACCACCAGTCATTTGCAACTCAGATTTTGAGCACAGATTATAATCTTACCAATTTACACATTTTTTGACAACAAGCCTCCAAAAAGCACAAAATTCTGTCTTCTTTAAATTCTTCTCAGCATCAAGCACAATTTGTCAGAACGCAGGTCTCGGTGCTATCAACACCATGCTGAGTTTTGTGCACAATCAATGCCGTCTCCGCCTTCTGGACCCCCGATGGCCCAGATTGATGCCTGGTCATCGCCAGGTTCCCGGCCCGTATCAACATCCCTCGTCGAGTGCTGCTGCTACTACTGTGGGTTTCCTAACAATGGGGTGCCGGCAGTAGGACAGCGGTCTGAAATCGGCCAATCACAAGACAATTTTGGGGCCCTCCTATCAGTCAATTATCCTGCCACCTGCCCGTCACCGTAAGACCACTGACTGAGGTCAAAAAAATAATCTTCGCTGTAAGATTTTTCTTTTTCTCCCCAAAAATCTCTGCTGCCAACTCAAGGAGTGTAAAAATACAACTGCCACCTGCTAATTTCAAATGCCGCAGCACAGCTACCGGCTAAATTTTCTGGAAAATGTTCATTTCAGTCGCCACCATGTGACTGTTGTCTTACAGTTTTTCCCAATTGTTAAAACACTAGGTGCCATTCTCCAAACCAGCTGATGAATTGCTTAAACTCTTCTCTCAAAAAAGACTTTGTTGCTGTCTGAGACAATAGCAGTTTTCACAAAACTTTACCCATCAGACAGAAGTTCAACACTAATCCCATATTTGTACCAGTTTTCTTCCACCTTGTTCTCCATAACCCAATGAAGATTTTTTTTCCCCGACTTTGCATTGGAAGGAGAGCCAACAGTACACTCGACGAAACCTATTGCAGGCCTTAGACATGGATTGTGATGAGATTTCATTTGGGTCTTTTCATGACCAGATCAGGCAAACATGATCATGATTTAAACTTGCTGTGTCCTGGTATCTGTGGACACCACTGACTGTATATGGGTGACCCATGCCCACACATTCCAAACAGGAAGTACCTGCAGGCTCCAAGAAACCAAAATCCCAAAGATTTCTACTGATAAATAGACAGCTTTTACTCAGTCATTCTATTTGTCAGAATCACCATTTTTGTTCCGATACCTTTTTTTATATATATATGTTCTTGCTAATCCTATTTTTTTCCTTTTTATTGCAAATTATTCTTATAAACTGGCCAATCAGATGCCTTGACTTGGACAAATTACTGCTTACTGACTACGTCTGAATCCAACATGGTGACGTTCATATGATGAGAAAATTACGTCTGAATTGATTTAGTTTGGTTGGAGCCGAAAAATTAACAATTTTCAAGGGTGATGTCGCACTCACTAGCTCCAGTTCTGATATACAGTCAATGGTGGAAATCAGTCAGGCTGAGGAAGCACATTTTTTGCACAAACACTAGGCACCTGGTTGACAAACTCAACCAAAATAGCAGAAGGAAATATTCAAAATGCAGCTGACAGAGTTCAATAAAAGGATACCGGATGCTTTACCACATACAAAACCACTACAACGGTGTCGGGTTAGGACGGGGTTACGTTTGAGGAGCACATACGAATGAGCTCAGCCCTCGATGACAATAACCAAACGAGAATGAGGTTATAATGTTGGGGAAAAAATAAATAAAACAAAACAGCAAAAAAAACAAGACAAAATAGATATTTGCTATTTGGAAGTCATTTTTAACAACAATCAAAATGACAAAATCCTCACCTTGAAGTTTCCTTTTATCGGCCATGACTGATGACTAAGATGATGTCTTCATGCCTTCTTTCACTGCAAAGACATAGAAAGAACATTGATGAAAGATGTTGTGATGAAAGATAAAGATTTGGCTTCTAGGAAGACTGAAAAATATTTAGTTTTGTGTGCCTCGTATTTCTGACAGAGTGGAACATCTGTCTTTAGAAAAACATCTTCTAAAAGATAGTTCAACTTTAGACAGAAAACAACTTTTCTGCTGGGCAAACCCAACCTGCTTGTCCAGATGTTTTTAATGAGTACAGGCAAATTCAGGGAAAAATCATTTACATGTGTTTATTGGATTCCTCTCCCACTTTGGCTGCAGCTTTAAAGCTGCAGACTAGCCGGAGCGCTGGAGGAGCGAAAAACATCATCATGTTACAGGATGACACTCTGCAGGGAAGAAGCATTGGGGGGTTTTTTTTGGCGTTCATGTAAGTGTTAAACTAGATCACAGAATGCAATAAACAGAAGCCGGGAGCGACACGCAACGTGCACAGGTGCAGCTCGGCGCAGAACCACAGGTGCTGAAGCGGCTGAGGCAAAACATTCACAGCACGAGGGTGCATAAATCAGGTGTTTCTGCAGCATCACTTCAACCAGGCCGTTGGTTTTAATATGGTGGTTGATAGTTTTTATTTTTATTTTTTTAATCACTTTTCCTCTCATTCGGCTCTTCATTTAATCAAGTGCATAATTCCTTTTAGGAATCAACTCCTTTATGAGGAGATTTACAGAAATCTGCAATTTCTGTAAAATAAAATATTTCTTCAACCTAAAATCCCATTATAATAATCTTTATTTTCATCAATGGGATTCTTTTCCTTCTGAGCCCAGCCTCTAGTGGTTTTCTGTGGAACTGCATCCGGATCCGGCCCTCCAAGTAATTATATCCTTCCCTCCAGATCATTTTAGTTTATTGTTATTAGTGGCCTAATGTAATCTTCCGTTTATTTTTAACTTGAATAATTTTGAAAAAATATATATATTTACAAAGAGTAAAATATTCAAAGTTATTTAAGGTTTAAGTTCAGGTTCATCTGCAGACTAAATGCTTCAAAGAAATCTTAGAGTTAGTGCCATACACTTCCATAGAGACACTGGAGGGACTGTCCTTTTAACTGATTTTTATGGTGCATTATGTGTAATCACTATTTTTATTACCTTTTAGAATTTTTCGAATATTGTTCTTAACTTGTATATTCCAGACATTATGATTCTTTTTAATCTAGTTTTATTGATTAACTATTATAATTGCTGTATACTGTTCTTAACACGTTTATTTTGGACATAGTTCTCTTTTATTTAAGTATTATTGATTGGACTATGAGTTAAGAATAAATTATATCTATATGTTAATTTACTCTGGAATAATATTCTTGCCTGTTTTTATTCATAGTTATGTTAAAAAAATGCATGTTTAAAGTTTTAAAATTGTATTTTTATTATGTTCAATAAATGTTTATTCCACAACCTAAGGTATGTTTTGGATTTTGCCCCCCTGTGCACTTGAGTTTGACACCCCTGATCTATGTAGCCATCCTTTATTGTGGCAGAGCTTCCCCAAAAGAAAAATATTTTGACTGGAAAAATAATTTCTTCCTAACTTAGTTAACTTAATTTGTCGAAAGATGGGTCCGAGAGCGGTTCCTGGTTCCGAACGATAGTAATCAGACTGAAACTTTGTTCCGGATTCTCCGGGGAAACAAACTCTGGTTCACTTTAAACAGGCTAAATGTGTCCAGTCTGAAACTCCCCGAGAGAGAAGGAAAAAAAATAAAACCCAGCAGAATCCCCTTCACCTACAATGTGTTTACATGTGTTCATGGTCACGATTGCTGTGTAGACAAAGCACAGCAGCGACAGAGATGTGATGCGAGTTTGATACCCTTCAATGATACATTTATATCCACATATGTGTTCATAGTGAATGCGCTGACATTTTTTGGCCTTTTATATAGTAAACTTCTTTTTATAAACAGGTGTTGTTGCTATGGCAACATTTAAAGCATAGCTATAAAAAAAAAAAAAATCACAATGTTGAGGTACTTATGCAGTGTATTCAGTATTCCTGTTTACTGACTCGTGTATTTTGTATTGATGTTCAGTTTTCTTCCATTGGAATGATCTGTAAGGATTTGGAAAATTGCAGGAATAAATGAGGTCCAGCAAAGTTCCAGTGAGCGGCTCTGATGGACCATAAAAAGGAGAACACGTCCAGACTCGGCGTGTTCCTGCAGCGGCAGACAGCACAGCGTGTTGGAGATCAAATGAAAGATTCAACAGTAGATCTGTTGAGAGATCAGGGTTTACAATTTTTGTAAAGCAAAATAAAACGTGTTTTTCCTGTTTTCCACAGAACTCGTGTGTGCTTTCATAATATGGTTTAAAGCCTTTAAACTGGTGTGTAAAAGGGACAAAATATTAGGGGTGTATCATGTGTAGAATTTTATTGATGGACTTCTGTGATAAACAGACATATCTGTAAACTGCTGCAGCTTCAGGTACACTTTTTTTTAACTGACGGTTATTTTTTTTTTAACAAAAATGTATTTTACAAAAACGTGTGACTTTTAGCATTATTAGTTTTAGATAAGATTGTTGGTTTGTAAACAGAAAAACAGAAACAGCAGCTTTCTTTGAACTAGAAACTATATTTAAATTTCCCATCCAGGTGGACAAAAAGCCACAGCTTCATACCTGATGATAACCCCGACAGTGCTTTATTGCTTTCTGGTACAGTCAAAGCAGCCAGGCTTTAGCATTCAAACTGCAGACAACTAACTGGAGCAAGACTAAATAGAGTAAAACAACCCAAAAGTTTGATTCCGATTCAATAGCTGTTTCAAATATACTAGTTTAAGCTTTTGGATTGACGGGTGACAGTAAAATCCTCAGCTTTGAATTGATCATACTGGGTTTGTCCCAGCATCGACAGACACTTTCCGCAAACTGCAGTGATATTAAACACTTTTAATGACAATTAATCATAGAAAATCCACTAGGAAGTTGCGTTCTGGGAATTATTCCTTTTTTTTTTGCTTTGAATTTATTCCTTTTTTTTTTTTTTTTTTTACAAAAAAGCAGTTAAATCTTCACAGAACGTCTGAAAACTCCTGTGTTAAGAAATTCAATGAAATTCAACATCAAGCTGTCAAGAGTTTTTCTCCTGTGATTTGTTCTGGTTTTTAAGTGAGAGCTGTGGTGAGTAGTACCATGGAGTCATCTTCTTCACTTTTTGTTTTGACAAATTCTGCCAAAAAGGAAGCATTTGAAGCTCCTCCTCTTTGACAGCTTTCAATATGACTTCAACTGAGGTCGACTCATGAATCACAAAGTCTAGTTTTTGGCTAAATCAGTCCGCTCATTCCACCTTAAATGAGAAATTCAGCATTAGTTTCTGTGTTTGACTTCTCATAATACTGCTGCAACGTGTTTCACAATACGAGGAAAACTTGCAACATATGATATTAGTGATAAATATTGCGACGACAATATGACTTGCAATACATAAACAAATAGTAACACAACTAATACATCATTTTCATGTTGCTGTAGCAATTTTATTTCAATAAACGTCAACATAACTTAAACTATCCTCCAAATGACCCACGACTATAGTAGTTGGGAAACTAACGTTTAAAGACTCCATTCTATTGGTCAACAACATGAAGGGATTCATCCAATTGGTCAGATATGTAAAGCAATTTTTTGATTCATTAACTAGTTCAAGCTGCCATGAGATTGTTTTAATACGTCTGTAATCATTTAAGGCAGGGGTGTCAAACTCAACTGCACAGGGGGGCAAAATCCAAGGGGCTGAACATAATAAACATTTATTGAATACACTAAAACTAAATCTGCGTAACTTTTTAACATAACTATGAATAAAAACAGGCTGGGTTATTATTCCAGAATAAATCCACTTAAACCTTAAATACATTTTAATATTTTCCTCTTTTTTATAATTATTATTATCCAATATGCGATTCGCATATTGTACAGGCTGATATTCCAAAGTTGATTTTTTTTTTTTTTTTAATTTATCGTACAGGCCTAATAGGTGTTGTTAAAAAAAAAAAAAAAAAAAAAAAAAAAACAACAATAACTTTGTGTACAAATGTCAGTCTAATCTCTAATGACAATGTCATTAAATATTTTGTTTTTTTTTTCCTGAAAAGTGCTTTATAAATACAAACAAATGAAAAGAATATCTTTGACAGAGTGAGCGTGAAAATGAAAGCTGGTAAATACAAAGTCAGCCATTGAAACACAGCCACTAACTTAAAGATTGAGTCTTATATTAGCTAAGTGGCCTTATGGTAGAGTGTCCACCATGAGACTGGAAGGTAGTGAGTTCAAATCCAGGCCGACAAATACCAAAGACTCTAAAAATGGGACCCGAAGCCTTCAGGGGTTGGATTGAGGGATTAAACCAACGCTCCCACAGGGGATGTATCAAATGCGGAGAACAAATTTCACCCACCTGAATGAATGGCAGCTAACGGGACTTTGACTCTCTTTGTTCCAATATGGTTGGACGTTAAAGCCTGCAGTTTACGAACATTTTTTAAAATACAATACTACCTAGTACACTCTAATAACAACATTTCTATGTTGTACAAACTCTTCCTCTTGTAGAGGAAAGCTAGCCTCCAACAGAAGGATGTATTTTGGTGGAGGTAGTGTGGTGGTGTGGGCTGGTCACCAACAAGGTGAGATTCTGCAGTGTTCACAGTCTGGGATTTATCTCAAACCTTGTAGATGACAACTTCTAGTTCTACCCCACAAAGAAAGAGACTTGCTGACTGTTCCTACAACTACTCAGCAGCACATAAAAACAAACTAATAATGTAATTAAAAAGGATTTGCAGATTTATGTCAGGAACTCTTCTTCCAAAACATGATCTGCCGAATACTGATGTTCCACTTGTTCATTAAGGAAGTGGATACACAGCAGTGACAAACTCACTTTCTGACAACTGTTTGGTCGCGTGCACGGCTCACGCGCTCACGGGCTGCATCGCGGTTTGCTCCGAGCTTTACTTTTCCAAACAGGTGCTCACATCTGTCCGTCTGCCTCGTCGCTCTGACAAGGACTGGTCAGTCAAAGTTTGAGTTCCACACAACTCCCAGCTTTCTCTCCTGCGTCTGAGAGTCGGAACTCTCCCGCGAGTCCGTCGGGAAACTCGCTTGCTAGCTTCAAACCCTTCCGCGCAAAAATGTTTGCTTTACATGGGGATGTTTACAAACAAAGCAGCAGCAGCAGTAACATCCGAGGAAATGGACTTCTAAAGAAACTCCGCTCTCAAGTTTCAACCGCAGTCCTGCGGAGCTATTTCAACCATTTTTATCTAACGTGCAAAAACGCGGACTAGAAGTTGTCAGAGACGACAGCTGCAGCTTCCAACCGGCAGTGCTGTTAGATGCGGGAGACACTCAGTTTGAAAAGGGGACAGAGCAGAGACAGAGAGGGGGCCACAGAAATACATCACCTCTCTCACACTGCAGCTCGTTTACCTGGATTTTTCTTGGTTAAGATTGATTTCCCCAGTCCAAAAGCTCCACTGAATCTCTGGTGATCTGATGTGACGAGTAGTTTTTCTAAATTAAAAAAAAAGTCAATTCTTCTCCTTAAACAATCAGTCCGCACATCCAAGATGGCTACCAGGAACACCTCCTCCTCCGATGCTGGTTGGACGGTAGCCCCGCCTATTTTACCTGCGATTGGTCGACAGGAAAAATTCCCACGTTCCATTGGTCAAAAAGGGTGCCTGTCAAAAAAGACGCGTTTTTTCTACTTCCTGTGCAAATGCTGCTGTGATTGGACCGCTTGGAAAGGTCAGAGTGTAAGCCTAGTTCCGTATCTCTTGGCACCACATGCCTGATGGGAAACTGAGTTTAATTCGTTTTTTATATTCTTGTCCTACAACTGTGAAATTTGATTACAGTTTAATAAAAAAAAAAAAAAAAAACGATTTTAAAAAATATTTTATTCATTTTCCTGTTATGACAGCTATTAAAAAGGAAATTTCCATCAGTAAAACCTTTAAAGTTTGCAAAAATGTCTTCTATTAGTTATTAATTTTGTGTATTTGACAGAGATTACAAGCAAATTTATTGCTATGAAAACACACAACTTAATAATTACCCCAAAACGTTTGTAGTTTTTATTATTATTATCTTTATCCTATAAAAAACAACTAGAAAAACAAAAAGATTAAAAAAAAAAAATCTAAATTTAAAATGCATATATTGATATAAACTGGTCCATTTTTTGGTTATTTGTTTGGGAAACAGAAAAAAACACTACATGAAATTTATTTTTGCTCCTAATAATTGTTTTTAATGTTTTGTTTTGAATTGTGTGATAAAATATGACCGATGTTTGAGGAAGGATGCCAATTAAACTGATGTAGATTCCCACAAAATTAAAATATTTTAAGACATTTGTCACAGATGTCAATTAAAGTAATTAAGCCTGCCGTTCAAAGGTCTCCAACATGTTATAAACCTATCAAAAGAAAGCCTTTCTCCTGTTTAGTAATAATCAAGCCAGATGCCTCTACAAAAACCGTTTTAAATTAAAAAAAAAGTTGAACTGAGCTCAGAACTTTGTAGAAACGGACATTTCAGTCTCATGAGCTCAAAACAAAAAATTAAAGCGGGTCAGTACAACACCCTTGAGGCTGTTCAGGAATTTTCGTCAGAAAAAGAACAAATATTGAGTAAAACTAATCTACTACTTGTCTCTGAAAACATAAAAATTCATAGAATTGGAAGATAATAAAAAATATAAAAAATGTCAAAGAAATATTTAAATAAAGTGCAATTGAAGTGTTTTGACTGTTGTACTCCACAGCATTCTGCATTCAACCTTTTTAACTGCAGTATAACATTCTTCCACTAGATGGCACTGCAGACTGTAAGCTATAACAAAAGACTCCAAACTATAAAAATGCACTTAAATGTTTATCTTGCAATATTTATTCCTTCTGGAGGCAAAACAAGCAAAAATGATCTGCAGGTTGTTTTTTTTTCTACCACTTTACAACATTTTTAATTAACCATGTCTGTAATACTTTAAATTCAGGACTCTAAACCTTTTAACACTGTTGGCATCTTTCTGTTCTCTAAAGCAGTAAAAATCCATCAGGAATTTTTTTTTTTTTTACATATTTGAAAACACAACAAAAAATAGGCTACAAATCTAACAAATCCTACTTTATAGGCTTGATTTAAGTGTAAAATGAATAAATAAATAAATACTCAAACAAAAAGTACAGAAACATCTCAAGTGTCTCTTTCAACTCTTTCAAAAAATTGGTAAAAAAAAAATACCTATTCCTGAGTGAAAGTTGGAAAAGAAAGATCAGCAGCTTCCAACTGAAAGAACATAGCAAACTGCATTAACGTAAAAAAAAAAAAACAGAGCCACAAAAACAGCTATTGGTAATGTCTTACATTATTCAACCAGTTTTTAATAAGGAGAGCCACTTAACGAGGAAAAACAAAAGTCCAGCTTTTTGTGTGGAAACAAACGCTCAAAAACTGAATTTCTTTGGGCTTCAATTTCTGAACCTGTACGAGATGGGGAGCAGCTTGTGGGTCTTCTTCATGCTCTGGACCTTGGCGTGCGTCTCTTCGTCCATGGTCTTGTAACATCTCCGAGCGTAATCCAGAAGCTTCTCCTTTGACGCCTCAAACTCTCCAACGTCAGACACCTGCAGGAACAGGAGAGCTGCAGGTGAATCCTTCATCCTGAAGAGCCCAGAAACACTAGAGAACAATGCTTTTCTACAGTTGAATTTTGTAATATGTGCATCTAAAGGAAATGCAAGAAATAAAAATGGAAAAAAGATGGGACAACAGCTGTTGATGGAAGAAGTCCACGTGTGAAGAAAAGCTTCATGCTTCAGCTGCTGTTAAATCCTCTCAGCTTTCCTGATACTTTTAAAGCATCTATAAGGAGCCGAATGTAAAACAGAAATGATCAAATCCATCAGAACAAACCTTTTCTGGGGCCACCAGCAGCAGCTCTGCTATAGGGGAGGTGGAGGCCATGGTGTTCCGGTCGACTCCGTGGATCTGAAAGGCTCGAGACATGCTCCTCACCCGCTGGTAGGTGGACAGGATCTTCTTGTAACGGATCAGAACTCCTTCTGGGTCCTTAACTGGGAGATGGAAGGTAAACAGAGATTTCTGCTCAGTCAAAAGCACAGTTGATGAAAATCCTGTTTTTGGCGTTTTTAACATGTTCTTTGAGGCATTTTTATGATAATAAAGGACATATATGAAAAAAAAAATTTTTAATTCAAATAATTGTGAATCAGGTGCAAATTAAAAAAATCTGTTTTAAAAAGAGTTCATTTTTTATGTAGAGAATTTCCTGGAAAAGCCATTAGCTTCCTGTTCCGAGCTGTCAGCAGCGGAGAAGGGGAGTGGGGGCGGGGCTGCTCTGTGCCAAGGGTCCCGTCCACAACTCAGAGGCAAATTTCCAATAAATTATTGCCACTCTGCTGAAAATATGTCCTAGAATACCACAGTTTAAAAAATAAATGGCTAAAAACAGAATACTTATAACTAAAAGACCACAGGGAACACTTTTAAAATTGATTAGAAGACTATCAGAGTGGGACTGTAATCCATTGAACCTAGGACCTAAAACTTAGTCTTTTAGTTCTTGTTTACTTTTGAATTTATTCCTGGATTTTCAATTTTAAAGACTGTTTGTTTGCTTATAATTTCAATCAGCAAAACCTCTCCTACCTTTATTATGTTCTTTTTACATGTTTTATTCAAACACTGGACATAAAGTCAAGCAAAAATGAAAATTCTGACTGGAAAAATAAGGGTTCATTTTTCTGTGGAAACCCCAAAATGTTAAATGAACTGGCTTCACAACATAGAATGAAAGTTTTAGATGTAATTTCAAGAAAAGAACAAATTTTGTCAAACAAATGAAGATGTTTTGTATGAAAAAAAAAATTATAGGTGAAATTCACAGATTTGTTATTATTGTTCTAGAAAATTCATATCGGTTCTCCTACCAAAATGAATAATGATTGGTTTCCTTGTTGTTGGATTTCTGATAGCAGTTTCATTAGGCTCCGCCCCCCACAGCAAGTCCTTTGGTTTGCGCTGCAGCCGTCAGATTGACACTCATCTTCTGCCTTATTTATTAAAATAAAAGATCCCTTTTGTCCAAAAATGCCAATCAAATAATATTAAAATAAGTTTAAGTTTCTTTTAGACAGAGTTTTATTATGTTGCTCACACTGATGCACAGCAGCATCAGTTCCAAAGGTTTTAAGAATCTTTTTTTCTTTTTTTTTTTTTGATGAAAGTTTAGGGTAAAAGTCCTTGATTATTTTTAGAAATATTTATGACCTAAGCCTCACTCCATCATCAGAGAGAACTTCAGAAGTTCAGCAGCGACAGAGGAACCCACATTAGCAGAGCCTGTTCTCACTCATGGGGCAGTCTACTTGCTGGGTGGTGATGGATATTTCCAGGAGGGATTCGTGTCACATGACGCCCTCACCTCTTTGTCTCTCCCGGCCGTGTGTGATCCTAAAGATCCTCCTCATCTTCATCCTGGGCTCTCCAGAGTTCCGTGCTCGGCCCTTTTTCTTCGAGCCCTTCTCCACCGATGAGTCCTCCTCATCCTCTTCTTCTTCCTCCTCCTCCTCCACCTCCTCTTCCTCCACATACTCATCTTCAGTGTAATATTTGTCTTCTTCGACGTGAAACTCCTGCTTGACTAAAGCAGAAAGAGAATACATGAAACGCTCCTCGGAGGGGAATTTGTTCATCTATCCGCAGTCTTCCTCACCGGGAACGGAGATGCTGCGGCGGGCTCGAGATCCAGAGCCCTGCAAGCGTTTCAGGGTCATTCCCGACCGCGTGGTCATGGGGGAGGGAGGGCCTGGCGAGCAGCTGGGCTGGACCTTCACAGCTCGCTGAGCGTCGCCACACCACTCGGTGACTGCAAGCAGACGGAGCATCAAACTTTACAGCAGAACTTGAAAGTCACAGCTCTTCAACATTGGTACCGTCAAGAGGTTAGGAGTAAGAAACATGAATTTTCTTCTATTTATCCTTAAAAAACTTGGATCTTATTTCCAAAAAGTATTTATAACGGTCTTAAATCAAGGCAGAAATATTACAGGAGGTCACAAACCGTCTGGACTCCTCATGCTGACGATGAAGCGGTTCAGCTGACAGCGCAGGAAGTTGCGCTCCTCCTCCAGCTCCTCAATGCGCTTCTGCAGCCAGGCGTTCTTCTCCAGGGAGACGTACAGGTGAGCCCGCAGGTTGGAGACCAGGATGAAGGTGCTGTATGGAGAGTGAGGGGGCTCCTGCACCCCGGGGTCTGCAGGAGGACAGGAAGAATCAAACGGGAAGGCGGAGAACAGGGAAAGAGGAACATCGTCCACCGACGCACCGTCCATCATCTGCTGGCCGTGGTTCAGGTGGAAGGAGGGGGGGCGCTCCGCGTTCTCCGCCAGGGGGAAAGAGACCTCGTAGGCATCCAGGTACATACCCCCACCTCCTCCTCCTCCACCTCCTTCACCTTCTTCTCTTCCTGCAGCTGCTGAGGATGTCGATGACTGTGGCCCATAATGCTCTGAGACACCTAAAACAACAGGTTAAGTGAAATTTGAAATGGATTTTATTAAAGGATTAACAATACAGTCAAATAGATTTTCTTTGCAGTGAGGATGTAGTAAAAAATAGATAATAAAAGTGCACTGGAAGTGATTAAGTCAACATAGAAATTAGTCACAAATGGGATCAATTTAAAGGTGATTTAATGGAAAAAGTCAAGTTGTCAAGCATTTATTAATCAATTTAAGCCTTTATATTAAAAATTATACATTTAGTTATAAAATTAAAATAATAAATACAATCAACAATGGGAGAAAGAAAAATGTTTGAAAAAAATGTTAAAACAATTTCTGAAGGTTGAACAACTATTTCTGAAGTCTTGAATATTATTAGCACATATTTAGTTGAAAAAAATCTTTAAAAAAATAAATAAAACTTTTCCAAAATGTTATTCAATTCAATTCAATTCAATTTTATTTATATAGCCCAATATCACAAATTCAATTTGCCTCATGTTACAAATAATCCCATGCCAAAATGAAATGTGACAAGTCAAAGCACACCTTTAGAGGCGTTTCCCATTTAAACACTGATGAAGAAAAAATGTGGGCGTGGCTTCAATTTTATTTAAAATTTCCTGAACTAAACATGAAACTTTAGGAGTTGCAAATAAAAAATGAGATCTGTAGATGTTTATTCTTTAAATATTTACACTTTTTTCTCCATATTTTTCAACTTTATAGGTAAATACTGTGTAAATTACTAATTACCAGCATCCTTTGAAATATTTTTTCCTCATTTTTGCATTCAATTGTCCACTCAAGACTTTTATACACCAACCTTCCTCATTTATCTATTTATTTCATTAATATTTTCACACCTGATAGGTTTGCATGTGTACTAAAACAGAGACTACACACATTAACTTATTAAGAGATACATTTTTAATCACGTGACAATTTTAACATTTTTCTGATTAACTCGGTGAATATGTTGCATACTAATTACTGTTTATCACATATTTTAGAACAGTTAAACATTTTATATAATTAAACACTAATTTATAAACCCTAATTAAAGTGTTAATTTATTACAGCAGTTTTCCCTAAATGACTGTAAAATCGTCTTTAAAAAAACAGAAAAAAAAAAGTTTCTCAGCTAACAGTGAACGTGAGCTCAGGTGTGGGATGCGTCACGTTCCAAAGCCGCTGTTACCTGTCGGGTTTGCGTCGTGTCTGCAGTTTGGAGGGTTCATGGCTGTTCCACAGGTGTACTGATGGGTAATAACCCGCGAGACGCCGTCACGAGTGTCCGGCGGTCCAGAGGGGGCTATACTTCTGTTATACAGGCCGCTGCACGCGCCAACATCCACGCGCTCGCAGCGGCAATTACCTGATTATAAGTGGCCCCAACAGGTGTACCGCGGTAGATTTGACTGCATCACACATGCGCAGAATCGTTCCCCCCCATTTGATTCTCAACAGTAATTTTCTTTACAAAATTCTACAACAAGCTAATCAATTTAAGTTATTTTTAAGACTTCGTAAGTATTAAAAAAAAAAAAAAAAAACAAGATAAGTGAAAATGGTTAGAATTCCTCCACCTATTAGGAACAAATAGTTTATATTTTAATTAAAACAACAAAAATATTTATGACGACGTTTCTTTATATTTTTTTTTATTTTGTATTTTTTGGAAAATATATTCCAAACTTGAAAGTAAATTCAAATGCCTCAAGAATGGAAAAATAAACTAGAGAGAGAGAAAAAAAAAATACAGGAAGTGAGTCACCTGAGAGGGCGGAGCTAAGGAGGCTGGCTACAATGAGCAGGTAAACGCGGAGAAAAGGAAAAACAATCAGAGAGAAAATCATTTAACGTTGAGAAACACGACAAACAGGTGAGAAAACCTTAAAACTTCCCAAAACTCGACATGTTGGAACGACTGAGGGGGGTGTTTCCCCCAAAGTTAACCTAAATGATGTTGATGTGGGGTGGAATCCATTTTTTTCTAACCTTCAGGTCTGACTTTGAGCCATTGTTTTGTGTTTTTGTACTGTGAAGCAGGGTCTCAAAAGTACTAAACAGTTAATCTGTTTTACTGCAGCTCCAACTTGACTCTGTTTTCTATTTCTTCTGTGATCTACTTAATTTTGAGGCTCAAACCGCAACTCTAAAACAACACAAAGGTAGTTTTTAGCAATTATTTGTTTTTTAGTAAGACTAATTTTACTTCGTTACTGTTTATTCTATGCGTACTCGCATAAAATTGATGTATTTGGACTCATTCTTTTTTTTTTTTTTTTACTAATGGCGTTATCATTTTATAGGAAATAAGAAAAAATGAAACATTTCTATTATGAACTTGATTTAAAATAAGGATTCTTTCCATTCCCTTTAAAGCAATTAATCAAAATCTTTAACAATATTTTGTATTTGATGGGTTCAATGTGTCATGCACGCTTTATGTAATAGTGCAAATATGTCGATTTATTATAGATGGTTCAATTATTTGATTTTTATCAACGTATTCAACCAGAAAACAACAGGGGGCTGAAGTTTATCAAACTAAAATTTAATTCGATTTGCGATAAATTTTTGTTTACTTTTTTTGTAAACATATTTAATTTACATTTGATTATCTTAAAAAAAAAAAAACAATGAATTGGGAAATATTCACCTGCACTTTTAAGCTAAAGATGTCCTGAATTGATTTTCGCTCAGCGAATCGGACCGTTGAAATGAACCAAAATCAACAATGAATCGTTTAGTCAACTACAAATTATGACAATAATCCAATTGTTGCTAAAATTAATCATGACACCCCTAATATTTATGATCAGGAGCAATTAAAATGTCAAGAAGATGTCATAATTTTGTTAAATTTCTAATCAATAAATTAATTTATACACAAAATAGATTTGATGTGTATATTTATTGCATTTTTATTTTTATTTTTGTTCTTAATAATTGGTTGGCATAAACCAATCAATATAAAATATGAATGCTTCTATGGATTGTCTTCATTCATTGTTTTATGTTAAATTGTAGCAATATTGCTGGTTTCCCTCATAGAAAAGTAAAAAAAAAAAAGAAAAAGCAGCTCTAATAAATTAAAAATTTTAAACAAATACAAAAAAATCAGTGTCTGTCAGTCAGGGGTCTTCAACTTTTAACACTTAAAGAGCCATTTGGTATAATTTCTTACAGACCAGAAGCCAACAAAAGCCACAAAGGCTCACTTTATCACTATTAATGCACAATATTCATGATTTATTTTTGTCAATTAAACATTGATTTATTAATGTAATGTAAATATTGCAACAATTAAATTACAAAGTATTATCATATTAGTACCTTTCAAAATAAAATCCACCCTGCGTCAAAAACATGTCCTCCTGCTGCAGCAGCTTTACTGAAATTAAAAATGTCAAACATGATTCTTTCTATCTTTAGGATTTTGGTGTGCCACTATCATTGTTTTCCCTTTTACTCTCAGAAATAAATACAGTTTTAGTAGAAGCTATTTATAAAAAAAACTCAAAACATTTAGAATAAATTTAGCTTTTTATTGTAATTTTCTGTGATGTGAGGCACAAGATACACAACTCTAAATCATTTTCAATCATTTTAAACTGCATTTGTTCAAAACTTTAACCATTTGAGTGTAATTTACCAAAATAAAATAACATTTGGAGTCTTTTATTTGACTAACTATAAATTAAAAGAACATTTCTACAGAATTTCTGACAGAAAATTAATTTTTTTTTACTTAGATGTTTGACATGTTAAAATCTAAGCAAAAATTATTAGCAGTTTTCCTTAAAGCTGAAGAGCCACAATAAAGGAATAAAAGAGCAATATGTGGCTAAGTGAAATGGCTTCCGTCAGCCACTTTAATGAAAATTGTGTTTTTGAACAGGTTCTTGTGACATTTTTACATGATGGAGGACATAGATAAAAATCTTTAAGCTCAAAATTGCATTTCTGAATATTTATTCATTAAAAAAAATGCAGTTTGAAAAAAAAAAAAAAAGCGTATTTTTGAAGTAGAAAATAGACGAACACAGGCCAGAAGCTCCTCACTCCAATCTGCAATAGAGACAGGAAAGGGGTGCGGGGCCCACAACTAAGAGGGGAATTTCCAATGACCTCCTGCCGCTCTGCAGAAGCGATCCTCCAGAAAACAATTTTGGCTAAAAGCGGCATGATCAGAGTGAAAAGACCAGCGGGAGTGGGTCTTGAACCTAGGTTTATGTTTCAACATATGCAGGCCTGCTTGAGTCTAAATAAATTGGGTCCTCATTAGCTCCTCCCTCTCAGCTGCAGCATGGCGAGCAATGACGGGCTGTCCCACTGCAAACTGGCGCTGGCCTTTGCCGTCATCATGGACCTGCTGGGGGGGACCGCTCTGCTGGTGGGAATCTTTGCCCGTCTGCAGATCAAAGGACAGGATTACGGAGACATGCTGGTCTACAGTGGTACGTATGTTTATCTGTAAAAACATCCAGAAGTGTTCCTGCCTCTAACGCGCACACGGGCGGCGTGCCTGCAGGCGCTCTGCTCGTGGTGGTCTCCCTCGCCGGCTGGGTGTTGTGGTACAGCGGGAACATCGATGGCTTGACCACCAGGAAGGAGCTCGGACACATCGGCAGCGCAGTGGACAGGCTGGCGCACACCCTCAGCCGGAAGATGCGCTCACGTAGAGATCGCCACTGAGCCTGTCTGCTCCGCGGCGATCGCCGCGTCTGTCAGTATTTTGCCTGAAAACTGAGGTCACGAGCATTCCTACTGCTTTGTTACAAAAGTGTTTTATTTTTTACGCCTGTCAGATTTCAAATAAACTTTTGGATTAAATCTGTTTTTCTTCCACTTTAATCATAAAGAGATTCCTCATGAACACAAAATGTTAAATAGGTTTTACTTTGATAATTGTTTTTAGACAGACTTTTTCCTGAGGATTATCTGAATCGGATGTTTCCTTATTTTGTAATCAGCAGCGAAAAGTGCAAGGAGAGCCGGAAAACAGGCATAGTGGGAATTCTTGAAGACCAGGTCGACGATGTACATGACCTTTGACTTCTGTGGAGGGCGCCATCTTTAAAAAAAAATAAGATTTTTTTTTTTTCCGAACACCTTAAAGGATACATCTATACAAAACCAATTAAATGAAGCTTAAATACTGATTAAAAAACCTTTATACTCTTATATTTTTAATTGTTTCAGTATAAACCAAAGATGCCAAAATGTTTCAGATTTAGACCAATAAGCTAAAAGTAGAATAAAAACGTTGGTAGATTCCGAATAAAGAAACTGAATCTGAATGAGTTCAAAGGTCAAAATATTCAATTATAACAGGATGAAAGTGTGAAGTCTGCTTTGAGAGTTTTGACATTTTTGTGAAGCCTTAAAAAACATCCAACAGATTAAAACTTTACTTACAATTTTATGAGTATTTGAAAAGATTTGAACCCTATAGTAGCCTCGAGGTCACCGGTCCGTCTGCCAATCACATCAGCCGTTAATAATAGAATAATACCCTAATATTACAGTTTCCATTCAAAAAGTAAAATGAAGGCTTCAAAAAGTAGTTTGGCTTGGAAATTTTGGTTTAAAGCAATCATAAGAATTATAAATTCTTAAAGTTTTGTAGTGGAGTTTTGGCAGGTTTTTTAGGCATTATTTTTTACATAGTTTTGACTTTTTCTAGGCCTTGTTTTGGGATTTAGACTTTTTTATTCTGTCTCTACACATTTTATCTTAGCTATAAACCATAAAAACAATTTGATCAAATTTTTTAAGGATTTTTGGAGTTAAAAAAGGACAAAATGTACTACTCAGAATTACATTTTTGGATGGTTTTATTGCAGATTTATTGTGTAACATAATTCAAAATGTTTATTATTAAAATTATAAAGTTGCTGGGGTTGTACTAAAAATATGGATATCAAGTGTTACACAGACCACAGTTTTAAAGATAGATTATTAGAGCAAATTGTAAAGTAGTAAAAATGCTCAAAAAGAGCCCAACTTTTAGGAATCCAGAAAGTTTTAGATACAAAAATTAGCAATTTGTCAGATAGCAAATTAAAAATGAGGAACCTTATAAACAACAAACTTCAGTGTGAAGGGAAGTGATACGGGCATCTGGCTGCTTCTGATGGAATATGATCTGGTTGCGACAGATAACCAGCAGTGTTTTGCTCCGCCCTCACCACGCCGCTGTGGTACCCTCCAAACCAAATTGCTGCACCGAAGCTCCTCTGTGTCCACAGGTTGATCTGGAGATCAGTGACTGTCTGAATGTGAACTAGATGTCTTTGAAAATGAGCTCACTTCTCTGTAAAGTTAAAGAGAGAAAACAAACCTGATTTTTAGTTAAAAAAAAAAAAAAGATAAATGATTTATTAATTTATTCAATTCTAAGAATTACATTTCACCTTACGAATAAGTCAAACATTGGACAACTGTCATGTATCAGTTCAAAATTTGAATTTTTTTTGTAACAAAAAATATAAATAAGGGGATTTTTCTTTTTTCTGTTCATTCTAATTTGAATTTATTGCCTAGAAACATAACATAAAAATTGCATCTTAATGTATATATTTTTTGCTTATATTGTTCTATACATTTGAGACTGTAACTCTGCAATGGTCAATTATTTTTCTAAGATTAGATTTTTTTTAATTAAATATGTTATTATTTTTTTAAGCACTTATTGCTATTTACTTCTACGTTAGTAATAAAACATAAAATATCCTACTTAACTTGAATGGGATTTCTGTTCTGAATCAAGAATATATGATGGTATTTTCGGGTGGATTTTGCCGCCCTCTGCTGGTTAAAACTATATATTACATGGATTAAAGATGAATTTGAGAACCCCAAAACATTGAGTTGAAATAATAAAAAAAAAAAAAAAAACAAGGAAACCTGAAAGGGGAGAAAAGAATTGAGTTTGGATCATCATAAACAAAATTATTCTCCATTAATAAAGATATCACTACAAATCACCTATATGCTTAAAAGTCTGCTTTACCCTTAAGTTGGGGGATATTTAAGGAGCACGGAATCAATCTTCTTTATTTAGAAACCAATTGCACAAGTCTGGTCAAAGATCTGGGAAAGGACTTCACAGCTCTGTTTTGGTCCTTACCAGTTTTCCATGACTCTTTCTGTTTTGTGTAGTGGCCAAATCCTCCTTACGCGGCCCAACATCACCTCTTTTACCTCCCCGTCTCCCTTCTGCTCCTCCATTTTAATCCCCGCGCTCCTTATAGTCTAAGGATTCCCTTCCCCAAAGCTCACTCTAAACCGAGGCTGTGGGTTAAAGGTGAGGTTGTGGATTGTGAGAGGAGAAGACTTGTTTACAGAGCCCCATGCAATGCAAGACTGTTAATCCAGCAAAGCCAGATACCTCATCGTCTGAAGGGGAAGTCTTTTTATCTAAAAGAGGAAAGGTAATATAGTTAAAGTGAGGTGCAGATCACTGAGAACATGGACTGAGCAGCTTCTGTCTGCCCCTGCATAAAGATTCTTTCTTTATCAACCGTACTGTTTAAACATTCAGGTGCTCCAGGACATGATAACCTTTTCCCCTTAAATTTATATATTTATTTTGTTACTCCATTGCTTTAAAAGATATAGGAATGCTCAAAATTTCCCCTAAAACTCGGCTCGTGGAAAGATTTATTTAACTTCAGAGCCGGGTGATTTTTACCTGAGCAAAATTTTTTACAAGATAGATAAATTCTTACGTGTCCAAGGAATGGATAGACCAAAGGCCGAGTCTCCATTATTATAACTTTTTATTTTATTTTTTGGGAAGTTTTTGTTCTCAAATTCCAAATTTTTCATAAACTTTCAGTCATGTTTTTATGATCTTCTTATGTTTAGATTTTCCATTTTGTTACATAAATCACAGTTAAAAATAAAAGAAAACCTCTCTAATTTATCATGTGTTGTCATATTTTACTGTATATTTTATGACAAAAACTTTTAATTGGGAATATTTTTTCATGCTTTTAGAACAAAAGTGTACTAGTGTTAAAGAAATTATCTTAATTATTTAATTTACTTGCTTTCAAATTCTACTTTAGATTTAATCACATTTCTCAGTAAAAGTGAAGATCAAGAAAATCAACCAACGTAATGGATAAAACTTTCAAGACAACAATTTAAGTTTTATTTTGACATTTCTGAAGCTTAAGGTGTATTCAGCTTTAATACATTTAAATGTAAATTATGCTCATTTGCATTTTTTTTTTTAATAATTGCAAATAATATGTTGTTGTTTTATTTTAACAGGTAGGTCAATTGAGAAGCATTTCTCCTTTACAACAATGATCTGAGTTTGCAGCGATAAAACAAAAGCAGAATGACAATGTAATGTAAGTCACGTACAAATGAAAACATGACATATTCACACATCAATATTTACAATAAAAAGTCTACAGGAGGCACTAAGTTTATGTTTAAAATAAAAGGACAGAAGGAGATCCATAAAACCCAAAAATCACATCTATTAAATATATTTATATGTAGCATATAAGCATTTAGAATATGCTTTGCAGAGTGAGTGAATTAAATATTTCTTGATTTAACTCTTTAAGACCTGAGGCGTAACACAAAATGTTTAACATACTTCAAAATCATACATTTAGTTTTGTTAGTATTATTCCAAAGGTGTAGACTGGAGAAAATCTGCTGCAAATCATTGAAACCATTTTGAAGAAATGATACATCAGTCTCTACGAAAAGGATGGATGCGTACAAAATAGTGTCATCAGCATAAAAATGCATGAAGGAATTTCCAGCAACAACAAGCAAAACCAGTATTTAAGTCTTTTGTTTGATCAAATTTTCCATTGTTGTTTAACATATTTACTATTTTTTTTCGCCTATTATTTTGTCATTAGTTAGCCATTACATATTTACATATTAAATACTTTAATCCTTTAGTCTGGCTACTAATATATCATATTATGTTTTAGAAGAGCAATGGTTTTCTTTGGTTCAATTTATCCTTTTTACAGATTTGTTCAACGTTTTATAAATATTTTTAGCTATTTTAATTGTTCTGATTTTTCCTCAGCTTAAGTCAAACAACTTTTTCTGCTTTCACTGAAATGTTAGGTTGGAATGATCCTAAATCTATTTTTTTTCCCTTTTTTTTGTACCTTTTCAGATGATAATCAATAGAAGTGGCAATGTATTTTTTTCATTAAAATAAAACATTTTCCTGAACTGATTTAATATTTTCTACATTTTTTAAAGGTTTTTTTTTGTATGTTTTTTATTGGTTATAAATCGCCATTATTTTTAGTTGTAACTTATGTTGTTTTTTCTGCTCTCCTATGCTTTCAAATTAAAATCCAGCTTTTAATTTGTCTAATTTTTGTTGCTTGTTCTGTCTCTTTTCATCCCAGTTAATACTGTTTTTGTAATTATTGTAACAATTTCTGTAAATCGTCATCTTTCAAATCCTATATCTATATTAAAGAAAAAGACAGACTATTGAGGCTTTCAAGTTTTGCTTTCCAGTAATCCGTCTGTCTTTTTCTTTTCTTTCAGCAAATTTTGAATTTTTGCCACATTTGAATCAATCTAATAAAAAAGTGAATTTGAATTGTTGTATGATATGGTAAAGCACAACAAATGCATTAAATAGTAAAAAAAAAAGTTTTTTAATTCAATTCAATTTGGGGATTTTTTTCATTAAACTTAAAGGATAAAGTTCTCAAAATAAAGTGAGATATTGTGTATTTTTGTTTTAATAATTTAATTATTAGTGATTATAAAAACAGTTCCAGTAACTAATAAAGTACTGCATGTGTCTGAATCATTCAAACATCATTATTTTTTTCCTGTGTTTGTACAAACAATGACTAAAAGCTTCAATGACGACTTCAATGTTCGGACTTCAGCACGGTCCCGTTTCAGCTCGGGACGATTTTGAGTCGCCGACTGTATCAAGGCATTCCACGGAGTTGGTCAAGAGGTTTAAAAAGCGTTTGACATAATGACCCCTGAGCTCAGCAGAGTCCAGACTGCTGGTTTCCCACCCACTCAGAGGAAGGTGCTGCAGCTACATGCACAGATGCACAGTGACAAGAGAAGCAGATGGTGAGGTCAGCAGTCAACACTCCATTAAGTACATTTAAATCCTGTACTGACTGAAGCACCAACACCCTCCACCCACCAAGCTCTGTAGATTTAACCGTTAAGTCTCAAGGACCAAAGTAGTCCAGGAAAGCTTTTACTTTGTTGTGTCATCTGATCAGGTTTGGAGCAGATAGGCAACACTCAGTAGTTAGCGTGTCCATTTCCATGTCCGCCTGACATTTTTCTGAAAATTTCAGCCATATTTTTTACTCGTTATTTCCACAAAAGTGGCACTTTCAACAAAATATGACATTTCAACTGTCAGATTCTGTGTTAGGATAATTAAGCGCATCTGAAGTTTGCCATAATTTATGTTTTTCAACTGTTTCAGCTTATTATTAATTTACAAACTTGTTTTGTGCATTTTTTTCAGCTGACATTTGGGTCATTTATTATATTACATAAATTTCTCCCTAAAAAGTCGGCAGTGTTTTGCTTTGTTCCATTTTTTAGCTACAACACACAGTCTTCAATTCATTTATTAGGATTTTTTGCAGTATTTTAAGCATTACTTTTAATCATCCTGCTTCTTTTCAACTGTTGTTTCAGCTGTTTTTGGTTTTCAGTTCTAAATTCAACAAACTCATATATTGTTTAGTTTTCAGGATACACTTTTTCAGATATATTAGCATTTCACTTAATATTTACAGATAAAAAAAGCTACATTTTATTCATTTGAAGCCAATCTGGAATGTGTTGCAGTTCCTCAAAAGACCACTGAAGCAGGTTGCAAAATGGAGCAATTGTCTATTGATTCTCAAGTTTAAAACTTCACATAAAAAAGTACAAAATAATTAAATAAATAAATCATTTTAAAAAGCACATTCAGGTCTCAGAAGCTTTATTAATTTTTGGTTTCTAAATTTATTTTCTTGACAATCGTGAAAGCTTAAATACAAATAAATAAATAATTTAACGCTAAAACATATTTACATTTTTTAAGGGGGTTGTTTTTTATTTGGCAGCTTTTTTTTTTAATGGATGAATCCAGCAGAGCTTGAAGTTTTATTCTGCCTTTTTTTTTTTAGTCTAGCAGGGCTGAGCACTTTTGATTTTAATTTTCCCGTTAACTATATAAGAGAGAACTGGACTGAGTGGGTGTGGCATCAACTACGGAAAATGCCTTATGTCCATTTAGTCGCCAGTTTTCCACAGTGCCAAATTTACCATGTTGGAACCAGATGATATTAGTAAGCGGTGATTGGTCCGAGTCAGCATTTCCATGACCACCACTTTTGCAAATCAGGAGTGAGCTCATTAGAAAACCCCACCCCTTCTATCGAAAATTTGTCAATCAAACATTTCAAACATTCGAGGCGAGGGTCAGCGGGCATACTGAGGTATCTGATTGGTCAGTTCACCTTGAATAACTTCCAATAAAGAAAATATTTCATGAAACAGAAACAAAATAGGATTAGCAAGAACATTTTTCAAAATGTGTCAAAGTGGTTATTCTGACAAACATAATGACTGAGTAAATGCTGTTTATTTCTCAATTGAAGCTTATGGGGTTTTGGTTTTCTGGGACCAGCAGGTACTTGGTATTTGGAACGCGAGGGGGGAGGGGTCACTTAGTCCAGTTTTCTGTTTACAGTCAAGGATTTCTGCCCATTTAGAATGTGGGATAATTAATGCAGCTAATGCACGGCTTTGTATTGAATTGATAGATGTAGTCAAAGATAATTGGATCTTTTGGTTAAAGTGTGAAGAACATTTTGAGAACGGCATGTGCATTACAGAGTAACATCTTTTGGGGGAGGCGATGTAGTCATGATGGACGGCATCTCCTTTGCTAAAGCATCTTCAAAGCAGAGAAAATCTGAGATTTTGCAATCAGTGACTATTCCAAATCTCCATGGTAACCCCATCTCCCCACAGACTGCAGTTCTGGGGGTGGGTTAGTGATCAACTACACAGTCTGGCTTCTTCAGACACAAATGCTGGTTATAGAAAGTAATGCTATGTCCCACAACTATTTGTGACCCAACTGGTGTTTTTTTTTTTTTTTACAGGAGGAGGTGCCAGCTTATCGTAGTTTTTTGGTTATGTCATACACTACAGAGTTTTCTGCTTGTTAAATCAAGTAGTGTCAAAATTTCAAAATGTCTGACTTCTTTAGGCTCAAATTTTCCAATTCATCAAACACTAGACAGAAGAAAACAATTTCGCATTTATTCTACAGATCTATTCATTTTTCATGGGTGCAACCCACATGCAATTGAGGAGAAGATTCTGAACACGATCTTTATTATAAGAAATAATCTGCTAAACCAACACCTTTTGTCATTTATATGAATATTAGAATTATTATTTGAAATGTAAAAGTCGATTGGACTATTGCAATTTTTTTTAAATATTAGAATACTGTCCAGCTGAGTATATTCAATTTTTTGTTATATTTCTTTTGATTTTACGCTTAAAGTAAAACAAGTAGTTATCAGTCAAATACAGTTTTTCTCAATCGCTTTGGTGCGTTTCTCAGATCAGAATTGAAGTTCTCATAACTATTAGTTCAACCTCCACAACACTTAGTCATTTGTGCACATCATAGTAGCAAGATCTCCTCTCTCTGAAGAAACTGCAAATGATTTTGGACATGAATCAGTTGCTTTCATACATTCTCTGCTGTTTTTTGACATTTTCATTTGCTTTTGTCATGTCAGTCAAAATCAATTATACTTATGGATGCTGAATAGTCGTTCTCAGTAAAACTAATAGTCTTACTTTCATTGCTTGAGTCATTACACTCAAAATTGTTGAACTTATTATCAAATGTCAAATATTAGCCATCTGTCAAGCAAATTCTGGACCTTTCTTTATCATTTCTTCCTGGAAATGTCTCCAAAATTGAACATTTGATCTCAGGTGAATTTCAGCTGTCACTCATGAGGAGGTGTGTGCAATTTTACAGTAGTTGTAACCAACGACAAACAACTTGTTCACTGTCAATTATGGATGAATCCTATGAATCGTCAATGGAAGATGGGTGAGGATGTGGGGAGGAAAGGGAAGGGGAAGAGGGAGATATAGGTGGATTCCTAATGAAATAAGGGCTACAATTGTGGACCATGTAGTCAATCACGGCCTCACCATGGAGGAGGCTGGTCGAAGGGTGCAACCCAAGATTGGAAGAACTACTGTCAGTTCAATAATTCAAACATTCCGTAGGGAAAACAGGTATGCAAACAGTAATTTACTGTACTGTTACATGTGCTGTATATTGTTCACAGCTCTACCAAAAGGGTAATTTTATGTTTAACATCTACAGTGACTTTACTGCATATTTCAGATGGCTGTATAAGTAGGCCATAGTGCTGTCTTGAACATTTTCAGGTGTCACCAAATATGTTTGCAATGGAAAACACTGAAATTATAAACTGTCATAGTGAAAACACGACAAAGTCATTTGACTATCTTGTTCATAAAGATGGCGTCAAGACTTTTCATTTTGATGGCACTGACAGTTTCATTGACATGAATACTTGCTTTTGAGGAATGGATTATCAGTTTTGAGCATGTGACGTGCTTTTGCAGGTTATCCACCAGGTTTTGCAGTTTGCACTAATTGTTTAGAGAAATGCACTAACTGTTGTGCAAATGTTAATAGTGTTCTGAGAAACGCACCAAAGCGATTGAGAAAAACTGTAACACTAGGTTTGAATTTACAAAAAATATAAAAAAATAGGAGCAAGAACTTATCATGATAAATTAATCAATATGTGTATATAAGACCAAGAAAAGTGTGTTTAACACACAGCAGAATCCATGTTCTTTGGATATGAAATAAAACATTTAGATACTGTTTATGTAGAGTTTATTTTAATTTTGAACAGAAATCTTCAAATCATGAAGTTAGAATGTGATAATTACAAAAAATATTGAAACTTCTGCTTCCGTGCAAAAATTTTCTATTTTTAATGAAGGCTCCATGTTCATCTTTAGATCTCCACCAACTTCTGCACAAAAATAATCCTTTCAATTAAGCTAACACAAGGAAATGAGAACCACGTGACCAATTAATCAGGTTCATGTAGCCGCTGAGGCTCCACCTCTGACTGACACATATGTGGTTGGTGTCAGCAGGTGGAGGTTGATTTTGGCTGCTGCTGCTGTCAGACACAGCATCTCTGCTCATCGCAAAAGGTAAGACCCAAACCACGGTGCAAATGGAGCTGTGGCGGTCTGTTCACGCCACGCTCAGAGATGAAGCTGCAGGAGATTTTGATTCAAAAAAAGAATGTGGTGGATATAATTCTGTTTTTTAATTTAATATTTGGCATTTAAGACTTTTTTTGTCAACTCACCTGAAGCTACTGCCAACATTTTGTGTTTTGATTTGTGAAAACTGGGGAAAATGTTCTCTAATGTGCTTTAAAAACATGCAAGACAGCTATCGACCCCTTCATCACAATAAAATTGAGCCTTTCTTGAACCATGTGCATTGAAATAGACATATACAATATTTAATGGCAATTTCCCATCAAAAAGCGGGATTTTTCCCTTATATTTCCTTTATGTCTGTATTTAGTTCCTCTTGGGATTATTTCCGCACAGAATAGAGCCCTTTCGTATCATGTAACAGCATTTTCTCTCCTTTTAACTTTCATAAGCTGCCTTGAATCTAAAATAGCAAGGAGGGATGCCAGAACTTCCTGACGCACAACATGTTACTAAAAGATAAACAACCCTTAAGATCTGAACTAAGTTGCCAGTGTTACTCCTGCTTGATTGGCTTAATAAGCTTACAAAGCGGCTTCTGTTCTTTTCACAGCATTTGTGTCTCGGGGCTTGAAGCGCAGGCAGAGACCAGGATCAACCACGGACTGTCCACTGTTTACTACAATCGCAAAATAAAACTCATTAAGTTGGAATTGTCTTACGATCACCCAAGAAAATCTGCCCGAATTCACAGCTTCGCCTGAGGGTAAACGCTAGTCGCAGCTATGGGGAACAGCAAGAGTGGCGCCGTGTCCAAGGAGATCCTGGAGGACCTGAAGCTCAGCACCAAGTTCTCAGAGACTGAGATCGTCCACTGGTACGAAAACTTCAAGAAGCAGTGTCCGTCGGGCCGCATCACCAAAGAGGAGTTTCAGAACATCTACAGCAAGTTCTTCCCGGAAAGCGACGCCAACACATACGCCCAGCACGTCTTTCGTTCTTTCGACACCAACGACGATGGCACTTTGGATTTCAAGGAGTACATCATTGCCCTCCACATGACGTCGACAGGGAAGACCACCAGGAAACTGGAATGGGCCTTTTCGCTGTTTGACGTGGACAAAAACGGATACATCACCAAGTCTGAGGTCAAAGAAATCTGTGCGGTGAGTTTGAGGCAGTCTTACAAATTCTTTACACGTCTATAGATAATCAAGTCATCTGCATAGAACTTCATAACTGACGTCTTTAAAGGAAACAGCAATTCCAATCCATTGGAATGAGCGTAAAGTTAAGCAAAGATAAGATAACATTTGCCATTCTAGTTCCCCACAGCCTAGAATACTTAACAGGAGTAATAAAAAAGCTTAAATTGAAGATATTTAAACATTTTTCAGCTGGTGGTTTTGAGGAATGTTGATTTTATTACCTTGTAAGGTCTTCATTTTCTTGCACTTTACTGATGAGGATTGATCTGCCAATTGGTAGTGCGCTTGCTAAACCTTTAAACTCACATTACTGAAGCACTTCGAAAGAAATTAAATTCAGATATTCTAACATAATCAATAGGCATAGAGACAGCAAAAAAAGCAATTTCATTATTCAAATGGTATAATTTGGATTGATAAAGGCGGACAAAGGTTTACTTGATAGTGTACTCGAAAATTGTGAAATGTATTTGTTAGACTATAACATAGTACTCATAGGGGCTTCCATTGTGGTAATTTATCTGAAATGTAACGTCTGCTAACTCATTTTTGAGGATTACACCTGTGGATTTATCATTCTGGCAGATTAATCCCAAGACGCCGTCTGACAAGAACACCCATGAACGCACACACCTTATCGACTTACCGATCGACTGAAAACCAAAGGAGGGAAATCCCGTCTTAAGTCAAACTTAACTAAGCGGCATTTGGTCTTAATATGTGTCGCTGAAAATGACAGGATCCACTTTTAATGCAGTGACATTAAAATGGATGAACATATTCTTCAATCTCAGACATAGTACGGTTTTTATTGACCTGTTGTCTTTGAATTGACTCCCATTTTGAAGCAATTGTTGTGTACCAACAACACTTGTTCACAGAAATTGAAATGATTTCTTTCTGTTCTCTTCACAGTCATTCAACACAGGCTTTCATATAGAAAACAGATTTCACTTTGATAGATTAAAGCTCATCTCATCACGGAACAAAGTCAGAGTCAAAGGGGGCAAGTGGGTTAATCCCACATGTTGCCGATTTTGTCAAGAGACCGCTGGTCAGTTTGTAACTCGGACAAAATCCTTGAAATTAAATGATGAATGGGTTCAGTAGTCCCAGTAATTATTCACATTGAGTAGATCCACAGGCAGCGACGTTGAACTAATGTGCCTTATCTGTGTTCAACAGTCTATTTTCAAGCTGATTCCCAAAGATGAGGTAGACGACCTGCCAGAGGACGAAAACACTCCTGAGAAGAGGGCGGAGAAACTCTGGAAAACCTTCAACAAAGGAGACAACGGTGAGAGGAGATGGGTTGGATGTGGACACTCAGGGGAGTTTACAGCTAAAGTCCAGTGTGACAAAAAAGTAAACACAATAATGCTCAAAATTCATAAAATAACAGTAATCATGAGTTATATTTATGTTACTTTCTTGTATTTGAAAGTTGTACACATATTTACATTTGTTGACCATACTTCTTGCAACTCTTCATCCCACCCCATCCAAAAAAAGGAGCTTGCAAATCCTACAAAGTGACAGAAAAAAAAGTCATTTCACAAACCTGATCAGCGCCACCTTTAGTCAAAGTTTAAAATGACCGTAAAACACACTTTTACCCCTCTTTTGTCTCTTAGAAAAATCTGAAAACTGACTTAAACGTAGTGATAAAGAGGACTAGCACTCATATTTTTCAAACTTAAGTCACAATAATAATTATGTATATTTGACCTTATTGGATCAAAACCATCTGACGTTTGTTGGGAATACTACTTGAAGTTGCAATATACATTTTCTAACAAATCACATACAGTGCAAATATCTTAATCTATATGTGGAACAATAAAAGTATTACTTCCTGTGATCCCCGCCTGCAAAAACTTCTGCTTAACTACATTACATTAGCTTGAAGCATCCATTGCATAAGGTTTATTTTCCATATCTGGCTGAAACAATGTGTATATTTGCAATACTTATCAGTACTTTTTCCTTTTTACTCCAGACCGAATCGCAGAGGGAGAGTTTGTCCACGGACTGTTAAACAACGAGGAAGCCCTTTCTCTGATTCAGTATGAGCCAATGAAATAAAAAGTCTGACGAAGAGGAGTCATCGCCCATCCGCTCCGGCCACTTTCAGTCCCATCCTTCATTCTGTTAATGCAGTGACGCCTGAACGCACCCTCACACACGCAGGAGGCGCGCCTGTAATGCGCCATTGCCCCACATTGAAATAATCTCCAGCTTGGTTTTGTAACGTTTGTTTGTAACTGCAGATGAAGCTAAAAAGTGTGACTGAAGCAAAAGTTTTTATCTCTCTGAAGCAAGCCCTTATGGTTGACGTCTTCTTACCTGTGTCACCAAAAATTGAACCAAAACTGATAGGTTTTTTTTTGCTCACTTATTAATGGAGACTACAATGTTTGAGATTAGGCTATTTCTTCTAGAAGAATCTGTGTTGATCTTAGACTGCAAACAGATGAATTATAACTGTGTTTTCCTGCATCTCCTGAAGATTAGTTTCATTATTTTAACCTTTTTAAACATTCCCATATGTGTATTATGATTTTCAATATTGTCTTTTTTTGGTCTTTCATGTATATTCTTCTGTGTAGTTTGCTAGTACATTTGGAGAGTATTCCTAGTTTTCCTTTGTAATAAATTCAACAAGTAAAGATTGTAATAAAAATAAAAAAAATTACAAAGTAGTTTTTTTTCTCCTTTTTGACACTTTTTTTCTTCCTTGCATCAAAATATCATTATTTTCTATTTTTCCTTTCTTTGGAATGACAGCAAGCCATCAAACTGGGACACAAACAGAGAAGAGCAGCTACAAACAGTCATTCAGACGCAACTCCTGCAGGCTAGAGGGTAACGATCGCTGTAAGAAAAGGGAAAATGACACGGATACTTTTATAGAGCTCTTTAAAATAAATACCCTCTCAATATCATCCGTATCTTCATCATGTAGCAATGAGACTAAAAACTTCAGACATTGGGTATTAGAAATCGACCCACGTCAAGAGGCAACGGACTAGAATTTTTACACATGAAATGCGTTCGGTGACAAATGCAACATTACATTAGGCCTGTTGGAATTTCTCTTTAAAGTGTGACAGACTCCAGAGCAACTTGTATATGTTTTTATTTCTTCTTCATTATGCATGTTTTGGCTCCTGTGATTTATACTCCGGAGGGACTACTGCTGTGGAAAGTACGGTTTGTTTTGAAAAAAAAAACACACCGAACTTTTTGATTTTGACTAAAAAACACACACTGTAATTATAATTAAAAGACCGCAGGGAGCGATTTTACAATAGTAAAAGCAAATAGTTGCAGAGGGAACAGAGTATTTTGGAAAACATCCAAGGATTTTTAATTCTACAGATATTCCACAAACTCCAAGATTTTTTAAGATTTATCTGTGAAAAACAACAGTTTATTTCTTTAGGTAACTTAATTCCATGATGAAGAGGCTGAGACGTTTGGATCCACGTGCAAATGGTTTAATGAGCAAGGGCAAGACATGGGCGTAGTCAGAGTCCAGCCAAGGCTCAAAACACAAAAGCAGGGCAGAAGGTCAGGGAGGAGGCAAGGGTCAAGGCACAGCAAACCAGGCAAAGGCAAAACCTGCTCAGAGTGTAAGCAACAAAACAAGACTTCGCACTGGAGAGGGTTAAATGCTGTGTGAC
The DNA here is from genome assembly GCA_003999625.1 of Oryzias javanicus. Taxonomy (NCBI): domain Eukaryota; kingdom Metazoa; phylum Chordata; class Actinopteri; order Beloniformes; family Adrianichthyidae; genus Oryzias; species Oryzias javanicus. The sequence continues at coordinate 21,938,310 of CM012447.1, forward strand.
CATGATTATGATGATGAACAGCTGAGCAGGAAGGAGTCTGTGGCAGTGGCTGATGGGAGTTATAGTGTGGAGCATGAGGAATCAGAATTCTGGCGAGGGCTCCCTCTGGTGGTTGGAGATGGGAGTTGACGTCTGAACTGTAACAAATACAATAATATAATGAGATAACAGCTATTGTTTTCACAAGATAATGAAATAAAATTAAAGGCTGGTTTCTGTAAAAATTAATTCATTTTTTTTTCTTGAGAAAATAGAATAATATTCACTGCTTGTGGATCTCACAGCTGTATCAGGATGACATTCTTCACAAAATAAGTTGCTTTTAACCACCAAACTATTCTATCCCACCTACAGTAAGTTGGGTCACAACTAAAGTAATCAATGATAAGTTGATCAGTTAGCTCGTAAGTTTGCCATTTTGGCTCACATCTCTGACACACTATGTTTATCCTCAATTTAGATAAAGGTGGAAATTTAGAAAAACAGTCAATACCTTAGTTACAATTTTCATTAAGAAAAAGAGCAGTAATTTTTTCCCCATAATCTCGAGAGAAAAACCTTTTTGAAATCTCATGGTAATGAGACATTATTAAGACAAAACAAACTGAGAAGACATTAGCAGACAAGGCTGTTGCAGTTATCCGTAGTCATCTATTAAAATCTATGGATTTACGTTTGTATTTTATGAAGCATCACTAGAGATTTTGTAAGGAATTATATATTTTTGATTGATATTTAAAGTTTTATACAATTTCCTACAGTTGTCCTCATGCCAGGATGTAACATGTTTGTTTGCATCTTTAAGATTCAACACACAGATTATTCAAATCGTAAACTGCAGGAAAAGTTTAGAGAACCAAAACGCAAGACAGAAAATAGATGAAAAATAAAAAAAAAGGATGAACACCTTTAGAGTCATTTTACTTTATTTTGTTTCACCAATTAAAATACTAGAAATTTAAACAAAATTTTGTCAGATAAAATCCTTTATTTTTTTATGAAATGTTTGAAATTACACCTAACTGACCAAATAAAATGTAAAACTTTGCTATTTAAATAAATAAAGTTTTATATTAACACAAGCTCTTTGACTTCATGTGACTTTAGAACATACAGCATGCTTGTCCACCTCCATATGGTGACTGTTGCATAACTGCTGCTCTCCAACCATGTAAATGACATTTTTTAATTACTACTGGTGACATTACGGTTCTCTGTGTCTCTGCTGGTCTCTGCTGAACACTCTCACGGCCTCCCTCCTTTTTCTCATTCTGATGACTGGAGAGATTACTGACATAATCTTCTGTCCAGCATCTGAAAACATCTGTGTGACATGCAAATCTGTCTGTCGCCGTCATCTCTGCTCCTCACGCATTTATTTCATTCTGCTATCAGATTTCCAAGCAGCGGTTCAAGCCAGGTGAAGCCAGACTGCAGCTGCTGATACTTAGTCAGAGACAGGAATCACGGATTTCAGAAATAATGAAAAACAGATTTGGAAGAAGATGATGAAAAATTCTGTCCTTTTAGGAATTAGTCATTGCAAAAGTAGATAAAAGCTGTCATTGCAGGTTTCAGCAAAGTCTCTAAGGCTTCACTGACAAGCAAAGATGCTAAGCAAAATGCCAAACTCACAAAATGGTTAAATTTTTTCAAATTTTCACATAAAATCGTTAAAAATTCTGGTTTCATTGCACAAAACAGTACAAAGACAGGCTTGCTACATTTGTATGTGTTTTGGAAAAAAATAAATATAGTTGTGAAGTTTTGCATCTTTTGGAAAAAGTTCAAGAAATCAAGCCTGTTGGTCATAGAAATCTTGACAAATCCAGACAAATGTATTTTTTTGCATTTTTTATGTATAAATTAGAAATACCTTTACTGTGAAAATATGGCACCCTGAAGCTAGGGACCTCAGGTAAATTACACGGGAAATGCCGGTATATTTTATTCCATTGTTTTCTTTTATTTAAATTTTTGCATTTCTAACAAATTCTTAAGAGAGAACCAAAAACTGAAGTGGACTAAACCACCAAGAATATGAAATTATAACAGCTGACCATCACATATTAATAGACGTCTGCGCCTCACCATCGATGTAAAAACACTTTAAATTATTTGTTGGAGTCCCACAAGGATCCATTCCAGGCCCACTTTTGTTCTCCTTTATTGGTTTATTCTTCACATAAAACACATTAGTTTTTACTGGCTTTCAAACAAAGTTGAGGAATCCAGTAGTGGTGGAGTTATGTAAATTTACTTCTGCCCTTTTCAAGCATTACATCTTGACTTTAGTTACTAATCACTATATTTAATGAATCTATTGTGACTTAAAGTGTTTATTGTATGCATCACCGCAAACATCTCTATTTAATTATATCAGTAATAATACCATAATCTTCTTTTTAAATTATTTTTAAATCAGTGCATTTCATTATTTCTGTAGTGACATTGGTATAGCTTGTTGTAAGGTCTCCAATTAATGCTTGTAATAAACCAATAAATCGAAAGCTTAAATGTTATCCTAATTGAGTCTGGTTTTATTTTCATAATATTATTCTGCTTTTTACCATTTTTCATTGTACTGTGCAAGACTTTAAGAAGGTTGGGAAGAGTTTTTTTTTAATGTGCTAAATAAATAAAATCAACATTAACATTCATGAGGATGGTGAACAGGGCTGACATCATTTACCCTGAGTGGTCCACAGAAATGATCTTCATTCAAACCGAAGCAAACTATACCAGGTTCCAAATGCCACAGAAGAACATCCTGGTGCTTGTGAACTCTCAATGGGACAAGAGTTTTCTTGTTCAGTTGAATTTTCCCATCAGCCCATTAATGGTGACGTCTTACAGGAAGTCCAATCCTTGGGTGTAAATATATTGTTTTTTGTGTGTTTTGTTTTCAGTTTGTGTTCTAATCACAATTTTCAAAACGTCGACTAAAATTTAAGCACATGAATGACAACTTTTGATCCCATTGGTTGGAAATTATGAGAGGGAGGTAACAGTTTTTGAAAGACAGTTATGTAAAATTTTACACGCCACAGTAAGACTGTTTTCCCTCAGACTCCTTTGAAGTTCCTTAATTTTTCAGTTTTTTCTTTTTGCCAAATTTGTTTTGTAATGTTTTCACTGACATCTGCCCAAATGTACAAACCTTTGTCCACATCTCACGAAGCAGCTATGGTAGCTCATTGGTTCCAAAAAAGTAGATGACGTTTAAAATTAGGCGGTGTCAACAAAGAAGAGCTGATTATTTTACCAAAACATTTTTAATGAATGAAACTAGATGTCTACTCATTGATGTGATGTTCCAAAACTGTCAACAAAGTTGAGTCCTCTGATTTCTTTTTGTCTTTGCTCTCCCTTGTGATCATGAAACTAAATGGAAATTTTACCCTCAACAAAATGGAAAAAGATATGAATGAGTGTACAAAAACTAGCACAGTTTCAAAGGGTTTGTTCAAGTTTTTTCAAATATAAATTGCTTTTCCGAAGTCCTAGCAGAGTGAGTCCCGTCTCCCCTCTTGTCGACCGTAATCGATCTCATCCATCTCCCGTTCACACTCCTCACATCCTTCAGCGCCGCATCCTTCTACGACCACCATTCCACGTGCCTCCATCAGGCGCCCGCCTCCTGGTCCCCCGACTCCTCCCAGTCCCATCCTGACACCGTTTCCTTCAGCGCTCATTCCTCCGACTCCCACCATTCCGGGTCCTCCTTTTCCCACTCCAACATTACCGATGCCGCCAACTCCAATTCCTCCCCCTCCAACCAGAAAGGCTCCCCCAGCACCGCACACCACCGGTCCAACAGCTGATCCCACTCCTTTGGGCCACATGGGATCCATTAAGGCTCCTTGTTGGCCAAGCTGAATGAGCTGGCTGACTGAGTAAACACTTCCTCCTCCGGCTCGAACTACTTCCTCATAGGAAGGGGCGATGGAGGCGGCTCGGGCCTCCTCCAGCCGTATCCTGGCGCGATGCTTCATCTCAATGATTGTCTTGGTGTATGAGTTGAGCGTTGCCACGGCAGCTGCCATGCAACAGCTGAATGAAAGCCATGCCAAGCTAGGAGGAGCAAAATGAAAATAAAACCAGTTACTGATTTTACACTCTAGAATTACTAATTACACAAAATGTCATAAATTCCATCCACCTGGTATGGATAGGTACAAAAAGTGGGTTTTGTTTTTGGCCAAAAGGAGTCAGTCAACACCCTGGAGCTTCAATTGTTGATTGAAATTGTCAAGTGAGATGTTCTTTTGTGGTTTTCACATCTATGCGTTTTTTAATGGTAATTGGGGCATTATTTTAGGCCACTAACTTACGCAAAAGACCATCCATAGTCCCAGGATTGCGGCCTCCAGTCCTTGGGGACCGATGCTGACAGTCATTTGAAACACTGTGGTGTACATCATGTGAGCAACCATCCCCATTAACCCTGCCAGAGAACGGCAAAGCAGGAAAAAACAGACAAAGAGGTCAGAATTAGTCCAGAATTAAAAAAAAAAAATTAAGATTTGAGTCTGTAGCAGTGCATGGTTGTCAGTACATCTGGTGCTTTTCATTGACTTGATACAGAACTATCAGCCAAATGATGGTTTCTATTATCTGTCTATGGAGGTTACAATCCTTCTGATGGGTTTATCTGAGAGTCGACTGGACTTCTTGTAGATCTGAAAATTTTTCATTTCTTATCCTTTTTTTTATTCAAGTGATAGCTTATGAGAACAAAAGTTTAGTTCCCAGATGGTTGCACTCTATTAACAATTATGAGGGTACACTTTCTTGAAATTTTGTCAAACCATTGTGTGAGGAGGTCTCATTTACCTCGGGAGGAACAGGCTTCGTTAGACTTGACAGAATCTCCGAACGTTTGGTCATTTTGTCATTAAGGTGGACTGCTTTTGTGGATATCCACCGGTTTTAAGGGCTCTTTTGCTAAATTTTCCCCACTGGTTTTTGTGAAACTCAGGATGTTCTTTGGCTGGTGGTGTTGCATCCTCATGACTCCTACTCTGTGTTGAAGTCAAACATCCGATCCTGGTTTTTGCAATTTCAAATCCTTGGTCGCCATTTATTCCACCTTACCAGCTTCAATATAAACTGTAGAAGTCCGACTCTACACGTTATGTTAAAGTCCAGTGACTTTACTGAGATTTTACAGGAACGGTTTGCATTTTTGTGACTGAAACATTTCAGAGAGACTTTACGAAATACATCATACACCCCCCACCTGAGAGAACAGTGCACATGGCGGCAAAGGCGTTGATCTTGAGGGAGCTCATCTCTCTTTTGGCACATAGGCACATGGCTTCAACGCACATCAACAGGAACCCCATCGCCAAAAGACCGATGTACATGAACTCACTGATGACAGACAGCCAGAGCACGCCTGCAAGTAACAAGACAAAACTGAAGTTTTGGAGAACCTGATATGAGAAATAAGGTAACCTGTGCTACAACACCCACCTTGTGTCTCTCCTGGTGTCAGTTCGATGAAACTGCGACACTTCTCCTCCTGATCATCACCTGGGAAAAAGATTGCGTCCAAAGAAACGTCTCAGTTGGATCTTCAAATTTTAAATCAACCGTTAGCTTGAACATTTTTTTTTTTTCCGTTAGCTTGAACATGCTAGTAGCTAGCATGCCTCTGGTCACATTTGTGTGATTGTTTCTGCGTCAAGCATTTAGCTAGTTTAGCCCTTTACATATTGAAATGTTCAGCTCTTTTAGAACAATATTGTTCCAATTTTTCTTTTCCTTTCTATTTTGAGTTGATGAGTAAATTGTTGTTATCGAAAGCTAATTAGTATAGAGTATTTTAGCATCCTTTCTGAATTAATGGCATATTTTTCTAGGCATTTTTAAAAATTTGATTCAAGTTTTAATTTCAATAACAACAAACATTAGCCTACTTACAAGCAGTCATTGCAGATTCATCTAGAACAGAGGTGGCCAAACTACGGCCGCTTAAACTGTCAAATTATATTGATAATCTTTTCTAATGGTTAATTTTATCTCCCCATAGATCAGGGGTGTCAGACTCAGTTGCACAGGGGGCCAAAATCTAAAACACATACTAGGTCGCAGGCCGAACAGGTCAAACATTTATTGAACACATAAAAAAACTAAATTATTAAAACTTTTAAACTGTAACTTTTTTATAACACAAATATGAATAAAAACAGACAGGAATAACATTCCAGAATAAATAACTTTCAATATTTTGCTCTCCATATTAAAACATTCTGTCAAAATTATATAAATTAATAAGAAATAAATTAAAAGAAAAAAAAACCTCATATTTATTTCTTGTATTTCATTTTACATACAAAATTAAACTCATAAATATCCTTAAAGATTTTGGTCTCCATAAAATATGTCAGTCACAATTATACAAGATACCATTGGGTAGTTGATAGTAATAATATAAAATTATCTGGAGGGCTGGATGTAGATATCTTGATGGCTGGATTCAGCCTTAACTTTGAAACAATTTGCCAAAGATTGTGCACATTAAATCGTTGAATTTTGTTTAGGCGTAGAAGGTAGTTAATGTTTTAATTTTTTTTTTACATTCATGTGTGTTTCATCAGAGTCCTAAAGTCATTTTTTCCATTATTCCAACACTACATGATCACCAAATTGCGTTTACCCTTGAGGGACATCAATCAATCGACACCAAAATGAAAACAAAAGTCACATTATTAAAATAAAATCTCCAAAATACCATAAACACTCATACATCTGCTCCTGGTTTGGCCCCAATGTCAAATTTTAGAACTCTCTGTGGCCCACAAATCAAAAGGTTTGCCCATCCCAGATCCAGACAGTAAAACATTATTAGGGATTTGCTTTTATTCTTATTATTGCTTATAAAATTAACTTCCTTGAAAGTTTGCATTTTGTTTATTCTTTATATTATTTTTGTATTTATTTTTCCTGGGTTTTAGAGATGCATTCACATTTCCATTAATCCCTTTTAATTAACATTTTGAGCATTAAGTGCTGTTTAAATAACAGTTCCCTTACATTTTGCAAGTACCTAATTTGCAACTTTTTTTAACATAGCATACATATTCAGGAAGTTTTATGATTTATTTCAAGTGTTTTAGTCAGCTAGCTATATGATTTTTTATTGAAGGTCAGCGTCTTCAGCTTCAGTATTAATTAAGAAAACACACATTTTCTTATATGAGTTTGCATATCCTTGCCAGGTATGTTGTTAAACAATTGGTTTTTATTTTTTCTTTTAATTGTAATTTTTCCACTTAAAATTACATTTAATCAAAAATGCTTTACTAATTTTGTTTTTATAAGTTTTATTTCTTCTTTTCATTGATACAATAAACAAATGTGTCACACACTTTTCCCTCTAAATGTTGATTTTTAAGCCTGCCTCACACCTTTGCTTTGGCTTGATCAACATTCAGCTATTTATTAGATCCATTCAGTTTCCTTGAGTTAAATCTAATTTTTTTTAAGCTTTCTGAGGGCAGGCCTTTCTGAGGACTCACCTTCGTTGTGTTTCTCACAGGAGAGCCAGAAGCCCGTGTGAAAATATCTGAGCATGAACTTGTCTTCCCCCGTCTCCCAGATGTACTGGACGGCGTTGGCTAGTTTCTTTTTCCTTATCAGGGCCAGTTCCTCCTTTTGCAGAGGGGACAGGGTCACGTTGGACACGGGGCTCTTGGGATCTGGAGTGGGGGCCACTGAACAAACAAAACAAAAGTACATGAAGATAAATGGAGTAAATGGAGAAGTGGGAGAAAAAATTTAATTAAAGTCAAATTTTTCGGCAAAATATATATAATTTTTTGAAGAACCTGAATTGAGGCTCTTACAAACCTAATGTTCCTCAACAGTTTTTCTGCTTAAGTCCTCTGTGATCTACATGGAAAATAACAAGTGCAGCCAAACTGCAGGTTGAAAAGTCCAAATGAAATGCAGCTGCAGCCACACACAGCTGAGATTAAAACAAAGCTGGGATTATATAAATCTCACAAGAAAAATGTATGGAAATCAAAGCTTTGTGCGCGATGATTGCAGGGTAGATGTCCTGACGCCTGCACTCTTATCAGATTAAGAGTCTCCCCACGGTGCAGCCGCGCTGATTACGATAGAGCTGATAAATGAGGATGAAGGTAAAGTGGTTTCTGTGTTAAAACATTAGTTTGGATGGCGTCAGCAGGCAGGTGGAGCGGGGAACTTTCCTGCACTGATGTTTCAGTCGTAATTCACGTGTTGCTGAGCTTTGAAACATCGAGGCTACATTTAATCTGACGCTTTGGTGAAATTATAACGCCTAGGAGTCGGCAATTTTTAACAGTAAAAGAGCCATTTTGGCTCGTTTTCTACTGATAAAAACCTAGAAGGAGCCGCATGGTCTTATTTAAGCCTTTACGAAAATTGGGTTTGCATTAATGACATTTTTTTAATAATAAATGCGAATTGTGTCAATTTTTTGGGCAGAAAAGCAAATATATAAAAAGAACCTTGCACCTTTCAAAATTTGATTTTTGTAGTGTTTGACAGAAGCTTAAATAACTTCTTTTCAAAATAAAAGTTGCTCTGTGCCAAACAGGATCATCTTAGTGCATCTCTGGGCAGCTAGTAACCATTGTTGTGCAACATAAGATAATATGTGTGCTTAACTCATATAAGATCAAACTTTTTACCAGTTTTGCTTTGCATATAAAATCTGTGGATTCTGGAAGTAGCGTTGAACAAACAAGACCTCTTCGGGGATGTAAAAACCTACATCATTTATCATCTATGTGGACCTCAGCCTTCAATACATTTAACTAATCTTAATTAAATAAATGCTAATTAAGTAATATTTTCTTTAAAAGTTTACTATTTTAATTTTGTTATTATTATTTTGTTATTTTTTCCCTCTTTGTTCTCACTGCTAGGTTTTGTTATTTTAGTTTGGGGTTGGACCTTGGTAGTCTTAATTTGCGGGCTTTGTTTATTTGTTTTTGTTAAAGGTACATTTTGGTTTGGCCAAGGAGCCACCATGGAGAGATAAAAGAGCCACATATGACTCTGGAGCCGCAGGTTGCAGACCTATAGATGTATGTGCAAATGTGTGTTTTCCATCCTAAAAAAATGTTTAAAAAAAAAAAGCTTCAAAAGTGAAATGATAATTCTGTTAATTAATGGAATTTTTAATACTACCCCTTTTTTAACCTTTTAACAGCGGAGCTCCAGTGTTTATGCTCTTTATTTTACTGTATCTTTTTAATTTTTCACATGTCCAGGTCATAGAATCTACTGGAATGACGTTGATCATGTGAACAATTAAAAAGTTACAGTATGTTTAAGATTTTGTGTTTATGCATGTTAAAGGGTTAAACATGTTTTGTTTTCTATTATTGATTTAAAAACATTTTTAAAAAAAAGCTTTAAAACCTTCAGAAAATGCTAACTTTTGCCCTTTTATTCAAAAATGATTCAAGCTTCACAACTGCTGTTTTAAGAGTATGATGTGACTATGAAATGAGGGTTTAACGGACTATAACTCACACTTCCGTGGCAGCCTCACCTGTGGTGTACGGTTGGCTGTTGTTCCTCCCACAGTTTTTCATCTTCACAGGCGACAGGCAGACGGGCTTCACCACCTTGTGCGTCCCTTCGCACCAGTAGGAGGTGCAGAAAGCCGACACGGACAGCGTGAGGGCCAAGGAGGTGAGGCCCAGGGACAGGAGGGAGCGGTTGCGTCTGGACATATTCTCCAGCATTGTTGCGTTCTGATGGACGAATACTTCGGTTTTCTTGCAAAAAAGTGTCCAACGTAGGTGAAGTGTTGGTTCTTTTTTTTTTTTGCTAAATTGTGTGTTGGACCCCTGCAACACACTGGTGACCTTTTTAGCTTCGCCCGATCCTGGCTGGGTCGGCTCTAGCAGAACCCCAAAAGGGATTTGACGGGTAATAGTGATGATGGATGTTAGAAATGTGGTTTGGGTTTTTCCTTAGAAACCTAAGTTGATAGGAATAGTGACGTTTTCATCCTAAGGTTGCTAACGTTTCTGTTCCTCAATTCCACAACAATTTAAAAAAAAAAAATCCTTGTAAAGGGTAATCAATTGAAAAGAATTAGCTTTAGCCTCCGAAAAAAAAAACAAAACTGCTACTGGCTGGGTCCAACATAGAGGAGGAACACAAGAACGAAGACTTTTCTGTGACACTACAGGAGAAATGTTTGCAGCAGTTGCTGTGATTGATTCATGGAGGATTGTGAAAAAAGAGAGAAAAAAACTGAAGAGATTAAGGATGTTGGACAAGTGGAACAAAGGTCAGAGGCGAAGATGATGAGTGGGGAGATTGTAGGAGGGCGGAGAATCAGCAGTGCGTCGAAAAAAAAAAGATGAAGTGCTGGGATTTAATCACTGTTAGCGGGGGGAGAAAGTGGAGACAGATGCGTGGGGCCAAAGGCTGCACGAGGAACCTCGGCCCGAACCGCGCTGTAGTGTCAGTCACAGAAAACCGGGATTACATCGACGAGTCAGGCAGGTCAGCAGATTTGGATGCAAAACTTTTGTTTCTTTGTGTGTTACGACACACGCCAGCTGAGACGAGATCCCGGCGCCACGCTACCACCTCCTCTCACTATTCATATATTTTCACTGCCTTCCCCTGGGAGGATGATGAAGGCTTAATTCTTATTGTGCGGATTTTGCCACTAATCAGTCCCAACCTAACGGTGCATCCTGTTCTTCAACCTGTCCCCCCTCATCCTGGGGAGGGATTGAGTTTACGAAGAAACCGTAAATCCAGAAATCTCAGGTCTCCCTCAGGATTTGGTAATGTGCGTTAATCTGGGAGAGATTGTCTCATTCTGCCTTCGTCTGAACCATCACCTAAAGAGAAGAAGAAAGCAAACATCTGGATGTAGACATCATGAAAGGTTAAGACAGTAATGAGAAGTCAAACATGTCACAGTAATTCTCAGAGTTTGACCAGGACTGGATTTAATCTGCGATTCTTAAAGACTCTTTGATTTTATTCTAGAAGCTTCTTCAGAAATTCTTCAGTTTATGTTCTTAATATATTGAAAAAAATGTTCTAATGCAACATGACATACATTTGAAATATTGATTTCATGACTAAAATGACATAAACCAAAATATGCAATCATCTCCGTGTTTGACTGTTGCTCTTTATGGTTTTTTCTGCTAATTTGACAAATTGGGACGCAAAACCTCCCAAAAAAGTTTTGACTCATCACTCAACAAAATATCTTTGATTTTTCTCACCTTAATCCACTTTGTCCAAATGTTTCTTTTTTTTTTCTTGTTTAACCCTTGAACAGTTTCGCTATTAAAAAAGTGTCACATCAAAATAAATCAAAGTATGACAACACATGGTGATTTAGATTTTTCTTCTACTTTAAACTGTGGTTAATGTAAGAAAATGGAAAATATAACCATGCTGGAAAGGAAAAATTAGGAATTTGTGAGCAAAAAATTCCTTTAAAAAATATTGATACTGGAGACTTGGTCTTTCCACCCATTCCTGGGACATGTATGACATGTATGAGGGAACCATAACACTAAGAAAAAATGCAATATATTGGAAATCATGTAAATTCTTTTGCTCGGGTGAAAATCATCCAGTGGGAGTGCTCTAGGGTCAATTGGTCTCCTGAGGTTTACTTTGGATGGATAATTTTATGCTTGAATACTTTTTAAACAGAGATGGGCAGATTGTTTTTAACCTAAAGCATGGAATTATAGTTTTAAAAGCCTTATATATTTACTTTAGATAAAAAAAAAACAAGAGCATACCTTTCCTTCACGATTTTTTTAAACATTTTTTTTATGTCAAGGGACTATTAAAAACTAACTGGAAATAGAAAACCAATCTGTGGTTTCAATGTTTCCAATTTATAAAATAAAAAATAAAAAAAGGTTCGGGAAGCAGTTTTTAGTATTTTTATAATTGTATATTGGGTCATAATAACAATTGAGGTTGGAGATTTGAATGTAATTCATTAAGATAGATAGATAATAATAAGTACATTTCTTTAAAGGCTTACAGGACTTGGAGGTTTTATTTTTTAGGTCGCTATTAAAGGAACCACAACTCTCTTTTACTGATACACCGAACACTCACTGGTTGAGCAAAATCATCAGCTGTTGCTTATGAGCTTGTTAGCTCGTCTTTTAGCATAATGACCCAAACTTACATCATAAATTGAATAAAATTTTTAATGGACAAATGTATTTCTTGTTACAGCTGACAGTTCTAGATTATCCTCTATTTTCAATCTTTTTTTTATGCTCCTATCATATAATATTTACACTCCAAAAGTAGGGTAAATGGAAATTTGAGCATAAAGTTTAGATAATCTGGTGTATTTGGTTCAATCTAAGCTCTAATAATAAAAATTGTAGTTTTCAGTTTGATGTGACTGTTGACTTTAGTTTGTTATTTTGAACCTAAAAACAAAACTGAATTGAATTAAATTACATATTTCAGTGTCATAGACATTTTTCCTTAATTTCATCAATCATACTCTGGGGTTTTTATTGTACAGAATGAAAAGATTTTTAGATTTATTGATGTGAGCATAAAGAACAGTCGTTGAGGCATGCTGGGAAATTTACTTAGAAACAGGAATCTGCTTTATATCTATGAAAGCTTAATACATTTGTGACATTTTTTAACAAAATTTAAACTTTCTCTTTTAGTCTAACTTGCACTATTTTAGTATTAAAAATTTTTGAGCAACAGAACTCTAAATCTAGACTTTTTTTTTTACTTTATTGGTTATTCTAGTCAAAAAGGCTCCTTCATACTTTGTCCAAATTTTAGTTTTTTTTAATGTTTGTTAATTAAATGTATGATAGAAAGAAACTGACCAGAGGTAAACACTGCTTTCTGAATGTAAAAATCTAAGCTACAGCTGTTTTTTGCTACAACTTCCATCTTATGCGTTGATGTCTGTTAGATGATATGAGACAAAAAGTAAGTAAAAGTTCAGCCTACCGTCAGCGGAGTCCTGTCAGTCTTCTGCGTGAATTTTCTGCCCTTCATCTTCTCTGCCGTCTCTCATCACCCTTTCTTTAGTCTTGGTCGGGTTTTCCATCAGAAACTCGCCCAGATTTTCCCTCTAATCCTCCCAAGTCCATCTGTTACTTTTGCTCTCATTCGCTCTTCAAAGTGTGCCCGTTCCTTCAGCCTGGCAGCTCTCTGGCCCTCTCCCTTGTCTTCATCTGTCTTTTCTTTAACCCACACAGTCTTCCTGACCTCCACTGACACCAGTGTTGAGTTCAGACGTGCGCTTTGCACAATCCAGCCCGTGGCCTGATGTTTACACACATTTGTCACAGAGATAAAAGTCAAGGCAGAGTTAAGCTTTCAGTGATCTCTTTTATACTGGTCTTTAACTGGGGCAGCGCGATTGTGTAGCATTTATTTATTAAACAAAACAGGCTTGGAGGGGGAGTCTGGAAAAATCTTTTAAGTCATAATTCCTACTGTAGTGACAGACATTTCATTACATGCTCTCAAAGGCTAAAACCCTCTTTTAGGAAGGCCGAAAAGTTTATGACTTTACTTATATCAGTTCTTGTCAATAAAAGTCCACCCATCAGCTACATTCTCTGGGTTCCGAAGTCAAATAATGATGCTGAGGCCTTAGTATCCATCTGTCAGTGGAAGGAGGGTTACCCTGCAGTACTAACATGTAACAGGGTGAGCTTGTTTTTATTTTTTGGAATTTTTAAATTCAGAGGGCTCCTGAACACACCGCCTCATTAGAGGTTATTGAGGGCAGGTGTGCCTGATCAGAGAGCCGTTTTAAAGGGACAATCAGATGGCAGCAGAAGGGAGAGAGGGAGGAGAAGACATGCTTTTAGTTAGTTTATGGTTTTATGTAGCCTGACATTTTAGCTCAAAACTCCTGGTGTTTTTATGTCTGTAACAGGGCTCCAACACGGACTGAAGATGGCTTCCCCTGCTGGATAAAATAAACTCTCATTCCTTCTTGAACTGTTGTCCCAAGTCAAAAAAGAATCCTGACCCTTTCTTAAACACACAAAAAAAAAACAGGCAAACTACACTGCAAAAAGACTTCAACCAGGACCCTTAGGCTGTGAAGCAACAGCACCAACCACTTTACCACAGTAACGTCTATTTAAGAAGCTACAAAACTTTAGGATTCACCCTGGAGAGGCTTTAAAGTGCAAGATGGAAAGTATATTGTGTTTTTTACTCATCTACTGTAGAGCTCTTTGTGACTGCTGTCTAGGAAAAGTGCTATATAAATAAACTTTACTTGCTTATTTAAAGGAAAAACCACAATTTGGATGTAATTGACCAAATTGTAGAGAGACTATTTGTGCATCAATATTTGAGTCATTGTTTCCATTTCTGTCTAAAATATTTTTTTGTGATTTAGATAAAACAATAATTGAGTACAGTATAAATGAAAATGTAACATCTTTATGCTTGGTTCAAGGCTGTAACAGCTACAGAGAGCTGAAGTTCACACCACACTCTACAATGTGCTTTCAAGTGACCACTTCCAAAAAGAAATCCATGTAAATGCACCTTTTGGGCTTCAGTGTAAAAAAAAAAAAAAAAAAAAATGCTCATGTTTCGACAACTGTTTTTGAGTTCTACATACAAAAAAAATTATTTTAAATGCACAGTTTAACCAGGTTGAACTTTGACCAATCATGGACTTGGGTTTAGTAATAACATATGGATGGTATACCTTTTGATTTAGTGCCAACAGTTTGAAAACTGATCACAGAGGAGAAACTACTAATTTGTATTTGTGAATTATACGACATGAGGTATTTTATATATCGTAGGAGAGCTGTAAAAGAAAAAAGGCTGGAGCAAGATTGGCGAAATTCATCCAATTGTAGGTTCTGGACATGCGCTATAGTGAGTAAAAAAAATAAATAAATGAATAATAGAAGCCCCTCCCTGCTTGTCCAGTGTGAACAACATGGGCTAAAACATGTTCAAGAACACGGGTTGCCTGGTGTATCCATAACTTCAAAGGGATCGATGAAGGTAAGCTTCTAATCAAAAACTGAGTTGTTTTAAATTCCATCCTTATGTAAGACTTAGGGGAGACAATGATTTATAACTTGATCATTTGCTCTTAGCTTAAACAGCTGGAGAAAAAGAACTTGGGTCAGCCTTCTTGATTGTGCTTCAGGATGTGGGAGGGGTCAAGTTACTGGCTGCAGCACACACAAATGCTTAATAGTAAATTGTTCCTTACATCCTTTCTCTCTGAGGCCTCTTTTCATGGACATGTATGTGACCATAAGGGTGTAAAATAACAGAAAACGACAAACTAGCTTTTGAAAATGTGAAGTACGAGTGCAGATCAGTAGCTTGTACACGTGTTAAAATGTAAGTGATGGTTTAATTGTAACTACCAACTGCAGTATTTTTCAGACACTTGATGCCTAAATTAGCTCTTAGCAAGATGATAGTGGCGTGTATTGGCAAGAGTCTGGCGATACAATACATATCGCAATACCCGGCTCCCGATAACATATGGTATCACGATATATCCTAAGACGGAACAATTTTTTAACTTTCTTTTTTTAAAGAGAATTACTTAAAAAAAAAAAAAAAACTTGACCTGAATATTAATCCATTGTAATAAAATGGTTTAGTTAATTTTATTTAATGATTACAACGTTAAGCAGTGCAACTGTATCTCAAAAGGTTCAGGAATCAGTTTTTTAACATAATTATAGTTGGTTATCAAACAATAAAGGTTGGAGATTTTAATGTAACTCCTTCAATGTTATTGGCTTTATTAGCTAATGAGAAGTACATTTCTTTAAATGCTCAGTTTGCCAGAAGTATTTTGATTCAATAATCCAACATTAGGTTAAATTAAAATCTTAATTTGCATCATTTTGACGTGAAATGTACCCTTGAGGTGACAAACAAGCTGTAGAAGTGCAATTAAATGAATGCATCCTCAGAAAACTTGTAGGTCATGTGACACTTTGGGGTGCAGCGGTAGTGTTCAGCATCTGATTGGAAGAGTTCCATCTTGCTAAATCATGTGTCAAAGTGTCCTGAAGACACAGATCCCTACATTGCTCCTGGTGGTTGTAGGTTGGTGCCAGTGTAAGCCAGTGAAGGACTGTGTGCACAGGTGGCTTTAAAGCACTTTGTTCCATTAAAGTAGAAAAGCTTTTTCCAGTGCACGTCATTTACCATTTCTACAAGTAATTTGGTGGTCCATGATAATTAGGTTTCTCCTTTAGCCTCTTTTCATTCCATGTAAGGGTTGTGTCTTTTTCCAAAGAACTTCCATGATCTGTCTTGTGTTTTAGGGGTCAAAAACCCATCTTAAACCTGTTATGAACCATATTTTATATTTTGAGTCAGAAAGTGTGATGTAGTTTGCTAAACTAAATTTACCCACATTTTGCATAAAACAGCGTGATGAAATGTGTTTTACTTTATCGTCATAAATTGGTTTGAAGCAAAGAAAGCAGCACATCGCTCCAATAGAAAGGAGGATGGTTCTGTAGGTTTGAATTTTCATGGCCCTTTGGTCATATTAACCTCAACCGTAGAGTTTCCGGGCCTCAACCGAGCGCGTGCTTACAAAACTTTAATCACTTAGATGGTTTGTGACCGGCAGGAAAAATATTATCATCAGGTGCTCATAATTGCAATTATTCGGACACAGGATTGCTCCAAATAAAACGCTTATGGTTTAGATTATGTGATCTGCTTTTTCCTGTGTGGAAAAAATAAAAATAAAAAGGGGGCAACACGAGGACTCGGCTCACCAAGGTGTCCTAATGTAACTAATACATGCTGAGCCAAACTGTCAGACTCCCCATCTGCCCCCCCACATCCGTTTTTAGACTCTAAGCTGCTCTCTGGCAGATCCGGCTCAACCATTTATCCTGCATTTGCCTACTTAATGAATACATTTCTACTCAACCAATTCTGTAATGGCCTCCGCTCACAAAGTGCTGATAAATTAAATTGAGGGATTTAATATAGCAGGAAATTTTAACCTTATTCTTTTTAAAAAACAATAATTTAAAATATAATTTGCCAAACTAGCAAAAAAAGGTACGGAGAAAATCCAAAACTTTAAGGAAAAAGTTCAACAGTGTGGACCAGATCGGCTTTAATATGAGAAACATGTCAGATGAGAAATTGTAAGTCAATTTTTGAATATTTATGGCCCTCTAGTGGTGAAAGTAAGTATGACAACAATAAAGCAGACAAAAAAATAGCTTTATCATCATTTTAATGTTTAACTGTACTGAATGCTTTCACATAATACAACACAGCCTTAAACTGAAATATACAGCAATAGACCCATTTAATACAAAATAAACCTGAAAAATTATATTCATGTGGACTTGTTCTTGAGTGTAACACCTTGAACTGAACGGCTGTGTCTTCCTTGTCCGTTCAGCAGGACTTAAACAGAAGACATCCCACTCCAGAAATGCAGCATTGTATTCAGTCACATCAAGATCACTGAAAGGCAGATGCACGATTACAGGAGCAGCTCGAACCGCATGCACAAGCTGTGTTCAAGTTTGTATTCAGCCATCAGTGAGGCTCGTTTTCCACTGATGGAGGGGGAAAAACACACACAAACGCACGATGAGTTTAGAACAGGAACCAATCACGCGTTCTCCGAAACGATGGCCGCTTTGAAAGGCCGCTGCTACATCGAAAAACCAACAAACGCTTCAATAAATAGATCATTGTAACACTCTGATATACACTTTAAGGTTTTCTCTGTTTTTACTTTCATTATTTACAAACATCAGCACAATATATAGTGAATATGTACCGCATACACACTCACACAAAGAAACACACAAGTCTAACCCTCATGGGTGGGAAAATTTTAAATAGATGCATTTTTAAAACATTTTTATGCATTTTGTTTCTCATCAGATCTCTAGGCGACTGCAAAAAACTGTGCGACTGACCAGAAAAATGTTCTTTCAGAAATAAGACGTTCATGAACGATTAGCAGTTTATCGTTTCTGTGATCATTTAAAAGCCCACTCTGATCAAAACTGTTTATAGCATGTTGTTGTGACAAATGGAGGAAATACATAAAGAGAACTAAGCCCAAATCAATCGGGAACAGATGAAAAAATGTAATTTGAAAAAGACATATTTGTGATGTCGTTGTCCCGTGCCCTCAACTTAGAGGTAAATTACTGCAGTAACAATCTACTAGAAAATAACTTTAATTTTTTTTTATTTTGGCTAAAAAAAAGAAAATCCTAATTAAAACCACAGGGAACAATGTTCAAATAGATCAAAAGATGATCAGAGTGAGCCTTTGAGTATCTTCATATATATATATTTCAATTATAACCACATCAATTGACAGTCCTATTATTTAAAGAACTAAGCTGTCACCATGGCAATGGGAGGAAATGTCTGAATTCCATTGCTTTCTAGTTCCTCTTGCAAGGATGGCATCCTCACAGGTAAGGACACCTTTATGATATAACTCTTAGTATTATTAATACAAATGTTAATAAGTCTGATTAACAACAAGGGTTTAGAAAGAATTGGTTGAAGAAAACATTAAAGAAAAAAAACTGAAAAAAAAAATGAATAGTTCTTTTCTCCTAGAAAATTAGACCAAATAAAATTTTGTTTCTAACTGTCTTCACCAGGTTTTAACTGGTGTGCATCAGTTAGTAACTAGGAGTTTTTTTAGGAAACAATAACTTAAATTAGAAAAAAAAAAAAAATTTTTTTTGGGATTAATTATCTGATACTGTTACTGTTAGTAACCGGGATTTTTGTTCTTTTACTTCAATTTTTTTAGAAAAAGAAAAAAAATTAAAAATAGATATGTATGTTAAATTACAATACACATATATTTTCCTTTACTTTTTTTGTTTTTGACTGTGATGTCACTTTAGGTTGTTGCCAAGGAAAACAGAAATAAAAAAGTCGCACCTTCTACCTCCAGGAGGGAACCATTTTCTGTCCAATCATCTGAACACCACTGGAATTGGTTCTGCTGATGGTGGATCAAACTGAAAAGTCTGAATTGAAATATATTTTATTGCTTTCTTCCAAAATGTGCTGTTTTTTTTCCTGTGAATAAAGTGATTAGCTGTTTTCCTGGTGTGATGAAATGTCAAAACAAAAACGGGTTGTTGTTCTTGTTGGTCGCGGTGGAACCGCAAAGGTGAGCCACACCTGCCGGGAGGTTTCCTCCCAATGCCATCCCAGACTGCATCCTTCCCTCAGCGCTCCCTCTCAGAGACCCAAGCTGCACCTTTGCCGCTTCAGGAACCCCCCAAGCTGCAGACTGAGACCCTCCAAAATTATATGGTGGGGGCTGAAATGTGTGGGGTTCACCTGCAGCTCCAAAAGGGGATTCACCGCACCATATGGAGTGGGTGCGAGACTGGAACCAAATGGGTTGTGGAATGGGGCGGAGCTTTCGGGAAAAGCCCCTGACGGACCCATGAGACCAGATGAGCTGTCTGTGAAAGTGCCTGGGAAAAAAGGAGGAATGACAGAAGCTTGAAGGGACGAGGAGAGGGAGCGAGGGAGGGGGGCACAGCCTGAAGTAATCCAGCAGAGAAAAGATGCACCAACGGCAGAGCAGAGAGGGCGAGAGCATCGAAAGGGTTAACGAACTCCAACCCGAACGCACAGTAACTTCACAGAAGGTCACCGAATCTCATCCAAGCACAAATGAATCAACGACACAGCACTGAGGAGGTGTTTGTGGGGGGGAGGGGTCAATAAACTCTTCCACACAAATCCACTGATCTGTTGTCTCTTTTGTTGGACTAAAGTCAAAGCGAGCCAGGAGTGATTCCACATAGAGTCAAGCTCCTTTCTGTCCTTACCCATGGCTTGTGTTGGGGGGGCCGGCGTGTTTGTTGGGGGGTGTTGTCTGGGTTTGGAGGAAAACAGATCATCCAAATCAACCAGCGACGCCCCCGCCGGGCCCAGGAAGGACACGGCCTTTCTGATCATCTCCTCCCTGTAATGAAATAAAGGTCCAGCTCTACTCTAAAAGGTGTTTTCTTTTGGGAGGGGGGCCACAGGCCAGGGAGGAAGAGAGAAAGAAAGCAAAGCGGAAGAGAAGGTTAATTGATTAAGAAAGTTAGCTGCCTGCAGATTGAAGAGGATGGGGGTGAAATGCAGCACAGATGAAAAGTAAAGTTTGGTTTGGGTATTAAGGCTTTGATTAGAAAATAGCTCGCAGATTAGAAGCTACACCTCAGAGGATTGGAGCTTTGAGGAATGAATGAAGGATGATGAGCAGAAAAGTGTGTCCAAAGAGTTGAGTGAGACTTACCTGTGGGGTCATTGCTAGGGGACCCCCAGGGGTCATTAGATTTGGATGCTGCATCTCCAAAGGGGTCAGCGGATGGAGAGGACTGTGATGGAGGAGCAGGAGCTCCCCATGCGTCATCAGCAGAGATGGGAGCGGACGCTAAGAGAGGAACAATCACAGAGAGAGAATAAATATCTTGCAATCCTTCATATCTGGACGTCTTTTTATCATTATATTTTGTCAAGAAGGAAGATGCAAGTTTACATTTGAAAAAGACAGTCTGACATATCTCAAAAATTTGGCAAGTGTTCTGTGGTCTAAATTCATTAGTCAAACACAGAGGTGGAGGTATGATGGTGTGGTGCTCTGCAGGAGCTTTGAGGGAGCATGTCCTTCTTTTTAAGGATAATGCCTTTCATTGGTTCATGGTTCAAGAGCATTGGGATTTTGAAGCAAAACAATTATCCAAATACAGCAGAAAGACCACCTCTCAATGGATACAAGAAGGTTCTAAGATGTTCTTGTCAAAATCTGGACCTTACTGAGACTGTTTTATGAGCGTAAAAAAACTTAACAGAACATGTTCATCTTCTAATTAAGACAGTTACATCAAAAGGAGTAGAACTAACTGTATCCACAGACATGAGAAACCCTGATTGACATTTATAAAAAATGAATTCAAATTATTTGATGACTATGATGTAAAATAACAATGAAAGGCAAATGCTTTTCCTGTGGATTATTTTGTACAACTTTAATTCTCTCAATAAATGAAAGAAAGAATCATCATCAAAATGTTCAAATGTTGCATAAAATTAACATAATGAGAAGAAAGTTCAGTAGGCTTTTTAACTAAATAATACATGGGTCAATGAAGATTTCTACTAATTAAATACACTAGAGTTTCAGGAAGTAGTAATTGTTGTTTCTCACCTGGGGCACCCCATGGGTCATTTTCTGGTTTAGATGCATCTCCAAACGGGTCAGAATCATTAATAGGTGAAGAGGCTCCTGCTCCCCAAGGATCTTTCCCATTTGTTTGAGTTGGAGCAGAGGGTGCCCCCCAAGTGTTTTTGGTGTCTTGGGGTGAGCCCTCTGCTGGGGCTGCAAAGGGATCTGAGGCCTTCCTTTCTGGTGGACTGGATGGCACTGCAAATGGGTCTTCTATAGGTGGTGATGATGGTGCAGCAAACGGGTCATCCTTTATGGATTTTGATGGCTCAGAGAAAGAATCCTCTTTAGGAAGTGAAGTAGGTGTGGAGAAAGGGTCAACTTCAATTGCTTTTGTTGGAGATGAAAATGGATCTTTGGGAGCAACAAATGAGTCGTCTTCAGGTGACAGTCCTTGTGAAGGAGAGAATGTTGCTGGAGCTGTGAAGGGATCGTCCTTGGGGGTACCAAATGGGTCATCATCATTTAGTGTTTTAAAGGGAATGTCTTTTTGGGTGGTAAATGGATCAGTGGGGGAAGTTTTAAAGGGGTCCTCCTTGGGGGCACTAAAAGGATCATCCTTGGGGGCAGTGAAGGTATCGTCCTTGGGCGCTGTAAAGGTATCATCCTTGGGGCAGTGAAGGTATCGTCCTTGGGCGCTGTAAAGGTATCATCCTTGGGGGTGCTGAAGGGATCGTCCTTGGGCGCAGTGAAGGGATCGTCCTTGGGCGCAGTGAAGGGATCGTCCTTGGGCGCAGTGAAGGGATCGTCCTTGGGCGCAGTGAAGGGATCGTCCTTGGGCGCAGTGAAGGGATCGTCCTTGGGCGCAGTAAAGGGATCGTCCTTGGGCGCAGTGAAGGTATCATCCTTGGGAGCGTTGAAGGGATCGTCCTTGGGTGCGTTGAAGGGAACGTCCTTGGGAGCGTTGAAGGGATCGTCCTTGGGAGCGTTGAAGGGATCGTCTTTGGGAGCGTTGAAGGGATCGTCCTTGGGAGCGTTGAAGGGATCGTCTTTGGGAGCGTTGAAGGGATCGT
Source organism: Oryzias javanicus (assembly GCA_003999625.1). NCBI lineage: Eukaryota > Metazoa > Chordata > Actinopteri > Beloniformes > Adrianichthyidae > Oryzias > Oryzias javanicus. The sequence continues at coordinate 21,960,582 of CM012447.1, forward strand.
CTTTGGGAGCGTTGAAGGGATCGTCCTTAGGAGCGTTGAAGGGATCGTCCTTGGGCGCTTTGAAGGGGTCAGGTTTACCTTTTGATGCAACAAAAGGATCTTCTCCATTCTTTGGTGCACTAAAAGGATCAGACTCAACTTCCTGCGCTCCAAATTGATCTTCCCCATTCTTTGGTGCAGCAAATGGATCTTCATCAGTTTTTGCTGGAGCTGCAAATGGATCTTCCGTTTTGGCTGCACCTGACCATGGATCACTACTGGTTTCTTTAGGAGCTCCCCATGGGTCTTTTTTCACTACTCTTCTACTGGTTTGTCTCCTCCCCATGCACTGCCTTCTGAGTCTGTAGTTTTGCCTGCATCCTCCCATTTCAACTCGTCTTCGCTCATCTTTGCCTAAAACACAAGAATTACAAGCCGATTTGTGCTAATGCTTTTAAGTAGTGTTAAGAATATTAATTGGCAGAATTGTGTGGATCTGTGTGTGTCTTGAAGCAACCTCCCCCCTAAAGACTGAAGCTGCTGGAATATGTCTTTTGTGCTGGCCCACAGGGCTGAGGATTTGTGATCTCGGACACAGGAAGTCCCACCTCTGACACAGGAAGTCCTTCCTGTCCCAGGAAAAGTATAAAGGCGTTGGCCTGGGAGGAGTTTGCTGAGAACTCTCACTGACGTGACTCGGTTCGGTTCGGTTCTGTCTGTGAGATTTTTCCCTTTTGCAAAAGTGTAATAAACAACTGTGATCGATGAGACCTGGTCCTTGGCTTTTTTCTAAGAACATTTTTGAGTAATTTTTAGTAACAGAAAAAGTCATTCTTAACAGTTGGTGCCGAAACCCGGAAGGCAAACATCCGTCGACGAAGGACTGCGCGGGAGGTGAGCCGAATTCCACGTGGGCGGACACCGGTATCGGGATCCGTAACAAAGACCTGCTCGGACACGACGTTGAGCCCGAGGCCGGCGCTGGGATCCTCCTGCGGCAGCCCTCCGAGGCGGTGACGTCTCCTGAGGGCCATCGGCCAGGTCAGTCATTGATTCAGTCTAATTAAGGTTTTAAAGGCATAAGGTAAACGTGAATAAGAAAAAAGTTTAAATCCTAGGGGGTTGTCGAATACAATCGCCGGGTCCGTTCTCCGCTCGCGCACAGGAGCATTTTGGTTGGTAATATTTTCAGCGGTTGCCAATGTACATGGTAATATTTTTAGCGGCTGCTAAGGTACATTGTACGTAATCGTCGATTAGAAATCGATCAGGTCCGCAGGAATGCGCGTGGGAAAGCATTCATTGGCAGAAGTAATTTTAAATCAACTCTATCGCCAGCAGGCACCAATGAAAAGTTGTACGTGTTTGTCGACAATAGGTTGGTTAGACGGAATAAAGGTTTTGTGGAAGAAAAAGGTCTTTGTCGGGAAATAAGAAGTGATTTAAGAGTGAAATAGTGAAATATGGTAAAAGCGCTCGTTAAAAGGTTTTATTTTCATTTAAAAAGGGAAAAACACCGTGGGGGGAGCTGACTGTGGAAGAACGAACAAAGAACTGGGCCGAGCTAAGCTAGTAGGCCATGTGCAGATGCTAAGCTAACTGGCATGAACAAAGAAGGATCCACGTGGAGACGCTAACAGAAGGCCTCGTGGAGCTGAAGCTAACTGAATAGACACGTGGAAAACGCTAGCTAACAGACAAAAGACCATGTGGTTCAGCTAAGCTAAGCTACTAGACAAGGAATTCACGTGGTTGAGCTAGCTAAGCTAATTGTAGTGGCCGCAGGACAGGAGGAAGGTGCTTGCAGGGACGTTCAGAAGGGGGGCTTAAAGGGGACTTTGACGGTGGAGACTTATTGTTTTTAGCTGTGAAATTTAAGGTTTGTGGATAACTGAGCTCATAAAATTGCATAGAAGAAAACTGGATATTGGGTAAATAAAGTAAAATAATTTCGTACGAAAAATTGAATGTGTTTGGCCATAAATAGTGTGAGTGCATGCAGCATTGTCTTTGTCTAAGGGTGTGGCTGTATGTGCATGGAACTTGTCTCAGTGTGTGTGTGTGCGTCTTTAATGTCTATGTTATGTCCTGAACTGTTATTCCTAGCATTTAATTCTCCCTTTTTAATTAAAGATAAATAAACAAATAAATAAAAGATAACTAAATAAATATATATATAAATAATAAAACTCTTTTTATTAACGTTTTTCTCTTAATATTGCTTTTAATTCATCTTATTATTCCCTTATTTTCTTTTAATTCATTCCCTTAATCATTTTATTATTATTTTATTTCCACTTAATTCAGTTTCTTGGTCCTTTAATATCATTTTATTGTTCCTGTAATTCACTTTATTATTCCGTATTTCCTTTAATTACATTTATTCTCTTTTTATCTCCTTTTAATTTTCCATTTGAATATTTTTCAATTAAGGCTACATGAATATAAATGCATAAAAATTAAAACCCTTTTCTTTAAATTTTTAATTAAATACATAAAAATAAAAAATCTTATTTTATACATTCTTTCTCTTGAATATTCATCTGAAATTCATTTTATTAATACTTTTAATTTCCCTTACGTTTTCATAAATATTCCATTTCAATTTTTATAAGATCTTTTTTTTAAATTTTTTGTCCCCTTAAGGCTTTTAAGCATTTAAATCGAAATAGCATAGAGATTTGAAGGAATAATTAACTGAATAAAAGAAACAAATATATATAAATAAATAAATACGTAAATACATAAAAACTAGGGACGTACGTCGCATAGACAAAATATTTTCATAAAATAGTGGATAAAAGTAACTCAACATGGGTAAAAATCAGAGTAAATTAGAATTAAAGGGGATTCTAAATTTATGGATCAGAGAGTCCCTGGAAGTGCAAATATATATTGCGAAATGGAAAAAGCCCTATTATTTCAAAGGCAACCTCTCCGTCCCAGCCTGCACAACCCTGCGCGATAAGATTCTGGTGGACATTAAAAGGACAAAAAGAGAGAAAAGAAGGGTGACCCAGAACTGCAAGCTGTTCTTGCATGGTTGACTCAAGCGGAGAAGGGAAGGAGGACAGAGATAAGATGAGGCGGAGTGTAACTGTTGCAGCTGCGGTGATCCACCCACAAGACGAAACATCAAGTGGAAGACGTCCACAGATTGTGAACCAACTATCCCCAACAGCTTCATCCACAGGCTGATGGTGGTGCTGCAGCCCCTATTCCACACCTCAACAGCACCACTCACAGGTTGGTGTTGGTGCTGCAGCCAACATTCCACAAGAGGAAGGAGACAGCACGGCGTCCACTTCAGCTATGCTTCGTGATTCACCTCCCCTTCCCTTACCCTCATGACCGCCTTGCTGACACTGTGGCAAGCCGAGTAAACTTTACGGCCGTCTTCCTGACTGCTACGGAAGCTGGTTCGCTCATCGATGATTTGGAGGAGAGGAGAACACCGTCTACTACCACCAACATGGGCCCCTCGTGGACATTGGCACAATAACAACAATTATGGAGGGAACTTCAGAGGAAGAGGACATCACCTGAGGTCCCAGCCCAATACCGGACAAAGGAACTGTACACCTGTAACCGGGCCCGGACATCTGTCCAGAGAGTGCCCGGATAACTGGGGCCCGCATCAGCAATTCCAAGGTGGTTTCAACCAATGGCGAAACTACGACTAAAGTAACCTACCACAACAGAGTCACCAGAACCAGCACTACCAGCCTTACCTCAAGGTGGACAATGCCCTGTCTACTAATGTCTTCATTGATGCAAAGTAACTCCCTGATAAAGAAAAAACCTTTTCAAATGGCAGCAGTGAAGCCATGGGTCTTACCATGTCTCTCAGGGGGGATGATGGACATTTTGGACATTTTGAAGAGACATTTCCACATTGAAAAGATTTTTAACTGTTAATGTAGCTGCTCAGGTCAAGAATTTCAAGTTTTTTTTAATTTTCTCTTTCCTCGTTTAATTTTCTCTTAAGTTTTAACTTGAATGTCCTTTAAAGCTTTATTAATCCTTTGTGTAACTTGAGACTAACAGAACTTCTAAGTCCTCTTTGTGTCTTGTTATTTCACCTGGTGTTCACATTTTTGTGCCTGCAGTCAAGAGACAACTCCACACACTCACTTCAGATCTTCATCCACGCATGCAAACAAAAACACCTGCACATACACACATTGTTGATACAACCAAACTAACCACAGAAACAACAGAATGGATGAGAGAATTGCTGAAAAGTAAAGAAGTGTCGAGAACAAATAATCTGCCAGATGTTTCCTTGTTCCCCACAGGTGGAGCTGTTGCAGCCAGGTGACCAGATCCTGATCAAGGTGATCAAAAGAAAAACCCTGGGCTGCACCCCGCTGTGGGAGATTGCTGAGAGAGCCACTTGGATCCACCAGAGCCATTGCAAGAAGCTGGTACCTCTGAAGGATGGTAGGAGTGGAAGTGCGCCGGTACCAAAACCTTTGGGTGCCGAAGAAGCCAACTGATCTCCTACCCCAGCTCTAGTCCTTACAGCAGGTCACAAAACCCAGAGCAATGACGATTTCTGTGACAATTACCAGAACCAACTCAAGATTCTATGGGTTGTCCCTCAGCGACAGGGGAAACACACAGGACAAATTCACCAAAGCCTCAGTAACTGGACCCAACCTGGGTTCGAAGCTGTCAAGAACAATTAGTGGCAACCGCCACCGATGGAAGCCTGACTCGTGCAGTAGGAGGACTGCATAGTCTGAGCAATAAAATGAAGGAACATTCAGGTGTTGATACATCCATGTGGGACGGTTGGTTAAATATGTTTGGGGCGTACAAGACCCTTATTCCTTCTATTTTGATTTCACTTACAGTCAAGTTATGGTACATCTTTTGCAGGCTGATGACGATGATGATTCTGATGATGACGATGATAAATGTATTTTTTAAAGTATGTTTTTGAAGTACATTTTTATAGTCCCTGCTTTTCTTAGCTACCCGTGGCTTTTGAAGTGTTCGCACCTTAAGTGGGACGAGGGGGATTTTCCCCACTGGGTTTTCGCCCCCTCCACGGGCTTGGAACAGAAAAATCTGTTAATGATGTTTTAGGTTAAACTGTTCATGCAGGAGACTTGAGACTGATGTTTTCAGGATTGCTGTTGTGAGCTCGTGTGCTTCAAGACCCACAACAGGGCCGAACTGTTAAGAATATTAATTGGCAGAATTGTGTGGATCTGTGTGTGTCTTGAAGCAACCCCTCCCCCTAAAGACTGAAGCTGCTGGAATGTCTTTGTGCTGGCCCACATGGGCTGAGGATTTGTGATCTCGGACACAGGAAGTCCCACCTCTGACACAGGAAGTCCTTCCTGTCCCAGGAAAAGTATAAAGGCGTTGGCCTGGGAGGAGTTTGCTGAGAACTCTCACTGACGTGACTCGGTTCGGTTCGGTTCTGTCTGTGAGATTTTTCCCTTTTGCAAAAGTGTAATAAACAACTGTGATCGATGAGACCTGGTCCTTGGCTTTTTCTTAAGAACATTTTGAGTAATTTTTAGTAGACAGAAAAAGTCATTCTTAACAAGTAGAGAAAATCGATTAATTGATCTGAATCGATTAAAGCTTAATAGACCAATAATCGATCCATAAAAGTACAAATTGATCTAACGCATAAAGCTAGCTTCTGCTAGCTTCATGCTAACATATAATGGGTTTCCCATAGTAGGGTTAATCCCAACGCTTGGTGGTCAACCTAAGTATACATTGCTGACTAAATGAAGATCTTTATATATTCACAGGAATACATTTTCTAAACTCTTAAGGAAATATTTTTTTAAAGTAACCATTTGTGGTCTAAAGTAGTGATCGCCAACCTTTTTGTGGCTGAGTACCAGTCAACCGTGGTGAGAATCTGGTTATTTTTCAAAATAAAAGATTTTTGAGACTCAAAACAAAAAATTGGTATTCATTATTAGTTCTTCTGTGGCCTGGTGGCAATTGATCCACGGACCGGTACCGGTCTGCGGCCAAGCGGTTGAGGACCACTGGTGTAAAGTAAAGTTTTTTGCTTATACTTTCTTCTTTTCCTGGAATAAGGTGTAATGCTGTAGTGCGATCGCCACCTAGTGGCCAATCTTAGACTCTCTAGGAAAGGATATGGTGGCCGGGAAGTGCAAAACAATAATACATTTATCCAAACACATTTACAAGTTCATCAAAACACATTTACAAATTTATTAAAACACATTTACAAATTTATTAAAACGCTTTTACAAATATGCAAAAACACATTTACAAGTTGACCGAAACACATTTACATTTCGACCGAAACACATTTACATTTTCGACGAAAACACATTTACAATTTCGACACAAGTTTGCCCATAGTCTGTATATTTGATGGACAACCCCCGCTCCGGTATGCCATTCATTTCCTATGACGTCCAGTAGATAATATAGCGTCTATGAGGTTCACCTCCGACATGACCCGGAAGGGATGGTACAGAGATGAGTTGAGTGAGAAAAAGACCGTGGAAAGGGGGTCGTACAGCCAGTGTTGTCAGATTGGGCGGTTTTGGTTCTAAATTTGCGGGCAAAAATTGCTTTGGGCGGGTGGGCATATTTTTGCCGGGTTTAGGGTCGGTTTGGCGTTTTTTATTTCCTTATTATAAAAAAGTAGCGGACTTAGTTAGGCTGGATGGCGATCGGACTTCCACTAATGTTTCCTTGTTCTCAGGCTCAGTGAACGCACCAGGAGAAGACGCTTTATGGTCCTGGGCAGTGTCATTTAAGCCTTGTTGAGGGGATTGCCCCTCGCCTGCCAATAAATGTGTTCATAAGCTTGGGGCTCGGTGTGGGAGGGGCTTTCAATACATTTTTTTAGCTTGATGATCGCCTTATTGAGCGGTGTGTTTACAGTAGTCCTGTCTTGGCATGTTTACGCCGGGTTCGCACTGTCTGTGCGCACGCGCTCGCAGGTGTGAGCGGATAAATTAATAAAACTAAAATTATTATCCCATGTCTCTGCTAAGAGGAACTGATTTCTGCCCAAAACCGTGCAGCCCACTCAGAGTCTGCCCTCGTTGACTCGTCGTGTGTGTGGCTGTGTGCATGTCTGTTTTGTTTGTGCCTGTAATCGCAAGCACATACGTGTGCGTGTTATGATTGTATGTTTTCCATTTGTACAGTCTGTTTAGATACAAAAACATGATCACATTTGTCAATCGCAGTGTTTTATTGTGAAAATTGGTTATATTTTGAAGATAAACAGGATTTTCTCGTGTATGTTGGTGCAACTTCCTGCTAGAATTGACGCGGAGCGCTCGCGGCTCGCGCACAAGATAGAGGAGACGCCGAAACGATCCACTGCACCGCGCGGGCCGCCGCATGTGTGCGTGCGACCACAGGCACACACCAATCAGACACGCACGCACACAGATCAACGTAGGCAGACTCCAGTGCGAGGCCAGAGCTGGGTTTCGGGGTTTAAAAACGACAACAGAGAGGCAGACCTATTGTCCCTACAAATTTGCCAGAAAACCAAATTATGTCCACAATCACCACAAAATCTTCCTAAAACCGGGTAATAAACTCCACAAAACGGGCAAAACATCTTCGCTTGTTATTCTGTCGGCTATTTCGATTCCAAATCCGAAACTATTGTTTCCGCGGTCTTTTCCTCCCAGAATTCACCTCTGCACCCTCACTTCCGGGTCATGTCGGAGGTGAACCGCATAGACGCTATATTATCTACTGGACGTCATAGGAAATGAATTGCATACCGGAGCGGGGGTTGTCCATCAAATATACAGACTATGGGCAAACTTGTAAATGTGTTTCGGTCGAAATGTAAATGTGTTTCGGTCAAAATGTAAATGTGTTTTTGCATATTTGTAAAAGTGTTTTAATAAATTTGTAAATGTGTTTTAATAAATTTGTAAATGTGTTTTGATGAACTTGTAAATGTGTTTGGGTAAATGTATTATTGTTTTGCACTTCCCGGCCACCGTACCGGAAGACCAATTGTTGGAGCTTCTCTGAGAATCCATGCTACGTGGTATCCATGCTATTAAAAATCTTATCATTTCAATAATACATTTTACAGTATGTGAACTTTATCATATTAATATCAATATCTTCAAAACATATATAGATTATTAATGTATTTATAATAAAATGTGTCTAAATGTGTAAATCGCATAAAATCTAAATTAAATTGAATTGAGAGGATCAAAAGAATTTTAGAAAATAGGTATCAAATCGATCCAGACAATGGTGAATCGAATTGAGTCTGAAAGTTACCTACTATTTTGTGAAAGGGCTTGCACGTAACCCTTCTCCTTGGCTTGTTTACATTAAAAGTGGGGTCACCTGTACCCCAAATGACAGTGCGCTGAACTTTTTTTATCTTTGATTTTTGAGTTTCACCAATGTCCATGGCAGACATAAAATCCTGTCCACTTTTGTCATGGAAGGAATCACAGATCAGTATATGGTTGGAGTCATCTGGACCCCAAGGATAGCAGAAGGGGTTAAGATACTTACTCTTCTCTCTGTTTCTTTTTTCTCTGCCTCAACTCGAAGGCGCTCCTCTTTGCGGGCAGCGAAGGAAGCTGTCAGATCAGCTACAGAAGGAATATTGTCCAGAGACGGAAGGCCTGTAGAACCTGGAACGTAGCATGGCTTGTAGGTGGGATCCTTAATGGCTTCTGTTGATGAGGCTAGGCAAAATAAAAAAATAAAAAAACATTGATTTTGTTAGCAGGTCTACCACAGAAAAGACAATTATCTGTAAATTCTTCATAAAATGTGTAGCTAAAAAAAAAACAAAAATACTTACCAGCAGCACCTTTTGATGTCTTTTCTCTGGTCTTTAGGGCAAAGTCTCTCTCTTCCTTCAATTTGTCATCATCTTCCATGAGAACAAGGACAACCTTGGCCTTCTCTCTTACATTAGCACCCTGAAATAACCATTACTTCTTTAGCCTCCAGATAGTTCAGCTGGTACAAGCAAATATCTTGCTATCAAATAAATTCTGAAACACCATAACACTTCAAATGTGGCCCAAAGTTTGGCTCTTGGTGGTATGCATTAAGTTAAAAGGACCAAAATTATCTTAATGTTTCAATATAAATAATTGATTACCTAAATGAACAGCTTGAATCTCCTTAAGTGGAAGCTATAAGAATGTTCTCAAAAACAAGTGTCACCTGATCTTTGCCATCCTTTTCAACAAAGCGGTACTCTGTGAGAGCCTTCACGATGTAAATGTTGTCTTTCATTTTCAGCAGCACACGGTCATCACCGGTTTTCAACAGATACTCCAGTAATGTCAAAGACTGCAAAAAACAAAAAAAAACAAAAGACAATGGTAACACTTTATAATTAGATTCATTGACAAGCTTTATTAACACATTAATAAACATTATTAATGTGTTTATATGATGGTATTAAGACATTTCCTAGTAGAATAAGATGAATAACATTTATTAACATACTTATTATTCATTAATATTTACAGTGAGACCATTGTCTTCAAAGACCACATTCATAAACTGCTTACAAGCTAAACAAATGTATAAACTATCTTTGTCAACATTATATAAAGCATTATCATCTAACGTATTAACAAGACATACCAATTAAATAAACAACATAAAAATTAAAGAACATTAAGTTTACCTTAAATCTCACAGAAAAGTTGCTTTTAGTTTGTCTTGGACATAATTGAACTCTTTGAGAAGTTCGAGAGCAGTTTTGGTGTTTTATATTGGGGGACATAACAGACAGAAAAATGATGGTTTTTCGACATTTGTCCTGCTTTACTTTTTTTTCTGTTTATTTGAGTTTTAACAAGTTTAACTTTGACCTCCCATTTACAGTATCTGCTCATTTTGGTTGCTTTTATGGTGAGCAGAGCTGCCACATGAGTGATTTTGTGCAGCAGAAGAACTCCATTGTTCAGGCTTGTCAACAAAGACAGTAAATAATAAATCAGAACAGTTCTCCACCTTGTGTATGTGCCTCCAGTTCTTGTCATCTTTAAGCCGCTTCCAGAGCATGGTCATGATCTCATTGCAGGCCACCACGTTATAAGTGAGATCAGAGAGGTCAGCCATCTGAGAGCTGGAGGGACCCCATGGATCATTGGAAGTAGCTTCTCTCACCTGGAGGAGATGCAGGAAAGGAGGGCTCAGACTCGCTCTGAAGGGTCTCCTATAAGGAAGGACAGATTTTTCTGCAAAAGCTGGTGGATTGTAGCTCTCCCCACCTTAACCTCAGCCTCAGAGTAGTTCTGGACCAGGTTCTTCAGCTGTCGGCGGAGCATGGAGGAAGTCATGATGTCGAGAAAGGGGGAAGTGGGGAATCAAACCACCAAAATCTGACAAGGAAATAAAAAATATATAATAAACAGTAACATGCATCTCAAATAACTAAAAATGAACACAATGAAAGAGTCACAAAATAAAAAAAACCTCACACACCTTCAATTAAATCTGCCTCTGTTCAACAATAATCAGATTTCAGAGAGCATTCATCTGCTCTTCTTCCTCCTGACCGCATTGGTTTTTATCCAGATGTCAGAAGTAGTAGATTCCCCTCTATTCCCTGCAATCAGTAGCAGAACATGTATATTTTGTGGAATAATGAAAAAAAAAACATAGCTGATATTTATATTTCAAACCATTAATGATTATATCTATATAAGAAAACATTCAGTAAATAAGCAATATTACTAACAACATAAATGTATGCAGTTTGGATGTCATAAAAATATTTATCTCCATATGATTTGCTGTGTCCCACAAGAGTACATTTTGGGCATAAATTATTCATCCACTGACATCACTCAAGTGTAAAATTGTTTTATATTTGTTTCCTTAAAAACACCAACTTGTGCACATATATCTGTCTAGACACAAAACTAAACAAACAAACAAAGAAAAAACAATGCTGCTTTGAAGCTAATAACCTGTGAAATATTTTATTGAGGCCGACCAAATATTTTAGACCAAATATTTTGGTCTAAAATAATGAAATAAAAATACACATATGTGCAAAAATGTACTTTGAATTTGAGACAGTAAGAACTTAACTGTTAAAAATACATGTTTTGTATTTCTTAATTTTTATTACATTTTAAGAAGCAAACTTTAAATGTACAACATTATGCTAGATATGGTTATTTAAAAAAAGAAAGAAATGCTCAAATTGTTGCAATGTTTTACCATTGCACCAAAATTTGACGAAATACTTCAGACTTCCTTACAGAAAAGTTTGAGATCAAGTCATACAAATGTGTTAGTTTAAAAATCATAAATAATACAATTTGAGTAAAAGTTTTATGTTAAGCATTTACTCAAGTTATGTTCAGTTAGAAATGCATTGAAAATTTCAAATTAGCTTTAAAAGATAAAGAAACAATGGGCTGCTATAATTTGAAAGAAAAGAATGTAAATGTAGACATTATAAATGAACTGAATAATAAAGTACACAATGTTATGACATCTACTCCTTTTAAAATTTATAGCAATATTATATTAGATAAGTATTATAAACAATATGCCACTAATCTATTGGGAAGCAGCAGCATCATATTTTGTCTGTTTTAATAGTTTTATCTTTGTTTTCCTTTAACCTTGTTTATAAAATTATTTCCTCTGTATTAATAAACCTTGTACTCTGGTAATTTTTTTTTTATTAAGAAGAAAAAGTAGAATAAAAATCAGACCTCTTTACCTATTTACACATGAATGTATCCTTTGTTTTTGTTAATCTGGTTTATATTTTGAAACATATAGAGGAAAACAGCAGAACAGCAGGAGGACTGTTTACATGCACTAAAATGGGGCTAAGCTAGAAGCTAGCTGATACCATTTTGAAGCAGGATGAGAAGGAGTTTAAGCTAAAAGACCGACAGAGTCGTCGTAAAAGCTCAATGCGAACCACAGTAACTGTATGCCGTGGTGCAGAGAAGTATCGCGTCGATTTAAAGTCGAGGACCGTCTTTCAGCACCTCGGAGAGCGACGGAAGACGGGTAGCTGCTGGCTAACGGCCAACACTTGCTGTCAAGTGATCAAGAATTAGCTTAAACACTAAATATGGCTGACCAAACAAAGCAGCATAAATGAAGGAACTGCGGCCTCTTACGGACGAACCAACCACAAAGTGCTTTCAGATGGAAAAACACGTATTAAGAGCTAAAACAGCACGAACCGAGGGTTGATTTGCAGGAATCTTCGAGGACACGACGCAGGGCAGCAGTTTCCGCTTCCGCAATTTTCAGCACCTGCTAGACCACGCCCCCATTCCAATAGAATATTCACTTTTTCTTACATTTTTTTTAAATCAATCAAATAAGCAGTTTTTAAACATCTAATGTAAGTTTTGGTTTGGCAAATTCATTATTTTTATTTTTAAATATTTGTACTATAATCTTCTTTTTTATGAGTCTTCCTCATCTCATTTATGTTCATATTTTCCTTGGCGTTGTCATTTTTATGCTAATTTATTATTGCTATTATTACTATTTTCTTTTTTTTATCACCGTCTGTTGGTTTGGACGCGGTAAAAAAGCGGCAGAAATGACTCACGACCACCTATCAATGACAGTTCTTGCAAGATGGCGGCCGAGGGGGAGTACGAGTCGATCCTGTGCGTGAAACCAGATGTCAACGTTTACCGCATTCCGCCGCGAGCCTCCAACCGCGCGTACAGGTGAGGCGACGCTTACGACTCCAAAAGGAACCGAGCAAACTGCGTCGAGAGGGCTCGGTTCGGGTGTTCGGGTGACGTTTCCACACATTGGGGCGAGTGACTCTGCAGTTTTTGTGCTGTTAATGATCAAAATAATATGTTTATTCGGATACGGGGAGGTTCGGGGGCACGGATTATTATTGGACCTGTTTGGTTAAGTTGCTTTGCTGTCACAGTTCTCAACGCGCTGGGTTTTGCCAGAACATAAACAGAACAGAATTGTGTGAAAGCCGCTTTTGACATATTGATCTAATCGTTGCTGAACCTGAATTATGAGTTATAGAATTTAATATTTTCCATCGGCCTTTTATTTTGTAATAGACACTACATGGCCGGAAACCATGTCTGGGTGGTCAACGGGCAGATTTAGACCGATGGGCCCCCTGTGCCCACCTTGTGCTGAAGCTCACAGCCCAACTTATTATTATTTTTTAGAAATGAAAAAAATAAATAATCTAGTGCCAAATTCTTACATTATTATTCAAAAATTGCAAGAAAATCAAACAAAAAAGTAGGGAAAATAAATAAATAAAATAATACTATTATTATTATCCATCTCATTCCAATGCTTTAAAAAAGATTCCATATATGTGACAGTTTAGATTAAAATATTTTGGCTGTGACCTCCTTTTACTGAGTGAATATAATTTGATGACTGAATAAATATATGACTTGAAAGAAAAAAAAATTATAGAGTCACTGGTTTCTATTTAGACTGTAGCTCAGATGATAATCTTTTAAAGAATTCAATCTGATCAAACCTTTTTTTATTTTGATAATGATAGAAGTATATATGGATTATTATGCTTAAAATTACATTTCCGATTTTTTCTGGATTCAACTTGTGAATTAATAGCACGCAAAGAAATTCAAGTTGAAAAAGAGCGTATTTGTGATGTAGAAAATCTGCTGGGCGTGCCACAAGCTCTTGCTCCAATCCAGTAGTTGGAATGATTGGGAAAGGGGCGGGGTTGCTCCACACCAATGGGCCCCGCCCACCACCGGGAGGTGACTCAATGAACTCCTGTTGCTCTGCAGAAACTTTGTCCTAGAAAAGGAAAAAAAAATTTTATTTTGGCAAAAAATGACATTATCATAATTGAAAGACTGCTGGGAATGTTTTTATAAAAGATCATAAGATAATTGAAGTGGGTCTTGAAATGAGAGAATAAATCTGCAATCGGAATTAACTTTGTTTTGGTTGAAAATTAGTATCAGCTCAGTATTATTGAGACACAAGGATTAAAACCCAAGAATCTTTTCTGGTATTTTGGAACAAAAGTGATTTTGCAAAAGTAAACTAGTTGTTTCATGTCTGCAGGGCAGCCGACTGGAAGCTGGACACTCCAGACTGGTCTGGCCGTATGAGAATCACAGCCAAGGGCAAAGTGGCGTTCATCAAGCTGGAGGACAAAATCTCAGGTTTCTATGTCTACTTTATCCTGTTTATTGTTATTTTATCTCTTATGTTAGCTGGGCATTTTGTAAATATTCTTATTCCGTTCTTGCAGGAGAGCTTTTTGCACAGGCGCCAGTGAAAGAGTATCCCGGCATTGCAGTGGAAACGGTCAGCGACTCCAGCCGCTACTTTGTTCTGAGGATACAGGACGATAGCGGTGAGTTTTCAGGGTCAACGTTTGTCAGTTTGTAGGCGTTGGATCAGCGTCTTTTTGTTCTGTTGCGTTCAGGGCGCAGCGCTTTCATCGGAGTCGGCTTCGGAGACAGAGGAGACGCCTTTGACTTCAACGTGGCTTTGCAGGATCATTTCAAGTAAAAAAAAAAATCTGTTTTGTCTGCGTTGCTCTTTAGTTTTTGTTTTGAAAAATGCTGATGTGTTTTGATTATTTCTGTATCTGTTTTTGGATTCTCTGCAGGTGGGTGAAACAAGAGAATGAAATCAGTAAAAATGCACATTTAGGTGATTCTGGACCCAAATTGGACTTGGGCTTTAAGGACGGACAGACAATCACACTCAACATCGGAGTAAGGACACAAATGTTTTTTTTTTATTTTTACTCAAACAGCTGATAAGGCTCTTCTGTTGGTCACAAGTGTTTAGAAAAGATAATTAGTCAGTAAAAGGTCAAATTGTATTTATTTTACCCAAAAAATATTAATTAAAAATACAAAAGATAAACCTGCCACTTGTAAACTTCAAGAATCACCAAAGACTTCTGATATTGTTTTAATGTTTCTGTTCTTTTGAATACATTTAAAAAAGGTAATGTTTAAATGCAGTTATTTTTCATTTTATAGTGCAAATTTTAATTTATAGTTCCGTATTGGTCCACCAGATGGCGGCATTTCTTCTTAATTCAGCACCAACGTTTTACATGTTTGCTAAAATAATTAGTCGCTATTATAAGTAGGAATAATAATAATAAAAGTTTCGGTCAAGTATTTTAGGCATTTATACTTTTTTTCATTGAATAAAATAATGAACTCTGAAAACACATGAAGTTCTAAAATCATATATTTATTCTCTGAATTTAAAAGCTGCAATTAGTAAGAAAAATTGACCTATTTGATTTTAAACAAACAGAAACATTTGCAACCGTTTTCATTTTCATAATCAGATGTGTGTCAATATTAAAGGATGTCTTGTTAGAAAGAACATTTATTGAATGGATAAATACACTTATCCTATATTAAGTTATATTTTATTGTTTATTGCTGTCTTGAATTCAACAATTGTCATTTAGTGAACACAAATTTCATTTAACAATAAAGACTAAAAATCATTTAGTTTGTAATTTGGACCCAAAACGGCTAAAGATACTTCCCAAAGCTGTTGTCACAGATATCACCTCTAATTTGATGCCACAGTTTTAGGTTATCTAAATGTCCTGCTATAATTTAATTTCTTTATTTGTGCATTTTTGTTTTTTTTAATAACTAGTCCATTAACGTGTTGTGTCTCTAAGCCTCAGAGTTTAGTGCATAAAGATGATAAAGTTGTTCTGTGGACAGTACGTTCATAGAACACAGTTCTGTCAGGATATGTTTGATTGATTGATTGATTGATTGATTGGTTTATTTCAAGCATAGCATAGATTGAAATTACAGGACAAAACACACAATTAATTCAAACTCATTACAGAAACAATAAGATGCATTGATTAGAAAATAGAAAACAAACAAAAATAAAATACACTTGTGTCACATTTGGTTCATTCATTCTTTGTGATTATTAACTAAAGTCAGTAGAGTTTGATTGATTGCTTGAAAGGGAGTGGGAAGAAGCGAACTTATATAATCCCACCCCTACTTGATTACTTCATTTAACTGTTTTGCATAATTATGTCTTCCGGTGTTTTTTTTTTTTTTTTTTCTCAATACATTCCCAATAGTAAAATAAATGCATGTTGATTATTGATTAATCTCGTAAAACATTATTTCAGTAGACAGTAACATCAATCATACATCATGTAACAGATATGTAATACTCATTGATTATCATCAAAATACAATGTCAATGTCATGTCTATGCAGAAAAATAATAACATATTGAAATCAAGTTTTCAAGTAACATTAGAGCTTATTGATTATTCTCTGAAAGAATTCTTGCATATTTTCAATAAACATTAATGATTTACACAATATGTAATAATCATTGATTATCAGTAGAAACACATAATTACATGAATCATTGCTACATATTTAGGATCAAGAAAGGAAAATTAGTGCCATTGTGATTGTAAACTTATCAGTAATCATTACTGCATATTACATAACATAAAACTCTTTGATTGCATTAAAAAAAAAAAAAAAAAAAAAAAAAAAGAAAAAAATTTTTTTCATTATTTTATCACATTCAAGTTCAGACATTTGGAATTATTCAAACACAGGTTGATCTTTAACTCGTCTTATCTTCATATTGTAAAATTAGAGTTTCTTTATACATTTTCTTGAATTGATAAATACTTGAACATAGTTTGAGTTCATTACTTAACTTGTTCCAGAGTTTAGTTCCACACACAGAAACACAGAAACTTTTCTTTGTGGTTCTTATCAATCTGACCTTGAAGTTCCTGCATCCTCTCAGTTTATATCCTCCTTCATGTTCTACAAACTGTTTTTGATATTGGATGGTAATGTTTTACCACTAGCTCTGTATAGATATTGCGCAGTGTAAAAATCAACAAGGTCATACAGTTTTAAAATTCTGGATTGATAAAATAAAATGTTAGTGTGATCAAGATAACCGGCTTTATGTATAATTCTGATGGATCGTTTCTGAAGCAAAAGAGAGGATGCAGTGAACTCTTGTAATTATTACCCCAAATTTCTATACAGTAGGTGAAATATGGTAATACTAAAGAGCAGTACAATAAAATATCTACAGTTGTATTCTAATATATATTTTGATTTATTTATAATTGAAATACTTTTTGAAAACTTTAGTTTGTATGTGTCTGATGTGTGGCTTCCAACTCAGTTTGTTATCAATAACAATCCCTAAGAATTTAATTTCTGTAACACTTTTCGATTAAGTCATTGTTAACTTTAATTGAGAGCTCTGTATTGGCTTTGTAATTACCAAAAACATCATTTGGATTTGTCTAAATTCAAGGACAGTTTGTTGTAATCCATCCATGATTTTATTTTGATTAACTCTGTGTTCAACACATTGATAAGTTCCCTTTGATTGTCTGTAGAATAGAATATATTTGTGTCATCAGCAAATAAAATGAGTTTTAAAAGTTTTGAAACACTGAATATATCATTGATGTAAATATTGAACAGCAGCGGGCCAGAATTGATCCTTGAGGACACCACAACTTATCTCTTTGGCTCTGATGTAAATTCATTCATCTTGACAAATTGTTTTCTTCCTGTTAAATAGCTTTTGACCAACTTAGCGCTACTCCTCTGATCCCGTACTCTTCCAGTTTGTCCAGTAGGATGTCATGATTGAGAGTGTCAAAGGCTTTTTTTAGGTCAATGAGATTCCAGCTGCATATTTCTTTTTATCCAGAGCATTTGTGATTTCCTCTACAGCCTCAATGATCGCCATTGAGGTTGATCTGTTTTCTCTGAAACCATATTGGCTTTCATTTATTATGTTATATTTATCAATGAATTTAGATAATTTATCATTGAATATCTTTTCTAGAATTTTGAGAATTGTGGAAGGAGAGAAATCGGTCTAGTATTGTAAAAGGTGTTTGTCTCCACTCTTATAGACAGGAATCACTTTTGCCATTTTCATTTGGTTTTGGAAATCTCCCAGTTTGTAATGATAGTTACATATGTATGTTAGAGGCTTAGAAATACTGTTAATCACCTTTTTCACCACCGTCATATCTATATCATGACAATCTGCTGAGTTTTTACTCTTGAATTTATTAACGATTGATATAAGCTCATTTTCATTCACATCAGAAAGAAAGATTGAGTGAGGGATCCTTGTGGTGGATGGAATATTTTCTATGTTGGTTTTACACTCTGGAATTTCTGCTGCCAACTCTGGACCCACGTTTACAAAATAGTTGTTAAGACCGTTTGCTGCTTCATTCATAGAATAGGTTTGACCCTTCTCATCTGTAAAGTAATCTGGGTACGTTCGTTTTTTTGTCCCTTTTTTAATGATTGTGTTTAATATTTCCCAAATCGCTTTACATTGTTTTTATTTTCATTCAGTAGATTATTATAGTACACTTTTTTTACAGTGCCGTGTTATTTCAGTTAGTTTATTTTTGTAGGATTTGTATCTCTGTTCATTTTCTCTAGATCTTTGTTTTAAGAACTTTTTATAGAGGTTGTTTTTCTTTTTACAAGCATTTTGAAGACCAGTAGTTAACCAAGGACATTTGGCAAATTTGTTCCTAATTTATGAATTGGACAGTTCTTGTTATATAGTGAGATAATATTTCTAAAAACATTTATAAGCAGTGTCCACATCTTTCTCTCTGTACACAGAGTTCCAGTTTTTGTCTGGATAAGTCATCATTAAGAGAGTTCATTGTTTTTTCATTTTTTTAACCTTTTATAGACGGATTCTTTAATCATTTTCTTTGTTTTAACATTGATATCAGATAGTGTAAAAACTGGTAAATGATCAGTTATGTCACAAATCATTAGTCCACTCATGTGAGGTTTTTCTATGTTATTTGTGAATATAAACTCATGCTGTACATTCTGCTGATAAAGTCATCTGTTGCTTTATGTTTGCCTGGATTTATCAGATCTATATTGAAATCTCCACAGATAAACAATATTTTGTTATTTTGAGAGTGAAACATTTTTTCCATCCAGTCACTGAACACTTCTAAGCTTGACCCCGACCTGTATATACAGCTTACAATGACATTTTTCCCTGATTCATTACATACTTCAATTGTAAGACATTCCAGTAATCCATCCACTGCAACTGACATTTGATCAATTACTGTAAACTTCATATTTTTTTGCACATAAATTGCGACTCCTCCACCTTTTTTGTTTACTCTGTTCACAAACTAAGTTCATAGTTTTCCAATTCAAAGTCAGCGTCCTTGTCGCGGCTAAACCAAGTTTCAGATATGGTTATGATGTTAAAGGAACGTTCCAGATTCTGTAAATAGTCCTTGATGTCTCCAAAGTTGGTGTACATACTTCTGCTGTTAAAGTGGATGATTGAGAGTCTTCCTTCTGGGTTAACAGAGTTTTTAAAGTCATCTATGGTGTAATATTTGCAGTCCAGATTAACAGTGGAAAAGAATTGATCAGGGTCTATGTCATC
Source organism: Oryzias javanicus (assembly GCA_003999625.1). Classification (NCBI taxonomy): domain Eukaryota; kingdom Metazoa; phylum Chordata; class Actinopteri; order Beloniformes; family Adrianichthyidae; genus Oryzias; species Oryzias javanicus. The sequence goes on from CM012447.1 coordinate 21,980,022, forward strand.
TTGTTGGTTGTTATCATTATCACTGAATATATGAAGGTCAGGTTGTTGACAGTTCAGATCTCTCTGAAAGTCGTGCTCACAGTTGACTGTTGTAGAGATTGTGTTGTTTTGAGCAGCCATTGTTAGTGAAGTTTGTCTCTCACCTCGTAGACCAGCATGCTTACTTATCTCTTGTTTAGACTGCAGTGGGTACAAACTTCTCCAGCTCCTCCAGGCTTCTGATGATGATGACCTTGGCTTGTTCAGGAGTGCCGCAAAGCTTGGCGAAGATTTTCCATCACGTGTCCAGGTGTTCTGGAGTTTTCCAAGCTTTTTCAGGTAGCGGGCTCTTCGGGCGATGTCGGCATTACGTTTAGTAAGATTCTCGTTGATAAACACGTTTGAGCCCTTCAGATGTCTTCCTTGCTTCAATAAAGCGACTTTGTGTTTCCGATTGACAAACCTCATGAGAATTGCAGGTTTGTCGGTATCTCTTCTCCTTTGGAGTGGACGGCAGATCTCAAGGTTGTTTGTGTCCAGAGAAATTCCTTTGGACTTCAGGAAAGCTTCCACCTGTTGCTCCACAGAGCTCGTCTCCTCGTCAGCTTCTTCTCCGTTCCCTGCAGCCGCTGCATGTGCATACGACCGGGGCTTGATTTTCAATCCGGTGATGATAACATCATTAATCCTGGACTCCTGTTCTTGGTCATCCATTCGTTTATCCAAGTTATCCACTCGGTTGACAGTCTGCTCCTGCAGAGCCGGAGCTGCCTCCCATCCTCCAGCCTTTCCAGAATGACCTGGTACTGCGTCTTGGGGCTCGAACTTCTTCCAGCAGGAAATCAAGCAACTTCTTGATATCCTCTGAATCGTCCGGTGCTGGGGGTTTTTTTCGGCGCATGATCAGGAATTGTTTTTAACAATATTTACCCTTTTTGGAGTAAATAGAGTTTTTGATACGCAGCTGCGCTTGCCTCCGTGCTGTCGTGGCGTCTTCCCGGAAAAAAAAAAAAAAAAAAAAAAAAAAAAAAAAAAAAAAAAAAAAACTGTCATTATGTCATTTAAGAATGTCTGGAGATATTTCATGTTTTCCTCTCAAAGAATAAACAGCTGACAATAATGTAAAATATTGATTTCTCAGTGTGAAAAAAATACTTTTATTATCACAATTATAAATTATCTTTTTTTTACTTTTTTCAGCAAAGTAAAAGGAGGGATAAGCCCCGCCCACAAAGCTCAGGTGGCTTTGGACTCCTCCCACCACCACCTGGAGGCAAGATAGCCCCTCCTCCTTCTTCATCAGTGACATCTAACCACAACACAGTCCCACAGACTGGAGGGACAGCGACGGGTAACTAAATCAGGAGAACCACAATTATTGTGTTTTTACTTGTACACTCTAAAAGTGAAACTCATATTTTACATAATATCAAAATATAAAGATTATTGTAATTTGAACTTTTATTTGTTGTCATTTTTTGGTGATTATGGTCTGTAAAAAAAAAGACAAAGAAAGGATGTTTTCATGTTGAAATGCATAAAGTATCAACTTTTGTTCACAAGAATTACTGGGTTAATAGGTGACGCTGTATTGTGTACTGTTCAATAAAGCACAATAACACTGTGAGTACTGAACCAGCTTTTATCTTTAGCTGCATGAAATTCAAATCCACGTCTCTAAACAGCGGGTCAACATGACATGCTCTAGAATTTCTGGGTAGATGGATACCCAATTACACAGTGTGACACCTGGAGTTTCCAACATAAATTTCACAGAGGAATTTTAGAACTTTATTACCAGCAAGCCACAAGGATCAAAATTAATTATAATAAAGGAATTCACATTGTTTTTCTATGTGTAATGATTTTATGTTCACCAAAAAATGTTGAATTTGTCTGCATTTTGTCCTTGGACTCAATGTTTTGTGTGACAATATTTTTCTCCCGTCTCTCTCTCTCTCTGTCAGAATGCCTGCTGGATCTGGACAGCAGTAACTCCAACACAACGGTTCAGTCAAACCCTAATGCAGATCTTCTTTGGGGAGACTTCTCAGCTCCTGCAAGGTTTCTCACTCAATTACATTTTTTTTTAATTATTATGTGTCCAGAAATGGTAAACAAATCAGACTTTGACTGTGGAGGAATCAAGATTTCAACCTTTTAGCATCACATGATATTGTTCAAAACTAATCTGTATTCTTTCCATCCTTGTACATATTTTTTATTGAACATTGTGGCCTAAAAAACAAACTCTTTGATACTTCAGCAGGAAAATATTTCAAAAATATTTTTTTCTCTTTTTTTCCTGTCAGATTTTTTTCAGTTTTGTACTTAAATCAAAAAGCAGTTCTTTTGAATTAACTTTAGCCAATTTAAAATAGGCATGTTTGCTTTGTCTTTTTTCTTCATAGTTTTACAGTTTTAAAATATATTCATTTATTGTAGTTATTTTTTGATATTTTGGTTGCTGCTTCACACATTCAATAACAAATATTTTAGTTGTTAGTGTAGATATTTTCGTGTATTTTTTGCAACGTCAAATATTCTTAAGATAATTTTAATTTTACAAATATACTTCGAGAAATGTAGCATCTGCAGATCTTAGTTTTGCCTCTTCTACGTAGTTGTTATTTTCTCATATTTTTTAGCGTTTGTAGCCTGTGTATGTTTTACATTGTTTATTTTTTTGTTATTTTTTTTATCTTTTAAAATAATTTAGCAGAGGAAAGATTTTTTTAAAATATAATTCTTAATTAATTTGTTATTTATTATTATTCAGTATTTTTTTACCTTCAGAAAATGAAAAATTCACTTTATTTTTTGTAGGACATTTGGCACATTTGACCTTTTTTTTAAAAAAAAAAGGCTCTATCTTTTACAAATAACATAAAATAAGGTAAATAAAGTAAAAACATTATTTTGAAAAGTTTTTTTTGGTTTAATTTTAGCACACAAGTTTGCATCTTTTGCTGAATATGTAGAGTTCATCTTTTGAATTTATTTCACTTACTGTATCCCAGCTTCCTTCTGTTAAAACTGTTTAAAACTTAAATATATTGTCTGTTAATAATATAAATGTTAATATAATATAATTTGGGGCCTCTAAGTAAGTTTAGAGATTCTTGGCATAAAGATTTGTCCTAATATTTAAAATTTCTAAATCTGATTTAGCTTTTACGCTTGTTTTAGCTGCATCACATTTAATTTAGTTATTTTATTACATTTCTAATTTGCAGTTATTTTCTTAGTTTAAACAAAACATATGGCCTTGTACATTAACACATTATTAGACATAAAAAACAGATTTTTGCAGCTACTGATGACTCTTCCCCTTCGCAGCTCTGGTCCCCCTGCAGCCCAGCCTCAGAGCACCACAAACTGGATCCAGTTTTGATTGGCTGTGCCCGAAACCCGACAGGTGCATCATGCTGAGAGGAATACCTGGAGAGTGGCCACACATCCTCTTAAACATAAAAGCAACGTGTTGAAGCCATCAAATATGAGCCATCTTCAGCAATGTTTAAGGGCTACGCACGCTTTGTATTTGTCTGAGCGGAGCTTTGTTTTTCACATCGTGCCCCCGCCTCACTGCCTGCCCCCCTGCAGCCACGGTGGCATTTCATGTGGAAAAAAAAGACGCCATTGTTTCATGCAGCCTGTTGCTATTATGGTGTGAAAAAGACGAAAAAGCACTTTTCAAGCTAAAAGATTCTGTTTACAAATATTTTTTTTACACAGGGTATTTTTTTGTTGCATCGCTAGTATCATGAGAAAGATCAATATAAATGTCTTTATTTTGCATAAATTTTAAAGCATTCCTGGAAAAGAAAGTCTCTGAATGTTGCATCTTATTTACTGAAAGATCTTTACTGAGATTTTGAATGTGTTAACGCCACTGAATGAATTCTTCACCTTCGTGCTGATTAAATAGAAGAGATTATTCCATGTATTTTTGCTGTGATCAAATAACATGAACTGTGTTTATCTGTTAGGTTTTAAGATGATTGATGATGTTAATGAATGTTTGCTTTACAAAAGGATTTTGTCTCATTTTTCTCTCATTCTGCTTTGACTGTAAAATTAATGGACTAACAAGAATAATTTACTGAAAAGGCAATAAAAACCTTTCAGTGGGTTTACTGAGTCTTTCTTCTTATTTTACTTTTGACAGTTTATTTAACACCTTGTGCTTTGGTTTTGCTGAGAAAAATCCGAATTAAATTTATTTAACTTGAAATTTTTTTGCTCAACTTTAACGTGAAATTATTAAAGTGAACAACTTTATTTACAAAGTAATCATTTAAGTCTTTTGCACATTTTTTTAAATTTTAGGGCAACCAAAATTAATAAAGTGAAAAAAACCAGAGATTAAATTTGACCCTTTAAGTTCTCCAAAGGTTTTCAAGCAGATTTTTTTTTTATATTTATATGTTCAAAAATATTTTTTTTAGCCTCCTTACATTTTATTGAGTCATCTAACATCTAATACAGGGATGTCAAACTCGATCGCACAAGGGGCCAAAAATAAAATACCCTTTTTAATATGAAACAATTGATAACTTTTGACAGAATTCATGTGATTTCCTTTCAAAATAAGGGACACCTTGTTTCACATAGTATCAGCTCAATAATGCCAGTGTATAGTAGCAGGTATTGTAAAAAAGTTCATTTACCATTTGTTCTCTGCCAAAAATACATGAATCTAACTTAAAAAATAAATTGTGACTCACTTTATTTCTCAACACATAAGTTAAATATTGTTCAAAATAAAAAAAAAATCTGAATTCCAATTGATTTTCTGTGGCATGGAACACAAAAATATGATGTCTAAAACTTTTTAGCTCAGTACTTTTACTTTTTAACAGCTAAAAAGTTTATTTTTCTTTAACCAGAGATCCAAAATGGAAAGGTAAAAGAGACACATGTGGCTCTGGAGCCACATGTTGGAGACCCCTGACTTAGAGCAACTATGTGGAGAACATTTTACAAATGATAACATTTAGTGCTTATTTTAAATATATTTACACTGGTAGTTCCTGTTACCTCTGTGGGTCAATGACAGATAAATGAGCGCCTGAATTAAGTTTTGGCCGTTAAAGCAATCTCCAACCCTCCCAGGAATGTCAGATTGATAGTAAACACTTGTTAATGAGGAAGGAGATCAGGTTATCTGAGAAGTGAGAAACACTCAGGAAGGTCTGGACGTGACTTCAGTGCAGCTTTTAGCTCTGCTGATCATCAGAAACAGAGACACGGGCAGCTGAGTTCTCTCAGGCCTCGTCAGGAACACGATTCATCTTCCTCTCAGGCTGTTGTCGCCTCGAAGTCCGCTCGTCCTCGCAGCCTGCGTGGGAGAGTGTGACCTCTCAGATCTGGGTCACCTCCTGCAGCGCATCCTCCCAACACGCCGACACGTGTCGTACTCTATGAATTCAGAGAGATTCAGCACTTCTGTTGAACTGGAGACATCTCAGATCTGTGTTAATCCCTCCTGAAACACAAACTTACAAGACTGAGAAATATAGAAAATAAAGAATGATCCAAAGTAATGATAAAGTTTAGATCATCCACATTTGTGAATCACACAGATTGGAGAAATTCTTGGACAACTTGGGCGAAATATGGTGTGGAGTATGCACACAGATCACATAACAATCAGCAATTTGGGGGGGGAAACCAGTTCTTTCTGAATATTTCACATATTTTCTGACTCAGGATCTCATCTAAAAGAGTAGGAGAAACACAAAAGGATCACAATTGGATCAAAGTTCAGGACAAAAGATGCTCGCATTGCACTTTAATCCTAAAAAGTGACTCTCTAACCCGTTTATTTGCAGAAAATCCAACTTAACCTATCCTTTTCCATTTTGAAATGTTAAGACCTTAAAATAAAAATGACTCCATGATTAGAAAAAGCGTTACCTCGTCTTTGTTTTATGTTTGCATGTGGGTTTTACACCATCAGGTACAAAGATTGTCTTATGGGTCATTATGACCCCTGAGTTATAAAGGTAATAACAAGAAAAAAATGCCAAAGGTCACACACAAAGTCTCAAGCACGCAAGGTTGCAAGTCAAACTTTGACCAATCAGGGTCTTAGATTTACTAGTGGTGTTTGGATAGCGTCACTTTTGATATACGAAAGTGCCAACAACTTGAAAACTGATCACAAAAGAGAAATCAAGAATTCAGACGGAATTATATGATATCAAGTCTTTTATATATCAGAATTAAGCTGTGAATGAAAAATCTCGGAGAAAGATTTGCACCTTTTTGATATTTTGCACCAAATCTCTGTGCACAGATGCACAAGTTCTGCAGATTGATTTGAGAATCTGACATCTATCCAGCTGCAGAGCCTTTTGGACATTGCCACATGTTTTGGGTTGTGCGTCCAGAGTTGAAAACATTAAAACTTTAGCTTTAAAAAAAACACGTGTCAACTAATCAGGAACGTTGGCCTGTGATGTGTTTATAATACAATCAGCAGGTGGAGTCCAAAACAAACGTAGAAGAGAATCCGATGGTTCTCGTCTTAAACTTTATGACTTTTTTTCTCTCATTTGCTTCTAGAAGATAATAAAATGTTTCTCCAATTTCATTTTTACTTCCACTTTTTCCCTTCTCTGACAGTAAGTCTTTGAACAGGCAGCAGAAATATGGGAATACTGCTGAAAGCGGCTGCCGTTCAGACACAGCTCCTACAATCACTGATAACTCATCGTAATAAATAAATAAACAAACAGAAAAGACTGAGTTATTTCATTAACCCAGACATGTAGACGTGCTAACAAAAGGAGCTAAAAATAACATTTTTTTCCAAGCAATCTGGGACTTTTTCTTCTGGACTTTAATGTCTGCAACCAGGTCCTCTTGAAAAACTTTGGATAGTGGCTCCTCCTGTTCAAGTTTAAGAACACAGTTTTGGACAAGCGTTGAGCGGCGAATATGAAGTGCGTTAACCCTGGAACACTTTCTCTATAAAAAGTAACGCCCCCACTTTTGGTGGGTAATTTTTACCCAATATAATAAACCAAATAAAATTGTCATAAAAAATAGATCAAAATATGATTTGTTTTATTTTCTACTGTGGTTTATGTAAAAAAAAGTGAGGATATAAGCACAAGAAGATCCTACATGACCTCATTACACAAGCGGTAAATGCATTCGAAATTCTGGATCAACAACAAAAATGGAAAAGTCATGTGAAGAAACCAAACCTCTGGGAAGGTTTGAAACATTTTGGAAGCCGCCATCAACAGCTGCAAAAGTCAGACGAAGGTTTTGATCTTCATTGTGGAAAACTTAAAACTTCCTAGATTGTTTTTCTACACAGTAAAGGAAACTGGTGAAAAGGGGACTTGAGAAGTCACCTTATAAAAAATGAAAAATGTCTCACAAATCCAATATTAGCATTAAGAACAAATCATTCCTCAGTTTGACTGAGTTTAGTGATGACAAGAGACTGAGCTGCAGCCAAAGGACGGTCCAGCGGTCAGATATGCGATCAGGACAGATTGTCTTTCCTTCTTTTATGGAGATCCAGGTTTGATCACAAGAAAAACAGAGTTTTAGTGAATAAAACTAAAACACGTCTGTTTGACACTTTGGGAACTTCAATCAAATCAAATCAAATTAAATGAAATCTTATTTGTAAAAGGTGTTTTATTTAAAGTAATACAAATTTCTTTAAATAGAATGTCCTCAACACTTCTGACAACACCTAACCAAACATCAAATGACATAAACAAACTCAAAGTATAAATAGAAATCACAGTGGAAACCTGGCTTGATGCTGATGCTGAAATTCATTTTTATCCAAACAACTAAAAATAAATTGATCATTAAATATATTTCAAGGGTAAAATATGTTTCGATTCCTGTAAAAGCTGTCAAACATTATAGATAAACCTAAAAAAAGTGGCTGAGACCAGACGCTTAATACGTGTTTACACAAATTTTTTTGAAAATTTGGTTTCAAATGATTCAACACTTTCATTTCTGGACTCCTCAGAATAAGTACATATTTTAGATCGGCTAAATTATAATTATTTTTTTTAACAGCTTTACTCCTTACTTCACGTTGCAATGGTAATTCCAAAAAAGCTTGAGATAAACTTCTAGCTGGCTCTGTCGCTCTCCATGTCAAATTGACAAATAGATGAACTTCTGGGATCATGTTAGACTTCACCAACCTTTTAATAAACTTAACTCAATATGCAAATTCCACCCCAATAGCTAATGCCAATACAAAAAACCAAAGACAGTCTTAAGACAAAAAAAGTAGTGATGACATACAAATTATCAAGGAATAAATATCTGACCACCTTAAATAGACTTGGAAAAAACAAACAAATGGAGACCTCCTTAAACCAGGAGTATGTCTGAATTCAAACCCTATTCCCTAACTACTAAAAACGATATTGTGCAGGATTACTGTCCAAAAGCGATTTGGACATCTTGCTCACTACTTTTTTCTAAACTGCAAATATTTCTCAAAGTGAAAATTCCAAAAAACTCCACTGTCTTCTTATCATGACAATGTGGTTGGTTGAAATTTACATTTAAACAGTTTTTTTGCAAAAAATGTTCAACCGCAATGCATTGGGGTCTATATTTGCTAATGTAGAGAGCATTAATGCACACCGGTGTTTCGCAAAGATTTCTGGAGAAATTTTTAGGGCACTGGATTTTGGAATTGTAGATTCGGACAGCACTAGATAATGGCAAATGCACCTTATAGTGAGTAGTGAAGGAGTGGAGGAATTTGTACATAGCCAGTATGATTTTAAATATCTAACAAGCTAAACACAACTCAAAATGTGACATGAAATTACACAACATGGTGGTCTTGACAAGTTCTTATAATGATCTGGGAGGGAAACGGGAACATTTGCTTTAGGTTAATGCATGTTGTAAGGTTTCTGAGTGGTTTATTAACGTTTAATCAAAAAGTTACTGTGCCTTTTTAAAAATTAACTTGAGTGGCACTCTAGCACTGCTTGGATGCTTAACTGCAACCTGCTCCTCTGAAAAATAACAACAAAAATCAGGCATCAGGCAGACATTTCAAGAGTTTTATCCTCATTCTTGTCTCCGTATTTTGTAATACTGAAGTTACTCACCAGTGTAACATCTTCCTTCTTCCATTACTCTTCATATATGACAATTCAATCACTTTATCAGCTCATTTCACAATAATATTCCACTCTCTGCTACATGATCCAAGTATATTCCAGTCATAGAGCAAATGCTGCAGAGATATCAGGTGAAATGTCAGGAGGGGAGTTTGGATCAGAATAGTTCTCAGACTCTGGGCCACCTCCAGGCCTCAACCGGTTTGCACTCTGGGGGCTTGTGAGTGCGATGAGGCATCAAACTGTCTTCTTCTAACGAGCCTGTGAATTCATGACCTCTGGCAACTTGTAGTTTGTGAAATATTTAGAGGGTGTTCATCCTTGAAGATGATATCTCAATTCTTTTTAAGTCAAGTTCCCGCTGTTGTGTCAGAAACGTCATAAAGCTGTCAGTTTAGAGGAGCAGAGGGCGCAACGAGGACAGAAACCAGAAAGGTCAAAGGTTAGGGTCACTCACGACAGCACTTTATTTTGAAGGGTAATCTGAGCCAAAAATTACGTTGATGTGTCAATTTTTGAGTTTTGTAAACCATACTCACTGAGCTTAGTTCAACATTGACATCAGATTTCATGTTGTTAATTCAGTAATTCAGTATTTGAGTTTTTAATTTCGGACCTGTAAAAACATGAGCAAACAAAAGTAGAATCTAAAATCAATTTTTGGCTTCTCATAGAAGCACGTTCAAAATTCTGGGGATTTTCAGTTTATAATTTGAGGTTTGATCAACCAAATATATCATACAGCTGCAAATGATCACTAATGTCACACAGTTGGAAACCCAGTCATGAACAGAAACACAAACAGGAGGCTTAAAACTCTAAGAAACAGACAAATTCTGCTCACAAGATGACTTTATGAAAGACAGTTTCGTGTCCTCACATGGCTGAGGAACCCAGATAGTTCTGTCACAAGAGCGGGGTTTCTCCAAGTCAAGATTTGAAAGCAGACTGGGGTTTCTAGAAGTTCTTTTGAATAAAAAATGTTGTAAAAGTAGTAGTCAGCGAAGGACACATCAGAAAGATGGCAAAAAAAAACAGGAGGATCCAGGTATAACCATCCACTGCTAAGAGGTCAGAAGTATCTTCATAGAAGAGTTACAGCCAAAAACATATTGTGAAAACAAGACCAAGATACTCAAGTACGCAGGAAACCAAAGGAACAGAAAAATTACTTCAACACAAACAACGATGAATGTATGCAGTCAATAGTAAAGTACGGTGGAGGTTTCATCATCATTTGGAGCTACATCTGTGCAAATGCGGTTGGAGATTTAATCAGGATTAATTATGTTCTCAAGTATGAGAAATACAGGTAGATAGTTACCCATCATGCAATACCAGCAGTAAAGCGTCTATGTGGCTCAAAATAAGAAAAACAAAACATACAGCCAAAGTCATTCAGAACTATATCAACGTTGAGGAAGAACAAGAAGGTCTTGAAGTGAGTCATGATTTCCAAAGAGTCCTGATCTCAAGGTTATTTAGTGTGTCTGGTATAACAGAGACACTTTTAAAGAAACAGAGTGGAAGTGAGAAAATCTACCTCCACAGCAGGTTGGTTTTCTATGAGGTTGCTGGAACAACCGACCAGCGGAGTTCCATCACTGACTGTGTACAAGTGAAGAAGAACTGACTCTGCCTTAACACACAATACTGATGTTCAACTTAGATTTTTCTATTCATTCTATTTTTGAACATTTTGGAATTTTTTTTTTGTCTTCTGCATTGTAAAAGTAAGACCTGCTTAAATAGCTTGAACAATTCAACTTAACAAAAGTCCTCGATCATTCCTGCAACTTCCTCTGCTCGGATTTCTATTTGGTCATCTTTATATTTTCTCCGTAGTAGAGTTAGAAGTCAAACAACTTGAACATGAAAAAAACTTCTGAAAAAATACCAATATTGTAAAATGTTTCATTTAGTCTAACATCAAACTTTTTGGGAAGAGACTTAAAAAAAAAAGCTTTGAGCCACAAAAGTCAAACATGCTGCAACCCTAAGAGTATAAATGAACAACCAGATTATAAAAAGGGTTTAGGCGCCTCTGCTCTGAGGGCTGAGCAGCTGTTCTTGTTTTTGTGTTTACCTCACCGCGAGCATCAGTTCAGCATTCTGCGGTCTGGCTCCGCTCCCGCTCTCCCTCCAACCCCACTGTCCTTTCTGCTGACTCCACGTTAAAGATAAGACCGTCTCTGAAACAGAAAGTTGGTGCAAGTGCAGCTAGTTAAAAGGGATAAATATCATAGGAAATGTACTTTATATACATTCAAATCCCATCTCAGCTTGTTGCTTTATTGCAGCAGAGATGATCCAAACTTAACGTGTTTGCTGCTGTGAACACACCACTCATGACCCAACATGACCCTCTGAGGTCTACTCCCAAATATAGCCGCAGTAGGACGACCACAACAGCTTAAGTCAGGACACTGCAGGATTGCAACCTTGACAGAACTTTTATCTAAATCAAACTCTATAATTTAAAGATGTATTTTGATTTAAGGAAAATGTTGGTAAAACTATTTCATAACCACACATTCTTAAAAGGGGGATTTTTGTGAATTGTTACTGTTTTTTATGGTTTTACTTGACATTTGTGATTTTTGGTGATTGGCTGGAATAAAGTGTTGACCAAACAGGCTTTAAGAATAATCAATCAAACACTTCTTGTTTCTATTTTGTGATAGATGCTTCTTTTATCAGACAGGTTAAAACTTGCTTGTGCCTTGATGTGTTTTGACAAGCTTTATGACCGTAGCTCTGGTCAGTCCAAAAACTGGTCATCAGCCAAGCAGAAACATTCTCAGCTTCTGTTTTATTACCATGGGGCAAACAGTGTGACTTCCTGTTTGAAGCAGGTTAAAAAAAAAAAAAAAAAAAAAAAAATTTAATTGGAGCCAGGTCAGTTCAAAAATGGCCACTAGAGGTTTTGAAAAACAAGATTTTTTTTCTTTACAGCAATAAAAAAAAATGATCGTACTTGGTTTGTGCTGCAGGTGCATCAAGTTTCAATGTTAAGTCAATGTACAGAACCTGCAGGGGGATTTGGGCATCAGGCGCGGCAAGATCGACCAATCAGGTACTCAGCTTTGGGCATGTGACTTGATCAAAGGGTAGAAAAAAGATTCATCATGGCTGATGATTTGTATCTTACTTTCTTTAAAAAAAATAAAAAATAAAAAGATTCTCCAGTTTTATTAGTATTTTCTCCTGTTGAGATAATGGGGGAAATTCTTCAAACTGATCCACAGACAGATGGAAGTAACGTTTACAACAGCTGTCACATCCAGACGCAGCTCCTGCAGTAAATGGTGAACCTCATCGTACTGAGAGCGTCCCAGACACGGCGACGGGCTCGCCGACGCCTCTGTGGAGCTCTCCGACACACATAAACCCATGCTACTCGCTCAACATCATCCGTGGTCGGGGCGCCAAGGCATGGAGCTGTAAACGGGCATGCGTCCAAAGAGAGGCAGACGTGAATTTGATGCATGAATTAGTGACTGTGAATACAGCGTTACAGTTTGGTCCAACAGGTGTTTTTTTTTTAAATAATACGTGACTGATATTAATCAAAATCAAAAAACAATGATGGAAAGCAATAAGACAATTTCATGAATACGCAGGTTGCCCAAGTTTTTTTTTTTACATTTCTTAATTTTATTTAATTTTTTTGTGTGTGCTTGCCTGGATCTGCATTATCTGACTGAGAAATGTGATCTAATATGTTTATTTTCACTATTATTGTAAATTAAAATTATATGTTTAACTGTAGAAAAACCCACGGGGTCAAATTTGGCCAATGTCTTATTTATTTTTTTTTACATTTTATTTGTTTATTTCTTTTCTTTTGTATTTTTCTATTTTCTTTCTTTATTTTCTTTCTTTTTTTTTGCTGTTAATTGCAGCTGCCCAAAATAAACAGAAGACAACAACTATGTCATTTTAACTTTAAAAGCCCTGTAAACAAATAGTGCTTGGATTTATCAGGATTAAATAAACTAATCAAGAAGCTGAAACGGGCTTTTCAAAAAATGTATGCAATGCGGTCTTCATTTAAGATTATTTATTTAAAACTATATAAAACTAATGAACAGGTAAGATCAAGACTCATTGAAAAAGATGTTAGAGAATTTTAAGTCTTAAAAATGAGACAAAAAAAAGAAAAATAAAACTCCAGAAACCAAATGTTGTGATACTTTAGTAAAAAATAAAGTTTATTTTTTTTATTAATAGCAAAATTATGTTTTACTGACAATCAACACAAAGTTCATGGAGAGACAACATTCAAGACATTTTTTTGGTTTTACAATATTGTGTGTTTTTTTCCTTTTTTTTTTAACTGTCTCCTTTACCTTTCTCCTCATTCATGGGTCTGACTGCTCCCTTTTCACTGCTCCTCTTCCTCTCCTCCTCCAGCCTCATCTTCTCTTTTGCCTTCATCCAGTCCCCCCCCAGGAACCTCAGAGCTTCCTCTGGACGCCCGCGAAGCTGCGGCCTCGGATCGAGGAGCGACTGGAAGTAGGAGCAGGCCAACCGGGTGAAACAGGCAAACTGAGGCGCTGAAGCCAGACAGTCTTTCTGTTCCTGTTTGTCCGGATCTGTTTGAGGTTCTGCCCACAGGTCCACTTCCTCTCTGGAGTCCTTAGCTTGCTCAAACCATTCTCGATACTTCTGGTACGAGCGACAGTCGTTGGCTGTTTCTTCCCAGGGGTGGCTGCCGGTGAGCATGGCGTACGTCAGGACGCCTAACGCCCAGCTGTCTGTGCTGGGCTCCACAGAAACCCAAACTCTCTTTCTGTTTTCATTTTTCTCCATTGAACTGTCATTCCCGTCGTTCATGCTTTCCCAGCTGTCCTCGTTTCCTCGAGCAACTTCAGCCTCAGGTGTGCAGTAAGGAGAGCTGTACCACACCTCCGGGACTCTGGTTCCTCTGGCTTTGACCTGTGGTTACAAATATTCACTCACTTTGTTGTTTTCAGGACTTTTTTCTTGTTTTACTATTTGTTTTCTTCGTACAACAAAATACTGATTACTTGTTTGGAATTCACAAAGGAGTTATATTTAGTTTTTTGCTCAATACTATCTAGAGTTTTGGTAAATTTGACAAACACGCTGGCTTTATTTTTTAGAGAAATATTGACCTTCTTTTTGTGATTGAAGCTTTATCCCCCTGCATTAAAAACAAAAAGAACTCAAATTCAAAAACCTTGAAGGTAAATTTTCTAAAAAGATTTTAACAGCAAACTCAAAGTCATATGTCTTCTGCGAAAACATAAAAGAATTCAAATTATTTAGTACAGGACAGTGAAATAACAGTGTGTTTTTGAGGTGAGGTTGCTAATTTTGCTGAAAAAATCACATCATAATTTATTTTGACCTAATAGAAGGTAAAACACTCAATTAATAGCTAAAAACTAACAGACAAAACTTGTAAATTATGTAAAAAGTCAAAATTTTATCAGGATGAAATCTTGCTTTTTAAAAAAATTAGGTTGTGATTTAGGGAAAATAAAGTTGGACAATTCAGTGAGATTCTTGCTGTTCAATGTCCATTTGTTTCATCTGAATTATCTGGAACAGAAATTAAACTTTTTAATAGTCTTTGTCGAAACATTATGTAAGCTAGATATAACATCTTATTTTATAAATATTGTGACCTTTTTTCCTTTGATTATACAAACTTTAGTCTCATTAATTTTTAATTTTTTTTCTCATGTTTTACACAATTGTACAACTTTGTTCTCATAAAATTCTGATTTTTTAAAAATAATCGTCCAGCATTATTCTTGTAAAAAAAAAAATCTCAAATTTTACAACTTTATACTCACAATTAAAACTATTGTTTTCTTGAAATATTTTGATATTTTTATAATAATTAATTTTACACCATTTTTAATGTAAAAGTCTACATCTTGATTCCTGTAAAATGTTGTCTTCTTCCTCTAAATTTCATGAATTTATTCTGGTAAACTTTTTACTGTTTTCATGCTTATGTATATTTATTGTAAAATTGTAATTTTCTTTCTCACAATTTTACAAATTTATTTGCACAACTGTATGGCGGTTTTTTTTTTTTTTTTTTTTTGGTAAAATTTAACTTTTTGCTCAATTTGATACATTTTTTCTGGTAAAATATTTGATTTTTTTTACTGTTCTTTATTCTCACAAATTTTTCTTACAATTTTTATGACTTTATTTTAGATATTTGGCTTCTTTCCTTAAGGTGTTACGACTTTATTCTCTTATTTTAGTTTATTATTTTTCTTTTGTGATGGCTCTAATACTTTTTAAAACAATCAATATAAACTAAGTTAAATTTAAAGATTCAAAAGAAACTAGCAATTGCCAAATTGAAAGCCAAACCTTCAAATTAATGCATATATTTTTTATTAATGCTAAATGAGCTAAAAAGAAATGGGGTGTAAAAAGCTGAGTACTGTGAATGTTTTTAAAGATTATCTAAAGACAGATTATGTTCTGACCATGCCAAAGTCTCCCAGCTTCACCCATCTGCAGGCGGAGTCACACAGGAAGACGTTCTCTGGTTTGAGGTCTCTGTGGACGAATCCCAGGGAGTGGAGGTGGGACAGAGCCCCACACAGCTGGGACACCACCCGCTGACAGCAGTCCTCCTCCATGCCCAGCTGAAGAACTCACAACATTCAAATCAAGAAAAATTCCCCTTTCCGTGTCACCGTTGAGCTAAAATGTTTGTACCTCAGGCAGGATGACGTCATAGAGGTCTCCAAAGAGGCTGGCCTGCTGAGCAAACACGTAGTGTGAAGGAGTGAAGTAGACGATCCCCAGAGCTCTGGTCAGGGAGGGATGAGTGCAGAACGACAGAGAGATGCTGTACTCCCTCAGAAAGGAGAAAAGTGACGTGGACTCACGAGGGAAGAACTTCAACGCCATTGCCGTACCTGCAGGACGAAATACATTCACGTTCTCTGTTTTTAGGGTTTGTAAACATCTGATCGTCTGCACCTCTTTTCCTGTGTACAGCCAGCATAACTTTCCCGTAGGAGCCCTCTCCCAGCGGCTTCAGGAGCTGGAAGTGTTCGGCCGTGTCCATTGTTGTTATAGACTGCGCCGTCAGGTGGCACATCTCCTCTAGAAGTTTTGCAGCAGCCTGGACATGAAAACAGACACGAGTTTAGCAGATGCGATATTGTTAAAATGACATTCAAATAGTCAAACGTTTCTGGGAGAAACTGTTCTTTATTGTGCTACAGCTTTTGTTGATTAATCAAAGAAAATAAAAAAACACATCAAAAGTGACAATCAAGAATGGTCATTCTGGTGACTCCTAACAAATATATAATTAGACTTTGACTCAATGTGATTCCAGGTTAAAGTAAATTGTGTTTTTAACAAGTTTTTGTGGCATTTTTATGATGATGGAAGACATATGTAAGGAAAATTAAGCTAAATATTTCCTGGGCTGTAAACTAGCAGCAGAGTGCATAAACACAGAGTTTTGAGCAATGGAAGGGGAGGACGGAATTGCTCTGCGGCAAAGGCCCCCACAACTTAGAGGTGAATTTCAAATGAACTGCTGCCACTCTGCAGAAACTATGTCCTAATGACATGTGTTTGGCCCCCAGTCAATATTTGATTACATTTTTGAGCCAGAGGCAAGCTCGGACGAGGAAAATTAAAGTGTTTAAGGGGGCGGAGGAGTACACTGGTTAGAGAGGCTTTGCCCCTCCCAGTCAGTAGTTGGGTCATTGGCCCCAAGTTTTTCTAGCATCCAGTTTTCTGACCCAAAGCGATTTATATTATTAAATATTCAGAAATGCAGTTTTAATCGTAAATTATTCTATATTATGACAAAAATGCAACAGGAACATGTAAAAAACCCAAAAAAGATCCTTTTCAATAGAGTGGGACTTTAAAGACCTTTTTAAAATAGATGAAAAATATAATTGGAGTGGGTCTTTAAAGTGTTACAATTATTCAGTAAATTTGGATGAATTTGCTCTTGTTACAGTTAAAATACACATTTTAGATAGTTTTATAAACTTTTATTGCAAATTTGTTTCCACTTAATGATAATGAGCACAACAGTACTAGAATCATTACAGAGAATTTTGCGTTGCAAGTGATTAAAATATTAAAGATTAGAGTTTTCTTTAGAATTGAACATGATTTTGAAGAAGTCTTTTTAATAATAGTCTCAGGGGGATGGTAGTTCAAGTAATCCAATTATTAATCTCTGTTTTTCCTCGTTGAAGCGAATCTTGCCGTTGTGCCGACAATGGCTCCCATGGTAACAATGACAACACTAATCCAGGAGTACAAACAAGTCTGTTAATAGCCCGGTGAAATCCTGCCCAGCTCATCCCCGGGTTTTGTCTGTTGACCTTTCCACTACAGCTGGCACCCTTGGGCGCTTCTTGGGATTAGGTTCCAGGGTGTCCGTCCAAAACAGAGGGTGGCGGGGTATTAAGGGGAGTTCACAGCTCATTAAGGAACACTTCTACAGTTAAGTCTTGTTCACACGAGCAGCAGAAAAACAATGAGTCACTGAAATTAGCACCACCTGTCTATGAAATTCCTATTTTAGTCTGCATTAAAAGACTTGTTCTCTGAACATTTTTATTAAAGTTTAAGAATAGAACATTTAAAGCCTTTTTTGGGTTACAGTTTTAGTTTAATGACATTGTCTGACATTTTTTAAACTTTTTTATTTTTTTAAGGTTTGCACTAACTTAAGACAATCTCTATTTTGTTAGAAAGTTGGACAATAAAACATTTTTTTGTTTCTCTGCAAGAACGATTAATAGTCCTCCTTTTCAGTTTTTATTTTAAATGTATCGCTTCACTTTCTTTTTTTCTGTAGAATTCTGTACAAAATACATTTTTCCTGTTAATTTTTGCTTTAAATTACAATCCTAGCTTGCAGAATGAAGGAGAAATTGAACTTTAAGGGTAATATTAATGTCATTTGTTTACTTGATAACTCCCCAATATTTTACCTCTATCAAACATGCACAAAGTTACCAAAAATCACTCATTCACTCTCATTAACCACCAGTGTCACCAGTGACAACACTTACTCACAAAATCTTTAACACACTGTTATTTCTCATGCCACCTTTCTCCTTCAAAATCTTCTGAAATTATTTTGATTGTGTTACCGGTTAAAAAGTTACAGTAAATAAAAGAACATAAATAGTGGAGCTCCGGTGTTAAAGGGTTAATTTGGGCTCCTTTAAAATTGAAAAATACACTTGAAACCAACTACGTGCGTACCTCTCAGAGTGTGTACGTGTTTTCTGCTCCACAGAGACCACTATATAGAGTCAAAGAGTACTCAGTTGTACTATTACTGTCTGTAAACTTCTAAAAGCTCAGCATATGGGATTACAGCCACAGTCTTGACCTGTGGTCATCTTACTTTAGAGACACGAAGCATCAATACTAGTAAAAGATGCTTTTACTTTCTTAGCAAAGATGGAAGTTTTACAGCAACAAAACTGCCGTATTTTTTCCAGTGAGTGGAAGGTTTTGTAATTTTGTCTGATAGATGTGAAACGAGGATATTTTAGGGGGTCAAGTTTCAATAAATTATATATTTTTTGTTCTGCCATTAGTGTTTTGTATGTTCAAATGATTATTAAGAGCATTCCTTAAAAATGCTTTGGATTTTGTTATGCTTTTAAAAATAGCAACTCAAATTACAAATAAATAATAATCAAAAATATTTATTGCCATTTGTTTTTGCAAATAGAAAAGTTTAACTGTTTTCAGGACTCCGGCCTCCAAAAAATGTAATTTCCTAAATGTGATGTAATAATGGGGAATTTCACACATCAGTCAGTCAAAATCATGCGGGTTCTGCAGCAGTGAGGGAATCCCTGCCCCTGCTTTAACTTACAGTCATCTTGCCGCCGTGGCTGAGCTCAGTGGCGTTGCTCCTCAGTCAGGAATCTGTCCGACATAAATCAGCGCTCTGCAGCAGTGGCTGTCCTCTACCAGCTCTGTGCGCTCTGCAGCTGAGGGCACGTCATGCCGCTGCTGCTGTCAGGATTCAGCCCTCTCCACACTGTCTGGCGCTGTGGTGTCTGTTGCAGAAGCGACTTTTGTCCCGGAGCGGTCTGTCTTCCCCTCCACCCCCAGGCTGAAGCAGAGGGAGGATCCAGATAGGTCTCATACGTCTTTTTGGTCACTAAAGTGTGACCTTTTTTAGACAAACAAATGTCTGCAGGGTGTTTCTGTTGTCTGTTTTTAACTTTATGGCCTTTATTTTACTTATAAATATGTTTTTTTCAAAAGCTTTAGAAGAACAGATTTTTCTTTTTTTTTTGCATCATGCTGGAAAGTCTTCTGAAAAAAGATTCTGTGCAAAAACATATAGTTTATATGTCTGAATTCCCACCCTAATCCCTAAAAAAACTATATAATGTGGGACTAGAGTGCCCTAAATCTCAAAAGCATTTCAGACACTATTCTCACTAACTTTTTTTAACACCAAATATGACGTCACAAAGTGAAAATCTAACCAATAAGAGTATTTTATGATGTTCTTTTTATGAATTCACTGTGTTCTGATCATGAAAAGGTTAAAAGGTTATTGAAAATACATTTAAATACATTTGTTTTTCAAAAAAATGTTTAAACACAATGCATTGTGGTCTATATTTCCTAATCAAGTGAGCATTGATGCACACTGTTTTTTTGCAGAGAATTCTGAGAAATAGCACTCAATTTAGGAATTCTAGGCTGTCTGAATTCCCATCCTAATCCCTAACTACTGAAAAACTAAACAGTACGGGACTATTTTGTGCCCTGGATTTTAAAAGCAATTCGGACACCATGTTCACTACTTTTGTTTTGCTAAACGCCGGATATGACCTCACCGATTTCACAAAGTGAAAATCAAATCATTAGGAACAATCCACTGTGTTTTGAGGATGAAAAAGACATTTAAACATGTCTATTTTGCAAAAATTGTTCGACCGCAATATTTTGTGGTCTATATTTGCTAATAGTGAGCTTTGATGCACATTGGTTTTTCGCAAAGAATTCTGGGAAATTTCTAGGGCACTTGATTTTGGAATTGTAGATTCATACAGAACTACAAAATGATAAAGACACTATATATAGTGCTCTATGTAGTGGGTGAAGTAATTCCGTAAAGTAGTACTGTGATACATTTGAGAAATCTGCAGGATTTTTCTTCAATAAACTCTTGAGATGTATATGTTACCCATTAGGTCTGCAAATTTGTTGTTACTTTTAAGCAATATTTATGCAATTATCCAAGTCAATTTAGATATTAATATGTATGGCTTTAACCAGTTCACACTTGGTTCAGACCAACATGGGATTGATTTAACTCTAAACTTGTCATATCTCATATCTGGTGCCTGGGAGGATTTTTTAGGAGAGGCAAACTGGAGCAAAGGCAGAACATGTTAATCTGCCATGCCAAGAGCTCCACACTTAAAACTGTTTGTGAGTAAAATTTTAAATAAATCTTGACATTACTTTTATCTTTTTCTCTGATTTGTATATGAGCATGTTCTGAATATGGACACAGCAAATTTAGTTAACACATTTTTTTATCACAACCCAAAAAATACATTATGTTCATATATGTAATTTTCTTTTGTTTATCAACAAATTGTTTAGATATTCCACAAATGAAATAATGGAGCTTATTATCTCGTCTTGTATGTTTGTAGAGCAGAGAAGACTTTGAATAAAAGATGAGAAACTTTACAGACTATTTTTAGGATTGGACTGTAAATATTGGCAAATATATGTAAAAACACTAGAATGGACTCGCCAGCTAATGTCAGCTTAAATATTCATAAACTTTACTCTAACTGGATATTTTCACGTCTCGCTTTGATTCTTTTTTCATCTGTATGTTTTCTGGAACATCTTTAAAGGGAGAAAAAGTATTTTTCAATTCTATGTCCCCTTAAAATTTCCATTTTCCATTCCATCCTCCAAGGAAAAAACATGCTAACTTCCCAGGTCGGGACATTATCTCACTCTAAACACAGACATGCCTTTCTCTCATTCTGGTTGTTTAAGTTATGATCCCGTGGAGGGATTTTCCTCAAACACTCCTGTTTTCTGCATTCCTCAGCTGTTACCACAGTCCACACAAACTGTTCACGCGCCTCCCAGGAGGCCTGCATCCATTACAACCGAAGTCTGTCCGCCAGTTAGGTCATCTGTCTGAGGCCACATGTCAACGTTATGCAAGTCACCTCGGGTGAGCTCAGTTCATGCTGGAGTTCAACCCCCCACTGTTGCTCCGTGGAACCAAAGGATAAATTCAGCTGCAGAGTTTAATGGGACATTTGTCAGTGCTGCTTTCCAGGATCACTTAGAGTCATTAGTTCTACTTGATGATCTCACTAACAAAATGTTATAAGAGTTTATAATTTCCCTTAAAGTTCACAGAAGAAACGTTGTTATCCTGTTATGTTTGACATAAACATAGAGACTCAATGTATGTTTTAATGAGTGTTCAGGAAAACAAAAAGGACATCCAAATTAACTCTCTTTTTTAACGCCTGGTTCATACTGGACGCCAAAGCGTGGTGCGCGCGGAATCATTCTCTCCTGCAGTTCACACCAGACACGCATTTTTCCGTCCAGCTTCTACTAGAGCTTTTATTTGTTTGGTTTTTTTTGCCATATAACTAAAAAAATATGAACCTGTGTTTCTGTTAAGAAGAGCTACTCCTTGTCTCTCTCTTGTTCCTTTGCACCCAAAACCCACCCTTACCAAAAATAAGTATATTCGAGTTTATTTTATGTATACTTTTTAAACTAAACTTAAGATAGTATACTTTTAGTATACTTTTTATGTACTCATAAGAGATAAACTTTACAAGTTGGTTCTAAGAATATTTTTTAGAACTAAACTTAAGATAATATACTTTTAGTATACTTTTTATGTACTTGTTAGAGATAAACTAAAAGTTCATGTTCGGTATACTTTGTTTAAACTTAGAATAATACTACAAGTCTAAATGAATTTACCCTTACCAAAAATAAGTACACTTCAAATACCGTATTTTCTGGACTATAAGCCGCTACTTTTCTCCTAGGTTTTGAATCATTCGGCTTATACAAAGGTGCGGATATTCTGTGGATTTTTCTTCCACTACTAGTGGATTTTTCTTCCAGTACTAGTGGAGCTCTAACCGGAATTTGAATCAAAAACAAGATAGACAAAAGATCATTGCAAATCAGAAAAGCCAACACTGCTTTTTCTTTAGCAGATAGAACACTCGTGACAAATTACTAACTAGTAATTATTGTAAAAATCCTTCTTCATCGTGGAAATCACAGAAAGAAGTTTGTGTGGTGGACATTTTAAGTTATAAGATATGGAGCTTGCTATCTAGGAAGGAAACTGCACTGCTGCACACAAACTTACCATCAATAAATCTATGGTGAGATGCTGGAGACAGCAAGTACATACATGTACATTTAAAGTACAAAATTGTTATAGTAATTATCTTATTTTTCAACATAGATATCTGCGGCTTATAGTCCAGTGCGGCTTGTATTTCTTTTTTTTTTTTTTTTTAAATTGAGCAGGTGCGGCTTATTTACAAGTGCGCCTTATAGTCCAGAAAATACGGTATATGTTTAAAAGTATACTTAACTATAAAAAAGTAAATCTCAAGTATACTTTAAAAAGAATACAAGTAGTTTACTAGCAAGTATACTTCTTTGTACTAAATTGACCCACTTTTAGTGTATAAAAAGTATGCTTAGAAGTATACTTTCTGGTATACTGCTAATTTACTGGCAATGAACTTTAAGTTTACTCTAAGTTTATTATAGGTAACATTTCGGGTGTATTACTAGTTTACTTCAAGTTTTCTTTAAATTAAGTATACTTTCTTAAACTTAAAGTAAACTTGAAGTATACTAACAGTATATCATAAAGGTTATCTTAAGTATACTTTCAAGAACTTAAAATAAACTTGAAGTAAACTAGTAAACATTAAGTATACTTCAAAGTTTCCTTTTTATACACTAAAAGGGGGCCAATTTAGTACCAAGAAGTATACTTGTTAGAGAACTTCCAGTACACTTTTTTAAGTATACTTGGTATTTACCTTTTTAAACTTAAGTATACTTTTAAACATATACTTGAAGTATACTTATTTTTGGTAAGGGCAGCCCCAAGCCCCGCTCCGGAGTCGGCCCAACACATTGATCTGTGTCTGGGTGCGTGTATGTGTGTGCGTGTTGCAATTGTTTGTTTGTTTTCATCTCTGCGGTCTGTTTAGAGCCAAAAACATGATCGCACGTGCCAATCGCAGTTTCTTATTGGGAAAAATTGGTTATATTTTGAAAATGAACCGTATTTTCTCATACATCTTGATGTAACTTTCTGCCAGAATTGACGCAAAAAATAAACCAGACGCCGAAATAATCCGCTGCACGACACGAGCCTTCCGCGTCTGGTGTGAACCACACCAGATGTTAACAAGGGCGCCGGATGGAAGCAGCCTCCGTCCAATGTGAACCAGGTGTTAGTCTCACAAGGTTGCAACCATTAAGTGGGGAAATTCTCACCTCACTAAATGTTTCCAGATTGTTGTCGCCGTACTGTACATCAGTTAAGATTTTACAGTGGTGGTCCAGGGCTCTAATTTTGGCAATAAATTTGGGTCAAGTCCAAATAAATAGAATTTTTTTTTTTTGGTCGTAGCAACCCCTGGCTTCGTCATTCAAGATGTTAAGCTGCATTCACACCAAACACGGCAGAGACAGACAGTTTATAATGTTAAGTCAATGGGCTATTTGAAGCCTTGCGGCGCGATCTGATCTTCTATCTATTTCTTTAACCAGCTGGACCCGCGCGGTTGCCAGAGCTTGTCCCGCTGTTGGGCAAAGGCTGGATACTCTGGACAGATTGCCAGTCTTTCACCCCCGCTCCGGTTTTCTGGCTGCAGCCAGGCTCCAGGGAGCCAGGGTAGCTCGCTCGCTCGATGTGTAGGGCTCCTGAACTATGTGACAATTTTCTTATATTTATTTGAGACAATAATACAAAAAAGTTCCCCCTATCCTTATTTTTGTTTTTATTTTCCCCCCTCTCAGGTTAATGTGAGACAGTGAGCCTTCAAACTCAGTCACAAAGACAAAGAAACACCAAGGAAGTGGATGTCATAGAAAGTACAGCCCCAGGAGATAGAGTGAACTAGCCCCCGGAATCTCAGAATGATCTCATGAACACGTAGACGTGTCACAGATGTTGTTGTAGAACTCTTCACAATGAACAAACCTGATTCTCAACATCATCCGTGTATTCCGTTCATTCTAAGTGAGATATTCACTGACACTGCTCCATGTAGCAAACATGCTAAAAACATTAAAGCTCCTCCCACATGATACCGTGGCTTCAAGCTCAGGCAGGCAGAGAGCGTGTTGAATGGCGTTCGGTGTGAATGCTGCAGAAGTCTCACTAAGTTGCAACAATTAAAGGCAGAACTTGTGGGGAAATTCACTTTATGTTTTCTAGATTGTTGTTGCCGTGCTGTATATCAGTTAAGATTATGGATTTTATAGTTTAGTGCTCTAATTTTGGCAACAAATGTGGGTCACTGTAAATAATTTGATTTTTTTTTTTTTTTTTTATGTAAGCAACCCCTGGCTTCATCTTTTACGATATTAAAGACCAATTCCAATGAAAATTGTTTTTAACATGTTCTTATGGCTTTTTTCTGACAAAAAATAAGCTTAGAGTTGCTTTTCTTAGTATTTCTTTATATTCTATACACTGTGAATCAAAAGTAGTGAAAAAAAAAAAACAGTTTCGCCTCAATCAGGAGAAACTATGTCCTAGGAAAACAACACAGATTTTTTATTTTGGTTAAAACAGCATAATCATAGTTAAAAGCCACCGGGAAAACATTTAAATTAAATTAAATGATGATTGAGGTGGACCTTCAATCACTTTAAAAAGGGTAAGTCATTGTTATCCAAGTCATTTTTTTATCCAGTATAGTAACAAAAACAAATCCACTTGATTGCTTACAGCCAAAATTGGTAAAAAATAGTCATAAATGATCATTTTTAATAAACTTCAGTTGGGCATCATCATATTAAAGGAAAAGTAAAGACTCTGGAATTAAAGTGCTGTATAAAAATTGAACAATTTAATAAGACATTTTTTTCAAGTAACAATATGCATGTCATGCATGTATTTTCAGTTAATGGAAGAGTTAAAAAAAAAAACAGTCATGTTCAATGTAAAAAATTTTAATAACTCAAAACGTATAAAAAATACAAACTTTATAAATATTATTCAATGAGTGATTACATAACATACTTCAATATCCATATTAAATAGAGTATAAAATAATTAACATAAACATGAGATGCCTGCATCTCCAAATAAACACTAATACATTACATGAAAAGCTCATAAATAAGATCAAAATAAACAGTTAAAAATAATTGATTTCCATTTTTGTCATTTAGCTCATCAAACGGATAAACACTTATCAGGCACGGTGAGTGTAAACAGTCTCAGGAAGAACAAAAGTAACATGTACCTCTGCACAGTGCATTTTTTGTAAACAGTTGAATGATTATTATTGACCTTAAAGTTTTTCTAATGTAGATTTTTGAGCAAATCACTTGTTCAGAACTACATTTCTTAAGAGTAACTATCAGCACACTTGCACTTCTAGTTTTATCTTAGTATGCATACTCTAATTTATTTACAGCGTAATGTTAACATACTAGATCGCTAAAATAAGTCTAATTTCAATTATTTTCAACCTAAACTTCACTTATGATACGGAAAGTGCTCATGTGGTTCAGAGCCTCCTTAAGGCTACTGATTGAGATTTCTGTAGGGTCAAATGAGGGTGTTCAAGTGCCCCAAAAATGATATATGGACTGCGACTGGTGAACATGTGACTTATTTCAAGAAGCAATATTTAGCTTAGGTTGTAAAAGTCCAGATGGTGGCCAAGTAAAACTGTAGATGTAAGCTGAATTGGAGTCAAACATTTCATTCAAAATGAAAACTGTGCTAAAGAGGAATTTAAAATGGAAAATATTCCAATGAGTTCTAGCTAAGACTGTTGAAACAAAAATATTCCTAACATTAAATAATTCTTATACCAATTTCTTTCTAATATTTGCTGTATTTCCAGTAATGTTAAATATGTGCTGTAACACCGTTCCAGGTACATTTCTTCAAGACAATGAAATTGTAAATTTTGACACGGTATAAGTGAGAGAAAACAGCATGATCATTTTGTGGAGCAATGACGATATTGAGGTAATTGCTCAATGAAGCAGCTACAAATCGTACATGCTAGTAAGCACAATAGCATGTTAGCATGTAAACACACAGACGGTCTTACATGCTAACATCTTACCGTGCAGTGTTGAATACAATTATTCATTCACCCGATTTATGAATAATTTCACCTGCACACTGTTGCGTGTTAGCATTGCTCCACAGTAGCGGGTTTCTAGTGTGGTCATTTGTGATGCTAGACTAGAACCTGCTGGGAATCTGCTGTCTCGATATCTTCCTCAACATCTTTTAGGCATCAGTTCGATGCATTGACTGTATAGGAGAACTGGACTAAGAGATCCCTCCCCCCTCGTGTTCTAAACAGGAAATACCCACTAGCTAATCTTCTAGCTAATCCTAATTTTTTCCTAATCGTAGATCTATCAAGCTAAAAACTGACCAATCAGGTGCCTCAGTAAGGACATGTGGGGCCCACTGGCCCCCACCTTAAATGACAGATTCTCCCGAGCCCACTTTCAGCAGAAGGGGCGTGGACTTCGAACAAGCTTACTCCTAATTGGCAACAGTAGTTGCCATTGAAAAATGTCGTCTCAGACCTGACTTGGACCAATCCCGGTCGTCTGGCTCCTACATGACAACGTTCATATTGCGGAAACTAAATAGGACTGGAGACTGAGATAAGGCATTTACTATGAATGATGTCACACCCACACTGTCCAGTTCAACATATACTGTCAATGGCTGGGTGTTAGCACGCTAATTTGCTAATTAAAATCACATTTGACTTAAATTTGCAATCTATCATAAATTGTTTCTTCATACTTCAAATTTCCTATCAATTTTTTTTCTGAAAACAGTCAGGATGTCATGTATTTTGATCTGCAAATTGAACTGAACAAGTGTGCTTTGCATTAGTTAAGTGGTTATGGAAAGCACTAGCCTAACATTGATCTCAAATGCTTTCAACCTAATGTCTGCTGCAACCAGACCTTCTTCTGAACAACAATAAAACCCTTTTGGACCAACGGCAAAAGACTTTCAGTTGCTCAGAGATTTCCACGGAAAGCCGGGTTGCATCAAAGGCAGTGGGGACAACAGGAAATGGTGACGATGAGGGCAATGGAGGAACATCTTCTCTGATCTAGAAAGAGACGGATGAAAGAAAAAAAATTATTCTGTAGCTTCGTATACGGTAAAACTTAAATAGAGCTTTTACAACTAAAATTCTTAATAGTATAAATTTTAATTGAAACTAGTTTCTGAAACAAAAATTAATATTGAAGAAATAGATAAGAGAAAAAATATGAGGTTTAAAATTTTTCATACAAATTAACTGAGACCTTTTTCTTGTGCTTAAACTTTTTATATAGTCTTTTCATTATTATTTTAGGTTTTGTATATTATCTTTTGGTCTGCAATACAATGTTTTTGTATAGAATCTACCAGATTTATTTTTTTTACAGTTGAAGTCATTATATAATGTGTCTCCAAATTATACTTTAAACTTTTGACATAAATGTAGTTTCCTCCCCAGTTTTATTTCCCAAAGAATAATAATATTATCCTATAACTTGGAATTTGTCAGAAAAGTGTATTTCTATTTCGTGTTTTTGCTACATTTTAGTGCATTGGTTTGCAAAACAAAATGAGAAAAAAAATCAAAATGCACACAAACAATATTCAATAAAGTAAAATGTACTCCTGGAATTAAAATACTGCACATTTATGTTACTGTATGATGTTTAATTAAAACTTGTTTATTTTATTTTTATTTATGAGTGTTTAAGGCGTGTCCACTCACCTGCTGCAAAGATGTATTGATTAGGTTTGACAGGTGAGAGAGGTGATTGATGGCGCCCTCATCTGACTGAAAGGGCAAACTGAAATTTTCTTTCACCGTTTTTAACCAGCCCACATGCAGCTTGAAGGATTCGGTATATCCGTACAGTAGACAGAGTGACTCATTGACCTGCAGGGCCAAAAACAGTTGCCATTATTTCTGCATATTTTTCAACAACAAAAGAAAAAAAAGTTTTATTCAATTACCTTTAAAGAGGAGAAGTGAACAGCTGTGTGGCGTATATGAGGTAAGCTTTCCAGCTTGTGATCCATACCTTCAAAATGTTTTAGTTCATCATCTGCCTGTTAAAGACACAATGGTAAGGTTTAAATATATTTTCAAAATGAAAAAAAAAAATCTAAATAAAGCATGTCTTTGCAATATATAAAATACACCTGACATAATATATACATTTTGTTATTTGTAATTTCTTTAACATTACAACACCATTATATTGGAAGATTGGTTGCAAGAAATTATATTTTGTTCTATAATATGTGCACTCCAAAAAACTGTAACTTAGTGTATCATTCATTTAACTGGGGATTTAATATAGGCACATGTTGTGAACTGCTATGCATTCTGGGAGAACATTCTCCATATTTAAACCATGGCTATGTCTAAATTCCCGACCAACTACCTGGGTTTTTAAAGCAATTCAGACACATCCTCACTACTATTCTATAATACCAAATTTGACTTCACCAATTTTACAAAGTAAATAAAGATTTTTAATTAATCCATTTTGTTCTGAAAATTAAAAGGTGGATAGTTCATAAAAATAAATTAAAATGCATTCATCGTGGTCTATATTTGCCAATCTAATGCAACATTCACATAAGGCATGTGTTGTATTCAAAAACGCCCTTTGCGTGGTTTAATGAATGCTTGTTCAGACCGTGGTGTTCGTACTGGACAAGCAGCGGACAACAGGGACAGGGAGGAGCTTCGTCTTCTTTTGTTTTTCTGCTGTTCACTGGAGCTTGTCTGCTACCTTCAGTTGAAAGCAGTGTAAATCTAGGGAATCTTGCTCCAGACTTTTTCTTTAACAGCTCCATTCTGATACATGAAAGACTTGGTGTCTTATACTGTAGTTACAGTCGGGCAGAAAACTGGGCAGACTTTCTCTTCTGTGATACAACGGTCTGCACTTCTATGTCTTGAAAAGGAGGCTATCCACACATAACCACCAAATTTAAGTCCCTCAACTATAGTTGACTTAAACTTGAGTTCAGTGGATGTCCAGTTTGTATGTAGAGCCCGAGAATGGACTTAAAAGCTTTTATAGCAATTCGTGAACGCAAGAATTTTAGAACGTGGAAGACTGTTATGTGGGTTTATGGGCGTTTTCTTAATTGAAAGTGGTCGCTTGAATGTGAGTTGCAGCAGCCAGTGTGGATCTTGCTTAAAAAGAATTGATGTACACTGTTTTTTTCAGTAAGACTTTTGCAAAATTTCTATGGCATTTTGGAAATATAGATTTGGACAGCTTTGAAAAAGGTGAACACCCTGTAGTGTACTATAGTGCGAGTGAGGCTTGCCAAGTTTGGCCCTAAAAAGGTTATCTTTAGGCCTGCCAATGTCTGCAGAAGTCGTGGATTGTTTAGTTAAAACCCATCGATTTTCATTGATTTTCTGTAGTATTCCAAAACTCTACGGCTGTAATTTATTTTTGGCCTCTGGGTGGCGCTGTAAGCACTTTCTTTGCCAGGAGCTATGGGGGAAAATACCCCACAGTGAGTCAGCCCTGGGCTTTTTTCTTGTGCTATAAATTCCGAGGAGCATTCATGGTTGCTTCTGATACTTTTAGCGGCCTTTTTCAGCTAGCCAAGGTGGAGTGACAACGGATAAAGTCAAAAAAGTAGCTCCACGTCTCTCATTAGGATCCCATTTTGCTGCTTTCATTACAAGAAATTGTGTTTAAGCTTGCTGTTAAAGGTTTCCAAGACAAATTTTCTTTACTTTTCTTATTCACTAAAGAAAATAAAATACTTATTCACTTTTTTGCACTCATATTGCTATTTTACACAACTAAAATGACACTTTTTGTTAAATATTCTTGTTTTTTAAAATTTTATTCCAAGACTGCAATGCATTTGAGAATACATCATTCTGCTTGGTCTTATAATTGTTTACAACATGTAAGTGAGAAAAAGAGTTTCTTTGAACAAGTGTAACATGATCCTCCAGATATCAGACATTACCAAGCCATGGAGTTTTTTTGATGAGCTGATCAATTTGTCCACTTGATGAATCATTGGCCCAAACACTCCACAGAGGGAGAAGTTCTGTCCGGGATGAGCCGACGAGCGGGCAAGCAGCTCCACCAGAAGCAGCAGACGCAGCAGACACAAGGCTGACTCATGGATCACTGCAAAAACAAGACAAATGCACAAGTTGGCCCCACATAAATCTGCTTCAAAGTGTAAACAAAGCGATTCAGTGAGGGAGTTAATGTGTGCAGACATTCCCACGACAGGTGCCTGAGGGTTGTGATCAGCAGCTGGGATTTCCTACATTTTTCTTCAAACCGCAAAGCGTTTTTTTTTTTTTTTAGTTCTCGATTAAAAAGCAGTTGCTGCAAATTTCTCAGTCTACTTATCACGATACCATTAACTAAATCTAACAAAACAGGCGTCCTAATGAATGTAAGATGTTCACATTTACAGTCAACTGTGTAATCAGATAAATGTAAGTGACTTGTGGTCTAGACGAATAGTCATTCTCAGAGCCTGATAAGAGCTGGGCTTGACAGATTAAAGCTCAGCAGCGTGGGTGAGCGCTAAGACACCAAACAGGTCAGATGCTGCTGTTTTGTGGAGCAGTGGGATGGGTGTGGGTGTGTGCACGGAGGAAACGCAAACATTGCTGCTCCATTGGAGCTCCTGCTTCTGGGAAATATCAATTCTG
Organism: Oryzias javanicus; assembly: GCA_003999625.1. Taxonomy (NCBI): domain Eukaryota; kingdom Metazoa; phylum Chordata; class Actinopteri; order Beloniformes; family Adrianichthyidae; genus Oryzias; species Oryzias javanicus. The sequence continues at coordinate 22,011,151 of CM012447.1, forward strand.
TGCAATCAGATCTAACCAATCACAGCCTCCGGTCCACAGCTCTCCTGTACAAGTCGAGTCAAATATCAAATAAGAGCATTGAAGCATGCATTAGTCAGAAAAATGTCTTTTTGACTGTCTCTGGTAGAGTTTGCATACATTTTTTGTTCCAGTTCATTTAGATTTTACTGGATGAGTTTTACTACTGTATATTTAATAATGATTACAATTATAACTTAAAGAGTCAAATATTGATCATCAATTGTCTTCATCTCTCTGTTTATCAGTTAGATCTTTGGCCACTCCACAGTCAGCAATTGTCATGAACCCTTTATGTCACTCTGGTTTCTCTGTCTCCTCCTCCAGTGTATTCAAGGTTGTGCACTGATCTACCTTCCTTGAAGGTCCAAAGCCCTTTACAGTCACAGACTCATTCACTCATTCACCCACTGGTGGTGGCGCTGCTGCCAAACACTGGCGCCAACTTTCCACCACAGCCACCCGTGGTAATGATTGAAACCCCAAGATGCTTCAGTCACAATCTCATTCCCCCTTGCACACATCGGTTTGATGGAAACTCCACTGCCGAACACTGGAGTCGACATTCAACTACCAGGAGTAGTGCAGGGTTCAGTGTCTTGACCAAGGACACTTCAACACATGGGTTGGAGGGGCAGGAATGGAATACTGAGTTCTTCCGATCATAGTCGACCGCTCTACCTTTGCACCACAGGTGCCCCAGTTGGACACTATGCCATTGGTATTCCTTCTTCAGAGCCAGTTGTCAGCTGTTTTCCTGCTGATTTCAGCCCAAGTTTTAACTTCTTTAAGTTTAAGTTGCTGGCCATGACATTTTCAGGTGTCTGTGTTTCTTCTTATCGTCTTTCAAAACAAGTTTTCGGGTTCTATTTCTGGATTTTCCATTTGCCAGATTCTTCCCAAAACCTTCTGAGGAGCTGTAAATCAGTGGGACTTCCTTATATTCTTTCAAGGGGACTTCTAGTTGAGTCACCATTTTCAGGAGAGACTGGCAGGAAGTGCTTGCCTCTATGATGCAGATTGGATTTATTAATTGGTATATCCTACTTCCCATGCAAGGTTAATCCAATTACAACCTTGACTTATTCATTCACTTAGTCCATCTATGTTAGCTATCTTAACCTCTCTTGGGTTTTACCGTCTCCAGTTTCTCCAGGACAAAGGTCCTTGTCCATCCTCAGATGAACCCAGATGAACTTGGGTTGGAAAGTCTGGGTTGACAGAGCTATGACTACTGAAAATACTGCCAGCATGAATTACATTGTTAATAAAGTCAAATAATAACCCTTTAAAATCTAGGACTTCCACTGATCCAAGTTTTGAAGACTCCTATCCAAGATATGACCCCATTCAAAAAACACTTTTCCGACAACCTCACAAGATGTACAACACTACAGTATAGGTATTGGCTGTGTTGCAGTGGTAGGGCGGTTGAACCTTAATCAAAAGATTGCAGGTTCGGTTCCTGCTATGCCCGCCCATGTGTTGAAGTGTCCCTGGGCAAGACGTTGAACCCTATCTTGCCTCTGGTGGAAGGCTGGCACCAGTGTTTGGCAGCAGAGCCACCATCAGACTATGAATGGGACTGGGAATGTAAAGCGCCTTGGGCCTTAAAGGAAGGTAGAGAAGTGTTATACATGTATATGTCATTTACAAAAATAGTTTCATTTTGCATCGTTCTCCAATTTCATTTTTCAGACTCAGAGCGGGATTCCAATTTGACTGAGTAACAGCAAGCCAGTTTTTATACATTGCACTGGTTCCAAAACATCCTTTACCTAATGAGGTAAGTTACAAGACTGCTCCTTTTTTTTTTTTGCTTTTGACCCAGAAATGTTTTAGGTCAAACATCAGTAAATGAGTGTGTGGTCTATAGACTGACAGGGGTCTGCCACTTCCTCAGATCTAGAGCAACCGTACTGGATGTGTTCCAACAACTGTCAGGCTTGCTGGTCCACTTTGACCATTTTTTGGAAAAGCTGAGGTTCAGGGATCTCAGTGAATCGCAATGACAGTTAAGCTGGAAAAGTGGCTAGACAGTCATTGTCAGTGTAAAATGCCTTGTAAACCTAACCTTTGACATTTTATGTATGTTTAATTCCTTCATAGCCTTTACCTTTAGATTAGCTCAGTATTGAGACGCAGAACGTTAAATGGTATTCATAAAGATTTGTTTTATTCTCGCTAACTTGGTGTTTTCACAACAAGATAGGAAACTTCTCTAACTGGCAGATCCTTGTTCTAATTAGCTGAAAATATACAGAGGACATTATCAAACTCTGGTTGTCATAGGAACCAGTGGGTCAACATACAGATTCAGATATGGAGAAGTTAACGTGTTAGAGGTTTGTTTCTATGGTTTTCTGTCTTAATCATCACAAAATTGTCTCAAGTTTAGGTGAGTTCATCATAGACTGGAGTTGACTATCGGATGTGTTCAACCACGCAATGGGAGGCGTGTCTTTTCAAGCTCCCCCGTCAGGAAGGAAGACGACTACTTGCCTCGGAGTCTGACTCAGATTTATCTCCACCATGACCTCAGTAAGATGACACCTCCAGCTGCACTTTTCATTGAGAAATCAACCGTTTAGTCAAAAGCCTCGGGCTGGGCACACACTCTTACTGTTGCTAACAGCAGCATGGTTACATGGAGGTCATAGTGGTACCGCGAGCAAACCTGTCTACATTTATTTATTTATTTCACATGTTTTTGATTTCAAGTAATAAATAGAAGATGCATATGTGCATCAATAGGCGTTCAGGGGTTTGGACATAATGTATATGTCTCTGTCAGAAATGCAGTTTCATTTACTTCCTGATTGTTGTTTAATGTTTATCGGATCTTCAGGGTCAGAGCTCCCTCATGGTTTGTTTCTCTGAACTCACACACTTTCGCTTCAACTTTGCTCTACTTTTCCCCGCAACCTTAAGTGAGACAGCTTTCCCAAAGTGTCAGGTTTCATGACAGGACTTTGGCAGGGAAATAGAACAGAAATCTATCAAGCAGATGCCCAGTCATGTTTGAAACTGCCAGAAAAGATAATATTAAACAGAAGATTTTCCTTCACTGTGGGGATCAGTTGTAGTTAATGATCTAAAGAAGGATATTGTGCAAATGTTTACTGATTTTCTCCTGACTCATGTTTTGTTTGTCATCTTTTAAACTGGTCTTGAACTGTCCAAGTTTTTCATTTTCAGATTTCTTACTTATTGTGAGTCCAGTGCTTGTATTGGACCATCTTCAATTGATTTCAAAGTAGTTTATTGAGAGCCTTTATTCATCATTAATAAATATACTATTATCATTAAATTTATTACCATTAATAAAGCCATTGGTACATTTTTATTTATTTATCTATTTATTTATTTATATATTGATTTATTTAATTGTTTGTTCATGAACATATTTTTATGTATATGTATTATTTAAAGACAAACTTGTTTTTCTTTTGTTACAATCAAAAGTGACAAGAAAAAAAAACTATGATTTTACCCTCTCATTTTATTAATTAATAAAGCCATTCGTACAGTTTTATTTATTTACTCAATTACAATTAAATGATTAAACAAAAATGGCAAAAATTGGACTAAAACAAATTTCAGACACACCTGAATAGATGTTGATATATGTATTAAAAGTGTTTCCCATACATCCATAATCAGAATATAATAGTTTGCAGAATGTTTTCAAAAAACATTCACATAAATAAAGACAAAAATCTATATAAAAAAAGATTAGCTGATTTTTTTGTTTTTATTTTTTATGATCAACTATGATCTATGACAATCTCGCGAAGCAAAATGTCTCCAATAAGGTTTCTCTTTATTTTGATTTTTTGTTTGGACGTTAGGGGAAGTTTGTATATTTTTCCGATGCCCTAGTCTGGAACAGTTTAGAGTAATTTCTCTTATCCCAATTTTTACTTTTAAATAGAAATTTTGATTCCCTGTAGAATTTCTGTGAATTCTGTTTTTCTTTTTAAAGAGTTTAAAAAAGGAAAACAGAAATCAAAAAACCTTTCCATAATGGCTTAAAGAGTGGCCTTAAACTAAATCAAAGTTGCAATTTACATGTTTAGGTTTAAATGCCATTAGGGAACTGCTGCAGTTTAAATGGCTACTTATGTGCTGGTTTTAAATTTCTCACTGACAACCCCAGACTTTTCTGTTGATTACAAAAGTCCCACAACAGTAAAATCAATATTTCTGTTTAGTTTGGAATGAAATGCTGCAGTGATTAAGAAGTACAAAGTACAAATTCACCATATTCCAAACATCTGATGTCCTGAACTGGTGCCAAACTTGCGAATAAAGTTACAGATTTACAACTTTGCATATTTAGTCCTAAGGGAAACAAATCTTCATGACTTTCCTTCTTAAACTGCTTTTTCTTAAAGGGTGATGTTTATGATTGTTTTATTACCTTCAGTCAGTTTTTTATTTTAGACATTAAGTTGTTTGTCAGCTTTTTGATATTGAACAGTTTTTAAAGAAAAAATTTTTTTGAAAAACTACTCCGATAATGTTTTGAGCTATTTCAATACAGTTCTCAGTGGACTTTTAATTTTGCAATTTTAAGCAAAAATTAAAAAAAAAAGTATTTTTTTAGGACATACAGTTGTATCTGCAGAGCAACAAAATAAAAGCATCTCTGAGTTGTGGGCGGGATCTTTTGGCGCGAAACAACACTGCCCCTGCCCTGTTTTGAAAAGTTACAATAAATCAAAGAACACAAACAAGCCCTTTTTTTCTATATATTTCTGTCAGTTTTTCTGCTTTAATTATCTTCATTTCATGGACTCTTTCTGTCAACATGTTAGCTTACAGCCGCACACCTGCAATCAAACACTACCGGTGCAACAGAAATGGCGAGAAATGTTGAAGGTATCATCTACAAGTGAATCCATCTGTATTTTCTTTGTCACAAATAAGCTCTAATTTACAACAATACAAATAAGTAAATCCTCAGAAATACAAATTTGAACCTAATTTTGCCACAAGAACATGTTGCAAACACGTTTTCATCATCGTAGGTCTTTAATTAGAACTTTTGCTTTCAGGAAAATCCCTCAACTCTGTGTTTACAACTGTTCAACACTTCCATCCAGACTGCTTTCAGCTAAAGCATCAAAGAGAGTAAAAGTCTCCCAATGGTCAGACTGACAGTCCTCACTCTGCTGAGGACTCAAACTGAACTTTATTTGGCTGTTGGAAAACTACTGAGGGAATAAAAAATCAGCAAAAACACTTAGTCAAAGCACACACTCACACACGCAGAGTGAAGCCATGTACAGTCATGTATCTGGCAAAGTAAACAGCTGTGACAGCATTACAGCTCCGAGCGAAGCTGCCTCAGAGGCAGAGTCAATGGGCCTCCTTTGATGTGTTCAGCAGGCCGTTTCATCAGAGCACATTCACTCCAACATGAAACGTCGACAAATGCGTGCAGTGTCTCACATAATCAGCCACTTCCACCGTTTCCGTTTGAGTCCGTGCCCTTTTTTTTTTTCTGCTGGGTCAGACAAACAAACACTGGAGTTTCCTGTGTGCGCTGACTGAGAGCCTTATTTCCTTCACTCTCTTTACTTTTCCACCTGAAGGAAACCTTTGGCAGGTGCCTCTCTGAAGCTCTGAGGAACTTCATGAACTGCCGTTCTTCTGAGTTTGGATGTTTTCTGTTCCCTGCTTCTTCTTCATCTTTCAAGGAACTTTTTCAACTGTTAAAACTCATTCTAGCAAGAAATAGTTGGTGAAATAATGTACTGATTCAAACCGATGCCCTCAATAAAGGTCTAATCGTGATTTCTGCAAACAGTTTTAGCATTTGTACATTTAGAAAAGTCTTTCTACCTTCTCCAGATACCATAGATTTCCTTCCATGCTCACATCTATAACCCATAACACAAACTGACAAATGTTTAGACTTAAACTGTGTACAGTAACCACTGGGCAAAGCATTAAAAAAAAAAAAAAAGAGGATTTTATCTCACACTTTTCAATAAGTCAGATTATGAGAAATATTATTATAGATTATTTACTCTGCAGGTGCTCTGATTAAACTTTTTTTTGTTTATTAGTGCTGATTAATAAAAAAAAAAAAAAAAAAAAAAAAAAAAACAGGAATCATCCTGAAGCTTCCGCAGAAAGTAGAACTGTGCACAGCTGCAGTGTCACATTTTTGCTCAGTCAGGTGTTTCATCCACCATGACGCACACAGTGTGACATCAGTCCAGAATGCTGATACCCCAGCTGCATTCTGGGAATTAATCATTGATTTACACTCATCCACTTGCCTGAGGTGATACTTTACCAAACCTGCACAGTTTCACCCTGACAGTGTTTAATCATCACCTGCAGGTTAGTGACTACAACAAAAAGGGGTTCTTCCAATCTTGTGTGGATTTGTAGTCCCGCATTTGGCCACAAGAGGCAGACTGGTTTAACTGCTGACTCATCTAAGCATCATTGATCTGGTGCTATCCACAGTAATTCAATTGGAGATGACATCACCGTCTGCCTGGCTTTTCCTAAGAGAGCGTGATGTTGCAATAACAAAAAGCCAAACACAAAGAGCAGAACAACCTTGTCTAACCTAAAGAGGAAGCTCACGATATTTCATTAACGATGCTTCCGGGGTCAGTAATACTTTCTATGTCTGTTTGGTAAAATAATGAAATTTCTGTAAGGATTATTTTTTAATTAACATTAGCATATTTTATGCTATGCATCTTCTTTCAACTTCCCCAAGGAAATACAACATTTATCATGTTGTAAGAAAGTTTGTGAATATTGACTTTCTTTTCAGCTCTTTTCCACTTCAGAAAGTTGCTGTTCTTATTTACAAAGTCCTTTTCCTTAGTTATTTCCTCTGTTTTAGCAATGTTTTTAAATTTAAAACTTTTTTTTTGTTTCACTTCCTGACAAATCAAGTTTTTGTTTCAGTTGCGATTACGCAACTTATATAGATTTTTATTTAGCACCTTTGCATTTTACATTTTTTTTCTATTTGCTTAAGCCATTCCCCACAGAATCATACATTTTAGTTGTTTATTTCTATTTGTTTAGCTTTTTTTAATACATCTTTCTCACTTATTTATAGCAATATTAGCTATTTTTTAGCATCTCCATAAATATTTAGCTTTGTTTACTTTTCTGATTTGGCATATTTAGCTTTTTTTAATTGCATCTTTTTTTCACATGTGACTGCATTTTTTTTAGTGTTGTATTTAGAAATAAAGTACAATTTTCTGCTTTTACAGTACATATCTATTTGCATAAAATTTCAGCTACTTAAGCACTTTTTTCTGCATATTTCTGTCAGATTTTTGCTTGAACTGCTTTAATCTTCTTCATTTCATTGATTAACAAGAGATTTTTTGTTGTGAGTTTTGGAAAAAAAAAAAAAAAAAAAAGTGGGTTTTAGCACTTTTACTTGTAATACAGGAGTAGTAGTACTTCTGTCATCAACGTCAGAGCATGTAGGGAAACCCCCCAACACACACACACACACAAACAATCAGCCAGAAATCCAACAGCAGGTTGTTTGAAATATTTCAGTAAAATCTGTTGAAAAACTTCCAAAAAGTACTGACACCCTTCCTTCATTCACTCTTAAAAGTAAAAGTAAATACTTTAAGTGGTGAATCCCCCCCCCCCCCTTCACCCCCTCACACACTGACACACACATCCCCAGTTTCCCTAAAAGCAACAGGAACAAACTTACATTTCATCTTTGTACTGCGGCTGTAGTAAACAAACGTCTCTCTGAGTCCAGTGTGAGGACGGTACGTGTGTGTGATTATGTTTGTGTGGACAAAATGTAAAAGTTCCCTTTTATAGCTTGGAGTATGACACATCACCTGAGTCATCAGCCATCGTCGCCATTCAAGCATCAACGCCCACGCTGCCTGGCCACCCCTCTCTTACCCCCACCGCCCCCCCATTCATCTGAAAAAGCTTCAAACGTCTCTGCTGAGGTCATCCTCAGTGGGGTTGTTCACATAAAACATTATTTAAAAGATCAGCAAACACTCGATTAAACTAATTCACTTTGTTTTCTCCTCCCACTTGTGCAAAAAACTTTTTTTCATATTTTTTTCAATCATTCTGATGTGTTACTAGAATGTGACAGTTAAAAAATTGACAAATAATAGAAGTAAAAATTAGTAATTCTGTATATTAGTTTTAAATAAAGTTTTTAATCCTTCTGTGTTTTTTTCTGCTATGTGGCTTTTTTCCTTAAAAAAGATAAAAAGTGGTGAAGAATGGATCAAACTATTTTAAAGCAAAAATGTATTTTAAAAAAAGGCTTCTGATTGAACATTGACTAATCAAGTCAACTCTGAAACAGAAACCAAAACTTTAACATCAAGAAATGAGGAAACATTGGATTTTCACTCTTAACTTTTGTGTTTATTTGAATTAAGATGAGAATTAGGATGAGAGTTTTTATGATTTTTTTTAACCTTTTAGACATCAACAGATTTCTTTTGATAAATCCTTTTACGCTAAATGAGTAACATGCAAAAGTAAAAGATTTGAAAAGCTTAGACATTGAGTTTAGATTTACATTTTCCTAATGTTTTTGTTATTTTTTTCACTTTTCTTCACCGTAGAAGGGAAGTTGACCTTGGACTACAACAAATCAAAAAGATGAGTATTTTCTGTAGCATTTATAAAATACCGTTAAGGTTCATAATGCATTGTGCTCTTTCATCAACGTATATTTCAGCAAAAAAAGAGATCACATTTTCATTTAAATTCTTTAAATTTGTTAAAGTGAAGCCTTCTTCACTTATTTGTTCATTTTTTCTTGCCACCAATACTCAGTAATAGAAACATTGATTTCTGCAAATACAACAAAGATATTTATTTTTTATTTTGTAGGTGGAACAATGAAGGTCAAAGGTTTGGCTGATTAGACTGCAAAAAAAGCTTAAAACGGCATGTTCACAAACATTTTTTTAAGTACAAAAAGCCAAGTTAATGCTGTAACTATCAACACAGGTGCTAAAAACATGTTGAATTTGAGTTTTAAATGAGATTTTAAAATATTTATAAAAGTATTTTATTCGTGGTAATGCCTCAGAGGGACAATGTTGTAAAACTAAAAGAAGAACTTTCTCAAAAATATGTGATCATTTTATTCATGTAAGTGTTGGTTTTGGAGCATTCATTCTGAAGAATATCCATCCAAAAATAGGGAGGCCCAAACCCCTTCTCGAGGTTTCTAAAACATGTTTTTTAGTTTTATTTTTGATGATCAGGGTTTGGGCCACCAAGGCTCTCGCCTTCGACTGGCACCCAAACCACATTGAACTGGTCCCTTCTGAGCAATCTTATTGGTGGTGGGCCCACTGGAGCGCGGTCCCATGTCGCTCTTTTGGGCTGGACCCAACTAGGTTGCAAATCTGGGCAACATTATAAAATCTGAGACTGCACCCTTGTCTGGCTCGTCACCCAGGACCTGTCTGCCATTGGAGACCTTACCAGGGGCAGAAGCCCCAGACAGCATAGCTCCTGAGATCACTTGAGCACTCAAACCCCTCCACCACATTAAGGTGGCAATTCCAGGAGGGGTCCAAATACAAGAATCCGAATTGAGCTTATTCTGTAGTGTGGCTAGGCACTCCCTTAGAGACAAGGTGTGAAGCTCGGTCACCCGGAGAGAGCTCGGAGTAGAGTCGCTTTTCCTACACATCCAGAGGAGCCAGTTGAGGTGGCTCGGGCATCTGGTCCGGATGCCTCCTGGATGCCTCCCTGGAGAGGTGTTCTGGGCATGTCCCACTGGGCGGAGGCCCCGGGGAAGATCCAGGACACGCTAGAGAAACTTCATTTCTCGACTGGTCTGGCAACGCCGCTGGAGGAAGTGGCGAGGGAGAGGGAAGTCTGGGCATCTTTTCTTAAACTGCTGCCCCCGTGACCCAATCCCGGACAGATGGATGGATGCTGTTTCTAATATTGTAATGAACTATGATGTAAATAATGTTAGATAATGCAGTAGACCTGGCTTTTTTTCAATTGCTAGTTACAATTTGCAGTTGCAAGTTGCTGTAATTTATAGGGAAGTTTCAGACTCCTTTGGTGATTTCTTTTTTTTTTTTTTTTTTTAACTTGTTGTCTGTACAAACACAATGTATTTAGTAGTTTCACTGAATCTCATTAGTCACATGCACCAATGTGAATTGGGAGAGGGGAGGTTGACCTTTACCGGTGCAGCAGTTTTTTTGGGTTGCCCAGGTATCGCAGGTGTATCTTGCAGTTCTGTGGCTCGTACAGTCATCTCAAGTATTGTGAAGAATTTGAAAGGTTAATGGAAGTTAAACTTAAGTTGTACTAGTGATTCTGTCACACAGTACCCTCACACCACCCTCTAGTTGATAGTAAGGTCTAAGTACTGGCCCATTACTGACCAAAGAATTCATGCACTGGGGTGTACAGATGATAGGTAGGATGTCCACAAAAACGGCACCTTGATTGTCTAATGTCGTCTTTCCTAACAGTCAGACTGCAAGAATCCTGTGAGGAGTACGCCTTTATCTCATATACAGCACAAACAGACTCTGAAAGAAATGGTGGGGTCGAAATCTATACAACCAGTCGGGGTTAACTATGACCTGCCGCCTGCAGCCTGTCTGTAGAAAATACATTTTTTCATCAACAAAGCGCTTTTATTTTAAGACTTTAAATTGTTGCTTTTCTTAGTTGGATCTTTAAAACCTTTACAATAAATTTAAAAAAATTAATTGGTTTGGGTGAAATCTTGACATGCTAATTTAAATCAAGTTGATTTGACTTCTGCCAAAATCAATTAAAAAAAAAGACAAAAAAAAGACATGAATGTGTTCTTATGTGACTATTATTGAGTGGCTTTCTAACTAATGATTATCAAAACAAACAATTTTTAAAAAGGTATGTTTTATCTCTGCTAACTTATTTTCCATCCATCCATCCTCTTCCACTCATCCTGGACCGGGTTGCAGGAGAAGCAGATTTCCCTCTCCCTGGTTACTTCCTCCAGCTCCTCTGGGGAGACCCCGAGGCGTTCCCAGACCAGTTGAGAGACCAGTCGAGAGACGTAGTCTCCATCTTGCCAGGATTGGCATCACTGAGACCCCACCCTGAAGCCAGGCCTGAGTTTGGGGCTGGCAGCCAAATGCCCAGTGGTCGGGGGTTCTACCACAGGCCCCGGTTGGCCTGAAGGAGCGATGTGGTATTGCTCTCCAGTGCGCCCACCACCTGCAAGAGAGCTCAGAAGGGGCCGGTGCAATGTGGTTTGGGTGCCGGTCATGGCCAAGTGCCTCAGTGGCCCAAACCCCGGTCATGAAACTTAGCCACCTCACTTTTTTTTTTATCATTTCCATTCCGTATGCAACTCTTTCATTGATCTCCTCTTTTTTTGTCTACAAAAAACTCTTTCGGTCTTGGTCTGCATCTCATCCCAAATATTATCATCACATGAAAAGATGACTAAGTTCACATTTTGCGTTCTTGAACCCTTTCTGCAATTTTTGCACCTAATTAGAGCAGAAAAAATATATTCTATCCTTTTGAAAAGAGAAGGAGTGCTTACTTAGCACTGCAGATTTCTTTTCTGGTAACTTCAGATGATTGTGGAGCAAATTTTCTTCTGAAAAAGTCATATCTTAGTCACTCCAATTGTGTCACTCTGGAATAAAGTGTCAGCTAAAAAAAAGCCGTATTATGTAACTGGAGAAGAATCTGGCTCCTAATTCACAACACAGAGGTTTAGTTCTCTTAAATTCTGTTGAGTCATTGTGTGTGTGTAGGGAGGTGGGGGGGACATCTGCAGTGCATTTGCTGCATCAAACTGCAGTTTCCAAGAAGCTTCAAGTTTCCTGCTTGAGGAAACTTTTAATGAATTGACCCCAACCTACAAGGATCCATAAGTTCAAAACAGTGATGTAATTTGGTGTTCCATTTGACCGCGACCTCTCGTTATTCCTCAAATGTGACCCACATAAAGCTTGTTTCTTGCTTTATTGTCCTTCTTAGCATATATGTTAAAATACTTGTTTAAATTCCATTGAGATGATAGTAGAGAACGTTTTAAACTGAAAGAAAGATTTTTAGTTAAATTTAAAGATCCACATCAATTAATTTTTGTCTGTGTTTTTTTTAAATATTCAAGCAGCATTTTTCAAATATTGGAGGACTTATGTAAAATATTTACAATTAAAACTGCGTTTCTGAGTAATTCAAATTGCGTTGGATCAGAAAACCGGATGCTAGAAAATGCTCAGACTAATAACAAAGCTACTGAAGTGGGCGTGCCAAAGTGTTCCCTCCCCCTGCTCACACCCTCGAGCTGTAGGGAATTGAAAATCTGGCTCCAAACTGTACAACTGGATTGAATCAACGTTGCTTGTCGTTATTTTTGTGCCACTAATGTTAGCTTGAGGCTATAAGCTTGCGCGAGAGCATCCAAATAGAGCACAGGGGGAGGGAAGGGTTGCTTAGTCCCGCCCACAAAGCAGATGTGTTTATCTAATGACCTTCTGCCACTATAATTATATAATGATTGTACAGTAGAAAAACATATAGTAGTAGTAGCAATTTAACAACTCATGATAGACTGTTATCATAATTTATTTAATTATTGTTCACTTTGAATGCCAAAATTGCTTATATTTGTCAGATTCCAACAAATTTAACCAACATAAAAGCAAGAAACCTTCAAATACATTTACCATTTTTACAGCAATGGTCATTAAGGAAAAATTACAATAGATGAGCTAATCCCCACCTAAAGTGTTAGGAAAAAATATTCCCGCCAAAAGTGTTTTTGAAATGTCATGGGGGCAGCCATTTTGAAATGAGAAGGAAAAGAACTTCTACTGCCTCTAGTGGAATTCTGGTGCACTGCACGGCAGAAAACATGGACCAAGTCTTATACGAGGGGTTTTTAAGAATAGTTTTGATTATGCCAATAAGATAGGGGTCTCAGAATTACACGTATCAAGTATGATACAAACGGTTACACAGGGTTAAGAGCATTCCCAGTAGTCTTTTAATAACGATTGTGCCGTTATTAGTCTGCATCAAAAAAACTTGTGTCATTTTCTGGGACACATTTTCTGCAGAGTGGCAGAAGTTTGTTAGAAAGTCACTTCTGAGATGTGAGTGGGACCTTTGGTGAGGAAGTAAACCGCTGCTCCTTTTCCCATCATCCCTTTGTTTACCCCCAGTAGCTTACAGCCTCTTACAACCTCAACCTAGCATTAGCGGTGCAACAAAAATATTGGAGCTATCCAGCCGTACATTTTCAAGCCAGGTGCCAGGAAAACAAAGACACACATGGTCTATTAGTATAAAAGTGGATGCATCAGAATGGAGTGGAACAGGGAGCTTGAGGCTTGCCGATTGTAGTTTGTATGTAACAACGACAAGCTTTTTCAAACTGCATTTTTTCGTCTACCACAGATCCACAAAGAAGTACTCAGGAAAGCAATTTTAAGCTTTATTTTTCATGTATGACCTCTATTGTGACAAAAAAGAACATGTTTTCCTTGAAGTGAGTCATTAAGTCTTTGTCATCTGCACTTGTAGGGAGTTGACCTATGTGGGTGCTGCGGGTTTTTGGGGTTGTTTGGGTTGTAGAGAGGTGTGGCTCCATCTCAGAGGGAGAACAGGTGTGTCTTTTAGTTCCCTTGAATTTCATGAAAATTGAATTTGTCATGGGTGGGGTATGGGTATCATGTAGTATTTGTAAAGAGGATGCAAGTCGCATGAACTTACTGTATATGTACCAGTGATTCTGTTGTATGGTGGTCTTATGCCACACTGTAGTCTAGGGGTGTCAAACTCATTTTGGTTCAGGGGCCACATTCAACTCGTCTGATCTCAAGCGTATAGCAAAATAACTTATGGTCGACTTATCTGTTGCTTTGTTATTTTTTTGTTTTTTTCTCAGTTAAAATAAACTGACACAAACAACCAAGTAGCCTCATCACTTCTAAGTAAATTTTTTTTCAGAGGCCGATGAATTTCACTTTTTTTTTTAATTGTTAATTTAATTTTATACAGACTTAACATTTTACATCTGACTTAAGGCAATAAATCAAGAGGGGGCTTTAGAAAAATAAAAAATCCTTCCTAAAATATAAATGTGCAAGTGAAAAAAATAAATAAACAAAATTAAACTTGTAAACATTTGTGAACACAAGACTTTGGAGTTAACTTCCCTTTCTCTCTTGAAACTCGGGATAGTTTGGTTCACTAGGCCGTCAATATCAGGATTGATATCCAGTGTAACAAAAAAAGTCACAACTTCATTGTCAGCGCGCAAAATACAAAGAAATGTCCAAAAATCTTTTACTGCGTTGACTGCTTTCCCCTAGTGGCGGAATTGCGTATTGCGGCCATTTCTTTACAGTACCATAACTTTCCACAGGAATGTGCAAGAAACTTGCTTCTTTTTTCGACATCCTTACACTTTTTTCTCTTCATACCTGGACCAGATTAAACCATCTGGCAGGCTGGATACGCCCCACGGGCTCTAGTCACTGGTAAGGGCTAGTGCTAACCAGTTACTGACTATAAACAGATGTTATTTACGGTGTGTGCAGATGTATGTAAATGCCCGTGGGAGGGCTGTAGGATGTTCACACAAACTACAATGATGGAAGTATTTCCCCATTTTTGACAGTCAGGCTGAATAAAAGGAGTGCTAGGACTTGAACAGCACTAACAGCTATTTGTGCAGTGCATTTGGTGAGATAAAAAAAAAGAACAATCCTTAAGACATGCCTGCGTATCACCTACTTCCCCTTACCAATATTTTGAATAGGTGTTCACTATAACCTGTCAGGTAGCACGCCATGCCCGCAGAGGAAACTGTTTTTTTTTCAATCTATGGATCAGTGAGTGGTCCAAGATCTTGATATTTTCTGTCGATCACATACAAGTTTGATGTTTTTTTACCCTCAAACAGCCCATAACTTTACCCTCATTAAGTTATAATATTTAAAGTAGCTTATTAAGTATTTACCAATGATTTACCAGATTTCACGCAATTTCTTTTATTGTATAAACCATTGTTATATATTTTGTTACATAGTGACATTCACTTTTCTTTGCTTGGTTTTAAACATTTGCATAGCGATGTTGTTGTATTAAGCACTTTTCAGTTTTAACTTTGTTCTAAAATAGAATAGAATAGAATAGAATAGAATAGAATAGAATAGAATAGAATAGAATAGAATAGAATAGAAGAGAAGAGAATAGAATTCAACTTTATTGTCATTGCACTATGTCTCAGGTACACAGCAACGAAATGCAGTTTGCATCTATCCAGAGTGCTTTAGCAGGTATAAATATGTATATACAATGTGCAAAGTGGAAAAAATAGCAGTGAGAGCTATCAACAAGTATTTACTGTATGAAAATGTACAACATATAAACCACATAGTAAACATTATTATTATGAATTATTCTTTATTCAGAGCTGTTTTAAATATTGAATACGTAATTCTGCATTTATAGTCATTTTTTAATGTAATTTTCCATTTTTTGTATATTTGTAATATATTTTTAATACATTTTTGCAACATTTTTAGTTTAGTTATTTTGATTTATGCAGCACTTTATGTATATGTAAATCACTGTTTTTTCCCTATTTTCCGACTTCTTTTAGATTTTTCTGCTTCCGTAAGCAGATTTTCTCATTTCCATTAACCCTTGACTGTGTCAGTAGAAGCAAATAAAATTTATCAGTACTGTACTGAAAAACAGTGAAACTGGCCGTCATTGGTAAGGTACAAAAACAGAAAGTTCAATAAAGAAAATGAATCTCAGGCAGATTCAGTATGTGACCCTCAGTGTGCAGGGTTCGGACATTCCTGATGCATTACTCTACCATATAGGGTAATGATTTGTCTGCTCCGGCGTGTGTGCTCAAAAGGATAACCTCAATAGAGGTTTCCATCATCAGGTCCACTTGTTTCATCATTTCCCTCAACCACCCACATTCTGCGTGTCTTTGACTTTGTCGCTCTCGCCCCGCTGTCTTGTTGAAGGAATGTGAGGAATGCAGCAGTGAATGGGTGACTGTGGGGGGCAGCATGCAAATCACTAAAGGAAATAGCTTTCTCCTCTTATGTTTTGCTTATGTTCTGGAAAGCTTGTTGAGACATTTTACCACAAGAAAAGCTCAGGAATTTAAAAAATAAAAAAGTACAGGGGAAACCACCACTTTCTGGTGTTTCACCATGAATGCTTTGAACTAGTGTTTTATCTGACTCATAAATCTCTCCTGACACTCAGTTTCTAATGGCGCTAATTTAAATAATCCCATTGAGAGGAAATTCAGCGTGACAGCCGGATCTCAGCCTGATACGCATGTAGACGACAGCAGAGACGAAGCATCAAAGTCGCGTTTCGATCTAAAAGACGGCTTTGGAATTACTTTATGACGTGGGAATCCGGTGGTCTGTCTGGAAGCCCGACACGACACTGATCTCATTCAAAGATTTGTTCCACTCTCAAACATACCGTATGCTATAGGCCAACTATTTCCAGCTGTGACACACGTAAGTAACGCTTTTACCTCTTGCTCCTTCAGAGCATTAAAATGAAGTGAGTTGGTCGATCACCCGTCTCATTTTTATTAGAACATTATCATTCGTGTTCAGATGTGCTGCTCATTGTAAACAGTTCGAGTGATGAACAACTTTACTAAGATGTAAAAAAAAACAACAAAAGTTGTTGTCTCCTCAAAGCACTTTAAATACCAATAATGGAATCAGAACAAATGGAGTAAAAACATTCCCTCTAAAGCATGGGTGCCCAAACTTTTTCTTGTTGGGGCCAACTGTTTTGATGTGGGGTCGGTTGGTAGGCTAACAGAAAAAGTGTAACAATCACCTAAGCGTAGACATTTATGGTTTTCCAGAAAGTCACACATACCCAAGTTTTAGAATATTAATTTATTTTATATTCACGAAAAAAAAACAGTTTAAAAAGTAAACTAAAATATAGTCTATCCTCTTCCATCATAGTTCATACAGCAGACGGGTGGAATAAAAAGTCATGTTCCATGTGGGTCTTGATTAGCCAGAATGAGGAAAAAAAATGCATCTCTGATAATGTTTAGGGGGCCGGGCCAAATGGGGAGGCAGGCTGTATTTTGGGAACCCTTGCTCCAAAGCATGGGTGCCTAAAGTAGGGCCCGCAGGTCAAATTTGTCCCTTAAAAGGAAATCTTTTGGCCCGCCAAGTCGTGGCTGCAGAAGCCGTGGAGTCTGCGGTGTCTTCGTCTGTAGTATACTTTTGCCCTCTGGGTGGTGCTGTTAGCACTTTCCTTGCCTTCGGCTATGGATGAAATAACCCACAAGTGAGTCAGCCCTGGTGGGTTTTTGTGTTACAAAATTCCCAAGAGCCTTCACAATCAATTCCAATGTTTATAGCGACCTTTTTCAGCTCGTCAAGATGGAGCGACAATGGCAAACGGAGAAAGTCAAGAGACCAGCTCTACGTCTCTCATTAAGATCCCAGTTTGCTGTTTTCACAGGAAGAAAGTTTGCTTTAGCTTGCTCTGGTTTTTCATTTAAAAATGACCTTGGCGTTAAAGGTTTCAAGGACAAACATAACTTACTTTTTATTCTTACTAATGTGTGTTACCTTAATGAATAAAGAAGCAAAATAAATAAATTGAATAAAATTTTTTATTTGGCTTTCGGACCAGGATCCTATTTAGATTTTGGCCCTTGGAGCAAAAAAGTTTGGGCACCCCTGCTCTAAAGCCTTAGAGACGAGTGCTATGAGTGGTGCCATGAGTCAATACTGTGGGTGAAAATGGGAAAACATATACGGAGCACGCAAGTGACCCTCATGAAATTATAAGATTGCTCAGTAAGCAAGAAGGTTAATGCACTAGATACAGCTACTCCTTTTGACCCTTCACGGGCAGGACAACCTAAAAACCCACAGCACCTGCACGGAGTCGACCAATACGGTGCAAGGGACTGAGGCTTAAGCAGCCGTAACATTTTATACCTGCTATCTTCAAGAATTTCCAACCATTTGACACAAAGATAAATAACAAGGTATTTCTTCGAGATGAAAAAGCATCAAAGTTTTGCTGAAATTGATCAATTTTGGTGTTCAAACCAATACTTTGCAAAATAAAGCTTTTTCGTTAACGTTTCTTCCAACAAACAATCCAGATCAAAACACATACAGCAGTACACCCCCATACACTAGGTGGCAGTATACATTCTTTATTGGGTTTGAGCTACATTAGATCAGTAGTCTACAACAGACAATATTTTTAAACCTGACCGCTCAGTTCAAGTTTGAAGTGGGTATTCATTTTTTTAAGCCTCCAGTTTCCCTTAAATTTTGATGGTAAAGTTTGTCTTCATCCTTTATAAAATGTCTGCAGATGTTTTACACTTTATTTGTACACTAGATTTAGTGTAGGAATCATTCAAATGTGGTATATATTTTACATAAACCTAAAACTGCTTAAGTGGAAGCTAAAAAATAGGATGCCAACTTCTGTTTTGTCTGAGTTTTAAGGTGTATTGACAAAATACAAAAAAAACTGTCACTAAAACTGATGTTTTATACATATAATAAATGATATAATAATTTAAAGTATATTTTATCACTTATTACTGCTCAAAACAAATACTCATGAAATACCCTAGAGTAGGAGAATCATTTTTCCTCCTTCATTACCTTTGCTTAATCACTGCATTTTTATATCCGCTGCAGTTTTAGTACGCGTCAGGAAAAGTAATCAGTGCAGTCACAGTGGTCCGCTGCAACGTTTGTGCTAACAGGTTTGAACCAGTTCCGTCGCCGCTTGAAAGACAAAAAAGCTCCTTTAACCATCATGTGCTCCAGTAATTTCTCAAAGCAGATCAAAGAAAGTGCAGCTGTCAGCTTTTCTTGGTGTTATTTCAGGGAACGAGGCCACACATGGGGCCAAAAGTGACGTCATGTTTTGTGTCACCAAAGTTCCTTTGAACCATTCTGACAGGATGAAGTTTTGTATGAAAGCCGGTGAGAAGTGAAAGTGGCTGCTTTGCTAATTCAAGCACACGTGAACTTCTCAACCTTGCATGGTGACCTTGAGAATATGCTGTCTTCACAATCCACACCTCTTGATACTAAACAAAAGCTGTTGTTCTTTTTTTTTTTTTTAATGACCCACTAAATATTTTCAGAAACAGCAGATGCAGCAGGGGAATTTAGAGAGAATAATGAAACTCGAAACAAGACAAAAATATGGCACGTGGATTGAAAAGACGTGTATAGGATTCCTGTGGTTCACCGCCTAAAGGAAGCGTCACACACAGGTCAAAAGTGAATCGACTCAAAGACCAAAGAGAGCATTCCAAAGTATGGTTCACTTTTGATCCATACTTGAGTACAGAACACCTGTGTAAACAAGAAACAGTAAACCGTGTCCTTGACAGAAAATAATGCCAATCTCCTGTGAATGCAAGACGTGATTATGTTGTGGGTGTGGCTGCATTTTCTGTATGCGGAAGCAAATCGGTTGCACCACTTACCCCGCATGCGCAAACCACACGTCACTACCGCTCTTCACCCACTATACGACAGAGTCATTTCCAAACAGTAAAGCTCCTTGATCACAAGAATTTATGTTTTTCTCAACAACTGAGAGCTTCTCCTGACTGGATTACTGTGCGAAAAAAAGCCACGAGTTACCGTTAAAAACGAATTTGGATTACCGGATAAAATAAAGTGTTTTGAAGTGACGCTGTATCCTCTTAGCTTAGGGAGTAAACTGCCATCATGTAAAACTGCAGAAGAAGAAAACATTTGTATTGCGTTTGTAGTCACTGCAAGATCGTAAGGTCCTTACCCTTAATGTGTCTTTTTCATTTTGTTTATTCAACAATAAGTGAATGTTTTCACTATGATAAACATTTTAAGTGCTATATTAACATCCTACGAGGTTATTATTGTTGTTACCGTAAAGTGCTTTAGCGGAAGTAGCGAGTGGTTCACGCACGCGGGAGAGCGGTGTAACCGATTTGCTTCCGCATACAGAAAATGTAGCCACAGTGGTGTGTCTTCAAATTCGGATGCTACTGAACCCTCAATGATGTCATCAGAAGTCGCCAGTGGGCAGCTGCCAGCCCTCAGAAAATACATACCAACATTAGTTCTATAACTTTAAAAAATCATGCTAAAAAGTCATTACTTAAATGCTCTCCTCCTCCTTGGCATAGACATTAAAAAATTACATTTTGTTTACAGTATTTCTCAAAGACTCCATCTTGATATATAGTACACATAAACACAGGAATTTAGCAGTAAAAGATACATTTCAGATATATCTACAAAAATAAGAAAGTTGTGGAAGATTAAATCAATTTTACAAACTTCCTTAAAGCTTTACTGGGTCATAAAGTTGCTGGAGCCCATCCTTGCTACTGTTGGGTGAAGCTGGGGTGCACTCTGGGCAGGTCACCAGTCTGTTGCAGGGCCACACATTTTTCCTAGGGGCAATTCAGAATCACCAAATAACCTGGGAAGAAAGTCCCAGCCAGGAATCAAACCAGGGCTTCCTTGATACAGGATGAAAGTGTCAACCTCCACCACAGGGCCCGACAATTAAAATGTCTTTTGAATTTTATTCAGAGTTTATTTTGGTTTCACATCTGAGATTTGTGAAATTATCCATCTTAAACATTTCAAAAATACTTGTTAAAATCTTGAAAGTGCTTTTGGTTAAAGAAAAAAAGGATTATTCATCATAACTTCCTGCTAGAGTCAAGTGAAGATCTGAGTGTAGCACCATCGTTATCTGAAAAAACATCACTGCTTCAGTTTCTCTTTGCGCTGAAGGAGAAGAAATCCAGCTACATCCAGCCTGTTCAAAAATCCTGGGAGGAAAAACAAACATTAGAGGAATGTGATCCCAGCCTCTTTCCAGGGATCCCAGTATTTTGAAACACTGATGAATATCTGGATTAAAGCAACATTTAAACATTAAACCTCTGGAAAAGTCTGGATGGAATGTTAAGACTTTTAAAGTTAAAGTTTATAAAGTTGACAAGCAGGTTAGGTATTAAGGTAGATGGAAAATGATAAGGGAAAAGCACGACACCTTGGACTTTACCAAACGCTGGTTTCAGATGAAAGAAGTCATTCATTTGGGATAAATTTCTCAAGTAGTTTTGCAATCAGGCAATTTGTTTTTACAGTTATGCTTTTGTGTTTATATCTGTCAAACTTTTCTCCCATTTGAATAAATACATCCTGTTTCCAAGAATGCATTACTATTATTGTTATTTTTCTTAACTTTTAGCTATCCAAACATACCAGATGATCCGGAGTGGAAAGAGGAAATCAACATTTAGTTCATGAGAAAATGGACTGATTTGGCCTGATATGTTCTATGAAAAGTGCTCTTCCCCTCTGGATGGATGAAAACATTTAGTGCAAAATCCAGCTGAAAAAGAAAGCTGAATAAGCCAAATGTCAGCTTAACATGATAAATGAGCTATTAAAAGCTAAAATCAGATTGGACTGATCGTGGCTACCTAAGATAAGCGTTGAAATGGTAAAAATACTACATTAGATCATAAAACTGCTTAAATTAGATCAGACTAAAACATAAAAAGGTGTATACTAACAGAAGCAAACTGGAGTGATGCCAACCAACCACTTGATGGAAGAAATCTAAAACTAGAGGTTTAAAATGTTCCTGTAAATGTATGTTGTAAGTTTCATCTTCTTCTGCGTATGAATTTAAATCAATTTTATCCCATTTTATGCAAACTAAAACAAAAAAAAAGCAAAATAGGGAAGAAAATCTAAATTGCACGACTGAAAAGTGAAAATGTATCTCAAATGTTAAACTTAGCTCTGAACGACACATTATTATCAGACTGTAAGGTAAATGCAATGCACTGACGACCTGTGCTCCATCAAAAAGCAGCTGGGATAGGCTCCAGCAACTGCATGACCCCAAAAGTGATTACGTGGATTCAGAAGATGGATGGATGGACAGATGGATGAATAAAATAAAGAAAAATTGTCAATGGACTCGTTAGTTAAAGTACTAAAACACATATTACACATACATTTACTGAATAAATAGAAATGTTGAAAGATTATGTTTTAATGATGATTAAACAGTTATGTATAAAACAGTATATTATCCAAATAAATGACATGCAATATATAAAATCACAGTATGCTGAATTTGCAATTAGGTAAAGCAAGTCGTCATTAAGGACTGGGGCCTATCATGGCTACCGTAGGGCAGAGTCGACACATATCATGCAGTTGGAGAATATAAAATATCAAAAAATCTTATTTTGAGGCAACAAAATTTGGCAATTTGTGTTGATCAAAAATTTAGAATTCACTTCTAAATGTGACTAAAATTAGAAATTGAATTCAAATTCAAAAATGAATGTAAATTTTAATTCAAAATCCTAAACATCTTCAAATTCAAAATTACTATTAAAATAAAAAAGTGAACATGGAGATTCAAGTTCAAATTCAAAATTAAATTCAGATTTTGAATAAAACAATCGAATTTAAAATCACCTTCAAAGTCCAAATCAAACTCAAAATACAATTTAAAATGAATTTTAGAATCAAAAATTGAATGATTCAAATTCTAAACTACATTCATGTATAATATAAATTCAAATTCAATTACAGTTTCAGACCAAAATCCAATCCAAATTTTAGTTCTAATGATCAAATGAAGTGAAATGAAGACATTTGTCATCTGCATCTTTTCCTATCAGGTTCTTTTAAGGAAATGTATAGTTTCTGTGTAATCCCAGCACAAATTGTAATCTTAGAAATTACATTAGCTTTCATCCACAGAACAGTTTTTTAAAATAACACATTCTCTTATAAATAAGAAGCAATTTCAGATTTCATTCCTTTTGAGTTTTAGATCTTAAACCTTAAATGTGACTGTTTGAATCGGTTTCAGGTTAAAACCTTTGGTGAATAAAGTACTATTTATCTCCTTTTTTTTAGTCATCATGACTTCCTGCTACAGACCAGTAAAAATCAGAGTGTTGCATCATTTGTGACTTTTTTTCAGTCAGAAACTCTCCCTGCTTCAGTTTCCTCCCAAATCACACTTTGCTAAGATGGGAGTAAAAAAAAAAAAAACCACAAAAAAATGTGATCCCAGCAAATCCAAACATGCTCATGAACTACAAACAAATTAGATTTTATATTAAATTTATGTTTTGTTTTGTTTTTTAATCTGCACGTGTCTCTCCTTTCCTTTCAGGAAAGAGTTCCACACAACGGTCAGGACTGAGGCGGTCTCGCCCTTATGGTCTCGCCAGTTTGCACTTGGAGGAAGTGGCCCGCGGAAAAACCTGTGGCCACTTTTCAAAATATTTAACCAGAGGTGGAATGTGCGATTGTATCGTTGGGGTTGACAATTAAAATGACTCTTCCTTGTGTGACGCACCTGTCTGGTGTAAGTGTACTGCAATTTTTTACATTGTCAACTGTTTATGCAGCGGTCTGTGCTGATGAAAGCTTTCAGGTTAAGTGGCTCGGAAAATACAAGTAACTCTTTGTCGACACTGTCTTCACATAGATGTGACCCGGGGTCAAGGAGCATTTATTATATCAAAGCAATTACTTTGTTTTTGGGACTTCTAAGCTACTTGAAAATACATTGTTTACCCCTGAATCTGAATGTTATTATGACTTAGCTTGTGACTCAGACTACCTTAGAAATGTTCTTATCTAATTCGCTAAATCAGATTGCTTTGTTTGACCTACTAAGACAGGAAAAAGAAAATCTTAGAAGGGCAGAATCTCCATCTGTCATCGAAAGTATCGTCAGCATAAATGAAAACTCCCAAACATTTGGATCAGCCTCATTGAGATTCTGCTCAAATAAACCCCAGGAAGATGGCTGGCTCCCCTTTTTTTTTTCCAAATTCTGATTAAAACAAAGAGGAAAAAACATTGAAAACCAAGCTAGCTGTATGTGGTGATGTAATCTTAGTATTAAAATGAATTCAACTTCTGGTTTGAAAACCTCACCACACATATTAGCTTCTTAGAAAAATATTGAATAATTGACTAATTCAAAAAGGCAGCAAAAAAAAAAAATCAACAATTATCGTTTACCAGTAAAAGCAGTTGATTTAATTATAGGCAGATCTCTCTAATAATTTTCTAAACTTTTTAGCACATTTGTTCTTCCTGTTTACACTCCTCTCTTCTGTAAATCCTTTTTTTAATGCTGATACACTTAAACTAGCTGATTATTGCAAGAAAAATACTTATTTAAGTAACTTAGAGAACTGCAAGGGGGTGTTCTAAAGATTCTTGCAATAATTTTCATAATAACTTTTGAATAATGACTATCAATCACTTACACTTTAAAAACCACTGTGATCAAATCAATTCAATTTTATCTATATAGCCCAATATCACAAAAAAAATGGACTCATCGGGCTTCATATATCAACACAATATTGGAATTTCCCTCCAAAAAAACAAGACTAAAGTCATAATTGTGAGAAATATGAGCTGCATGTTTAAAATGACACCAGGTAAAAAGGCTTTTGTTTCTTGTAGTAAAACAAGAACTCTTTGTAAGAGGCTGTTGGCCTCGTCGTTTCCCCGACAGGTTGCTGCTTCCTCCATCATCCAGCTGGGACACGTTCAGTTAAAGAAACGCTTTTGTGCTCTTGCTAAAACCCCCCTCAGATGACAGCAGACGGAGTCTTGTTGAGACCAGTCGGCTGAGGTAGGTTGTGTCTGACACATTCCTCAGTGAAATACCCAAGAATTGTGTCTCAGCAAACTTGTTTTTCATCAAAGACGCAGGAAGTGAGATGAGGATGGGGTGGGAGGAGCTTCTTATTGTTACTTTATAACTAAGTAATCATCACTTTAGCTCAATTTCTACATCACAGTTTAGATAAGCTGTCACACAGTGGCTTTGAGTTGGTTCAATGCTGCCCCCTTGTGCCTGTGTGTTGCAAATCCACTCTTTTCAGCATAATCCATGGACTATATATAGAGAACTGGACTGAGCAAGTGTGACGTCACCCATAGAAAATCCCTAATCTCCTGTTCCAGTGAAATGAAGCCATGGTGAGGTTCCAATACAGACGTCACTATATTGGAGCCAGACGACAGCGATTGGACCGAGTCGGTCTAAGGCAACGTTACTATGGCAACTGCTACACCCCTTCAACTGAAACCGGGCTCAGGAGAATCTGTTAATCAAACGTATGAGTTGTGGGCCAACAGGCACCTGATGCTTTTACTGAGGCTTCCGATTAGTCAGTTTTTAACTGAAACAACTTCTGATAAATAAAATATTTTAAAATAGTATTAAAAAAACGTGTTTAAAAAAAGTATCTGAGCAAGAATAATTATTTTTCCAAATAGAATGAATAATAGATGTTTATTTGGAGTCAGTGGTACTTCCTGTTTGGAACGCCAGGAGGGAGGGATCACTCAGTCCAGTTCTCACATACAGTCACTGGATATTCCATAGACAGATTATGCACATGATCATTAATTACTTGTCAGAAATTACTTATAAGAGGATAAAAAATGACCTGTTCGCAATAATACGCATCAATAACATTTTGACACTAAATGGTGCTTAATTGTTTATTATTTAAATATGTATTTATTTTTTATTAATGTATAAGGGAAACCGCTCGCTTTTTAAACAACCTTCAGTGGTTATTGGAGGAATTACAACCTTTAGTCCTTTGGAGAAACAGGTTTTGACTTAAATGAAGCTAAAACAAAAAAAGATAATCATTGCACTTTTAAAAAAAGTAATAGTGACAAATTCAGAGTAAGCCTTAAAGACCAATTTCAATAAAAATAACACATTATGCCCAAATATTAAACTTACAGTCTAAAAAAATCCTGTAGTCGCACACTTTTATAGAAGTAGATGAAGTGAAGGGCAGTCCCAACAGTTGATATTGTTAAACACACACTGAAGCATGTGAAACAGCTTTTTAACAGGAGGAAAAAAAAAAAAAAGCTATATTGTAAGCTTCTAAAGGTTTAAAGGAACGAATTACGCAGAGGGGAAAAAAAAAAAAAAAAAAAAAAAAAAAACCTCTGAACTAGCAGCTTCTTGTCTGCACAGCCACCAGGTGGTGCAGTACACATAGTATCAGATTCAAACCAGCAGCTTCCAAAGCATTCATACAGCTTTTTTATGTTTGGGTCTGCTGATGTTATGTCATTAGTATGGAGTTAATTTCCTGTTGAAAGTGTTTTGCAGTAAAACGTTACATGTAAACACAATTTGTAAGTACAAAACTATATGTTTGTCACTCAAAACAACTTTTGTAGCCACAGTTTCTCTTAACAAAAGTTACATTTTGTCAGGAATTGTGGTGGACAACCCAAATGCAGGAGACCAGACTTGGTGGCAGAAACAAACATTTACTAAAGTAACTTAAACATGACAAAAACCCAGGCGCACAAACCAGTGAGGCAACAGAACGTAGAAGAGCAGATGACCTGACAATGAGAAACTGAAAACCAGACACTTAAATACACTGAGGATGATTAACTAAATGAAGACAGCTGTGGATCGTTAACCTGAATGTGGTGAGACTGACAGGGAAAACAGAACATGACAAAACCAAAGCACTGAATCATGACACATTTGGTATAAAAAATTAGCAAAATAATTCAACACTTGAAACTTTTTTCTTTTTTTGTTGAATGCACAAGCTTTGTTTGCCCATAGAAAACATATTTACACAGGTGGATATCAATTTTTCTGTAGCAAAATAGTTTAAAAATGAATAGGCTCATTCAGCTTGAGACACAAAACCATTTGTGTGGTTTTGTGTTGTTGCATATAGTCAGAATAAATTTTAATGTGTTAATGTTGGAAAACGTTTAGTCCTAAAGTCTCCAAATTAAATACGTCAAGGATAATATCTGCAGGTGTCATCTTCTTTGTCAATTTCTCAAAAAATGTTTTCCCTGTAGGGACGGAGTTTGTCCAGAATTCAAATCCATAGTATTTTTGTTTTCATTGTCGCTGTTTCTTTTGTTTGTTTTTTTTGCCTGTTGACCAACACAATCAGCTAAATCTACACTTCAATGAATGTAATCAATTATACTGTATATTGATCGGTTTCTTCTGGTGTTTGACATTTTCTCTCACAAACTACTTTGTTTTGTTGGGGATTCCTTAAAAAAAAAAAAAAGGAAAATGAAATTCTTTACTAACAGAAATTATTGAAATTTACTATCTTGTTATAATGAGAAAACAAACAAAAAAAGCAATGTTGGCCATTCTCAGCTTCAATAGATTTCCAAAAACACCTGTATTTTGACATTTCTAGGGTTTCTTAGAACACTAATGGGTGACAGTGGTTTGAAAAGCTATTTGCCCCCTTCCTGACTATTTATTCTTTTGCCTGTTTGTCATACTTTAATATTTCTGCTCATGATCTTAATTTTGCTAAAAAAAAATAAAAAATATCTCGATGTCTGCCAAGACTCTTGGGAAAATATCTTGTGGACTGACGAGACAAAAGTTAAACTTTTTGGAAGGTGCGTGTCCCGTTACATCTGACGTAAAAGTAACACAGCATTTCATAAAAAGAACATCATACCAACAGTAAAATCTGGTGGTGGTAGTGTGATGGTCTGGGGTTGTTTTGCTGCTTCAGGACCTGGAAGGCTTACTGTGATAGATGGAAGCATGAATTCTACTGTCTACCAGAAAAACCTGGAGGAGAATATCCGGCCATCTGTTCGTCTTGGGTGCTGCAGCAGGACAATGAAGCAAAACACACCAGCAAATCCACCTCTGAATGGCTGAAGAAAAACAAAATGAAGACTTTGGAGTGGCCTAGTCAAAGTCCTGACCTGAATCCCATTGACATGCTGTGGCATGACCTTAAGAAGACGCTTCATGCTAGAAAACCCTCAAATAAAGCTCAATTGCAACAATTCTGGAAAGATGAGTGGGCAAAAATTCCTCCAGAGCGCTGGAGAAGACTCGTTGCAAGTTATCGCAAATGTTTGATTGCAGTTATTGCTGCTAAGGGTGGCCCAACCAGTTATTAAGTGCAGGGGCAATTACTTTTTCACACAGGGCTATGTGGGTTTGGATTTATTTTCTCCCTAAATAATAAAAAAAATCATTTAAAACTACATTTTGTGTTTACCTGTGTTATCTTTGACTAATATTAAAATGTGTTTGATGATCAAGAAACATTTTGTGTGACAAACACGCAAAAGAATAAAAAGTCAGAAAGGGGATAGTTTTTCACACCACTGTATGTTGCAGGATTACCAAGAAGCAAAGGAAAAATAATAAAAAGGGCAAAATAATAGTTTTAGGAACACCCGGTTTTATTTTTCTTCCATCAGAATTTTTCTATGTGCAAATGTTTAAACTTCTCAGCTATTTCCTTATGTTTTTTTTTTTTAATTCCAAATTCTCAGCAGCATTCTCAAACCTGCTTCATTTCTTTTCTTTCATCTTTTTAGCATTAATACTCTTCTGTTTCTGTTGTTCTTTCTTTTCACTGCGATGTAAAGAGAAGTTTTCTGCCGCAGCGTTGAGCCGACCGCTTGTGGGATCAGAAAGGAAGCTGCGGTTCCGCTGAAACATCACCTCTTGCAACAAAAAAATTCTTTTCTTTTATTCTGTTGATAAGTGTTTCCTTTTTTAACAGCAATTTAGACATAACTGTGCTTCAAATTTAAAAGTCATGAATGAAGTATTTTTATTGATGTAGTTTTTTTTTTTACTAAAGAAACAATAAAATAAATTTATATTCTTATTTAGCATATTAAAAATGGAATATGCTAACTTTTTAAAGAATGTGATCCACATTTTCTTAAATGTTGTTTGTTACAATAAACAGTGAAAAAAAGTGATTTCTGTGGTTTTTAAAACTCCTCTGAGGGGATTTCTGCTTCTAGCTTCTTATTTTAGTCCTATTTCCTAAAAAACACAGAACTTACCAAGAAGTTGAGCTTTTAGAAGAAGCCACAATACTGGATCTGGTCCAACATTTTGTCAGCCTGAGAAATGAACAAAACATCAGGGTTTGTATGGAAACTGTGGATTCCACCATCTGAGATGAAAATTGTCAGATAAAAGTGTCAATTCAGCAGAAATGGACCACAACAGAGAAGCAGGTGATGCATAAAGGTTTCCTTTAAACTGGTTCACTTCCTCATCTAAATTATCTAATCATTTCTAATACAAGAAAGCGGAGAAACTAGTCGTAATAACTGTAAAGTTTATTTGTCTGATTGGTTGTTTGGGCTTGGGTATGTGGCAACGTTGTTGTGTGTTAAAAAAAAAAAAAAAAAAGAGAAGCAACCGTGTAGAAATGAAGGCGGACATCACATGACATAACCGAGAGTTGTGTGTGTGCTTTACTGATAAAACAATGATGCCGCGGGGCACACAGTCTTCAGCTGCAGCCGCCTTTCATCTGCTCAACGTCTCCAGGTGAGAACTCACAATGATTTCTATAAGCTTATCCTCCATTTTCCCCTTACTTCACCTTAACAAGTCAGTGTTGTTTTCTGACAGAATTCTTGTACATATTACAATAGATTTATTCATGATAGTTGTATAAAAGCTGGACAGTTCTTGGCTGCATGTTTTTTCCATGCACACTTAATGCTTCAGTAGATTTTTGTTTTTTAATTGTTGTTGGTAAAATACATTTAGTCATATATATAAAATAATCTAAAGCTTCAGGAGTCATGTTTTCTCAACCCCTTTTCTTGTGCTAGTGCCCTAAAACATCTTTTATGTCATTTGCTGCAAACATGAAGAGACAATGCAGTTTAAACACAGATTTTCAGGTGAACAATCTCATCCCTGGTGTCCTTTGACAGCTCTTTGGTCTTGCTCATGGTTCAGATGTTGCAGCTTATCTTATACAGACAACTAGTTCAAACAAGCAACATTAATACAGGTAAAGAGTGGATGAGAGAGGAAATTCTTAGAAGAAGTGACATCATTTTTGCTTGTTTGAAGTATTTATTCATTTCTGTTCCATTATACCAATAAATGATTTAAAGATGTGACTTCCTAAACTCTTTTATTCCATTCTAACTCACTTTTGATGTGTTTCTGTTATGGAAATTCTAAACCTCTTGCAGATTTTGTAACTGACAGACACTATTTTTGCTTAGCATATTAAATGCATTAAATTTAATGAAATTGTTAAAATGCAGAAAGGTAAAAAGCTGTAAAAAAAAATGCTGGAACTAAAGCCAAAATGTGGTTTACAATTTAAAACATTTTCCGTTTTATGGTAAACGAACCAAAAAAGTCAACTAAAAGTGTTGAGAGGTGAGTTGTCATGGTAAATTAACTCAAGAAAATGAGGTTGATTGCAAAGTTTAATATTCAGGAAATCCATTGTATTCTAAAGTTGAATCAAAACTGTATTAATTTTGTTTTAATTAATTTTGTTGGTTTTCTTGTTAACTCTGAACAGCTGCTGCAAGTTTCTGTTCTCCGTTCCAGCTGCACTATGGCCTCCAACATCTCTGTGTTTCTCGATGTCACCAAGCCTTCAAAGAATGAGAAGGCGGGAAACGTGGACGTGGAAGCCGTCATGGAAAACGTCAGCATCATCCTCTACACCCTGACGGTGGTGCTGGGCATCACGGGCAACACGGTGGTCATCTGGGTGGCGGGATTCAAGCTAAAGGTTGATTATTTCTTTGTTCTAGGCAGATCCTCAACTTTCAGTTCACTATTTCGAGTTTCAGTGATGACAGAGGCCAATACTCCAGTGTGTACAAGCGCCTTCTTGAACATACATTCAGCATATGATGTTCACACTGGATTGTTGCTACCTGATACAAGCGCATGTACCTATGGATGGAAGAAACTTTGTCCAAACTGGTTTAAATCTCTGGAATCTTGTCCCAGATTGTCTTTCACAGCTCTGCTCTAATATGTAAAACAATTTTGTGACATATAATTCCGTCCGGACAAAAACTGCAGTTATTAATTTCTCCTCCGGACCAATTTTCAAACGGTTGGCACTTCTGTGAATGGAAAGGGATGCATATATGAGTCACCACCAAAGTGGTGGTCAAAGTTTGACTTTCAATGCTTTTTGTTACTCAAGCCCAAAAACAATCTAAAACACTTAAGTAGTGTCGCGTAAATGTGACAGTTTTGAACACAGAAACTCATATTTGCACTTTTCATTGGAAGTGGTCGCTTAATCGCATTTTGCAAAGGCTGGTGTGAATGTAGCTTCATGCTGTGAATCCCACATTCACATCAATTGCAGTTTGAGTCCTGAGCAAACTACATTTACACCCCAGGTTAGGTTTGGAGGCTTTACAGGTGGCTCTATTCCTGAAAGTTTTATCTTTAGTCAAAATTTTAAATCCTATAAAAACACATTTTACAGTTCCCAAAATTTCCAAATGAGTCCAAGTCATTCACTGTATAAAAAAAAACTGGACTGAGTGTGACATCACTCATAGAAAATGACTTGTTTCTGGCCATAATGGCGCATTCACACTCGGTGTGATTTGCGCGTTAAATTTGCGTCTACTGCCTCTCTTTTGATCCGCGTCAAATTCACTGCTCTGATGTTTTTCTGGACTTCATTCCTTCCCACATCATGGAAAACATGGATGATGTTGAGCAAGTAGCTTGGATTTTATTTGTTTCGGAGAGCTCTACAGAGGCGCTGGAAAGCACATCGCCGTGTTTGAATTCACCAGATCACTCAGATTTTCTGCCAGTGAGGTGTACTTCACTTCAGACGGATGATTTAAACATTACTTTCCTTTCTCTGTGGCCCAGTTTGAGCATTAACCCAAGAAGAGAAAAAACATACCACTGGAAGATCCTTTTATTATCGTCTTGATGTAGATAAGAAAAACAATATAAGCTCCTGGAGATGGAGCGATGTTGCCCGGTATTAAGGTGCTTGCGACAGCTCTCTGTATGCTGGGCAGCCAGCAGAGCAAGCTCCGCTGCTCAGGGACCGGCAGTCTGGGTAGAAGACCTCACCAGCGCTGCTAGACCCTGGGTGGTGGCACTCGCTAGCTTAGCTAAACCCTGGCACTCACTAGCTTTGCGAAAAAAAAAAAAAGGTAGCAGAACAAGAATGGTTTTTCTGATAAATTTAGCGACTGAGAAATAGCTGTTTATTTCTAAGTACAAGTCTATGGAATTTTGGCTTCTTGGAAACAATGAGTACTTCCTGTTTAAAAAAAACTAGGGGGGAGGGGTCACTCAGTCTAGAGTCCAAATGGATCACAACTAGAACTCTCCTTCTATCTGCTTAATCTTTATAGATTTTACAAAAATCTTGGGTATTATTTGTACGGATCTCCAGTAGTCTGGTAGCTGGTGGTAGTCCTACTTTTAAAAGAAAATGTTTACTTTAATAAAGATCAAATCACAGATAAGTCCAAAGCCAAACTCCCCTATTTTATGGTTGACTTTAAATGTTGTTTTTTTTATGCAACACGTCTGTTGATTGAGACTTACTCAATTTTGCAACCAGCTTACAGCCATTCTTTAAGGAACTACAACTTAGACACTTCCACTCAGTGTTGTAGAGCAGGGGTGACCCCCTTTTTCTGACCTCTGATGTTCGAGAGGCTAGAATAGAAGGAAGTTCCTGATAACCAGACTTTCCTGTCTAACTTTCCTCTTTTCTCTCAGCCGAAGGTGACCAACGTGTGGCTGGTGAACCTGGCGATAGCAGACCTGATCTTCTGCTTCACTCGAGTCTTCTCCCTCATAAAGAAGCTCTTCTACGACTACTGGCCGTTTGGCGTCTTCCTGTGCAAGTTTAACGGCTTCTTCAAGTACGCCAACATGTTCTGCTCCGTCTTCCTGCTGGCTGTCATCAGTCTGGACAGAATGCTTTGCATCTGGCGCCCCATCTTCATGAGGAGGCACCACAAGATGTGGACAGCACGGGTGGTGGCGGTCTGCGTCTGGATTGTTGCGGTCATCTTCAGTAGCCCTTACTTCATCTACCGACAGGTCTACATGAAGAAGAATAATCTGACCAAGTGTAGCTTGGAGGTGAAAGAAAAGACACAGGGAGACAACACCACCAAACACGTTCTGTACTCCATCCGCTTCGTTTGTGGCTTCCTCCTGCCTTTTATGGTCATCTTAGTCTGTTACATCCTAGCGGGCGTTGGGATCCGACGTGCACGCTTCTCCAGGAAGTCACGCTCCCTGCGTGTGTTAGTCTCGCTAGTTATTGCGTTCTTCGTGTGCTGGGCTCCGTACCACTCCCTCCTACTGGTGAAAATGGTGGACAGTGAGAACCCGGTGCTGAAAGTCTGGCAGCCGCTGGCCACTGGCATGGCCTACTTCAGCAGCTGCGTGAACCCCTGCTGTACTTCTGCATGGGGCTGGAGGTCAGGGGTCGCTTCAGACAGAGTCTGATGGGCGTCTACAGGCGTGCCCTGGCAGACGTGGAAGACCAGACGAGCAACGAGCGCTCTATGGAGGACAGCATCACGTCCAGGTACAGCTCTGCTGTGGCGCCGCGGCAAAGTCTGGACGTACAAAAGATTTAAACTGGGAACTTTTAGGTAAAATAGCTTCTGTTTTATACTCTGTTCATTAACAGTCAACTAGTACAGGTGTAGAAAACCTCAGGATTGCATCATAGCAAGAAATGTTAACGAAGACGAACTTAAAGCATCAATTGTCAGAGTTTTCGCAAGCAACAGAAGACGTGGGGAAACCGCAGCCCAGGAGTCGACTGTGGCACAAGATCCTGAATCACTTCTGACAAACAACCAAAAAAGGAATCTAGCCCACACAATAACCTTTTGCTTAAGTTCCTCGTGAGGACGCAACCATGAACTCCTGGTCCTCCTGAGATCCCAGGATTGTTGGTTTCACTTTAACTCCTTCACTTCATCAGCTGCTTTAGATGAACGTCATTTCAGACCGACAGAAAATAGTCATTAAGTGTGGTGTTTTGAGGAGGAACAAATAGACCGGCTCATAGATACTGCAGTGCCCGGTGAATTCTGGGAGATGGCGGAAGCCATTCTGTGACTCCTGTTTTGGAGCCATTGGTGTGTTTTTAAGCGCAACAAAGGACACCACTTCTTGTGTAATGGGTAAAAAAAGATTGCAGTGTCCATTTCAGTATACCTCTTTGCCAACACTAGAAACAAAATAGCACCAAAATAATGATTTTGTATTAGTAAAGAACAAAGTTTATCGACTTCGTCAGCAAGGAATATTGACATCTACTACCAGTCGAGTTTCAATGACTTTAAAGAATTTTCCGGTTGAATTCTGGGACTAGATATAATGTAGTGTACTGCTCTGGATCAGATCGATATATCCGTAATCACGGTGGGCGGCCAATGTCCAATAATTGCCTCACTAGCCCAACCGTCTTTTAAATGTGCTAATGGTTAACTGTTTTCTGTCAATGTAGGCAAGTTTCCTAAAGTATTCTCTGTTAAAGAAATAGAAGAATATTGTATGACTTTGAATTCCCTTGCCGATCATCTCTTGATCCATTGTAATATCATTCCCAGTAGACTTTCAATGGTGATAATAGTAAATAGTTAAAATTGGTGAGTAGGAGTGAGTCTTTAATTAATAAAATATAGTCCACATGGCGTACTGTATTCTATCCTTCTACTAGATCTGTTATAAAAATAAGGCATCATGT
Source organism: Oryzias javanicus (assembly GCA_003999625.1). Classification (NCBI taxonomy): domain Eukaryota; kingdom Metazoa; phylum Chordata; class Actinopteri; order Beloniformes; family Adrianichthyidae; genus Oryzias; species Oryzias javanicus. Next base: position 22,045,850 of record CM012447.1, read on the forward strand.
AGGCCTAAATTGAAACAGACATCTAGTTAAAATCAGAATGGGGTCCAGATGACCCTACCTTTATATTGATGCATGATCCATCCCATGACAGGATTTTATGTCAGCCACCAGTGAAGATAAAAAATCCTTGAAAGAAGATGTCCACTTCTAATGTAAACATACTTATGACAGCACAAGGGAGACAGACCAGTAAAATAACTCAATACCTCAATTTCTCTTAATCTTTTTCAGTCTGGATGATAGGTATTTGCTTCACATCTGTTGTATCGCTTATTTCATTAACTGACCCACCAACAGCGGAACTGTGTTTCTGCAGGTGGTTCTTTAAATACATATCATAATGCTACGTTTAATCCTAGTGGTCGCCATGTTTCCTTCTGATGAGGATGTGACCTTTGAACTTGCTTATGCATGTATCTCTGAATTGGTCTATAGAGGAAACTAAGCCAGTTTTCTTCTTCATGCTCACTTTTCCTTCCTGGTCCGAGCCGGTCAATGAGAAATACTGCCTTCAATGGAGAACCTGAAGAAACGTCCTATTTTTCCAAGAGTTTCAGTTTTTACAGAACTCAACCAATCATGAATGACATCACTCCAGTATTTCCATGTGCTGAATCAATGTCTGGTTAAATTCATTTCCTGCCTGTTCTGACCATAATTTTAAAAGAGTTTTTAGTGAAAAATGTCAATAAAGGATTTGTATCGTCAATCAGAAAGTGAAACAATTTTTTTTTTGTTGCAGCACAACAAAATCCGTGAGAAAAACAAAGCAAAAGCTTGAATCGACACAAACAAAACCCTCCGATGCCGACATTTGCTTCTTTTCCTATACATTTTTTTTCTGTGCCAGAAAAGGTAAACGGTGGCGGTCGTGCTCTTTTCAAAGTTACTCTTGGAAAAGTATTATGTGGTTTTCTAAAGAAATAAAGGAGTATAAAACCATCAGGTTTCATTTTAACCTGCTAGAATACACAGCCAGACAAATGGAGGTGTGATGTCCATTGGAGAGAGTAAAAGGAAGTGAAAGTATTAAAAGGAAACACCAGTTAACCACAGTCATGAGTGACTCATGCGCAGAGGTCACTCCAAACTCAGATACATTTTAAATAACTTTTCAGTTTTATGTTTGCTTTATTTTTTTGCTCCTGTGATTTACCTCAGTGAGAGCTCGACAACCAGATCATAAAACGCAGCCGAACAGTTTAGCTTTGCAGATCACTTCAGCATCACCGTGATACCAACTCCATCTGCTTATCTGTTCAGACTTTACGGTGTCTCTGTAGCACTATTATTATTCATTATTGCTTGAGCCATAAATCATTGCTATGAGGTTGTTCATAATGAGTTCATCATTATGAGGATATGAAAGTAAACTGCAGCAGGAACACACACTAAAGTTACTACGGTCATCTTTTAGTTTACTTTTAAAGCGTTCTTGGTGGTCTTTTAATTATAATTCTGATGTTTTTAGCAAAAATATAAAATAAAGAGAACTCTCTGCTTACAGAGTGTCTCACCATCCTCATGCCTCCAAGCTAACATTGGTGCAACAAAAATGGCAATATAGGAGTTATCCAGACATTTAAGTCAGACGTTCATGGATCTGTATGCCACAAGTAGATGCATCAGAATGGAGCGGAGCTGGGGTTTGTGCCGCACCATTGTGTTTTATTAATGTAGCAAATTCAGATTTTTTTAAACTGCATTTTTGGGGAAATTCCTGCTTTGTATCGATTTCAAATACTCAAAAATCAATTTGTAAACTTAAATTTCTTCCAGTATGTAGTCCTTTTGTTAAAAAACACAAAGATTAACAGATACCTTGGTGATAATAATGTGGTGTTTGTTAGTTCATGCCCTTCAATAATGGTGTTTAGTTGATAAAATATGGATAAATAAGAAAAAAAAGCATTGTCTTGTTTTTATTTAAAAGTAGGGGTTTGTTCAATTAAAGCATGAAATTACTGAAAAAATTGTGTATTTACTGAACGGTTTTCCTGTAAAATGCTACTAGAATGCAAATGGTCTCTGAGAGATTACAAAAAAAGTGCTAGTGGGTGTGGCTACCATAAAACAATGGTCGCTACGCTTCAATTCAATATTTACTTTTTCAGAAAGTGCTTTCCCTACAATGTGTGTGAGGTGAATCTGTTTTTAAAGTCTGTGGTTAGTAAACAAATTTTTTTAGCTTAAATTGGCTTCTACGGAGGCCCTTAAGGGACACAGAAGTAAAAAAAAAAAAACACTACTAATGGTTTTTGGTGCGCACCAACCAGTAGTAGTTTTCTTTTTTACTTGAGTTCCTTTAATGGCTGTTTAGTTTTCAAATCTTTTAACAAAATTTTTTTGTTTTTGAGCTCATTTTGAGGAATTAGAATTGGAAAAACAAAAAAACAACTAATGTATTTTATGTGTCACTGAAACAGTCATGAATGGTTTTATCTTCACACATGTGAAACTTGGAAATCTGAATTTCTTTTGGGGGTTTTCAGCTACAGGTGCTCAAATGACCACAGGAACATTTCTGAAACTCATAACCGTTCATTTATTCGGATGTTCAGCACAGCTGCAGGCCTTTTCATTGTTTCAGGAAGTTTAAAATAAGTTGCTGTGTAAAGGCTTGAGTCATAACAGCTAATCCTTTTACAATCTCAACAAAAAACATGAAGCCTTTCGGAGCACATTTACAAAAGCGACAGTTATCGTTTTGTGTGGAATGTAAACTATGAACTGAAATTTTCACAGAACCTTCACAGTGACACAGCAGAGAACATCTAGTGTTTTGGCCCGTCTTTCTCTGATGTCAAACTGCAGCTTATCAAAGTTATGGAGGAGAAAAAAAAAAACTTCCCTTGTGTTGTGCATCTATAATGAAGAGATTCAAGTTTTAAAAAATACAAAAAAAGTTGATCAAGGAAGTGCGTATGAACTGTTCCCCCCACATCTTAAAAAAGAGATACTATGGGGGAAACTGAAATTGTCCACGGAGCGTCTCACTCGTACTCTGCGATCAGAACCATCATCTCCACCCCAAACAGCAGAGCCAGGATCTCCATGAGCGACTGGCCAAAACTGGAGCGTCCTGCCAGAAGCTCAGGGAGCACAGTCACTGTGGCAATGTAAATAAACCCCCCAGCTGTGAAAGGCAGGATCCAGGCCGTTGCCGTGGCGCCCACACCTTCAGCCATAAGGGAGCAAGCTGTCCCTGCCAGCGCCCCCAAAGCAGTCAGCAGCTGCAGACACATGGCCTGATGGGAAAGAGGAACCACAGCGTCACACTCGCCGCATCGGAGCGAAACAAGCGGCCTGTAAGCAGACGCTACGATACCTTCTTCTTAGTGCAGCCAGACTGCACCAGGATGGCGAAGTCTCCGATCTCATGGGGGACCTCGTGCAGCAGGATGGTCACCGTGGTGATGGCGCCCACTGCTGGACTCACCAGGAATGACGCTCCGATTGCGAGGCCGTCAGTGAAGTTGTGCGTGAAGTCAGCTGCCAGGTTCAGGTAACCCGACACCTTGATATCTGTAGCCAAAAAAAAAAAAAACTTTTATCCAATTCAACCACTTTAAAGTCTCATTTCAATCATCTTTTGATGTATTTCAAAGTGTTCCAGGTGAAAACCGTTTTAAGCCAAAATCTAAAACCCTGTTGTCTGGAGCAGGGAGCTTATGGCCCACCCAGTGCATTTTCAGCATCACAAATAAGCTCTTTTTAAAAAAAGCATTTTTTTTCCTGCTCCCCATTCACAAACAATTAATAAAATAAAAAAGTAAAAAAGTTTATATATATATTATATATATATATAATATATATATATATATATAATATATATATATATATATTCTCCATCATCAGAAATAAAACCCACAAAAACATGTAAAAGAAGGTCATCTTGAATTTGAATTGCTTAAAAATTGAGTTTTGTGCTGCAAAACTGCAATCCTTATTTGATTTTTAACATGACAGCAGTTTATTTTATTGACAATTTTGATGTTACTTCAGTCGGAACAGCTTTTTGTCACAAAATTGTCATAAAGATGCATTTTATAATAAAAGTAAAATTCTCCTATAACCAGTTAAAATGTAGAAAAAGCTAATTTAACCTTTTAACACCAAATGGCAGGTGTTGATGTTCTTCAAATTACTGTAACTCTCCCATCTGTCAGTATTTTTGTGCACGGAGAATATGATGGATCAAATCTTGGAAAAATAAACCAAAAAAAAAACAAAAAAAACACAGCAAGTAACAATCAGAGGAAAGATAACTGATTGAGTGAAATAATGAAAAATATTCAGTTGACAACAATGGTAAATTAAATTAAAGTTTATCACTCTAAATTAAAATGCTGAAGTCACACATGTTTACCTGAGCTCTTCTCTTCTTTCTTTGACAACTTTGCATCTTTGTCATCTTTCTTCTTCTTTTCTTTTTCTTCTTCCCCATCGCTGTGCTTTTCTTTGGCAGGAGCTGAAAATGTTTCACAGAAAACAACTCAGAATAAAAAAATAAAAACATTTTGTACCAACATTACATGACCCAACCATGCACATATTTTTTGTTATGACTATGTAAACCTAAAATATGAGCTTTGGGGACATCTAGTGGTGAAACAATGCATTTTAAAAAGCTGTTAACACAGAAGCTTTTGGCAGATGCAGATGAAAGCAATTAAAAATAAGAGATTTATTTCTTCCTTTGAAATAAATGAAATCAAGATAGAAATTATTTCTGTGCCCTAGAAGTCAGTCGTCGTACCGTGGGAGTGACTGTGGGAGTGACCGTGGGAATGTCCGTCTTCGCCCTTCAACAGTCGCACAAACTTTTCCACGACCAGGAAGGCGATGATGCCGCAGAGAACCCACAGGCCCACGGACATCATGTGACCGTGGGCGGCGCCTGCGCTGACGACAGGAAGCGTGACGAACAGAAAACAGGTGAACACAACAGGTTAGGATGAAGGGAAACGCTGCTGACCGTGGGAATGTCCGTGGTCGTCTTCACTGGCGTGCGAGTGCCCCTGATGTTCGTCTTCATGATGGGAGTGAGGTTCTGTCATAAACATGAAGGAAAAATGATAAAAGATCAATAAAATTTAGTCGTTGATATGACATTTCCAGAACATTTTCCTCTGATAAACACATTTCTCTGCAAACACCAACCAAGTGCGTGTGGAATGAGGTGGAGGAAGGCGTCTCCCAGGAGCCCCCCGGACGCGAAACTGAGCAGAACCTTGAGAAGGTTCTGGTGCTGGTCGCTGTTGGACTGAACTGGGATGAGGAACAGGAATGAGAAAGGAGCAGCGCTGATGAGCAGAGTGGCTCCAACAGCCTATAGGAAAAAAATAATCAAATAAAACACCAATAGGGACTTGTGGATTCAAAAATGCAGCGAGTGAAAATGGTTGGAGCAGTAGTGTGTGATGGAACCGTACCTGTGTCCACAGCTCCACCACATCCCTCTTCTCTCCACTGGGTCCCTGTTTTCCTCCATGTGAGTGTCTCTGTTCTGCCTCTTCCTTGTAAACCCGAACAACATCCTCATGGTGGGCGTGTCCGTGATCGTGAGCATGTCCGTGATCATGAGAGTGAGCGTGTCCGTGATCGTGAGCATGTCCGTGATCATGAGAGAGCGTGTCCGTGATCGTGAGCATGTCCGTGATCATGAGAGTGTGCGTATCCATGATGCTCCTCTTCCTGCACTGGAAGGTTGGCCTCGGCGCTCCATTTGCTTGCTCCATGGAACATCTTCACCTGAGGACCGTGGTCGTCCTCTTCATCATGACCGTGGTGGTGGTGGTGATGGTGTCTGTGTGAGTGAGCATGTCCATGATCTCCGTGGGAGTGGCTGTGAGAAGTGACTGGATGAAATGCTAACAGTAGAACTACACATGTGGCCAGTGTCAGCACCAGGAACCGGATGAAACCCATTTTACAGCCCTGGGGAAGGTATGAGTGAGATAAGCACAAAACGTGAAATAAAAATATGTTTTAATGGACATAACTCTATAAAAGGGGAGGGAAATACATGCTGAAAATGACTCTAATTTTAAGAAATCAAATTATTAGCTGTGAAAATGAAATGAAAGATGTTACTTCAATTAAAACACATAAAACCCACAGGATGACTTACTTCTAGTAATCATTTTCGCATAAAGATTTTCCAAATAACCGATAGTCAATTGAACTTTCTACTGATTTGTGCAAACAACAGTAGTTAATAGTGTTTGCCAACCTGTTTGAAACGGATGCTGCTAACTTAGTGCTTTGTTTACCTGCTAGCTACATGCATTTTCTAGACTTTAGCTGCTAACCAGATAATCTCTTTGACTTTATTGAGAAAGTAAAAACGTTAGTCTGTCAGTAAACAGTAAAATCCTCTCATCAAACAGGATGGATTTGACCGCCAGATTCAACAGGTTAGAGAGAAACCCTGTAAGCAAGCTAGCTGTTAAGCTAATAAGCTTACGTTAGCGCACTGATTCAGTCTCATTTTAACAACATAAACAAACAATTATGACATCTAAATATTACCGGGTTGTGTCAGGTGTGTCTGCGCGTCAGGTGGCTTGATAACTCTTTGTTCCAGGGTGTAAACACGCTAATGATCCCGCCTGCGTCGATGCTGCTGCTCAGACGTGGCATTCCCACAACTACAAATGAAATCTCGCGATGTTTCGTACCGATACACACAATCAATGATATCGCGAGATGAAAAGGACATTCGAACACGTTGGGATGAAATCCACAAGGTGGAGACAAAAATAATGATAATATATAGCCCAAACTTAAAACTACTTCAAACTTAAAAATATATAAACAATGTTATAACTGCCAAGAATCTAAAAGTATGAAGTATACAATCATTGTGACAACGCATTCTTTTTTTTTTTTTTTTTTTTTTTTTTTTTTTTTTTTTTAGAAAATAGTCACTGGAAACCTGACTTATACTTCGCTACATAATAAAAAGGTTAAAGTTGCACTATATCCATATTTACCAATAGGCAGAACTATTACCACTCTTCATTGAATTGTCAAAATCTTTTAAGACGTTTGTTAGCAAAAAGACAAAAGCTGACAGGGTTGTTATCATTATCCCTGCAAAGCATCAAATATCAGAACTTGTCAAAAAGAAAGTGCATGCTCCATCTGGTTTTTAACTCTTCATTTTTAGAAATCAAGTTGAATTTTTGCATTTACATTCCAATTTGTGTTTAGTTTATTTTAAAATATGATCAATGTTGTAGGCCTAGTGTGAAAAAAATCTTATCATTTGCTCTGTGCATTCGTATCTGAAAACAATAAAAAAAAAATGTATCAGTTATCGATTATCTGCAGAAAATTCACATGCAACAGTTTTTTTTTCCACACTTCTGAACATTTTTGGCTGTTTCAGTGACAGACACACCCTTCTACAGGTCTCCTTTCGGTTCAAGTACATATCAGATCAGCTGATCTCACTTCCTGTCTGCGCTTGATTTCACCAGAGCAAGATGAAGACACTCTTAACTCTAGCCTTTATCTGCTGCACAGCTTCTGCAGGTAAGATCACAAGCTTCTGTTTTTACTTAAATGTCTTTATTTTGTTTGTTCATTTCTGCTACTGTACTTGGTTTTAGTTTCTCACTACCCATAACTATGTCTTGTACCATGCAAATATGCAAATATTTCATGCCTTACATTTTTGTTAATTGTAAACAACAGCCAAGAAAATGCCATTGCACTCGTAATTTACTTGTGAAATACTGCAGTAGTTCACGTCTCAAGATGGAAAAAAGCTGAGGGAGACAAGAAAAAACGAAGAGCTGCTAACTGACAAGGTGTTTAGTTTATTGATGGGGGCAGGACTGTTTCACAGAGATAAACTTCCCTGAAGCAAATCGCCATCTTGTCAAACCCACCAGAAACAGAAAGTAAGACCATAAACTGGCTGCGGCAAGGCAGACAGAGGAAACCTTTTGATGGAAATCCATAAAACAAAAGGTGGCAACAACAGAATTAAACTAATTCAATACCCATTATGAATTATGTTTAGCATTTGTGAATCATAAAAATGGCTACTTTAACTCTGCTAGAAGTATACACCAATTAATGTATGTACATACATATGTCTGTAATCTGTGGTTACAGCTGTCATTCACAAACTGCTCTGGAATCCCTTTGTTATTTCAATGTAGCAGCATATACAAAGGATCCTTAAAAACCTAGAATTTGTTTTTTTTTTTTCCTGTTTGGCTTGACATAGATATATCACACAAAGGCAAGTGAAAAGTTGATATCTAATATCAATATAAGTTGAGATATATATATATATATAATATATATAAATATCTGATTAATCACAGTAATCAATCTTTTGGGTTGTGATTAATCACAATGTTTTGCTAGGTACATTTTGTATAACAACATGCAGCTTTTGTACAAAACCAGGACAGAGAGAAAATGTATCCCTTAATTTTACTGTCTGAAATATTTAAATTTATAAAGTGTTAACTCAGAAGAGTAACTTGTTTGCGCAAAATTAATAATGCACACCTTGTTGAGCATTTTCTATTATAAGTATGCGTATATATATTATGATAATTAAACACTCTTTTCTTTTCAGTGAAACACTCCCTAAAATACTTCCTTACTGCCACCTCTGGAGCAACAAACTTTCCAGAGTTTGTGGGCGTCGCGACACTAAATGATATTCAGATTGGTTACTGTGACAACCTTAAAGGAGAAGCTCAGCTCAAGCATAACTGGATGAAAAAACTGTTCAGCAAAACTCCTAAAGATCTCAAGATGTATTCTGATAAGTGTAGTCGTAATCATCTTCTCTTTAAAGCCAATATGGATGATTTCAAACAACGTTTAAACCAAACTGAAGGTAAGGTTTGCAATTTATTGTGAAGAATTCTCCAAAAAGGCTTGATTCTGAGGTTCTTGTTTTGAAAAACATGTCTAATTAAAACACATCAGTAGAGAGGGTAACGTAAAGTAAACGGGGTTTGGTTTTGAGTTGCCAGCGTTATTGTGGCTTAATGGAATATTGGTTTATTAAGGGAAGAGGCGAGGAGGTCCTCTGGGCTAATGGGATTATGAAGAACATCCTTAGAAGATGCATGGTATGATGCATTGGGTCTGGTGGGAGTTTGTGAGGTACTAGATGCCTAGTGATTATCCTTTGGCAGATGGTGAAGGCCATACACAGGATCTTGGGTCTAGAGTTTAACAATGAGGACCACAATGTGGAGGAGTGATTAGTGTTTTTGGCTCACAGAAAATAAGGCCCTGGTTACCTGGTTGGGTCTTTTCTATGAGGAGTTTGCCTCCCCCTTTCCTTCCCACTGTTCAAAAGCATGTATGCTGATTGGTGACTCTAATTGCCCTCGATATGTTGTGTTGTGTGAGGGGGACAAAGTGTGGCCCTGCACCAGACTGGCAACATATTGAGGGTGTACCCCAACTTTGCACAACAGCAGCTGGGTTAGCTTCATCAGCCCTGTGACCTTGAAAGGGATTCAGTAGGTTCTGAAAATGGATGGATAGAATTTCCCAGTGAGCAAGAGACATGCAATCTGATAGCTGGTGCTGTTCATTATAAGGTTGTTGTGGAAAAATGTTTGAATCCGAAGAAGGAGCAGACAATTTCTCAAGTTAAACACAAGCATTTAATAAAAGAAGTTTAATGTGCGTTGATCATTCACACAGAGAACCTCCAGGAGCGTTCTGTCGGTGTGACAGGACGCCAGAGTTTTATAGGGCTGCTCAGACCACCTTAAATTTTTTTCTCTTCATGACTGGGCTGGATTAAACCATCTGGCGGGCAAGTTACGACCTTGATGTTCATAGATTAAGATCTGCACCTGCAGGAGGAAGAATTGAAGTGTCCGCACTATCACACAAACTCAAAATCAGGCCTTTTTATATGACTCCAGCTCAAATCTCAATTGCGCTCTTAAAGGTTTAGTGTTCTTTTTTCTTGTCCAGGTTTTCATGTCCTACAAAGAATGAATGGCTGTGAGTGGGATGATGAAAGCAATGAAACCAAAGGCTTCAATCAGTACGGTTATGATGGCGAAGACTTGATCGCTCTGGACCTGAAGGACCTGACATGGATTGCTCCACAGGCAAATTTTGTTGTAATCAAACATTTATGGGACGCAAACAAAGCAAGATTACAGGTTAAATAAAAACTATTATGTCAGATTGCCCTAAATTGGTGCAGGAATATGTGCGCTATGGGAGAAGTTTTCTGCAAAGAACAGGTAAAGTCAATAACACCTGCTGGTTCATGCAAATAAATGGTGGAATTAAAAGGAAACAATATCAAATTCTTTATTTTGTTGAGCAGAGCATCCTTCAGTGTCTCTCCTGCAGAAGACTCCCTCCTCTCTGGTCAGCTGTCATGCCACTGGCTTCTATCACAGAAGCTGATGTGTTCTGGAGGAAAGATGGAGAGGAGATTCATGAAGGTGTGGAGAAAGGACAGATCCTCTCCAACCATGATGGAACCTTCCAGACGAGCTCAGAGCTGAACGTTTCATTAATCAAACATGAGGATTGGAGGAAGTATGACTGTGTGTTCCAGCTCTCTGGATTAAAGGAAGACATCGTCACCACACTGGACAAGCACAAATCAGACAAATTGGGGTAAGGTTGCAAACTTCAGTCATTCTGACCCGCCATGACTCTCCAGATTACCACAATTCCTGTTTTTCCATCTGATTACAAATTTTCTGTAGTCATTCAGAAAGTCATTTAGCCAATCAGAGCAGGATTTTCAAGATTCAGCTAATCAGCATCAAGTGTTTGCACGCTGTTTGGCCTAAATCCTCTTAACCCCAGCATGCCTCAGTTTTAAAAGTATTTTGTTTTTTTCTTGAGGTGTATCTTTCAACGATCCAATTGGTGTAATTATCTTCTGTGAAATTTAGATGTCCTTAAAAGACAACGGTGTCAGATTGCTCCTCTGCACTGCACCGTGTCGTCATGGTTGAGGTGTTGTACAGCACTTTGGATTTTTCATTTTTCTTCTCATATTGTTTTGTGTAGCTTCTGTATTTATGTATATTAAGTCAGATGTTCAACCAGACTTTGAAAGGTTTATGAGTGTCTGCACAATAACAAACTCTGTTGGAGCCCCAGAATAGGGAATCTTGACCATCACCTAACTTCTCTTAACAAAACTTAATTAACTTTATTGATTAGTCTGTGAATATTACATTATGTAGAGTGACAATTCTTTTAAAAACAGTTTTTTATGACGAGCTTCTAACAAGAATCCCTTACACATTTTCATCTGCCATTTTTTACCCCTGAATGTCTGTCTGATCCATGTTGCTTCTCAGTTTCTCCTTCAGAGTCTCAAGTTGGTCTTATTGTTGGAGTAACTATTGGAGTAGTGGCTCTGCTCCTTGGGATCGCTGGAGTCATCTGGTACTGTTGGAAAAACAGAAATGGTGAGAAACAACAAAATCATACATGATCAAATGTTGCCCTGATTGTTGAAAGAAAAAGTGTTTTAAAATTACAATCCTTTATAGTCCACATGATCTGACTGCAACATCTATTTACTTTGTTTTCAGACTTCCTGGCTGTTCGTAGTAAGTGTTATCCCCTTAAAGTTCCTTATGACAATTTTTTTTTATTTAAAAAAACATCCTGAATAGTGTTTCATTGTTATTATTACCAAAATCCCAAATCCTAAATGTCTTAGAAAAGCCATTTTTCATGTTGATCTTAAGCCTCAGCCTGAAAAAATCTGCTCCAAGGGGGTGTGGCTTTTGGCGCTGAGCGGACCTGCCACCCCCCATCCCCGTCTGATTATGAAAGCGCCGTTCTCACTAACGTAGATCATCACCGCTGCTACAGCAGTTTCATTTTTAGCTACAGGAAGTGAGGAGCTTCGTGGATTCACAATCCTTACAGCTGCGGTGAAATGTGCCGGCGATCGCATTTCCGTGGTCACATCCAAGAAGATTGCAGCGATTCTCAGCCCTGCTACCATGAGTATTGTTTAAAACCATAACAAAAAAACTGATGGCTGATTTGACCACAGAAATGTGACGCCAGCTGATTTGACTGCAGTCAATGGGAAGATGCCATCTTCTCTTCTCTAGCACTCAACTACATGCTAGCCGGTTCATTAATTCAAACTTAGTTTTTCTGCAACAGTTTGATTGACAGCGATTTAAAAAGGAGAAATACTTGGAAATTCAAAAATGAATAATTTCCTACTATATTTGTTCAATTTGAAAAGAAAAATGCCACAAATTCATGCTATATAAATCAAAAAAAAATGATTTCCATCAGAAGGGGATTGTGCAGGACAGCAGGCACTTCCAAAAACCCTGGAGATTTTCAACTGCACACAATTCTGATCCCACAAAAGGGTTGATCAATGTGTGGAAGATCCCTTGAAGAAAATACTCTGGAGCTTTAAAAAACATTTATTAAAGAGTAAGAAATATAACAGTAAAACCAAGATTATGATTCAATTAAAATAGGTAAAGCTTTTATAGGAAGACAAAAGTCAAAGCCTGTGATATGAATAGTCACAAAAAAGAACTGAAAATAATAAACAAATAATTATAATATCAATTTACAATATTTCACAAATTTAACATTCAAGAGGGAAATCAATCTGGCTAGTTAAAAAAAAAGTATTTTTTAAAAAATATTTTTGTTTACAGGTAACCCAGGAGAAAAAGACGGTTTGTAAGCAAGTTAATAAAATCCAAAGCATCTGAAGGATTTTTGCAGCAGCAGATCTGTACCAAAAAGCACCAATACACAGCATAAATGGATTCAAATAGTGAAGTAAAACATCAATGTTCTTCCATCTGCATATAGGTGCTGTGTTGAGGAGATTATATTACTATAGTAACCTGAAGAGTGTATTTAAGTGAAATATGTAATCATTTATATGTTGTTACTGCTTATATATTCAGGCAAAATACAATCTATGTTTAAAAAGTTCTAAAATAGGAAAGATTGTGGTATATTTGAAATGATATATTTGAAGTAATTAGAAGAATCCAACATATTAGGTTTGTTTCAGTTATTGTTGTGTAATTTGACAGAATGTTCATTAGTGGTATTGTTAACAACTTCACACAACACCATAAAAATGCACACATGAAATGCACATCATCTCTGTGAAGCAGGTTTTAATGTTGACCTATGTACTCATTATATATAAAACACATGTATGGTTTGGAGATTAGTACATATAAGTTTGCATTCTGTATAACCATATAAGTTCATTCGTGGATTTCTCCACCTGGTGATCCAGGTCTATAATCTTGTACTCACACTGTGCTCTGCAAAGCAGCAACGTCTGGTGGTTCCTGTAAAAAATATCAAAAGTGCTGAAGCCAACTTTTAAAATGCTCCGATCCCATCACAGTGAAATGATCTGACCATATCATCTGGCACTGCAGCCTCAAGAAAATGTTGAAACCTGAATCATTTTGCAATTTCATTGGCCCTCAAAGCATTTTTCACCTGAGGCTGAGACCAAATGAACATTTCTAAATATGTTTCTGCCTTGGAACCATCCTGGATGAATGAAAAATCTTTACAGATCTTTGTTCTTGGCACATTTGAAAAGCTATTTTTGTCTCATGTGAGACAACTTCTCTTGCACTTTATGATAGTGTGACCCTGGCCTATGTTTTGTGCTTGTTTGACTTATCATGTTTTTTTTTTAATTTATATTTTAAAAAGCATTTTTTAGGTAACTAAATGTAAATAAAATATTTTTTTCATTTTCTTCTTTGTATAAATATCATTTTTGGAAATTTGTGGTTCAACTTACAGTAGCAGTGACATCTGAACCCAATTGGACCTGGATTCTGATCTTAACTCATTGAGGACCAGAATTTTTACTTTCAGTGGTATGCATACAAGCTTGAGAGCTCAGTTCTTTCAGCATCTGATGTCTCCTGAACGGTAAGGAATTCTGACACTTTCTGACTTTTTCTACTTTTTGTCGCCTCTTAGCATTTCTTTAATGCATGTGAGTAACTGTGTGGAAAAAAAAAACTTGTAAAAAATCCAGTTTTTAAATGTAAATGTGAAGAGGATGTTAGATTTATTCCAGAGAATTCCTGCCATGGATCCACTGTGTTGCTGTTTGACCCCCTCCATAGAGACGTTTGCATAGTTATAAAAAAAAAAGGTATGGGAATTAAATTTATTTGAATGTAACATAGCAATGAAATGTAATATTAGTAGCAAGTGGACTGAGGGAAGGAAACAGTTGGTGGGAAATAGTGATATTTGGAACATGAACGCTGAAGGATAGATGGAGTTTGCTGAAAGAATAAAATTGGCTGTGATGATTTTTTCCTGAAAAAAATAAGCAAAAGGTGAAATATATGGAGAGAGGCTGACACAGATGAGAATCTTGTTTGTGCATAAGATGTTGTTTTGAAAGAAATCAGTTTCAGAATAGTTGGAGTTAGGGAGGGTGTAGCCAAACAGCATAGGACGGTGGTGTGAGGATGACTCTGGTGGTAATGAAGGTAAAGAGAACAAGGGAACAACAGAGGATAAAGATTTTTTTAAATGACTAAGAAAAGGCAGAAATATTCTAACCTAAAGTTGAAATAAAAAAAAAGCTTGTAAGTCTCAAAAGAAAACTGTAATGGAAATGACATCTTTCCAACTTCGTTTTCATCCTTGACATTTTATGAACAACCTTTGCACACAGTCAGAAGCCGCAAGGTTTGCTTGTTTCTTGCAGGACATTCTAATCAACAACTTAAGGGTGTATTGAGACTGGACATATTTGGTCCACTTAAAGTGAACCAGAGTTTGTTTCCCCCAAATTTCTGCCTGAAGAAATGCTTCTCACCATTGAATGATGAGACTCTCAGATTAGGGATTGGTATGGTGGTGTGAGGACACCGCAAACCGCTCTCAGACCCATCTTTTGAGGTGGTCTCGGTTAGTTTCCAATCGGTCTGAACTTTGGTTTGCTCTGAGGTTCCCCAATCTGAATACAAAAAGAATTTAGAGTGGAACAACAGCCACCGTACCCGACAGTCATGTGCTTTAAACATATTAGAAATTAGCCGATCAGTGAGCCGTGACAAATGTAGAGCATTGATTGTTATGTTAGCCAAAAGGAAATAATTGGTCCAACTGTTTACTTGTTAGAACGTTTATTTTAACACCAATAAAAACGTATAACTCGCTTTTCTGTGTCTCGTAACGCGGCATGTGCGTGGGCTGCTGCCGTGACGTCATCTTAAAAGCTCTGATGTAGTTCTAACAGAATTCTCTTAAAAACAATGAAATAACACCACAACGATGGGACACAGAAACTCAATAAAATGTGGTCAGATGAATTTGGGCTTAATAAAATAACTTTTAGAGTCAAAGTAAACTTTAACCTCTTTAAACTAAAAGTTTTCTGTTATTGTTGTGCAGGTTCTCATGTTCTCCAAAACTTGACTGGCGATGAGCGAGATGCTGAAAGCTGCGAAGTACAAAACTGTAATCTGTACAGGTATGATGAGGAAGATTTCATCCCCCTGGACCAGCGGCCCATGACAAAGATTACTCCAAAAGCACAAACTGCTGCAATTAAAGATTTATGGAACGTGCAAAACCAGGCTGGAGCATATTACAACCATTTATGCTTCATCCCTGGAGTACTTAAAGTACTACATGGATTATGGGAAAATTTCTCTGCCAACAGGTAGTGACAATAACACTCGCTGGTTCTTAAATTCTGGACATGTAAAAAACTGAAATTCTTTATCTTCTTTGGTAGCGCATCTCTCAGTGGTTCCCGGCCAGGTTGGCTCATTCAGCCTTTCTGCCGCTGCCTTGTACCCTGATATAGCAAAGCTTATAATATCTGGAGCTGACTTTTTTTTCTGACCCTTATACCACCACGCCAGTCCCTAATCTGAAAGTGTCATCACTCAATGGTGAGAAACATTTCTTGAAAGACTTTATCAACATTCATCCTAGGTGTTGGAAATTCTTTCAGATTCTGCTTTTTTATTGGCAATTTAAAGATAAATAAGAAGTAAATCAAATCCTAAAAGACACTTTTCTTCTCAGTAAAACACTCCCTGAAGTTCTTCCTTACTAGCCCTCTGGAACAACAAACTTTCCAGAGTTTGTTAGCGCAGCAACGCTGGACAATGTTGAGATTAGTTACTGTGACAGAATCATAAGGACGGCTGAGCCAAAACGAGACTGGATTGGAAAACTGATCAAAGAAGATCCCCAACTCCTCCAGTGGTATTCACAGAAGTGTCTTGGCCTTCAGCAGCAGTTTAAGGGCTACATCGATGAATTCAAACAACGTTTGAACCAAACAGATGGTAAAGTTAAAGATTTACTATGAAGAATTCTGCTGAGATTTCTGTTTGGAAAACACGTTCCCGAATAAAAACAAGTCAGTGCTAAGGCAGTGGTCCCTAACCTTTTTCAGGTTTAAATTAGACAAAATTTTCATGGACCAGTCCAAAAGGGGCAAAAGCTTTTTTTTAACTTCCGGTTTCTGGGTGTGTTTGGTTCTTTAGAATGTTTCTGTCGAGTCTGGTTTTTCTATTTAGATTTGAGCTACTAACTTAACAACCCAGGTTGCGATGTAGTTAGCTGTCACGTGAACAAGACAAATGTTGCGAACAGAATCCATCAGTTTTTTTGAAAATAAAACCTCATTCAGGATAAAAAAATAAACTGAATGAAAATAATCTGAGTTAGCCCATGTATTTCTTTTTTTCTGTCTGTGGTCGAGGACCAAGTGATCCACAAACTGGTCCCGGTCCACGACCCGGGGGTTGGGGACTACTGCCTTATGGTGCATCAATGTAATTTAATAAAAAAAACATCCAGTGTTTGGTTTATAGCTGCCAGCATTATCATAGAAACTCATAATCAGGCCTTTTTAAGTGACTGAGGCTCTAATGTCTAAATATTTAGTGTTCCTCTTTGGTTTCCAGGTTCTCACGTTCTCCAAAGAATGAGCGGCTGTGAGTGGAATGAGGAAAGCGGTGAAACCAAAAGCTTTGTTCAGTTTGGTTATGATGGAGAAGACTTCATCTCTCTGGACTTTCAAACCATGACATGGATTACTCATAAAGCACAAGCTGTTGAGATAAAACAATTGTGGGATGCAGAAGAAGGGAGATTAGTGTACCTGAGAAATTATTATAAATCAGAGTGTCCTAAACTGGTACATAAATACATGCACTATGAGAGGAATTTTCTGCAGAGAAATGGTAGAGTCAACAAATTCACATTTTACATATATAACATGTTATACATAGAAAAAAAAATTAAATTTTTAACGATATTGTGCAGAGCGTCCTTCAGTGTTTCTCCAGAAGACTCCCTCCTCTCTGATCAGATGTCATGCCACAGGATTTTATCCTGACAAAGCAAATCTGTTCTGGAGGAAAGATGGAGAGGAGATTCATGAGGATGTGGAGAAAGGACAGATCCTCTCCAACCATGATGGAACCTTCCAGATGAGCTCTGAGCTGAATGTTTCATAAGTCCAACAAGAGGATTGCAGCCTCAAGAAAATGTTGAAACCTGAATCATTTTGCAATTTCATTGGCCCTCAAAGCATTTTTCACCTGAGGCTGAGACCAAATGAACATTTCTAAATATGTTTCTGCCTTGGAACCATCCTGGATGAATGAAAAATCTTTACAGATCTTTGTTCTTGGCACATTTGAAAAGCTATTTTTGTCTCATGTGAGACAACTTCTCTTGCACTTTATGATAGTGTGACCCTGGCCTATGTTTTGTGCTTGTTTGACTTATCATGTTTTTTTTTTATTATATTTTAAAAAGCATTTTTTAGGTAACTAAATGTAAATAAAAATATTTTTTCATTTTCTTCTTTGTATAAATATCATTTTTGAAATTTGTGGTTCAACTTACAGTAGCAGTGACATCTGAACCCAATTGGACCTGGATTCTGATCTTAACTCATTGAGGACCAGAATTTTACTTTCAGTGGTATGCATACAAGCTTGAGAGCTCAGTTCTTTCAGCATCTGATGTCTCCTGAACGGTAAGGAATTCTGACACTTTCTGACTTTTTCTACTTTTTGTCGCCTCTTAGCATTTCTTTAATGCATGTGAGTAACTGTGTGGAAAAAAAAAACTTGTAAAAATCCAGTTTTTAAATGTAAATGTGAAGAGGATGTTAGATTTATTCCAGAGAATTCCTGCCATGGATCCACTGTGTTGCTGTTTGACCCCCTCCATAGAGACGTTTGCATAGTTATAAAAAAAAAGGTATGGGAATTAAATTTATTTGAATGTAACATAGAATGATGAAAATATTAGTAGCAAGTGGACTGAGGGAGGAAACAGTTGGTGGGAAATAGTGATATTTGGAACATGAACGCTGAAGGATAGATGGAGTTTGCTGAAAGAATAAAATTGGCTGTGATGATTTTTTCCTGAAAAAATAAGCAAAAGGTGAAATATATGGAGAGAGGCTGACACAGATGAGAATCTTGTTTGTGCATAAGATGTTGTTTTTGAAAGAAATCAGTTTCAGAATAGTTGGAGTTAGGGGGGGTGTAGCAAACAGCATAGGCGGTGGTGTGAGGATGACTCTGGTGGTAATGAAGGTAAGAGAACAAGGGAACAACAGAGGATAAGATTTTTTTAAATGACTAAGAAAAGGCAAGAATATTCTAACTAAAGTTGAAATAAAAAAAAGCTTGTAAGTCTCAAAAGAAAACTGTAATGGAAATGACATCTTTCCAACTTCGTTTTCATCCTTGACATTTTATGAACAACTTTGCACACAGTCAGAAGCCGCAAGGTTTGCTTGTTTCTTGCAGGACATTCTAATCAACAACTTAAGGGTGTATTGAGACTGGACATATTTGGTCCACTTAAAGTGAACCAGAGTTTGTTTCCCCAAATTTCTGCCTGAAGAAATGCTTCTCACCATTGAATGATGAGACTCTCAGATTAGGGATTGGTATGGTGGTGTGAGGACACCGAACACCGCTCTCAGACCCATCTTTTGAGGTGGTCTCGTTAGTTTCCAATCGGTCTGAACTTTGGTTTGCTCTGAGGTTCCCCAATCTGAAATACAAAAAGAATTTAGAGTGGAAACAGCCACCGTACCCGACAGTCATGTGCTTTAAAACATATTAGAAATTAAGCCGATCAGTGAGCCGTGACAAATGTAGAGCATTGATTGTTATGTTAGCCAAAAGGAAATAATTGGTCCAACTGTTTACTTGTTAGAACGTTTATTTTAACACCAATAAAAACGTATAACTCGCTTTTTCTGTGTCTCGTAACGCGGCATGTGCGTGGGCTGCTGCCGTGACGTCATCTTAAAAGCTCTGATGTAGTTCTAACAGAATTCTCTTAAAAACAATGAAATAAACCACAACGATGGGACACAGAAACTCAATAAAATGTGGTCAGATGAATTTGGGCTTAATAAAATAACTTTTAGAGTCAAAGTAACTTTAACCTCTTAAACTAAAAGTTTCTGTTATTGTTGTGCAGGTTCTCATGTTCTCAAACTTGACTGGCGATGAGCGAGATGCTGAAAGCTGCGAAGTACAAAACTGTATCTGTACAGGTATGATGAGGAAGATTTCATCCCCTGGACCAGCGGCCCATGACAAAGATTACTCCAAAGCACAAACTGCTGCAATTAAAGATTTATGGAACGTGCAAAACCAGGCTGGAGCATATTACAACCATTTATGCTTCATCCCTGGAGTACTTAAAGTACTACATGGATTATGGAAAATTTCTCTGCAACAGGTAGTGACAATAACACTCGCTGGTTCTTAAATTCTGGACATGTAAAAACTGAAATTCTTTATCTTCTTTGGTAGCGCATCTCTCAGTGGTTCCGGCCAGGTTGGCTCATTCAGCCTTTCTGCGCTGCTTGTACCCTGATATAGCAAAGCTTATAATATATGGAGCTGACTTTTTTTTTCTGACCCTTATCCAACGCCAGTCCTAATCTGAAAGTGTCATCACTCAATGGTGAGAAACATTTCTTGAAAGACTTTATCAACATTCATCCTAGTGTTGGAAATTTTTCAGATTCTGCTTTTTTATTGGCAATTTAAAGATAAATAAGAAGTAAATCAAATCCTAAAAGACACTTTTCTTCTCAGTAAAACACTCCTGAAGTTCTTCCTTACTAGCCTTCTGGAACAACAACTTTCCAGAGTTTGTTAGCGCAGCAGGCTGGACAATGTTGAGATTAGTTACTGTGACAGAATCATAAGGACGGCTGAGCCAAAACGAGACTGGATTGGAAAACTGATCCAAAGAAGATCCCAACCTCCTCCAGTGGTATTCACAGAAGTGTCTTGGCCTTGCAGCCAGTTTAAGGGCTACATCGATGAATTCAAAAACGTTTGAACCAACAGATGGTAAAGTTAAAGATTTACTATGAAGAATTCTGCCTGAGATTTCTGTTTGGAAAACACGTTCCCGAATAAACACAAGTCAGTGCTAAGGCAGTGGTCCCTAACCTTTTTCAGGTTTAAATTAGACAAAATTTTCATGGACCAGTCCAAAAGGGGCAAAAGCTTTTTTTTAACTTCCGGTTTCTGGGTGTGTTTGGTTCTTTAGAATGTTTCTGTGAGTCTGAAACTATGCTCAGATTATCTTTCAGGGCAAAGAGATTGATCATATTTTGTCTTTACATAAATCTGCAATCATTGGGTATTTTTTTTTTCAACACAAAGGAACATTTTCTGTGCTAACATTTCTGAACAGATGTCTACTTAATTCAGCCTTGTTTTTTTTTTTTTTTTTTTTACAAGCTTCCGTGAATCAGCAACTTTGTTTGATTGACTCTTCATTGTCCTTAAAATGTTTGCAGCTGGTTTGAACTTTGTGATAAAAAAAAATAAATAAATAAAAATATTACCCCATGTTTCTGCTAAGAAGATGATCTCTACCTCTCTTGTAGTTTTTTACACCCAAAACCCAGCCCCACGCCCCGCTCCGGATTCGGCCCACTAATTTGATCTGTGTGTGCGCGTATCTGTCTGTTTGATTTTTGTCTGCGTGTGTGGGTGCGTGTTGATTGTATGTTGATTTTCATCTCTGCAGTCTGTTTAAATACAAAAACATGATCGCATTTGTCAATCATGGTGTTTTATTGTAAAAAAATTGGTTATATATTGAAAATAAACCAGGTTATTTGATGTATCTTGGTACAACTTCCAGCCAGAATTGACGCGAATTGCTCGCACCTCGTGCACAAAATAGACCAGACGCTGAAACAATCCGCTCCTGGTGTGAACCACACCATAGGTTAACAAGGGCGCTGAATTAAAGCGGCCTTCCTTCAGCGCCACTTTGCGCTTCCACGTCCAGTGTGAACCAGGCGTAAGTGGAGGCTAAGAGCCTGACGCTAGCTTCAGCTACGTCTGACTTTCTTTTAAAGGTAGGATGGATAACTAAAACTAAATAAAATTACTCAGCTGCCTTAAAACTGGTATTTTCGAAATATAATACAAATACATTGTCTCCAACTTTATTTTCTGCGTGTGTAAAACAGTGGAGAGGCTGTCACCACGTATTAGCCAGAACGGCTTCTGCTACATGAGAAAAACTGTCTCAATAAATTCGGATGTGGCAAAAAAAACCCTGGTTTTGCCTGTAAACAACAGTTTTATTGTCCTTTGAAGACAAAGGTTTCCTCAGTGATTCTTTTTTGTTTGGTTTTTCTATTTAGATTTGAGCTACTAACTTAACAACCCAGGTTGCGATGTAGTTAGCTGTCACGTGAACAAGACAAATGTTGCGAACAGAATCCATCAGTTTTTTTGAAAATAAAACCTCATTCAGGATAAAAAAATAAACTGAATGAAAATAATCTGAGTTAGCCCATGTATTTCTTTTTTTCTGTCTGTGGTCGAGGACCAAGTGATCCACAAACTGGTCCCGGTCCACGACCCGGGGGTTGGGGACTACTGCCTTATGGTGCATCAATGTAATTTAATAAAAAAAACATCCAGTGTTTGGTTTATAGCTGCCAGCATTATCATAGAAACTCATAATCAGGCCTTTTTAAGTGACTGAGGCTCTAATGTCTAAATATTTAGTGTTCCTCTTTGGTTTCCAGGTTCTCACGTTCTCCAAAGAATGAGCGGCTGTGAGTGGAATGAGGAAAGCGGTGAAACCAAAAGCTTTGTTCAGTTTGGTTATGATGGAGAAGACTTCATCTCTCTGGACTTTCAAACCATGACATGGATTACTCATAAAGCACAAGCTGTTGAGATAAAACAATTGTGGGATGCAGAAGAAGGGAGATTAGTGTACCTGAGAAATTATTATAAATCAGAGTGTCCTAAACTGGTACATAAATACATGCACTATGAGAGGAATTTTCTGCAGAGAAATGGTAGAGTCAACAAATTCACATTTTACATATATAACATGTTATACATAGAAAAAAAAATTAAATTTTTAACGATATTGTGCAGAGCGTCCTTCAGTGTTTCTCCAGAAGACTCCCTCCTCTCTGATCAGATGTCATGCCACAGGATTTTATCCTGACAAAGCAAATCTGTTCTGGAGGAAAGATGGAGAGGAGATTCATGAGGATGTGGAGAAAGGACAGATCCTCTCCAACCATGATGGAACCTTCCAGATGAGCTCTGAGCTGAATGTTTCATAAGTCCAACAAGAGGATTGGAGGAAGTATAAATGTGTGTTCCAGCTCTCTGGAGTAAAGGAAGATATCATCATCAAAATGAAAAAAACAAAGATCATGAAAAACTGGGGTAAGATCATAAACTTCAGTCATTCTGACCCACCACAACTCTCCAGATCTACTTTGCCCGTTTTCCAGCTTAATGATTTTCTAGCGCTGATCATTCGGATTGGGCTTTACATGATCCAGCTAATCTCCTTTAAAAACAGAAACATATGAGGAGTTTCCAACAATAATTCTATTAAACACTTTTTTATTTTTATTATTATTTTTTTCCTTTATTCTCTGTCTGACCCATGTTGTTTCTCAGTTTCTCCTTCAGAGTTTTCAGTTCGTCATCATCTCTTGGTAGTTGTTCTTGCTGCTGTGGTTCTGCTCCTGGTGCTCGGTGGAATCCTCTGTTGGAGTAAGAATCTCGAGAAAAAAAGAAGAGAATTTAAATAAAAATAAAATATAAAATATTTTAGCAACATGCTAAAATATTACTCAAATTTCTAATTTACACAAAAATTTTTGGATGATTTTGTATCCACCGACATCTTAGGCTAATTAAGCCTTTGGCTATGTTTTATTTATTTTATTTTTATTTTTTAGCTAATTTGACATATATTGGGGTTTTTAAACCAACAAGGCATTTAGCGAATATATTAGCAATATGCTAGCTTTTTTGGCCATTTTTGCATCTACCAAGGGTTTTTAAAAATAATTATGTCAGGCTTTGGTGCGCGGACACAATTGCAGGACAGCTGCGAGCTCCAAATCAAAGTGTCTTTTAATAACAAAAATCCAAAACAAAGGAAGAGCACAAGGCTTAAAAAAACAGGAACAGTCACTAAGGTTAAAGTCCAAAACTAACTGAGGCCAAAACTCACAAAAAAACACACAAGAACCTGGAATGACAGACAGGATTAGTGGTAAGGGTGACAAGACAAACCTGCAAGGAAGTGAGGGGAAGGAACCCATTAAATACAGAAAGGAGAGTGAAAAAAAAAACAAAGGACACAGGTGTAGCCCGTCAGGGAGGAGTGGCAATCAGCCCAGGGGAAACACATGACAAATTATACATTTACTAAATATCTTTACCACATATGAGTTTTTTGGATAACTTAATGTATACTAAAAAAATTCATTTAGCTAATATTTAAGCAATATGATGGCTCATTTGACTAAATTAGCATTTACTGAGAATTTTGGGTTAATTTTGCATTTCAATATTTTTAGGTACATAAAAGCTTTTTTTCTTATTTTTACATCTGCTGGAATTCTTTGGGCTAATTAGGCATTTAGCTAAAATTCTATAAACATGCTAGCTTTTTTGCACATTTGGCATCTATTAAAGTTTTTCAAGGTACGTTAGCATTTGCCTAATATTTTAACAATATGCTGGCTGCTCATAGTAATATTGGCCCCTACTAAGGTTTTTTGTGTCTAATTTGGTGTTAAGCGTTTTTTAGCTAATTTTTCATCCATTGTGGTTTTTAATTTGTTTATGCATTTAAATAACACATTAACAAACGTGCTGGCTGCTTTTGTCAATTTGAAAAAAATTTTCAAATAAATATGTAGCTAATATTTCAGCAACATGCTAGCTTTTGGGCTAAATCGGTATGAAATATTTTTTTTCTCTTTTGGCTAAAAAATAATTTAGACATTTTTTAGCAACAGGCAAACTTTTTTCAGGTATAATCACATCTACTGGGATTTTTTGGGCTAGTTAAGCATTTAGCCAATAATTTATCAACATGAAAGCTGTTTCAGCAAGTTTGGCATCTACTGAGGTTTTTCAAGGTATTTTGGTATTTAGCTATTTTAGCAATATTCTAGGAGTTTTTACTAATATGACATCTACTAAGGGTTTTTGTGACTAATTTGGTTTTTAGCTAATAGTTTACTAACCTGCTAGTTTTTTTTCTGTTTTTGTACTCTAATTTGACATCTACTACAAATTTTCTGACTAATGAGGATTTTAGCTAATATCTCAGCAACATGATAGATATTTTTGGCTACTTTGGGATATTTTTTATGATAATTTGAAGATAAAGTAATAAAGCTTTTGAGAATTATGCAATTAGCTTTTGCACTGTCATGAAATTATTTCTGCACGTTTTCTTTTTAATTTTCAAAGCATCTTCAGTGACCACATTCAGAAAAAAAGAATTCACACTAGCATTATCACAGGTGATGCAACTTTTCTACTTTTCTAGTGATGTTTTTTTTTTCTAAATATTGTTAAAAAAAAAGAAAAAACCAGATTTTACATCTTCATGTAAAAGATTTTTTTTCCTGATACTTTCCATTTTTGTTTTGCGTTTATTGCAAATAAAGGATGACTGCAATCATTTATTATTTTGAGATTTTAATTTATTTTGGTAGATTTCCTTTTTTTAAATGCTTTACAAAAAATGTTTCAGACTTCTAACTGATTATTTGTTTGTAAATCTAATTTATTAGTTGTTTTCTAATTTCTATATATAAAGTATGTTTTTAAAAAAAGATGGGGATGGGTGAAATAAATTTTAAAAAGACAAAATGAGGAACGCTTCACGAATTTGCGTGTCATCCTTTGCGCCTCCGTCAACTCAATCTTCTCTGTTCCAAATTTCAAATGTTCCAATTGTTCCAATTTCTCACCATCAAATGGCCGGATTTGTTCGATTTCAAGTATCAAAACTTTTGGCGTCCATAAGGGAGAGCGGATTGTTCGATTTTCTGGACGCCGCCCCTGTCGTTGACTGACATGGCAGCCGTCTTCCCCGTCAGACGTAAGTGCCGTTTCTCCTTTATTTGAACGAGAAATAGTTGGTTTTAAGTTCCGAAATGTTATAGATATGCTCGGGGAAGACTTAGTTCACTATTTTATGGTGGGTTTTTAGTAAAAAAAAAACAAAAAAACCGTGTTATTAGATTGTAAAACAATCATTTTCTTGATTCGTTTTTTTCATGCTAGTTTCTCGTCTTTTTATGCTAGCTTTAAATGTTTTTTTTATCACTTTCTGGATAGGTTATCTGCTTATGCTCACTGGGGAAGAGTAATTTCGATTTTTTATGGTGGATTTTTAGTAAAAAAAATGTGTTATTAGATTGTAAAACAATCGTTTTTTTCATGCTAGTTTCTCGTCTTTTTATGCTAGCTTTAAATGTTTTTTATCACTTTCTGGATAGGTTATCTGCTTATGTTCACTGGGGAAGAGTAATTTCGATTTTTTATGGTGGATTTTTAGTAAAAAAAATGTGTTATTAGATTGTAAAACAATCGTTTTTTTCATGCTAGCTTCTCGTCTTTTTATGCTAGCTTTAAATGTGTTTTTATCACTTTCTGTATAAGTTATCTTAACAGATGCTGATTCTTACTGATTATAAGATGATCAGAAGAAAATTAGCTTTGTTACAGAGTAATCCATGACTCCATTCTACATAGAGATCTCAGGTCTTTCTTAGAGTTGTATTATAAGTCAAAATGCTGAACCTGCTATGATATTTTCTTTTGTTTTCCCACAGAAAATAATTTGAGAAACATTCAAATAATGGCTGTAAGTTAAATTCTCTTTCACAATGTTCATAACTTTTTTATTTTTATCAACATTTTGGGAGATTTTCCAATTGTCTTTGCTTTGTTTAGCGTGAACATCCAATTTTCAGGAGGGCGTCTAATGGGACGCTCCTCCTGAAAGCCTCAGATGAGGCCCGAGCCCTGGGTACCCCCAAGGAGACCCACCGGGCCAAGTCCCCAGAGGAGGTGGAGAGGGAGGCACGGGCCCACGTCACAAGCCAGGGTGGGGATACCAACAGCCCCACCCTGGTGCTGAGCCGGTGGAAGATCCAGTTCGGGAAGTATCAGGACAAGACCTTCCACTGGCTGCTGGAAAACGACGTGGGCTACGCCATCAACCTGGTGTCCTCCCACCAGAAGGAGCGAGAGAGGACAGGGTCTCAGTCCCCCCTGATGGCCAACAAGGTGATATGTCTGAGATTTATTTCTTCTAATTTAAAGTGTGATGGGTTTTAACAGACTTTTTGGACCTGCAGGACGGCCTCATCCAGTACTCCTCAGCCTATCCTGACTTTGTGGAGGCGGTCAGGTTCCACCAGGCGTTTGAGGAGCACGGGTGAGGTCACTTCAGCCTGGGCAGGAGGACAGGCCCTTGTTGGTTTTGGGACTTAAATCTGAGACCCTGCAGAGCCTGTATGAGTCTGAGGACCCCAAGAAGATCCGGTACGTAATCACTGAGAATTAGAAGACAGTTTGTCATCAGTATGAGCTGATGGGCCTTTTTAGCTTTAACTGACAGTAACACATTATGAGAAGACGGAGAACATCAGTGTCTGATGTTGCATTAATCAGGTGAACCTGTGTCCCCTCACTGTGGCTTCTATTTCTTTCATTTATCAGGTTTGTCAACTACTTGCGGAGGAAGGTTCCTGCTCCAGGAACACAGATGGAGAACGCCGTCCGCTTCATCAGGGCCAGAGACAGACAGAATGCTGCCGCTGCAGCTCCAGCTGCTGCGTCTGCATCTGCTGCCGCCATTCCATCCAGCAGCAGCAGCAGCTCTGCATCAGCTCCACCAGCCGTGGCAGCTAAAGCAGCTCATAGGTATGATGCTTTAGTCTCAAAGCTGTTTACTGCAGTGCGTTTACCTGTAAACTATTAAATTCACTTTTAACATCTGTTTTTGTTTTAAGATTCACTGCGTTTGTCTCTGGCCGGCGTTCTCTGTCTGTGGTGGAAATGCAGGCAAAAGTCAAGAAGCTTGTGGGCAAGCCTGCATTTCCAGGTATTTTTAAAACATGAACAGCAAGAGTAGCGTGTGGATCCCTTCATGTGATTAATAATTCATGTGGTATTATGGTGTGTCAAGCCCCTCCACACCAGCTTCTTCCTCCACAACATCAGAGGAGCCCACGGATGAAGAGCTGGTCAGCGCTGTGGTTGACATGGGTTAAGTAACAGAACAGACGCATTCATATGTTATGTTGACATGTCGATGTGGTGGTTGATGATAACTTGCTGTTTTCTTCTGTTTGAAAATAATTCTCTGATGGACATGAACATTAAGTGAAAACAGAACAGTAAGTTTTTGGTTTAAACTTGCCTGGGTCTAGGCGCTGATTGTCACTGATCACCAGCTTCATCAGAACTAATCATTTGCTGGCTGAACACCAACCATCTCTCCTACTTGCAGCACGTCTTTCTTCTTTTAGCATCTGTCCTTCATGAAATGCCAAAGTTAACTTTTCATCTAATCAACCTCTGCTAGCTTCTGCGTTAGAACTTCACTCATTCACTTTCAGTTGTGAGCATGTCCGAGTCACAGATTTTTATTTATTTTTTTTTACAGTTTTTTTAATCCAAAATCTGTTCTTTCTGTTTCAGCCTCAAACGTACAGGCTCCTCTTTCTGCTCCTGGCACTCCTCCTCCTCCTCCTCCTGATGATGTGGCTGACACTGAGGAGCAGCCGGCTCCAGTCGATGTCCCTCCTCCTGCTTCTGCTGGCGATGCTGAGGTGATGTGACATTGGATGCAGCTTTTTGTGTCTCTGTGTCACTAACAGCAGTCGTTGATGAAAGCGTCTTCATTTTCTCTCTTCAGTTGCTGCCCGAGTCCTGGCGGGCAGCTCTCACTGCAGAGCAGCAGCGGCCTTTTGGGAGTGAACGCCGGCCCTGCAAACTGGCCTGATGCCAGCCGCCTGGTGGAGGCCATTTGCAGCCAGCTCTGCCGGCTTCACCCGTCAGCCACAAGAACCGGTGGGGTTCTGAAGACCCGCTGGTCCCTGGTCTTGGAGGACTACGTGGCCATCAGGGAGGCGGTCCTCGGGAGCCCCAGGCTGATGGCTCACACCGGTCTTCAGCTGTTTCAGCTGAACCAGAGGACTCTGTCACAGTGGTGAGAGCTTGAACTTCTGCGGTCTGATGTCGCACCTGTTCAAAAAACATTGCGGTACCAACATTTTTTTTTGCACGTGTGTGTCTTCAGGTTCTCCACCAGGCAGAAGAGATGGGAGAGGGCTGTACTGGAGCAGGAAGTGGGACTCCTTCCTCCAGCTCCAATGGTCTCCCTGCAGCCTCTCCCTGCAGCTAAAGGGCTGTCCTTGGTTCAGGTGGGACAGGGACAGCCCTTCGACTACGGGACACCAGAGGAGAATCTCCCTCTCCCGTTGATGCCTGCCACTCAGGCTCAGCCACACTGTGATGGTCCAAGACCAGCTCTGCCACCTCTACCTCCTCCACCGTTGCCTCCACCTCCTCCTGGTGAGCGTGTGCCCAGGACCACCGCCTTCAGGAGGAGGAAAGCAGCAGAAGCAGCAGCAGAGGGCCCTCATACAGGGACAAAAGTCCGCCGGCAGACTGTGCAGTACACCTGCACAAAGTGTGGCCAGCCAAAAAGGCTGGACACTGGCCACACCAGGATTGACGGTGTGTCGTACTGTGCAGCTGTCGGCGGGAAAACTGTGCAGGAGTGGACTGCCCAAATGAAAAAAAAGCCAAAACAATAAACACTTTCAGGAACATTCTTTTATTATTATTTTTTTTCAAAATAAAATATTCTCTTGAAAAGATTGTGTTCTTGTATTTTAAATTTGCCCTGATTTGAGTAGAAATGAGTTACTATGAATTAACTGAAACATTCTAAAGAACTGGATGTGAAGAAGCACTCTACAGAACTCACTCTAACTTTATAAAGTAATTAAAATTAAGACTTTGCCATAAGTCCAAACATATAAGGTGTACGTTACAAGCTAAAACACACTTGGATGTTTCAGAAGCAAAGACAGAAAAAAGGCAGTGGTGAAAACAAGGAAAACAGCAAAAAGGGTCTTCATGATGACTGGCAGCCCCGCACATCTCTCAAAACATATACTCTAAAGCTTGTCCTAGGCATGTTTACATTCAAAGTGGGGTCATCTGGCTCGCTAAACGTTTTTCCAGGATTAATCCTCTTCTTGGGCGTCCGTGGCACATATAAAATCTGTTCCACCTTTGTCCACCTTCATCATAGGAGGGATCCAACATCAGTGTAAGGGTGGGTGGGCTCATCTGGACTCCATGCGAGAGCGCGAGGGTTCAATAAGCTTCAGGTTGTGGATTCAATCTGAAAAACAAGAACAAAACAACACAAACTGTTTACACGGTGTTCACAACACTGAAGAGTCTCTGTCTTCAGTCATTCAAAACATCCAAATCTGACATTCTTTCCCAAATGATGCTTTTAAAGCGCAAACAATGTGATGCACCTTTAATTCACTTTGTATTAGAAGTATTACCATTTTATTGTACCCTTGACACACTTTAAAAACCTTTTTTGTCACTGAAACTATTTCAGATACCTTTGTTAATATATTACGGATTTTTTCTGTAAATTGACACGATGGGGAAAAAGTGTGCAGGCATGGAGAGAGGACTTGGGAAAAAAAAACCACAACCAATAAAGACTATTGAACGGTTTTTATTACGTTTTGTGTAAAACAAAACATTTTGTTGACATTTTCCTGGGGTCATCTGGACTCTACGAGAGAGCAGGGAGGTTCAATTAGCTTCAGGTTGTGGATTCAATCTGAAAAACAAGCACAACACAAACTGTTTACACAGGGCTTGCAACACCTTTTTTCACTGAAACAGTTTCAGACACCATTGTAAACATCTTACAGATTTCACTGTCAATTGGCACAATCTGAAGTTTTTTGTTTTGATTGTCCAAGGCGGGGATCGAACTCACCACCTTCTGAACGGCAGCAAGAGGCCCCCCTCTCTCCCCTCCTCCCACAGAGAAGAACGGCCACCTGCCTTGCGCCAGGGGCCATGCTAATCTTCTCTGTATCGTTCCAATTTTAGTATATGCACTAGAGAACTAGTGCAAGGGGAGCAAGCCTACGAGCGCTTTTTAAATCCTGCCCTTCTTCACTTATCTCAGGCACGAGGTATGACCTCAGACAAAGCCGAGGACTTTAAAAGGATCTAACAAAGTTGCCAAAACATCTAAAAGGGATCTATTGCTCTCCTGAAACAGTTTAATCTCCGTTTAACCTTCTCCATTCAAGGTTGGACTCAAATGTTTCTGTAAAATTAAAGTTATATTTAACTCTGACTTTGTGCAAGGTTTTTCAGAAGCATGCTGGGAGAAGAAGGGGGGTTTTGTCACGTCATACGAGCGCAACCAGCTTGAGAACAAAAGGGGGAGTCAACACCCCCACCCGGAAGACATTTGACCCTTTACAACCCCCACAGCAGCTTCAACCTACCCTAATATGCTGGTGGTCACACACAGGGGTGGAGACGCTGATTCAGACAAGGAACTGTGTGGAGAAAAAGAAAACTGGTGTGATCTCATCAGACTAACGTCATTCTGCTGCTGCCTTCAAGCAGGAAGTGAGATTGACAAAGAAAAATCAGCTCAGCTACAGGAGTCTGTGGTTCATCTTACAGCAACAAGACCTCCGGAACTCAAATGGCTCAAGTTAAAACGGGATTAATTTAAAATAGAAGGCAGGATTATACACTTCAGTGGTATGGATACAAACCTGAGCGCTCATTCCTCTGTTGAGTAGCTGAAAGCTCCTGACCTCAACTAAATTCAGACAATTTCTAACTTTTAGTGCTGCTGCTTCTAACAACTCCTTTATTATGTGTGAGTATTTGTGCAATAAAATTCTACTTAAAAAAATTTTGTTTTTATTATTTACAGTTTTTCTCAGTCGCTTTGGTGCGTTTCTCAGAACACTATTACAGTTTTTCTCAGTGGCTTTGGTGCGTTTCTCAGAACACTATTAACATTTGCACAACAGTTAGTGCATTTCTCTAAACAATTAGTGCAAACTGCAAAACCTAGTGGATATCCTGCAAAAGCACATCACATGATCAAAACTGATAATCCATTCCTCAAAAGCAAGTATTCATGTCAATGAAACTGTCAGTGCCATCAAAATGAAAAGTCTTAACACCATCTTTATGAACAAGATAGTCAAATGACTTTGTCATGTTTTCACTATGACAGTTTATCATTTCAGTGTTTTCCATTGCAACAATATTTGGTGACACCTGAAAATGTTCAAGACAGCACTATGGCCTACTTATACAGTCATCTGAAATGTGCAGTAAAGTCACTGTAGATGTCAAACATAAAATCACCCTTTTGGTAGAGCTGTGAACAATATACAGCACATGTAACAGTACAGTACAGTTTTTCTCAGTCACTTCGGTGTGTTTCTCAGAACACTATTAACATTTGCACAGCAGTCAGTGCATTTCTCTAAACAATTAGTGCAAACTGCAAAACCTAGTGGATAACCTGCAAAAGCACGTCACATGCTCAAAACTGATGATCCATTCCTCAAAAGCAAGTATTCATGTCAGTGAAACTGTCAGTGCCATCAAAATGAAAAGTCTTGACACCATCTTTATGAACAAGATAGTCAAATGACTTTGTCATGTTTTCACTGTGACAGTTTATAATTTCAGTGTTTTCCATTGCAAAAATATTTGGTGACACCTGAAAATGTTCAAGACAGCACTATGGCCTACTTATACAGCCATCTGAAATGTGCAGTAAAGTCACTGTAGATGTTAAACATAAAATCACCCTTTAGGTAGAGCTGTGAACAATAGACAGCACATGTAACAGTACAGTAAATTACTGTTTGCATACCTGTTTTCCCTACAGAATGTTTGAATTATTGAACTGACAGTAGTTCTTCCAATATTGGGTTGCACCCTTCGACCAGCCTCCTCCATGGTGAGGCCGTGATTGACAACATGGTCCACAATTGTAGCCCTTATTTCATTAGGAATCCTCCTATATCTGCCTCTTCTTCCCCCCGCATCCTCACCCCTCTTCCATTGACGATTCATAGGATTCATCCATAATTGACAGTGAACAAGTTGTTTGTCGTTGGTTACAACTACTGTAAAATTGCACACACCTCCTCATGAGTGACAGCTGAAATTCACCTGAGATCAAATGTTCAATTTAGGAGACATTTTCAGGAAAAAATGATAAAGAAAGGTACAGAATTTGCTTGACAGATGGCTAATATTTGACATTTGATAACTAGTTCAACAATTTTGAGTGTAATGACTCAAGCAATGAAAGTAAGACTATATTAGTTTTACTGAGAAAGACTATTCAGCATCCATGAGTATAATTAATTTTGACTGACATGACAAAAGCAAATGAAAATGTCAAAAAACAGCAGAGAATGTATGAAATCAACTGATTCATGTCCAAAATCATTTGCAGTTTGTTCAGAGAGAGCAGAAATTGCTACTATGATGTGCACAAATGACTAAGTGTTGTGGAGGTTGAACTAATAGTTACGAGAATTTCAATTCTGATCTGAGAAACGCACCAAAGCGATTGAGAAAAACTGTAAATTACTGTTTGCATACCTGTTTTCCCTACAGAATGTTGGAATTATTGAACTGACAGTAGTTCTTCCAATATTGGGTTGCACCCTTCGACCAGCCTCCTCCATGGTGAGGCCGTGATTGACAACATGGTCAACAATTGTAGCCCTTATTTCATTAGGAATCCGCCTATATCTGCCTCTTCTCCCTCTTCCCCTTCCCTTTCCTCCCCACATCCTCACCCCTCTTCCATTGACGATTCATAGGATTCATCCATAATTGACAGTGTACAAGTTGTTTGTCGTTGGTTACAACTACTGTAAAATTGCACACACCTCCTCATGAGTCACAGCTGAAATTCACCTGAGATCAAATGTTCAATTTAGGAAACATTTCCAGGAAAAAATGATAAAGAAAGGTCCAGAATTTGCTTGACAGATGGCTAATATTTGACATTTGATAACTAGTTCAACAATTTTGAGTGTAATGACTCAAGCAATGAAAGTAAGACTATTAGTTTTACTGAGAACGACTATTCAGCATCCATAAGTATAATTAATTTTGACTGACATGACAAAAGCAAATGAAAATGTCAAAAAACAGCAGAGAATGTATGAAATCAACTGATTCATGTCCAAAATCATTTGCAGTTTGTTCAGAGAGAGGAGATCTTGCTACTATGATGTGCACAATACTAAGTGTGTGGAGGTTGAACTAATAGTTATGAGAATTTCAATTCTGATCTGAGAAACGCACCAAAGCGACTGAGAAAAACTGTAAAAATAAGAGAGACCAAATTCTAAGCAGAATGTAAAAATATTACTTAAAGATAAATCAAATATATATTAGCATATAATACTAAATTAAAGATAACAATAACATTTGGTTCTTTTTAATCAAAAGAAACATTCATTATTCAAGATAAACCAATAAATGCATAAATTGAAAAATTGAATTACTTGAAAAACTAAAATGTTTTTTATGAAACTAAATTGAATGTAAAGGTATGTAAATGTTAAGATTGTGTTTTTTGTTAAAGGCACATATAGAAATCATTCCAAATTCCAATCATGACTCAGGTGCTTAGAGTTTCAATATCTTTTGTACGCATGGGGCATACATTATCTTGTACATTAACCTTTATCGGTAAAAATTCTCTACACAGATATATGTCACTAATTATTTTAAATTGGATCTCGTTCATTTTTTGGAGGTGGGGTAAACAAAAAAAAAGAAAAGGACATGATTTAACGTTAAATGTGTCAAAGTTCCCTGTGAAAGAGTATAAACACTCTGGAGGGGGGTGCTGATCTTATAGCTTCTTTCGACTGAGCTCCGGTCAGAGAGAAGGGCACGGAGAATCTAGTTTCCAGTAGAATTTTAAATTTCAGAAGTTGAAGGGGTACATGAGTTTAGAATTCCAGAGTAAGCGTTAGCATTTATGTTGTAGGTGTGTGGTCTAGAAAGAAACAAAATACAAATAATATTGTTATGCTATACAGAGTAGCAAATAGCTTAGAAATCATTAATATGATTTACCTGGAAATGTTTAAATAGCAACATTCAGCAAATAACCGATAAATAAACAGAAATAAAGTAATACAAAGGGTCAACAAGCCTCTGTTATTAATCTAAATAGATTTAGAGGTATCTGGCTCCCTCTAGAGGGCGGAAAATGCAACTACATGCCATTACGTGGGTCCACGTGAACGAAGCATGAACAGCATCGTCGATTAAACACTGAAAACGTCGAGGAAAGCGGCAAACTCATGACAACGAAATCATGTAAAACAAATGAACAGACTTCTCAGTATACCTAAATATATTCATAAATCACCACTTAGAACAGGAAACCAAAAGCTATTGTAATAAAAACCTATTAATGCATCGTCACCCATTAACCGTAAAACGATACTCCACATGATGCAAACAGAAATAAGCAAAACAGGCAAATATGGTGAATCAAGGAAATATTAAGCAATTTTAAATCAATATCAGAAAAATAAGCATCAGGACTTACTTCAGGTTATGAACTCACACGGAGCTTACACATATGGAGGTGCAGTCTTAAAATGAAACTTATTCAAAAGAGGAAATTACTTCAACGATACTCGTGTTTCAAAATAAAATACCCAAGAATATAAAAGACTTTCTTACAGTCCCCAATGACATAAAAAAAAAAGCTCTCAGTAATATTTTAATAATAATAATAATAATAATCCCCCCCCCCCCCCAAAAAAAAAAAAAAAAAGAAAAAAAAATCTTACCATGATAGCTGTGTCTTGCTTCACTGCTGCTACATAAAAATGTCAAACAATTATGGGTAATGTCCAGCCTTATTGTTTTGAGCTGGATGTCAGCTCAGACGAGGAAGTGAAGAGCTTAATGGACCCAATTTTCAATGATTTTCAATGTTTTACAACTGCGGTCGCATTTCCATGGTCACATCAAGAAGCTACGTGGACTCTCGAGGAAACTTCAAAACATTTGCAACCCTGTTACCATAAGTATTGTATGAAACTCACTCAAAAAAAATCCAGCGACAGCTGATTTCACCACGGAAATGCGAACAGTGGCTGATTTGACTGCAGTCAATGGGAAGATTCCATCTTCTAATATCTGGCACCAGATCTATAGGCATGCTAGCAGGGTCAGAAGAGGGCATGTGCAGCAAAGCTGTTGTGACGTAAAGAAGACTCATTAATTCAACAGATCCTTTCTGACAAAAATTTGAATGAGAAATACTCAGAAATGCAAAAACAACATAATTTCTAATTATATTTGTTCTCTTTCACAAGAGAAATCCCTCATATAAATATTAAAAACTCAAAGAAAATTATTTTCATTGGAGGGGGATTTCAAAAACGTTTAAGGTTTAGGACAGAACATTCCATCTAACAGAAAGTGGAAAAACCTCATCTGTTAAGGAGGCTCTAAAATGCTGTTTGACTTGGAATTTTGTACACTTGCTCTGATTAATTGGGTTAACTTTATAGAAAACTGATTTAAAACCCTCTTGAATATTTTTATAAACCCGATCCAAATTGTACATTTTTTCTTGTAAATTTCAGAAAAGTTTTATCAGTCTATCAGTTGGACAATGGCCCCAACTTCTTTAACCATCCAACTTTCACAAAAAAAAAAAAAAACTTACTATTTTTTTAATAGAACAAATCTGTTTTTCCAGTGTGAAGACTGCAGTTTGGCTGCTGATTTATTTCCAATAAAGCAAAACTTGTTTGTGATTCCTGCAGAACCTACAAAAACAAAAAAATTACTATAAATACATGGTCAGTATTAAATTAGTTACTTATCATTAATAATTTCAGTCAGGATTTCACAAAGGCAGAAACTGGGAAAAATGAACAGGTCATAAACTACTTTAAAACCTGCCATTTCAGTTCAGACCATGCCCAACAAGATATATTCATGTTTTCTCCCAATAACATCATTAAATTGTGTTTTCAACAAAACGAACAACAATTGTGTCCTGTTATCCCACAAAAACACTTGTTATTAACTCGTAAAATTAACGTATTAACTTTATTACTGTTAACACCAGAAAGCAAGCAAAAGTATGGCGGCCGTCGTCTTTCGTCAGAACTGAATTATTTTTCACAATTTCTCTGAACTTCACCGTCTCGTCAGAGCGCCTCGTCTCCTCACCTCTGCAGAATTCTTCTCCTCGCCTTCATTTGGACTCAGAAAGTTCGGGGGAAGCTGGACAGAGAACAGACAAGCACTAAAGTCCAACTCCTCCGAGGAAGGTTTCCATCCTTCTCTGTGGGGGGAAGAGGGGGGACTCTTGTTTTTTAATTTAAATATTTTCCAACATCTTCGTCATTATTTTACAGATTTTTGATGCATTTGTGGGATTTGAAGCTTTACTCTGTTATTGCGCACATCGTGTCTCGAATTCGCGAGCTTCAGAGCAACCGTTACCAAGCCCACCAGGCCTGCAGGTACACCCTACTCTTACCAAGACGGTTGCTGCCCTCTTGCGGCCTCTAACTGCCGTTCAGAAGCTCGCGAGTTCGAGGCCCGCGTTGGACAAAAATAGAAATGGCGTCAATTTAGAGAAAAAACTATAATGTATTTACGTAGGTGTCTAAAATTAATTCAGTGAACAAATGTAGTTTGTAAAGTGTATTAATGGCACAAACAATGTGACTGATGGTGAGAGATGTTACACTGAGGTGTTTTGGATGACAGTCAGTGCCTTAAAGTCATGTAAACACTTTGTCTTGTGCATCTTTTTTTATTTAGTGAACAACCTGATGCTTAAAAAATCATTTTTTTTAAAGTGTAGCTTTAAAGAGATGTTTGGAGCTACAAGTCATTGTGAAGATCCTTTTTTTCAATTTTTGAGCTGTTCTCTTCACTATTTTTGTTTTACTTTTGTTGCTTCAGAAATCCCATGCTGTGTTTAAGCTTGTCAAGTGCAGCCCAAGTGTTTAGATTTTTTGCAAATTTCTATTTTTATTCATATTTAGGATGTTGAATTGTAAAGTTTTTCTTTGCATCCTGTTCCTTAAAATGTTCCTACAACAGACCTTTAGTAAAGCCATTTTTGCACTTAAATCAGAGCTGCTTGTTCAGAAAAAACAATGATACACAAAGCTTGTATTGAAAATATTTATTTTCAAATCCAATACATTTTATTAACTTTTGAGTCTTTTTGTCATTCTTTTTTCCTCAGAGCATCAGAACAGGTTCTTATGGTTTATGGCAGCTGTTCACAGCACAGAAAAACACAAACAGAGCAGCTGCTAGTGAGGCTTTGATCCATATGTACCTACGTGTGTCTATGATTCACATGTGTTCACCTGCGTTGATGGAACACCTGTTTCTGTTTCATACATTTCATAATAACTGAAAAAAATCACATCTCTTTTGATTTTTTTTTCTCTTCTAATTTTATTTCAATTTTGAAAAGTGCACATAATGTTTTACAAGATTCACATGCCAAAACAAAATTTTAGTCAGCATATGTGAAAGTTGGGTGGAAAATTGACAGGATACGAAGGAAAAAAGTGTAAACAAAAGTAAAGAAAGGAGAAATAAAGTAAATAGAAAAACAAAAATGAAACAAAAAAGTACAAATAAAAAAAATAAAATAAGAAAAAACCAGCATGCAAACGATGGAGAATATATAAATTAAGGTACAATTTATATCAAGGATCCTGTAAGAATTCTAAGAATGGTGGCCAAATCTTACTAAATAGTTCTGGTTTATTTTTCTTACCGAATCTTATATACTCTTCTATAGCCATAAACACCATTTCATTAAACCACCTCTCAAAACTTGGGGATGAAGGAGACTTCCATTGTAACAGTTTCTTTACAGCCAGCATTGGGATTAGTTGTTTCTGGTGACAGGAAAAAGATTTGAAGGAAACAGGTGATCCAAGTACTGCTAGTGTGTACTCTCCAAAGGCAAATTCTTCCCAAATTGACAAGAAACCCATTAAATATTTGGAGCCAAAAAGTTTTCAAAGCTGGACAATGGCAAAATGCATATGCAAGTGATGCTCTGGCACTGCCACATCTATCACATGAGGATGGTACAGAGTTATATATTCGGTTCAATCTAAGCATTGAAAAATGTAATCTATTAATAACTTTGAATTGAATTGATTAGTATCTGGCACTTATACAGAATGTCTGTGTTACTGGCATCGTTGTTTTACTATTGGGCATCAGAAAACGCTACACCAAGGTCCTCGGCCCAAACATTCCTGATTCCATCCATGTCTTCTCCATCAGGAACTGAAAACTGACAACAGATTGTACAACAAACCTGCAGCAGGTATGGCCAACATAAAAGGCTAAACACTGACCACACACTGGTTGCTGAGTGTTTAAGCAGCTGTTGGTGGAAAATGTAGAGTAGAGGAAAAAGAAGAATTAAAAGTTTCTTTGATCTGAAAAAGACACGTTTTTTAAAGTGTTTGTGTTCTGGGTGAGGTCTAAATCTGTCCCGTCAGACCTGCATTAGCTGAATCCGAAGATTCTATTCTCATGGTGAGATCTCCAACATCTGCCGCAACGCAAGGACCAAAGAGAAGCTTTGCGAAAATGATGGAAGTGTTGATATCTATGTAAATATGACGAGGATGGACTAAAACTTGATCATTTAACAATCACGGTGAGAAAGGCCTTCAGCAAGTTGCAGAAGAAATCCTTTGATCCTGTGCATTCCAGTTTACAAACATAATGGAAGTCGGCATTTCTGTTCAGAAGAATTTTCTCCATTAGGAGTAAAGAACGCTAAACAACCATAATTATGTTCTTCCCTGGGAAAAAAAAAACACACACATGCCACAAGGCCTTCAGCGAAACAGAGTCATGTATGTTTTATAAGGGAGGGAGTTTTTTTTTTCTCCAGCAGCCATCTTGGACTGAACTTAGGTTCTGCAAACTGGCCTGATGCTAATCTGAGAATCCATGTGGCCATGAGAGAGGCATCGCTGAAGAACTCATACCAACCTTGAACATTTTCAGCTGGACCAGAGGTGCCATCTCAGGGGTGAGAGTTGAAACTTCTGCAGTCTGAATTTTTTTACCTTTTCAAAAAGTCAGTGGATCTGCAGCAGCTGCTGTACCAGAGCCAGGACCTCCACCTCCTCCTCCGCCAGGTGGTGAAAGCCCTACATGCAATGCTGCCATTACTGTGCAGCTTTAACATGAGGAAAAAACACTTACAAAAAACGACTCAAAAGGATATCAAAGTGTATTGGATTTGAAAAATCAATATTTTTATTAAAAACTTTGTGTTCTATTGGTTTTTTTTTAACCAGCAGCTCGATTTGTGTAGGAAAATGGCTTTAATGACAGTTTATTCATAATTCATATCTTAAATAACAGGATGTGAAGAAGAACTTAACAATTAAACATCCTAAAAATGAAGAGACAGGATTTTGCAACAAATCTAAGCATATGGGCTGTTAATGCTCATACTTAAAAAAAAAAAAAATGGTCCCTTTTAGCTTTAGATTGTTCATTAGGTTATATTTTAGATTTTATTTATTTGCACTTATACAAGATATTGCAAAAAAACCCGTATAAAAAATACATAAAAAGAATGTGCAGGAAGAGGCAAAAAAAAAAAAACAAACACGTGGGCTTTTATTAGATCATCTACCTGAAAAAAAACTTTAAATTAACATAAAATACAATTGTGCAATTTTATACATTCACAAAGATACACTTTACACATCTTAAAAAACAAAGACATTTAGATGTTATAATACAATTTATCAACAGGGAAAGATGAGTCTGTTATGCCATTCATGGCCAGATGGGAAAATTGGTTGCAAATGTTTGCAGCCTCTAAATCGCAAACTAAATTGTGACCTCGATGTGACACATTTAGGAACATGAAAATGACCATTTTGACGGGAGTTATATTGATGAATCTCTGCATAAATTTCAAAGTAACATAGAAAATGCTCAGGTATAGCATTTCTATTAAACACAATTTTATACAAAAAAAATACAAATCAGATACATATTAATGTTATGAAAATCAAGAATATTTGGTCCGAAAAATAAATGATCAGAAGGATTTAGCGGCTTTGAATGAGTTGCAATTCAAGGAAAATATTTTTGGACAATAAGTATTTTGTTCAAAGTAGATGGAAAGGTGCTCACACACAAAATATTACAGGTGAGGGAAGGTTAAACTTTAATATGAATATTTTGAATTCAATAGATGGTTGAGTTTTCTTATAATACCAAGATATTAATTTAGTTTTCAGGTCACCCAGTCAACACATTCTTTCCTATTCAGACACTCATCCACAGACACCCAAAAATGTCAGATGAAAAGCTTGCAATTGAATTCATTTTGATTTTGAAATTGATTGGAAATGTTTTTTGTGTCATTAAAAATCATGTAATTTTTTTTTTTTTTTAAGAACAGAAAGTTTGTCATAAGCAGATTATTCATTGATGCATTTTATCAAATTAAAATTTGAATTAAATCTGAAAAAGAAGCACAAAACAATGCAAACTGTTTATACAAAGGTTTACATCAGTTTGAAGCCCCGACTTTGTACTCAGTCATCCAAAACAACTCAATGTAACATCTGTCACCATTATTTACATTTTTTGTAGCCTTAATAAACTTTGCAAACTATTTTTTTCACTGAAATCAAACACCTCGGTAAACATTTTACAGGTTTTTTCTGTAAATTGACGCCATTCGCTTCTGAACGGCAGCATGTCTTAAATCCTCTCGCTGATCACAGGTGGAGGCGTGTCTGTCCATTCTGAACAGCTCGCTTTCCGCTGCGTCAGTGGGCGGGACTTTTGCGGAGAACCGCAAAGTTTCTCCAATTTTTAGACGCAGATGATCCTTGTTACTGTTTAAAATTCATGTCGGTCCCCATCCCAAAAAAAAAAAAAAAAAAATAATTGGTTTCCTTTTCAGATTTCTCATAGCAGACAGCTTCGTTTGGCCCCCCACAGCAGGTGAGCTGCTGCAGCCTTCAGAAAGGCGATCATTCTCCGCCTTCTTTATGAAAATAGATCGGCTTTGTCCAAGAACTGCAAATAAATGCCATATTATCTCTTTAATAAAATCTCAATTACAGATTGAGATTTCACATCTGATCTCACAGGCAGGACGCCTGAGCACGATTAATATAACTATTGTTTTATTTTTTGTTTTATCAAAGCGGATTGTGTTTTGTTTATTGTTTTTTTAATAGAAAAGACCATTGAGAATGACAAAAATCCCAACAACCACAACTTTATTTGAAACATTTTTATTTAACGCAACTTACAGTCAAGCCAGAAGAGTAAGCTATATGAAGTGATACGTATTCACATTATGGTCTAACAGGGTTTACAGCATATCTTGTGTTCTGTAAGCAAAAATGTTACCAAAAACAACAACAAGAAAATGTTAAAAGAAAAATAAAAGCTTACAAGTTCACAACAAGAGGATCAAGGAGTTTTTGCAGTGGATATGAAGAAAAGAACTCAGCAACATGAAGACCCTCACCAACTCAGGAATGACAACAAATTCAGATTTGGCATTTTACGGTTTAAATAAGGGAGAAAAGATGACATGAACGGAGGAAGACTGGAACTTTTCAGCTTTGTGCAGTCGCAACTTTAGTCACTTTTCTTTTGTGTGAAGCAGAAAATGTGCGGGTGGGGGGGGGGGGGGGGGTCGGTTTACCTAAAAGAAAAGTTTGATCAATTAGAGTTCAAAGAAGATTGTCTCATCAAAATAAAAGCTCGGTAGTGGATTACAATTCCAGGACAGACTCTACATTCACGAGAGGTAGATAACATGGTGATG
This sequence comes from Oryzias javanicus, assembly GCA_003999625.1. Classification (NCBI taxonomy): domain Eukaryota; kingdom Metazoa; phylum Chordata; class Actinopteri; order Beloniformes; family Adrianichthyidae; genus Oryzias; species Oryzias javanicus. Next base: position 22,088,195 of record CM012447.1, read on the forward strand.
ACGACCATGTGTCCGAGCTCCGGTTTTTTTCACGCTTAAGGCTAAATAGAAACCTCACCTGTGGCATGAAGGTCAAATGAAGACGGTGTGGGAGCTGAGTGGTAAACATCATTAATATGTTTTCTGATAGTGAAGAATATTTGTGTAGTTGCGTGCACAAAGCTGATTATAACAATGAAACCTCCTCAAAATGGAAATAAATCAAAATGTATGTGGAGATTATGAAGTACACTGAAGAGGAAAAAGTCAATGCAGCATATATCAGGCTTATGAGGTACTTCATGAATATATAATATATATAGATAGATATATCAACCTTTATTTTTTTTTAGAAAAGCTTTTCAAAATTATATAATTCTTATATTCCTATTAATAGCACAGAATACCTCGTCAGTTATTTTAGTTTTTGCCCAAACCTTACAAGGGCTCTCTTTTTTTTTTTATTCCTGTCAGACTGCTTTGAAAGTGCAAAACAAAAATACTGATCGTTAAATGCAGCATCTACACACCAGGTGGCATAACAATAAAAACATGACTTTTTTTCAGTTAAACTGGGTTTGATTTTGTCTGAAGTTGAAAACCTTTTGAGTAAACGGAGAAATCTGACAATACAGGCACATATAAAGGAACTGCCAACTCAAGTCTGCAGCCATTGTGACCCCAAAAAAATAAACAAAAAACCTCCGATGTACCTTTAGTCGAGTGATCTGATGAGCATGATGGGTTCGTTCAAACGTGTATATTCCCTGTATTGTTTGTCATCCCCTTTATAAATGGAGCCTACCGGTAAGAAAAGCAGAACTGAGACGAGATTTGTTGCAAATGGGAAAAAGCAAAACTACACTAAAAAACAGGAAAAGCTGCGTCTAACTTGCACCCCGTTTGTCCTGCCAGCCTGCGTACAAACAACTGTTCAAAACTTCAAACTAACGTTACAATTAATCTTCCAAATCAGCGCCAAGTCAATTACTTTTCTGATGGCACATTAAAAAAAAAAAAAAAAAAAACATCCAGTCATGAAAAATTGTTAAAATCCTAAATGATCCACTAGAACGTTTGGTCCCCTAAATCTAACCACTCACTCTCTAAAAAGTGGGATCTCGATGATGGCTTGTACTGGATTGGTCACTATAATAGTTCATCTGCAGCCTCTCTTATAAACTTGGGGTTAAAAATAGCACCCGATTGTGTTCTGAGGTAGTTTGAATTCTTATCTTTGTAAATAAAAAGCTAGTCATTCTGGAGACTTGCTTTAAGAAGGGAAGAAATGCGGCTTTAGATTCTGACAGCCGTTGATTTGGAAGAACTGGAGTCAAAACGTGGGCGATCTAACGCTTGCCTGAATACTTTCTTTAACCCGCTCGAGTCTCTGAGGCTTCACTTTGATCATTGACTGCTGATTGACGCTTTCTGGTTTTAATCATGAACTGACCTCAATAGACATTTCTACAAGCCCCACAGGAAAATGTAGATTCATTAACGCAACTTGGAACAACTAGAATAAAAAAATAAAAAGGATGCTAGCCCATTTTTTTTTTTTTTTTAAACAGAGATCTAGTTAACATTGAACAGGTAGTTAGGACAGTCCAGATGATTAAAAGCTTCATCTGGTTAAAAAAAACAAAACAAAAAAACTAGGGATTCTCCTCAGACATGTTAATTACCATCTTAAATTTATAGTCCATCAATAAATGAAGTACATGATATTCAAAAAGAAAAATCCCACAAATTAGTAATTAGTCTTCTGCACACAAATTAGCACTATGTAGCAACAATTAGGAATTGTGTTGCCACAAATCAGCATTTTATTAGGATTCCGTTCAAAAATGACCATTTTGTGGCCACAATTTAGTATTTTATGTGCAAAAATCTGTATTTTGATACCACAAATTCTGTTTTTGCAGGCACAAACTATTTTTTTTTCTATTTTAGATTTGCGTTTTGTGTACACAAATGAATATTTTTGTGGGCAAATTAGTAGGATCTGAAGATACTAAAATGTTTTTTGTGGGCACAAAATGATATTATTAAACTGTGACCACAAAACGCTAATTTGTGCACAGAAAATATTAATTTGTGGCCACAAATCATGAATTCGGGGAAGAATTGATTAATATTTTTGAATATCCCGTCGTGTGAGCTCTCTGCACCTTCAGCTAAACACTGGTGGTTATAAATAACTTTCACCAAGGTGCCAAAGTGGCACAAACACACACAAAAAATAAAAATCTACAAGAACAAAAGTAATTGCCTGATGAAGCTTCATGAAAATTAGGGATGAATGACTTAAAAGGACAAGCAAAAATACAGCTGACTGAAGGAAAAAGCTTATATGGGTTAGAAAAGACAAGCTCAGGAAATGGCTTTACAAGACAACCCAGAGGCTGAAGCAAAACGAACGAATACACAACCCTTATTATCTATATTATTACATATAGATTCTACACGCAGCTCTCCTCTATAGCACCGTACACAAGAGGGATGCCAGAAAAGTATTTGAGTGAATCAATAAGCAACGTCAGCTGTGATGTGTCCATTTAGTACTTATTTGAGGAAAAACAAAAAGGTAAAAAAAAGAAAATGTAGAGATGATTGTAAATGTACTGGACAACTAGCTTTTCAAATATTAACTTAAAAAAGACAAATTACATTCATATAATCTGAAGCTGGGAAAAGGGGTTTACCTCTACAAACTTTTTTTTTCTTTTAAAAACAAGCTAAAGTTTCTCTACAAGAGATGAATAAGCAGCAGACACGAGACGTGCTGAAACAGTAACATTTAGTGAAAAACTCACGTACGGATGGGCTGTTCTCTGTTCTGATTGCGTCACAGCAAGAACGACCGTCGAACACTTTGGAAATTTAGTTGCAGCTTCTGTCTAAACATTAGATATGCGACACAAGCAGAAAATCTGCTCGGTAACATCACGATAGATGATTTAGTTTGCTAAAATACTCCTTCAAATTTTGGCCACTTGTAAGAAGAATCACTAAAGAGAATGTATACTAGAAGCTCGTTCGAGAGCCGACTTCCACTAACTGGAGCCACATTCATCTGGGCTGCGGTAGATTGTTCTGTAAACATTGAGCCTCTGCTGGGTCTTGATATGTTTGATCTGGGGCATACCACTCTGGAGGCCTTCGCTAAACTAGCATTACACCAGTGGGACTGTGGACAAATCTCCAAACACAGTTCAACAGTTTGCAGGCCAGTCAGAGTACAGAAACCAAACTAACTGTCAACAGTACAAAACAAGTGTTGAGCTTCAGAAATAACTTTCCCATCACTGTTCTGAAAGGTGCTAGTTTAGCTAGCAGAAGTGATGCACTGAAAGTTTGTTAGCTCATAAATGGTTCATCAGCACGGACGTCCTTCCAGCATCTCCTCTGGTAAAACCGCCGTTTCCATCAAACTCAATTATTACAGGATCAGACAGTTTGTGATTGTAAAATATGAAAGCAGTAGGAAAATAATCTCTCTTGAATCAGGGGGGAGGCGGCGCTTTGGCGTTCAAACTGAAAGAACTGGTCGTTTCTGAACCAGCATCACTTTGGTATGAAGAAGAGAACGCAGGACTGCAGTCTGTTGGATTTTACTTTGAAAAACAGCAAAGCTAAAAAGAAACTTTTTAAAATAAAATGACAACAAAAATGGCAGTGAGTTTGTCCACTGAATGTTGTAAATGCATGAATTGCTACAATTCTATGCTTGTTTGTTTAGTGCAAAAGCAACATTGTCAAAAGTTTCATTCCCCCCCCTCAAAAAAAGAGCATCTGGTACTATATAAGGTGCTGGTGTAAGTAATGTAAAGCAATAACAACAGAAACAAACTCTTCTCCCTCTTAAAATCCACATCAAACTTTACAAGGCATTGTGTTTGGAGTAACTGACATAGTTCAGGGAAACGGCGTGCGTCACTAATGAATACGAGTCCCTTTGAGAGACAGGGAAATGAGCCGATGAATGACAGGGACTCTACATCTGCACGGGCAGAGCCAAAGACAGGATCGACCCGAAACGTCTAACAGAACCTTCCTGGGGGTTACGGGACATTTTGAACTGCTCTGGCGGAAAAGGAACGTCTGATTTTAGTGTGCATAGAAAAAAGAACAAAAGCAGGGAAAGCTGGGTGAAGGTGTAAACACACTTTAGGAATTTAGTTTAAAGAAAAGCTTAATTTTTAAAGGAAAAAGCACACACTTGGTAATGAGTTTTAGGGATAAAAAGAAAAAAAAAACATTCAAGGAAATAGGAAACCAAGAAAATTGCAATACCATGAAACCCCTACTGTCAATGCAAGACTCAGACCTCGCCAATCAGATAGCAGGAGTAATTATACAGAAATGGCCAGCGGTGTGATGTTACCATAACACTTAGAACAGGTAACAAGAGGTAGAACACACAACCATTTCCATGCAATTACACCAGTGTCTCACAACATGGCCGAGCCTCCTGTTAAAAACAAACACACACATCCATAAAGCAAAAATTCTGCGATCAAAAGTGCATCCAATTGTACATGTTGTGACACCAGCACCGATACGAAATATATTTGACATCATAACAGTAAATATCAAGTACACGATTTTCAGAATGCCCCGCAAACACAGTCAGTCGGATTTCTTGTTGCTTTACAAGTAATGAGTAGAAAGGAGACATAGAAGTCACAGGGACGAAGGATGCTCCAAAAAGCCCCGTGAGCTTGTCCAGTGAGGAATCGAGGTGGTTTACAGTGAAAACTTTTAGCACCAAAGTTTTATTTAAATGTCCTTTTGTGCTTCTACATGGTTTCCATATTTGTTAATCTTGTTTTGGCTAGGAAAGATTCTGTGTTACAAAAGGATACACCAAAGCTATAAAATCTAAAGTTACCAATGGCCACATAAATACTTCATCTTGTTAGAAAGCCTTAAAGATGCAAAGACAAGCTACTAAAATGAAGAACAAAAAAAAAAAAAAAAACGGCAACACAGAGAGCCCTGATGTTCTATGCCTATATTACTTTTAGAAATGTGGGATGCTTCACATCAAAATCTCCTCGTTAAAAACGGTGCATAGTAAGAAAATAGACTACTTGCCTTCAATCAAAACAAGTCTCCAGCTTAGTAATCAAACTAATGCAGAATGCACAACATTAATTCAATCACTAAAACTGTAACAGTCATAGAAGACTAAACATTTGCATTTTAAATACAAATAGATAAATTTAGACAACATGTGGGCAAGTCTCTTAAAAAAGTACTAAAACTTTTCAACAGCCTCCATGGAAAGCTTATTCAAAATAGACCACATCTGCATCATGACTACATAGCAAAAGGATTCAGAAAAAGTGTTTTTTTTTGCATAAACCTCAACCCTTTGTGCGATGACCGCTCACGAGCAAACTCCAATCAAGAGGTTGGTTTAGAGATTATTGATCAGTTCAAATCTAAAAACTCGGCTGGATAATGAGAAGCCACACTATGATCCTACTGTGAGTCAGCAGAACTTTGTTTTCTCTACTTCTATGCACATGATTAGAAGTAGGGTTGAAAAGAAAGTTAAAAATGTCTAAAGCAAAAGTCAGCTACATGCATAATCATTTAAAACAAAAGTTTAGAGAGAAAAAAAAAAAAAAAACTAAAAAGGGAGCCAAAAACATTTCATCGCGTTTCCCTCTGTCAGTTATTTTACATCTCATCCACACGGCTCAAAATACCATAAAAAGGCATTACTGTTGGGAACCGGTCCCGGTGAGAGTCACTGGAGCGACGTTTCAAAATTACTACAACGGGAATAAAACCTCTGCTCTGTCAGCCAACGTCAAGAGAATTCTTTAGCCGTAATCGCGTTCGGCACTCAATGATCCACTGGTCCGAGCGCTGAAAACTCAGCCAATCAATTCATGAAGTTTAACAGATGTGACAAAAGAATGATGCTCTTGGATTGGCACATTTCACCACATAATGCCCTACAAAGGAAAAGGGGGAAACCTTGAAGAGGTCTCATTGTACTAAGTACTTGTGTTCTAGCTGAAGTACCCATCTTGGTCAGTGCACTTTGATTTGATTGGCTGTCAGAGCTCTTAGCGGTACATGAACACCCTCATTTACTGATTTTTCTTTTCTCTCCAAGCACAAACAGCTTAGTGAACAAAATCAGGAGGATCGTGGTGAATAGCAACACCCATCCGTTCAGTAACTACTTTAGCATCCTTTCAAATGGTCTTTTTTGGCGACTAATAGAAGAACAGAGCGGTTCTGAACGTTTCCAGCTACGTGCACCATAGCTCGGTTTTGGTCAAAGGAAGTGACGGGTCTTGAGGGGGAGAGAATCGGAAACTGAACACAACTTGAAAGGGAAGTGTGTTCCAGCACTCACAAACCCAGGCTGTGTGCTCTTAGGCAAAGTACATGGTGCGGAGCGTGTCCTGGTGGATCTGAACGGCCTTAGCCAGAGCCTGGTGGTCACGTCCGTTGCTCTGGCCTGATGTGTGGCTGCCCTCAGCGCTGAGAATAAAACACATTTAACTCAATTAGCTGTGTGCAGAGATGCATCTGACAATAGGGTCCAGTTTTTAAACATTTAGGTGTGTACCTGTCGTGCTCTTTGTCCACCAAATGGTAGCGAGCTCGGAAAGCCACCAAATGGGCATAGTAGGCTGGTGCTGGGATGGAAACCGAGCGAGTGCAGCGCACGTAGGTGTGGCAGAGCTGATAAGTGAGGACCTGCAGTTCATCTGATGAGAAGTGGTTGTCGTCCCAAAGCACATGGTAGTGAGACGGCCTACTGGTTCCCTGTAGATGACACGTTAATGAAGACATCTATTTAAGCGATACAGAAACTGGGTGTGTATTCAGACTGGTAAAATAATTTATTCCAGTCCCAGACCGCTTCGTGCGTTTCAGAGAGAGTCCTGGACCTTACGTTTGGTCTGTATTCACACTCAAGGGGACTTTCCTGTTACGGACTAAAGCACATGACTGAAGACCTCTTCACTCATTGGCCAGGATTTATGATGGAGGGGCAACGCAACTAGATGCGAAAATCATGGAAGTATTTAGTGCTTAGGAATCTTTGGGATGTTTCACTAGGACTGCCACAAACAATCATTCGATAGTCGACTAATCACCAATTATTTTTTCCAATTAGTCAACTAGTCAGGTCAAAGTGGATGCAAAACACAAGTCTTGACTCGTGCTGGGCGATATGACGATGCATATTTGTGTGGCCAATAGAAAAATGTCTATGTGCCATTTCTCTTCCATCATCTATATTGTTTAGAACCTAATTTGATCAATTACTATGCCAAATATATTATTAAATAGTCCGAACCTCATCAGTGTGTACAAAAAATGTATACAAAACAAATTGAAAAGAAGACAGTGTCTTGTGGTTTTACAACCTAAACTGCTTTATGCTCTTTTACATTTATGTTCAGCGCTTGGAGCAAAAGAGGAGGACGTCTGTGATTTGATTGTATTTTGGATTCAAAACGTCTGACAATGAGCAGAAGACAGTGGTTTGTTAATTACACTAGGATGCTATTTATGCGCCGATGCTAACACAACAAACCTTCTATCACTGAAGGAAAGTCCATGAAAATGAACATATGAGATGACAAAAAAATAAGAGATAAACCAAACTGTGGAACAGAACTGTAACGAGTATCTGAGCACTCAAGATTCTCGCGATCTGCTCCCGAAATTCAATTATGAATACTCGTGACGTCCAAATCGCCCATTCACGATCTTTATAAATATAGTCATGTAGTAAAATATCATGTAATACAATATTTAGTGCTACGAAATTTAGAATAATGTTTGATTTTAAGTTTATGAACAAAAACAAAGCCGAACGTGCACTGGAAGAAAACAAATCTTTAAAATAAAGTGTCAGTGAACCTTCCTGTATTCAAAGTGAAACTAGAGTAATAATACATTTTATTAATAATTGAAAATATACTTCATTGTTTGATATAGTTAGTGATTTAAAATAATTTCGATTGTGATATAATTTTTTTCCATATTGCCCAGCACTAGTCTTAACCATTATTAGCTTTAACTAAAGATAAAGACAAATAAGAGGATAGTTTATTAAACTTTTTATGACGTGTGCAGCCTCTGTCATTCAGTAGTTTCTGGTATTAAAACAATATTTAATCAAATGAGGTTAGCATCTAAAACAAAAAACAAATTTTCACAAAAGATAAAGTTTTGGTCTCACTGACTAATATAAAAAAGTGCATTCAACTTTCCTACACTCTTATATAATGTGAAGTAACGACTAATCGACTATTAATTAGTTGTCGATCATTTTAATAGTCGAAAAGTCAACTAATAGTGGCAGCCCTATGTTTCACTGGTTCAAACTTTACATTTCCCTGATCAATTTTGAACGTCTGTATCAACTTCAGGTTCAACTCTAAGGAACTACAATGTGGCTTTTGGGAAGTCGTCACAGCAACGGTGGCAGCGTAGAGACACAGAAAAGCAAGAAGCATTTTTAGATATGTTTAAAGAAATGTTCTAACAAGTAAGGACCATTATTTCCTCTGATAAAACATTGCATTACACCAGTCCTGCAGCTCCATTTCTACTTTGTTTACATCAAGTGAGTGCAGGCTGCGGTGGCTCTTCTGGTTCAGTTATTCCGCTCTCAAACTGCTTTGTAATCAGACTGAGGAATCTCAGAGAGAACCAGAGTCAAGTCTGATTGGAAACAAACTGAGAACACCTCGAAAGATGGATCACAGAGTGGTACCTGGTCCCAGACTAGAGTTTGCTTGGGTGTATTCAGACTGAAACTTTGTTCCGAACTCTGATTCACTTTAAGTGGACCAAATGTCTGCATCCACCCTGAAAGAACATTTGGTCAAACTTCAGACGTTTTGTGTTGGACTCTGACCTGAATGCCAGCGTGACTGCAAAGGTAGAAGTCGAACTCTGATGGGTGAGTGATTTTGGTGTCCACTGTGGTCCCAGCAGGGATGTTGCCACTTTTCCCAACCTGCAAAACAATCAACGAATACTTTGTTCAGCTGCAATGACTCAGAATAAACAGTTCCATTCCAACATCCATAAATAACATGAGGACTTTTGTGGAAACTTGATGAATTCAAAAACATGGCTCTTCATTGCAAAAATGTATATTTGGGTAAATGCGTCCTCAATTATTTGAAAAAGATTCTTGCATTAAACTGACCCTCTCGTTTCTGTCCATGCAGAAGAGCCGTGTGTGGTGTCTCTTCTGTACCACCACAAAGGTAATACCAGGCTGGTAATCCTTCTCCAGTTTGATACAAGCCTCTCGGATGGCCAGCAGCTCATGCTGAAGAACCTGAATGACCAAACAACAGAGGACGACCTAAGAAAGACGCGGAACTCAAAGTTATACGGTCGATTGTTTAGCAGAAATACCTGGTTGAACTGGCCCTCAGAGATGCCGTCTCGATAGTAGATGATCCGAGTCGGCTTGAAGCGCGTGGACTTGTAGAACTGGATGAGCAGCTCCCTCACCATGTTGGCCAGGTCTTGGATGATATCTTGGCGGTGCTGCTGCACTCGCACTGTGGCACAATACCGACTGGGATGGGCATCCATGCTACCGACCACCTACAGAGCAGGAACATGGAGAAATGTACTGAAGATCACTTGTGGAACTAGAGAAATGTATGATTTTTAGTAGAAAAGAAACCCATCAAGCTGATGTAAAACTACAGTTGGGAGCACACCACTCAACATCTTATGGTTTAAAGGTCTTGTTTTGGAAATCATTATTTTAAGAAGGCAGAAGCTAATAATAGCAGTGGCCTTTACACGATCTTGCTATGTAATAAAAGGGGAATTTGAATGTCACCCACAGCAGCAATGGAAGGTTTCTTTCCATCGCCAGCAGGGGGGTGAGTCACATCTGAACCCAGGAAAATCACAGGCTGCTGGAACACCATCGGCCTGGAAACCCACGAGACAAAAAGGGTGAAAATGAAACAGCATTAAGTCTCTCAGTTTCAAAAAGCAAAATACACAAGATAAAGAGTCGTCACTTTACCTGCCCTGAGGGAGGAGGATGTTATTGACTCCGCCCAGCTTGACATTGATCTTCAAACAGAGGTTGGAGAGAGTCTGGGGTGTGGTCTTCTGCACGTTTTTCACCTGCACACACTGAGTGGCCATTCCAAGTACCGTATCCCCAACGCGCTTCACCTCAGCTGCGAAACACACAATACCAGAGATGTAAGATCAAACACTTTATAAATACACACTCCGCAGTAGTTATTTTAAATGATAAAAAACAGTCAAGTCAGACGATTTCTCTCACTTTATTTGAATGTTAAAACTCTGACATTAAAACTGAATGAATAGTTCCTCTCTCACCATAGACTGGTGTCTTTCCAGGGAGGATGACCACCACCAGCTGAAGTCCCTGGTAGGTGTACTTGAGGTGTCTGAACATGGGCTCCACGCTGTCTGCTCCCTGGGCGTACTTGCAGAAGCAAGGCTGACCTTGGATGGGCATCCCTGCATCACGAGAGATCTTCCTCAGCTGATCCGTGAAAGCTCTGAGGAATCAAAACAGAAAATGTTTCAATATTTAAAAGCCTCTGGGCTCAAAGATTAAAATATACAGAAACAAATGAGGACAAGAAAAAAGCAAAACTGTTTCAACCTAAAAATTACTATGCTCGTGTTTTTTTTTAAATAAGATTTTTAAGTGTTTCACGACTTAAAGGATAACAAACCCTTTATCAACTTTTATTGACCTCTATAAATAGGACTTCAAACAAATAACAGACATGTTGGTCATTCGCCAATTTTTTTAACCAAAGAAAAATTGTTTAATTCTTGATAATATAGTCAAACCCATCAGTGTGCAGCCCCCTACAGATTGAATTGAGGTATTACAGTTGAATTTTGTGATTGGTCAAACCATGCGGGTATTAAAAGTCATGCGTCATAATTTATAGCTACAGTAATGATAACAGTCCAGCCCCCAAGCCCCAACCCATCTTTCACATTTCAGCTGTGGGTAGAATCAGCCTCCAACTTTCATGTTTGGTTACCCTTTAAGTTTGAAAGCATGGACTAGATACATCCCTTGACGCCTGAATGTATTTCCAGCGTTGAAAAAATAAATTCTTGTTTGATTTTGTTTTCAAGTTGAGGCTAAATTAATGCAAATTTAGATCTGAAGTGGCTTTATCCATATTTGCATCAATAGGTGTTGAGGATTAAGAGGATCCTTCCTGATCGGTGTTTGAATCAGCTGTACAAGTTCTACATGCAGCTGAAAATTTGGCAGGATTTTTTACAATATTATTTTTAAAAATGATGGCTTTAAGTTCTGCTCAGCACTAAGAGTGTCGGAACTTAAAGTGTAACACACAAACTCAAAAACCTCAAATCAGTTCAGTGGATACAAACTATAATACATATATGACTTTTTAAGATGCTGCAGATACAGTATGAGAGCTTGACTTACTTAAGCAGGAGTTCAGTGCACTGTCTCTGTGGGGCAAAGCAGGCGATGGCCCACACCTTGATCTCAATGCCAGTGTGGAACTGCTTGTTCCTCATGTCCCACACCCCCTGAATCGGTGTGGCGATTGCTTTGTTCTGAAAATTTGAAAGCAGCATGATATTGATGTTCAGTGCTCAAAATTGAAGCTTTCCATTAAGGCAGATGAGCAGATGATCAAACGCACCCTGCCGCCGTACAGTATTGAAGGTGCTTGCAGGACGCGGCCGTTCACTTCTGTCATTTCATCTCTGACCATCACTCCAAACTCACGAACGTAGGGGTCAGTGTTAAAGTTGGCGCTTCTCATCTGGGGGAAAAGTGTCAATGAGAATCTCATGATATAGTTTATCAGGCTTACCATGAGTTAAAATGTATTTACAACTTCTAAATTTATTGAAATATAATACTTTAAAAGACAGCATTCTTACAGAAGATTTCATTTTTTTTTTAATTAATAACTTATTTTAGAAACACTCAGATCTATTTGCATTAGACCTACTCTTGCTTGATTATTTTAGTCAAACAAAGTCCATAATCAAAGTTTAAATCAGAGAAGAAGAATCCGACTTAAAACTGTTTTATTTCTGACAAAATGTTTTTGTCGTGACTGAGCCAGTAAGCTTCACTTTTCCATCTTGGCATAGTTTCAACTGCCAAATTCCCAACCATCAGTCTGAAAACACCAAACAGGAAACATGAAAAACATTTGACACTGATTTTTTTTTAAAGTGCTAAAGTGGCCCAAAATCTTTTCAAAAGTCTGTTTGCATCTTTGAGGAACATAGATTTTTGCTGGATTAGGTTTGCATTCCTGTTCCGACGGCTCACCAGTTTGCTGATCTCATCCTGACGGTCCGGTGCCGATCGGGCTGTGGCACGGATCATAGTGGAAGTCTGATTGTCTGTCAGCTTTTTGATGCAGCGCTGCCCTGCCACAATGTTACATACCTAAACAGAGAATACATGTTTGCCATTTTTAAATGTTCGATCGATTTTAGAAAGTGAAACAACAAAAAGCAAAAGTGGATCTTACCTCTAGCGGGAGGTAGGTGTGCTTTTGCTCTTGTCCCACCTGTAAACATGGAAGGTGGGGATATCGCAGGATGAGCTTGTATTTGTCTTTAAAGTACTGGGCTACTGTGCATTCGATTGTTTGGCCGTTCTCTTGTTGTAAGGGGAACCTGGTGAGAATGAAGAGGAAAAATTTTTTTTTTTTTTTAACAGCACAGTTTATTTGCTGGATTCCATTTTTGACTCAAAAGTTCATCTTTCTGTTTTTACTTGTGCAAGTTTATATGTTCATCTTGTCCAACTATTATGTCACACACACACAACAAAACAGCTTAAATGTAAGTGTTATAATTATGTAAAAAGGATAGAGTTTTTACGTTTGGTGGCTGGCTGGTCTTCTGGTAACGTTGCAAACTCTGTACTTCCTCTTCATCTGTCCACAGTGAGTTATCTCGACCTTGAGGCCTAAAATTGACAAAAACATTCAATTAATACAAGCTGATAAATAATTGAAATAGAGCTGGGTTGATAAAAGCGATTATCTATTTGAACCTATTTAATACCGAAAAGTCAGCTAGGTTGGTGCTAATGTTTAATGGAATTTCCCATAGGACAACTAATGCCAACTCGGTCACCCTAAAATTACATTGCTGACTAAATAAATATCTTTATAAACTCACAGACATTCATTTTTCAAACTCTTAAGGAAATAGTTTTTAAAGAAACCAATTGTGGTTTAAAACACCGTTTTTTCCTCAAACTGTATAAGATGTAATAATGCTATAGCACGAGCTCCACCTAGTGGCCAAACTGAAAAGAGCTCCAGGAGAAGAACGATGTTTGTTGCATCAATGATCTGAACATTTTGTAAGAATCCATGTAACGCTGTATGCTATTAATAATCTCGTTATTTCACTATTACACTTTACAGTGTGTGAATTGTCTCAGATCAATATAAATATATTCCAAACGTATAGTAGATTATTAATGCAATTCTAAACAAATGTGTACAAATGTAAAGGATTTAGCTTTTTTTTTTAATTTAAGGTATAAAAATCAAGTGGTTAATAAATTCATTTACAAATTTTGGTTTGATTTCTTATTATGTTGAACATCTCAATGGATTATAATTAAAGCTTTCTTACCTTTAATTTCTTTTGTAAATTTTACTCGTTGAGAGTCTGTTAAAGGCTTCTGTTGTTCTTCAATGCTCTTAAAGTCCAAAACTTCACACATAAACTCTATTACCGGCTGAGCTTTGTAGAAAGCTGTGGCTGAAACTGCAAAAAACAAAACAAAACAACCGTACAACGATAAGATGCACAGAAACAACTTTATTATGAAACTTTTGCCAAAGCGTTGTGATGCAGGAATTACCATCAATGTTGAGCATCATTTTCCACAGGGAAGGCCTGACTGACTGATGGAAACCGAACCACACTTCTCTGCCACCTCCCAGAGGGTTGGAGCAGGCTTCTGAGGGAGTAAAGAAAGACCGCCCAACGGGGGTGTACCTGAAAGACAACAGTTGATGCAGTTTGTAACAAAAGTCTAGAAAAAAGTTCCTGCAGAATAGGATAAAAACATCCTTTTCATCAAAGACAGTCTTTAACAAACACATTTTTTTTTTAAGTAATCAGATTTGATATATTCAGTTAACTTTCCTGCAGTGTATTTGTAGCAGCATGTTTAATCCTAATCAAGAAACAATAATCTTAACTTCAAATGATTCCAAGCAATGCCTACCCCTGTGGTATTTGGACAAACAAGCTGCGGCTGCTTAAGCATCATTTGGCCACATAAGAGAGCTAGACCAAAACAGGAAATGGCGATCCTTACAACAACAATTAGAGACCCACCTCATGGAAGGCAAATGTCTCATGACCACATCCAAGGCTTGGATAGTCTCAAAGGGAACACTGGGAAGCCGCCCTGACAGTGCTTCGTGCAGAGCTTGCAGGCTAACGCAGGACACCCATTTGATTGCCACCTTAAAACTGCGGTCTTTGCCTTCACCTGGAATCGTCACCTCCAGCTCCACCTGAATGGTTCATAAATGTTAAGTTAAATGTTAAAACATTCTTATAGTGAGTGAAATCATTCCAAAAATATGAACTATAGTGACAAACTTTTTCTCTGCCTATGGGCAAAGCCATGGCAGTGTAGAGGTTCTTTCGTCCGTCATACACCGGCTTTCGATCCCCAAAGATCTGAGTTTTAAAGTGCTGGACCATGTGCTCCACAATCTCTCTGCAGAAAAATTAGGTGAGTCAAGTCAATCCCTGTGAAATTACACACAATTCTAATGAGTACAAAAGGGGAAAAAAAAAAGAAGCAGATTTAGAACTCACCGGTTTACCCTCCTGGGGCATTTTTCAGGTTTGATGTCTATGTCGTAATGGTAGACCTCCAATTTTGGGATTTCCATCTCAAAGAAATTGGCCTGGAGCTTGATTGTCCTGCCCATGGTACCAAAGTCAGGCGGGATGGTGGCTTGAACACATATTCTGGCACTGGGGAAGATGGGGGCTCTGAAGAGAAGAGAGAGAAAAAAAAGCAACAGTTTGAATAACGTTATTAGATACACACAGACAAAGTGGAAATGTGTTTCACTGCCCTGAGGTAAGTTTGCAAGAACCAGTTTGAAGGCAAGGACAAGCAACAGCTTGTATGTGCGTGCATGTATACATTTTGTGACGATAAACTCACAAGACTCTCAGAGGATAGTGTGAGCTTGATGTTGCATACCAAATCAAAAGTGTCAACAACAGGTCAATCATAAGCTTTAAAAGCTCTCATACAGCCGACTTTAATATAGCTGTCAGGAATGATGGCGGAATAAGTGAGTCTGTCCTTTTTGAGGGTGCAGAGCATTATTATTGACTGACTCTACAACTGAAGTTATGTTACAACACACTAAGCCTAAAGGTCGAATAAAATTGTTATAAATACTCAAAAGAAACAAAAAATAAATGTATTTCAGAGCATTTTTTTAAATGATCACTGCGCTGTTTTTTTGCTCATTCTACAGATATTCTCATGTTGATCAGTTATTTTACATGCAATGGCAAAACAGGAACTAAATCCTTTAAGATTTTTTTTTTGAATAAGGGGTATTTCCCTGTAAATATGCAGAGAAAACTTTAATGAAAAATTTGCCGAACAAATGTTTAAAACCCCACCAGAGGTGAAATTTACCTTTTTAGAAACAGTACTTCAAAACAGAAACTCCAAGTTATGTTATCGACACTACTGCAAAAACATTTTTTTTTCTGTAAGACTCAAGAGAATTCACTTGGTTCATTTTAGGAGGTCTCACATTCTTATCATTTTTACAGTACCACAGCCCATAATCAAGAGAGTCTTATCAACTTTCACACAGAAGGTATCAAACAAGCTGGCAATCTCACACAGCTGAAGACACCCAAACTCCTGTAAATAGACCTCCACTCCACTTTTTCTAAAACATTTTACGCTTCCAAGAACAAACTGTTCTCGATGAGTTTTCCTCCTAGTGTATTTGCCATTTTAAACAAAGAATAAAGAGATTTGGACAGAAATTTCTACCGGTTAAACGTGGTTTAACCTAAATTCAGACTTCTTAAAAATACTATGCATCTCTAAAAGCCTGAGATATATATATAGGTTTGGTTGTCTTTCCAGAATTCTTTCTAAATAAAGAGTTATTGAGAAACGTTTGAGTAAGAGACATTTGGCTTTGACAGATAATGTTTGTTCTGCTTAAAAAATATTCAACATGAGATCTGCATTCCTTTCATCATTAATTCTCTCTGCAAACTACCACAACCAAGTCCACGTTTTATTTCCAAGCGTGAAAAAAAAAAGTTGTGCACAATTATGTAGCTTTAATTAAAGAAATATAAGAGTTTTTTTAGGATTGTGGTCCATTTTGCCCAGCTTAGTGATAGAAATCAACTTTTTTTGTTTGGATAACTGATTTCAACAGTGGGCCTGGAAGCCAAACAAATAGATTAATTTTATGTTTACAAAAATGTATTAGCAGAACTGATTTTAGCACTAACAAAGTGTCATTTTAAAAGTTATATCTTTAGGAATAACTGTAAACAATACATAAAAGAAGCTACATATAAGGTTAAATTAAAAATTAATCTGCATCTTACATTTTTTTAATCATTTGGTTAAAATATGCAGATCGAATAGGCTACTGTGTTTGTTAGAAGCACACATTTTGTATTAGTAGGCCTGCAAAATGTATCATTTAAACAAGAAAATTGATATATTTGGTTAAACACTATTTTATCAAACAAAATTGAACTTGAAAAACAGAAACTGAATGATTTCTGTTATTTTAACCTTCAATATCAAAGTTTTTTTGTCAATCTGATTAAAGTGAAATTTTATTGTAGCACATTTTCATACTTTATTTGAGTTTAAGAGATAAAAGTATCGTGTCTGAAGATTGGTGAACAGATTACATGGCGTGGCCGCCCGTTATTTTAGTTCTACATACAACACCAGTTTTACGGGGAGAGGGATACATATTTTAATTTTTTTTATCAATACCCCGAACAAACGTGTGCTCTGCTAAATGATGTTTATAACTTTAAAAACATTTACGATAGCATTTGCTGAATTATGGAGTGGAAACGAAGCGCCTTTCAAGCTAACTGAGCTAGCTGCTGTAGACTAGCTAAGCTAGCTGTTAAGCTAGCGAGTACTCTTTGACACAATATTTGTCGACTTTTTAAAAACAATATTTCAAATCAATCAAACCTAAAATGTATTTTACTTGATGTTTTTTGCACACGTGTTAAAACAATGCAAAGAATGTGTTTGCTTTAGTAAATTTTATAAGCCGCATCTTTTAGCCGATGCTAACGGTAGCTTACCTCCAGCAGGATACATTTTGTCGACTTTCTGAGGCGTTTGTTGTGGACGTGCAGATGCTCCACTTTACAAAGGCAGAACTCTGGTCAAACTCATGCGTAGACAACGAGTATTTATACGCCCAACAAAAAAAACAAGAAAACTAAGGTCAAAAATAAAGCTGTTTAGTAAGCCAAGTGGTAAATATTTGGAGTCTCTCATCCTCGGCAGGACCCCATCCCCCTACCACACAAAACGGGAGCAGCAGAGAGAAAACACGGCGTGGAAATCTCAAACGCGGACCAAGAGAACTCCCGGCCATGTACTTCCGCCTTATGCTCTTCCCGCATTGGACAGCCCAAACTCACCGTTTCCTCTTGCGCCAAAAAACGCCGTAAGGCCCTTTATGACACAGTTTAAATTTTGTGTGTGTGTGGTTTTTTTTTTAACTGTTTGTAGTATTTCCCATGTTTTAAATTGATCAAAAATACGTAACAAGAAAAATTGTAAGTGTGACAATTTTCTGCCAATGTTTGGACTAAAGATGCTCTGTTCCAGTTTGTTTTTATGTTAGTTCATTTGTTTTGGACTAAAAATACTGCGGTTAGTGTACCAGTACTGGCTGTAAGTTTATTGAAGATTCTTTGATGCGTATAAGCAAAACTAAAACTCAAACGTTATGTTTTTCACATTCATGCAGAGAAAGAAATGCTCTTTATTTTATTATACATTTTAAAAGTTAAAGTAGGATGCCGTACAACATTTGTCAGTTTTATGTTTTTATTTATAAATTACGATTATATATGTATTGGACTAAATTAATTCTAATCAAACATGGCCTTGCATGGGTGACGATAATATCAATTGAAACTGTAATCGAGTGATTCATGTTGATGGGCTGGATACTCTTTGGTGACGTCAGACGCAAATTCAAATTATCGGCTTCAAAACGACATGCTGAATTTGTAGTTTGAAGAAGAGAAACATGCCAAATATTTTATATTATTTTTACTTTAAAAAACGCAAATAATTAATATTAAATTTGTACGACGGACTATTAGGGCAAAAATATAATATTACGTCTCAAAGTCATAAATTTACGAGGGAAAAAAGTAAGTCTACGAGATTTAAAGCTATAGCTATTATTATTTTTGCTTGTAAACTGGCCCTAATACTCCGTCGTACATTTAGCCGAGGCTTAAAAAAAAAAAAAAAAAAAAAAAGCGGAAACGGATAGGTAAAAATCCCAACTGCTTCCGGGATGCTTTATATGTATTCTGCAATTCCATTTTTGTTTGCATTCTTGCCTACGAGCTAAAAGATTGTAGTTCTACTCAAACTAATAGTATTGTGTAATTGAGTTAAATGAACATGTTTTTGTAGTTTAAGAAACGAATTGAAGCTATAGTACAAATAAAGAACTACGTGGATAAAAAATAAAATACTTTTATGAATAAAACATTTCACATTTAAGCATACATTTATATAAACATAAGCCATACATTTCTATTTTTTTTTTTATTATTATTTCAGTGAACTCAAAGCTTTTAATGATTTATTTATTCTTCAGTTTGTTTCTTCATCTTGTTTGTTTTGATTGAAGGCCGCCCTCCTTGGCTGATGTGATTTTGGCGTTTATGAGGGCTTCAGGGCTACAACAGTGAGTGTATTTTTACACACGCACAGAAGAAAAGAAAGAACAGAAAATGATGAAAAGGGAGGTTTTGTTAATGATCAATCGCTTGCAGTACCCCCGTTTCTCCACGTGTGTGCGCTGTTCACCACTAAATCAGGATTAGTGCCAGATCATAGATGCCTTATTTATTTAAACGTTAAGAGTGAATTATAAAAAGTTGTTCAGTAAATATGCGTTTATTTATTTAGCAAATACCGGGATTTTACTATTACTTAAAAAAATAAATTAAAAAAAACGTTTGTTTTTTTTTTTTGTTAAAACGTTTTTTTATTTAATAAGAAAAAAACATTAATTGACTTTTTAATGACAAACATAAAAATTGAAATAAGTATTTGTGCACAAATAAATGAACAATATAATGTATTTGTTTAGATAGCATGCATAAATAAATGTCGGCTAACACAATTGATCATATATCTTCTGCTGGTGCATTTTGATGAATTTTCGTCCCTTTAATTGCTCTGCTTGATTGATAGTATTAAAATCATAACAATGTAGTCCCGAGCCCCTATGGTTTCCCCCTTCTTAAGAAATATGGCTGAGAACATTGGGTGTAGCTGTGTGTGCGCGCGCCCTGGCCAATGGAACCAGATCCTCCCTGCAGTGCGTAAGAGCGCGATTTAGGATTTAACCAAGTCTTTGCTGCAGGGTTGGTTGCAGTCTTCAGCAGAGCCCGTTGGCCTGAGAGCCTCTTAGCACAATGCCAGTGTAGTCTTGGAGAGTTTTGGTCGATTTTTTTATTAATCAAAACAAAGAAGAAGAAGAAAAACTCGCATTTTTGCCTCGCTAAGCATGACCGGAGTTTTTGATCGGAGGATCCCGAGTGTGAAACCTACAGATTTCCAGAGCTCTTTTCAACTCTCCGCCATGCATCACCCGTCTCAGGAATCTCCTACTTTACCCGAGTCCTCAGCCACGGATTCTGGCTACTACAGTCCGGCCGGTGGAGTTGCTCACGGCTACTGCTCGCCCAGCTCCACCTCGTACGGGAAGTCTCTCAACGCGTATCAGTACCAGTACCCGGGTGTCAACGGATCTGCTGGAAATTACTCCACCAAATCCTACAGTGATTACAGTTCCTACACGACCCCCGCGTACCACCAGTATGCCGGGACTTACAACAGAATTCAAGCCCAGCCAAGTCCACAAGGTGCGGGCCACAACGCCCTTCTAATGCTTGAAATTTTCATGTTTTGTGACAAAATTTATCTCCAAAAAATGATAAACGTGTGAGATTTCATTATTGAAAAATTTAACCTGATAAAAAAAAAAAAAAACTTTTATTTTTGTTGATACATTTGGAGCGTCTTATTCTGCAAAATTACCAATATTTTACTTCACAAAGTGACTGACGCTCATGCTTTTTTATTGTTGTTATTATAATTATTTATTTATTTATTTTTTAGCAGAAAAGGAGATTAGTGAGCCAGAGGTGAGGATGGTGAACGGCAAGCCGAAGAAAGTGAGAAAACCCCGAACCATTTATTCCAGCTTCCAGCTGGCCGCCCTGCAGAGGAGGTTCCAGAACACGCAGTACCTGGCGCTGCCGGAAAGAGCCGAGCTGGCTGCGTCGCTGGGGCTTACTCAAACACAGGTGGGTTTCATCTATTTGTTGAAAAGAAATCGCAAACTTGTGACATTTTAAATCAGATATTGTATTTATTTATTTTTCTCTAAATTTGTGCGTTTTTACGCACCGTGCGCCTTTATGGAGCCCGATGTGCCAAATGCGTAAAAATACTAAATCTGTCTTTTTTTTTTCTTTTTTGCATTTTCAAGGTGAAAATTTGGTTCCAGAACAGAAGATCAAAAATGAAGAAGATCATGAAAAACGGCGAGCTTCCCCCGGAGCACAGCCCCAGCTCCAGCGACCCCATGGCCTGCAATTCCCCACAATCCCCGGCTGTTTGGGACACGCAGGGCCCCTCCAGGTCGCACAACCTGCAGCCACAAAACCTCAACACAGCGCCTTCTAATTTTTTGGAAAGCACGGGCTCGTGGTATACTCCCGCCGGCGCCTCAATGACTTCTCATCTGCAGACCCATAATTCGATACAGCACTCGTTGGCTCTCGGAGCTGGGACGTTATATTGAAAAACAAAAAATAAATAGTGGAGGAAATCCCGTTGTTCATTTCAAATAATCCCCACCTCCTTCTTTTGGACTTGTGTTCACATTTCAGAGGAATATGCAATGTATTTGATGACAGTCATAGAGGAAACGTGTAAAATGTGTAAATGTGTGCATGTAATTTATTGCATTTTGGAAGTCTATTAAACGTTTAAATGGACAATGCTTTGAAAGTTTTCGACTCCTTCAGTGTCTTTGCTGCTCAGAAAACGGAACACTGAGACAGATCAGTGATGCTCCCGCGCCTCATGTTGGTTGTAAATCACAGCTGATGTCAGTCTTTATATCATTTTGTTTTTCTTTATTCCCACTTTTGTGAGGCTTGCTGCTGATTTTTGCTGAACAAACAAAAAAAAAAAAATCAACTGTTTTCTTTTTATTCAGTTTTATCTCATTTAATCAAGGTGAAACAAATGTTTTGAAAAAGAAAATGCATTTACAGATGTGAATACATTTTAGAAAATAAAATAAGGGCAGATGTTCTGCGTTTCTCACAAGAATGTGGCACTTTATTCAAGTTAATAATAACACTTTTAAGAAAAACAGATTGATGTTACTCCTATGTTGTTAAAAATATTATTACTAGTAGTGGTATTGATTGCTTATAATATTTTTTATCATTTTTAAAAAATAAATTCCTGTGATTTTGACGCTTTAAGGCTTGTCTCCACAAGAAAAAAAGCCTGCTTTTCACTGCAGACAGCAGTCTGCAGTCGCTCTCGCTCTGCCTCCCCTACAATTAGCAGCTTTGAATGGCAGAAAGAGGCGAGGGGGGGCGGCACGCACATCTGAGACAATCCGCATTCCTGTGGGGGTAGACCGGCTCCACGGCTCTGGCGCGCTCCTGCGGCCTCATCCCACCTTCCAGGTAAATTGAAAAAGAAAAGAGGCAGAGAAAGAAAGGATGCGCGCGCGCCTGTTTTTCCCTTTGTGTTTGTGACGTTTTGAACGGCGCGTTACCACTTCATAAAAAGGGGCAAGGGATCTGAAACTATAATTGAATATGCCAAAAAAAGGAGAGAATATATTCGAGCATAAAACAATGCGTTTGTGCGTAAAAGTATTTGCGAAACACGCAGGTTCAGTCACGCTGACCCATGTCACCATTTCCACCTGACAGAGTGGCCCCTCTGCGCGCATGCGGACGGACGTGTACACCCCCCCCCCCCCCATCTCCTTTTGTTGTCGTCAGCCAATTTCTGCTGCAGTGTAAACTCCAGCCCCGTCATTACAATGCGCGAGCAGGTCACCCCAGAAATTTACATCTCATGCGTAAACGATTTAAAACATTTGTTTGCTACTATATGTCTCCCTCCATCCCTCCTCATGACTACACACACACACACACTGATAGTGCCATTATATTGAGAGAGCCCCCCGTTCATTCCAACCGAACATTTTCCACTCAGCTAGTTTTCTCCCCGTTTTTGCAAATCGAGTCTAAATAATGACGGTTAGCTTTACTGGACAGCTTCAACTGTAACACTCCACAATAATTATTCTCCAGGATTAGGGCCTCCATTATCATAATCTGGACATTGACAATTACCTATAATTTGCAAAGATGCGCTCGGTTCTTGATTGCAGAGGGCTTTTTTTTTTTTTTCCAAAGCTCGCCATCACTAAACAGTGACAGTAATAACAGCTAATTTTGCAGGCAATATATAAGAGCTTACCGCGGTGTGCAAACACTTTCCCACCTGGATTTGCTTATTTAACCACCAGCAAGAAAGCCGTGCGCGCTGGCGCTTCTTGGTGCTGGAGAAGCAGAGGAAAAGGTAAGCACGAGACGGGCATTTGGAACATTTTAGAGGCTTTGGTTGGACTTTTCTGGTATGAGGGTTTAGATAAAGTAGATGTTCCCTGGAGATATTGTAAATTAAAATATATAGTAATTTGGTCGAATAATTTTATGTTAGAACTGCAGGAAGTGATGCGTAAATCTTGAAATGACGGGAAATGTTTATCCTTTCCTGCAACCACACACCCTATCTATCTATCTATCTATCTATCTATCTATCTATCTATCTATCTATCTATCTATCTATCTATCTATCTATCTATGCGTTTTTCTATCAAATTGGGAACTTTTTATCTAGACGCATCAAAGATTTCTTCAGTTCTCTTTTCTTCATCATGTTTACTCCTGTTTGGGGCTCCTTAAAAAGATAACCCCCGCCCCCTCACCCCCACCCAGCCTGACAGGGGCCCCCAGGTAGCAGGGCTGAATGTACACCAGTGGGACACCCGCGACTTGACAGCTGCATGACGCCCCCCACCCTTCTTTTTCCTCTTTTTTCTATCTCTCTCTCCAGCGTCATTTCATTTCAGCTAATATCCCGCGCGCTCAGTCTTCTAAGCAATTTGTGTATGAATAAGGGAATAATTTCTCCTTTTGTTCCATCTGTGCTACCTCAAATCCAAATAAAGATGCCTTTTAGTATTAAAAGTGGTAGAAAATTACAGGTAATTATCTTTGACGGTAAAAACGCTGTAATCAGCGGGCTACATCAAAAAATTACCCTAATTATGCCTGCATTTATGAGAATGGGGAAGGGGGAAAAAAGGCTCACTTGGATAAAAACCCCTCAAATTGTCCCAAATATCTCCTTCATATTGAACACCACTGCAGCTGGCTGCTTTGTTCAGCATCGATCCCGCGGAGCTTGGCATTTAACCGCCCGCATTAGGACGGAGAGAAGGGAGAAAACATTTTGTCAATACTTCTAATAGCTGAGGGTGAAATGACAAGATAAGCTGGACCTGGAGCAAATGTCTTCCGAGGTGAATGGAGACAGGGTAAGTTGATTTCCTCTGCATGGTCTTCATTTGATAAATCTATACAGGCCAAATGGAAGAGATCTTCATCACCCACTGGGTTTATTTGAAATGTTTCATACAAACTGGCTTCCATTGAGCACTGTGTCATCAATTTATGCATCACATTGTCTGATATAAGCTTGTATTGAAGTTGGCCCGCTCTGATGTGATGTTGGCCCAATAAGAAGCCTAAAAAAGGCTTGAAAAATGAATACGGTTGAGGGGGGAAATCATGCAACAAGCAGGCGCGTGTTTGAGGCACGGTTTACTCAATCTGACAAAACATAAAAAGTGTATTTACAGCTAAAATCGCAGATCATATTTACAGACAGATCATATTCTTGCATGTCGGAGAGGAAAAAAAAAAGATAAAAGGCAGTCAGGTGCCCAAAAGGTAACCAGAGCGCACGGGGAGCATTACGCAGTCTTTGCTCCAAAACGTCAGTGTTAATATTTGGTATATTAATGTTCAGATGTTGACATGAATGAAAGCTTAACAGATGTGAGCCCACGGGACAGCCATCAATTAAAAAATGTCAAAAAAGGGGGGGAGGGGAGGGGGGGTTAAGTCCTCTCGATTGTAGCTGATCCTGCAGCAGAGCAGCAGGAGCGCGCGCATCGCTCCTGCAGCATCCAGTCTCTGCATGCGCTCAGTCAACGTTTGCAGCTTGTAACAGGAGGCCTCTTGAGCATTCTGCCTATCTCTGCATTGAGTCTTGATGTGGGGACGAATACCAGTGAGAGTACCCGGGCATGTAGCTGTTGGCTGGCATGTTTACTCCTTTGGAAGAGGCCGAGACGTCCCAAATTGGGGGGATTGTCGGCGAGCGCGGGGACAGAGACATGGAGCCCTGGATGGGGTCACTCTCGTGGGGGTTGCCCCCTTGCTTTAGCAGCTTCTTGAACTTTGATCTTTTATTCTGGAACCAAATCTTTACCTACAGAAAAGAGCAGGACGATTGGTCAAATTTGGATGAAATAAAAATGAAATAAATAAATAAATACGCACTAAAGTCGAATGCAATTAATATTTCTATCGGTTAAATTGATGATAAATGAAGGAGAGCAAGGGAGGACATGCCTCTACCTACATACCTGCGTTTGGGTCAGTCCCAGAGAGGCTGCCAGCTCGGCGCGCTCCGGTAAAGCGAGGTACTGTGTTTGCTGGAAACGATGGTTCAGTGCTTGAAGCTGCAAACTGGAATAAATTGTCCGTGGTTTGCGGATTTTCTTGCCTTTTCCGTTAAAACGAATCTCCCCGTTTTCGATCACTGTCGTTTTCTGCTGCTCTGCAACAAAAACAAACAAGGTTATTCATCATACGCCGCGCGTAAAGCCAAGCTGCGCTCTTTCATTTCTTTTTTTGCGCGCGAGCGAACAGCAACGTGTCAATCTGAGCGAAAATCTGTGTGTGAGAAGAATCTGAGAAAAATAGAAAGATAAAAAAAATAAAAATAAAGCGTGGAAATGTTGAATCATTTCAAGCATTTCCAGCCCCGTGGCGGCTACAGTCCTCTTACGTTGTCATATTTCGAATATTGCCGGTAATGATATGTCAATTAAATGCTAATTACAACATTCAAGGCGCGCGGCTGCCTAATTTTCAGGAGTAGTTGGTGAGGATTGCACGGTAGAGACGATCACATATCGGTTTTTTGTGTACAAGTATCAGGGTTGCTAAACAGTAAGGCTATTAAAAAAAGAAGGCTGGATTTCCAAACATCCGGTGCCATTTACGCACGCTTTTGTCCAGCGTTTGTGACGATCACTTCCAAATCTGAGGCGGTTGTGCGGCGACTTGGACATGACAGCAATGTTGGCAAAGAGAAAGCTTTGATCCGCTGGTGCCGGTGGATGCATGGACGCGCAAAATGGGGTTCCTTACCTGCGCCATCTAACCTTGTCTGTCCGCCCGTGTTGTTGTGATAGGATGGCAAGTAGGGGCTGTGGTGCGGATGGCTCACGTAAGGGTAGGGTAACGACCTGTTGTAGGAGTTGCTCCCGGAATAGGGGCTGTTGTCGTGCTGGTGGTGCGCGTGTGAGCCGGAGTGGAGACAGTGCAGCGGGTAGTGGCCGCCGGCCATCGACGGGGAGCTCTGCTGTGAGTGCGACTGCTGCCCAAACTCCATGAAGGCAGACTTAGAGGAGTCCTGAGTCTCCAGACCGTCAGCCATCGTAGTCATGGTCATCATCGAATTTTCCTGCCTTGAGAGCACTCACCCCCCTCTCTCTCAAGACCAAATCGGGCTCCTCTCTCTCGCTGTGCTCTTGTCTCTCCCCCTCTCCTCCGCGAGCAGATGTTCTCCTGTTAACACACG
This sequence comes from Oryzias javanicus, assembly GCA_003999625.1. Taxonomy (NCBI): domain Eukaryota; kingdom Metazoa; phylum Chordata; class Actinopteri; order Beloniformes; family Adrianichthyidae; genus Oryzias; species Oryzias javanicus. The sequence goes on from CM012447.1 coordinate 22,114,518, forward strand.
ATTTTTTCCCAGACGCGTCTTTAATCCCCACCTCCCCTCCACCTTGTCCCGCGATATTCTCACGCAGAATCTTGGAAGGTAGGCATAAGTTAAGGGAGTGTTTTTAAGGTAGATTCTGTTAAAATTGAGCCCTTGCTTCTAGACTTGATGCAGACACTACAAGTAAAATGGTTTGTCTCCAAAGGGCAGTGCCTGCCGATTGGTCATCCAGGCCAACGTCATCAGAGCGCTACGTTTCACGGAGACTTGAGCTGGAGTTAACCCACCTAACCAGCTCCCACCACAACTACAGGGGGAAATAATATGTAGTGGGAAATACGCCTAATTCCTACAGACAAGCTTCGCGCGTAAAACCAGGTCTTTTGGAGGTGCCTGTTTTTTTCTATATCACTAAACTCCAAATTACCCACGATGCGCAACACGGTGACTGAGACTGATGAGCCAGCAGTCTTTTTTTTCTCCCCCCGCAGGCTTCAAGGAAGTAATTACACAGAGGAGCCTAAACATTAGAGAAAAATCTACACAAAGATTAAGCTCCAATTTTTTTTTTTTTTTTTACAGAATTTGGGGGAAAACTACATTTATTGGCTCATTATTGTGCGTAAAATCTAGAATCAAAAACAAAACTGAATCTATTTATTTTGTGTCATTTTATCTAATTGAATTATGTAAATTTTTAAAAAAGAATTTGATCTGACTTAATGAGAGGGACCCTCCCCCAGCTACCCAAAAAGTAACATATATCATAAGTAGGGTTGATTGACCATATGATTAAAAGATCTTCAGACAATTCATAACACCGTGCGCCTGACACAACAACATGCCTTAAGGACAATAGGTTATTTTGCAGGAAAAAGGGGGGGACCCCAGCTAAAATGACACTGTCTTTCATCCGCGCTGCTCGAGGCCTCCATATATGTGTAAATTACCCCGTTTGCGAGAAATGTTCGATTCCGAAAATAAAATCTCAATTTCACCCCTTTAACTCTTACTTTTTTTTTGCTGCATTTGGAGTTTTTACGCCTCAAAAAAAGGATGTGCGTTGGAAAATAATTATGGCTGCAATCAAGTTACTGTGAAAACCTATTTGATTAGCGGCCACACTTTACTCAAATTGCAGCTATAAAATCAAGAACAATTCGCCTGTAATTATTATGGACTGGATTTTATTTTGGGAGGGTGGAATAAAAGTGGATATAGCATAAATTATCCCATAATTATACACCAGTGTGGCCTCAATTATCCTCTTATCAAAAATGGTTGTCTAAATGCAGCGTTTAGTTTCAATTTTCTCCTTTTCTGAAACAAGAACTTGGTACCTTGCTATTATCGTCAGCTTACGGTTGTTATTTACTTTGTGGGATTTAAAAGTGCACAACCCAGCAGGATAATCATTTTACAGCAGCGGACCCGGAGAGGAGCACTGAGGCGGGGATGAGAGCAGAAGACTCACAGACGGATTGGTTCTCGCGCGCTAGATTTTTTATTTGGGAATATAGTTTCTGGAGAGCAAAGGAGGTAAGAGTTTGATTTTATTGCCTCGTGTTTGAAAGCTCGCAGTGGCCTTGCATGAGTCTAGACACCTCGGTCACCCTTCAGTGATCTATCACAGTGGCCAGTTCCCATGCATGCCCGCGTTCCACTTGGACACGCAGCGGAGAAACCGGATCCTTTACCTTTTCTAATCGCCTTTGAGCGCCACTACAAAGACATACATGCTTTGCAGGGATTCTGGCCGTTTCCCTGCGGGCTTTCAAACCCCGCGGAGGGGCTCGATTAAGCGATACATCCTCCTCTTTATTTTTTTTCTTCTTCTTTTTTTTGCGTGCGCCACAAGTTGCGGGACGGAGGGTGCAGAAGGACGAGGAGAGGGGCGTGTTGGTGGTTCTTTTGCGCGCAGGCATCAACGGACAAGTGTTGAAAGGAGGGATTTGCTTTAAAATGATGAGTTAAAAAAAGCATATTGTTGGAAAACAATTCAAAAAATTAAACCTAAAAATGTTATTAAAGATTTAAAAATACATTTTCGTGTGAAAATTAAGTATTTCCTAAAGCTCTGACCAATAATCTCACATTCTATTAGTTCATAACCTCATTCCGAGAAGAACTCATTTTACATTTGGGATCGTCCAAATGTCAATCACAAAATGAACAGTTGCAAATCCAGAAATCACTTTGTCCCTAAGTAGATGATTGACCTTCAGCTCAATCAATGGCTGTGGTGGTTTAACAGAAGTGGTCTTTATTTCCAGCTGTCTTATAAACGCTGATGAATGACTCTCTAAAATCACTCCAGCGTCCCACCGCTGGGGCCGCGTGGGTCCGGGGTTTCCCCTGAAAACGAAGAATATTCTGCATTTAATTTACAGATGCAAGTTGACAAATAAAAAGGAATAATCTTCATTACATCACATATTCTGATGCATTCGTTCAGGCTAAAATATACTTGATTTTCAGTGTCTCATTTCTGTTCTTCGTGTGTTGACATTTTCTTGATGTTCAGGTGTTAACCACTTCTTCGGATTTTCTGAGGTTGACTCTGCAGGTATAAGCAGAAGTTCTGAGCAACGTGTCCGCCTTCCTCGCTTTTTACTGCCTCTTTTGTCAGGCGTCGTCTGCTCTCTGATTTAGCCGTTTCTAGAAGAACGAGGTCAACAAAATCACCCAAATAGTCTAGCAAAAATCACAATTTGCTCTCTGTTTAACAAAGACAAAACCATGAAAAAAGCTCCATCAAAATCCATCTAAAGAAATGATGGCGCTGCGCCTTTACGCGCACAAATTGCGCATAGCTTCCTAATGTACATCCAGTCGTGTCGAGCTGATGGGATTTGCAAAAGCGTGTAACTACACCAAGATGAATTATTCTGGGTTTGTCATAAAGAAAGTCCATGCGCTCCCAGGCTGGGGGTGTTTACAATGAGCTTTGCATGATAAATCAGCGCATTATGCCCCCTCGTAAAAAGCGACATTGGCATATGCATGGACCCCAGGTGCAGAGGAAAGGGCCTTCAGATGGACCCGCAGTAGTGTGGTGCTAGAGCAGCTAAATGACCATAAACAAGCAGAGCTGAGCAGGGTGAGTCTTCACAGCCTCTCGTGGACTAATGGATTTAATTTGTTGCAGCTGAAGCCGCGCTGGTCCATCTCGAGGCTCCTGGCTTAATTAGGACTGCTTGTTTCTCTTGTCGCCCTTTTTTTATTGGCTGTAGCCACACCTGACCTATAAGACACCGCATCCCCTTCTAGTGTCACGTGGTGATCCTTAAAAGAGGACAAACGCAGGAGAGATGCACGGAACAATGTCAGCATGCAGGGAGAAGATAAATGCTCTGGACATTTGTTGTGCACCATTACGCGCATATTATTTTGGTTTTATTAGAACTCTGTCCAAAACTCAATCATTTTGCGCACAATCACAAAATGGGAAAAAAAAAATGTGAATCAGAATTTGTGACTATATATCTCCAGAGAGGGCCAGGGTTCAGCACAGGTCCCCTCTTTTCCTCTTTCGACTTAATACGCAGCATTATTAGGTCTGACAGCACAGTGGTCGGTCTTGAAGGAGAGGATTTGGTCGGTAGATGACAGACAGGAAGGCCAGCAATCACCCCCCCCCCTCCACTTTTTTTTTTTTTTTTTTTATCAGAATGTACTGTTCGATGCCGTTTATCCCTGATGATAGAAAATTGCTCTGTTGCCAGGACGCTACCGCCCAAATAGAGGGCAGGAGCAACATTTCCATTTTCCAGTTTGAAAGTCATTGAAACGAATTAGTAAAAAAATACAAAAAAAGGAGTAAACTGAAAAAAATGTACCACTAAACAAAAGAGGACAAACAAATACACTGAAATCCGCCCTTCTCTGGTTATCCTTATTATTATGTTTAAGCTTTATCCTCAACAGTCGAGTCCAAAGCCCGGGCCTTTACTTCAAAGACAATCATTTATTTCCCCAGACCTCCAGGAATAATTAGAGCAGCATTTTCATCTGAGAGGAAGAGAAAGAGGGATGGAGGGAAGGAAAGAAAGAAAGAGCGAGAGCGGGGGTGGTGAGGTGGTGTGTCAGAAATCAAGAGAGAATACTTGACGACGAGGAGCATTAAGCAAACTCGTGAAATGTTTAACCATTCGGCACAAATGAACAGATAGCTGTCACAGCGGGGAAAAGAGCAGAGCATCACAGAGAGGAGTTTACTGCCATCAGCACCAGCCGTAACCACGGTAACAGGTTAAACATCGGGTTCATCAATAGAGCACGGAAAATTAAATATTGTCCTGGACTTTTAATGATTTGAAAGCATTTAAAAAAGTTACCACCAAAATCAAAATACAATAAAATGTATTTATGGTTGTGTTATTTTATAAAACAAACACAAAACGCAGATTTTATGATTCCTTTTATCTTTATTTTTACATTTTCCGTATATTTTCTGGTCTCCATGAGGCCCTCACAGCCTAAATAAATCAAAGCATCCTGCATAACATGTGTTTTATACGTTAAAAAATATATACTATTCTGCAATTTAATTTTTAAGATAAAAAATGAAAAAATGGAGAGTCAAATTTCAGCGCAAAAATGCGCAAATTTTTTGCGCAAACTCTTACAATGCACGCCGCTCCTGCAGCACACAGTGGTCAAGGCCACCTGCAAAGTAAAAAAAAAAGGCTGAAATTTAAGAGCTCAGGGTGAAATGAAGTGGAAGGAAAGCGAGGAGAAAGGTGCAGTCACACCTGTGCGTCTTTCCCACGCGCTGCCGCACGCCTCAGGAGCTGATCAGGTGCTTGTTGCGCACCTTTGTGCCGCACCTTGAGGAGAATTCTGCCTGAAAATGAGGCTCAAACCATTTGTTTTTACAGGAAAATTCACTACATTCATTTTTTTGTCATTACTTCTTTCTCAAGGATGCCAAATAAACTTAAAAAAAGCATCAGGTCCCAAAATATATATTATTTTTTGAAAATATTATTTAAAACTAGCTGTTTTTTTTCAAATTAACACCTAAATATAAATAAAATGTTCATAATTCTCATAAAATTCAGTGAGTAAATCATAATTTTTAATCTTATATAAAATCCAAAATAATGCCACATTTAAATGAAATTTAAAGTCAGTTATTATTATAAAGCAGCTGCCTTGAGATTTTGTGCAGCAGCAGATCCTTCCTCTAATAATCCCAATTAATAGTATACATCTATTTTTATTTGGCTTTAATACTGTAGGCCTTCATCTTTTAATACTTCTTCATGTTTTAAGTCATTCTGGTGAGGTAAAGGTGAATGCTGACACCACCACCACCCTTGAAAATGCATTAGGCCTCACTCCATCAAAGAGGATGATTAACAGAGGACCCCTGAGCTTTAATCTACTGCAAAAAATCATTACAAAAGGCCCACAATATTGTGCAGGCCCTGCAGCTTATTTAAATATTCACAAAGGTGCATGTATTTGTTTGAATATTTAGAGTGCACCAGAGAGCTAATATTTTCATTGCAAATCTATTTAACAGTTGAATTGTTTATTGTGTGAAATGTTTGCTTTAAATTAATGCCACTTGTTAGCTCAGATTTATTAATTATAGCATCTCAAAGAGGAAATAATAATAATGAAGTTGTCCTTTTTTAGAAATTTTATTTAGGATTCAAAGTAGAATTTTTTTTACTGATATAAAACTAAAATATGATTTTTTTTGTAAAGTTTGTCATGATTTATGTGAGAAAACTATAAAAAAAAAAAGCAAATTTGACACTCATAATAACTCATGTCCTTTTCTCTTTGTCCCCCATGATTCTTCCTCCTCATCTTCATCCCCTTCTCCCCCCGCCACAACCCTAACCCCAAACTCTCTGGCTCCCACTTCTTCGTCTCACCCCCTCCCCACCCATTAGGTACACCTCCATCCCCTCTTGGCAGCTCCATCTCCTGCTCCCCCCCGTCTCCTCTCTCCGTTGGTTGGTTTCCACAGCTGTGGTGAGTGAGGGGCAGATGACCGGAGAATTGGCCCCTGGGAGAGCGCTGAGCCATCCTGGTGCTATTAGGCTCGTGGCTAATAATAGGTGTTTCAGACCGGGGGAAGATCAATCAGGGGGGGAATCGTGGGGAATGTTCTGAGCAGTGCTTTTTACACATCGGCCCAGATGGATGAAATTACACTTGTCAGTTTTTAGTTGCATTACTCCCAAATTGGTTGTCTACTCTTTTTTTTTTTCCTCATCTCCCTCCCTCAGACCCTCTCCTCTCTTTTCTCTCACTTTGCCCCCATTCATGTGTCAGTGGCCTGTTAAAAGGATTCTTTGGTGAAATCCCTGTCATTTTTGTCTTTTCCCTGTTTAGCCCTCAGCCAGCAACTTTATTGCCGGCTTGCATGCACTTAGGAGAAAGTCTTAGAGGCTGGCTCAATTTTCATGTTAACTGGGAGTTGCAGCTGACATTCTGTATGTGTTCTGTGTGCATAATGAAGCTCGCTGGTTTGTTATTGTCAAACGTTGAGAGAAAGGCTGGAGAAAGTGGTGGATCCTCAGAGGAAAACACTACATGATGCACTGGTTAAAGCAGTAATCACTCTCTACGATGATACAGCCCGTACTATTGTGAAATACTGAGGACTACTTAGCCACTACTGTGTGCTTTCTGCCATTATCACTATAGCATCATTAAGGAACCACAACCTAATTGTTGATTAATGAGTGACTACTTACACGTAATGTTAACTGGTTTTAATTGACACAAATAAATCTGAGTTTATTCTTATTTTTTGTGTAATAATTTCCTGAACTTAGTTCTTCCAAAGTGTTTCATTCGAAGTGTTGGTTCTGAATTAATTGTTTTTTACTGTAAATTCCTGTTGTTGAAAACTGTAGGGTTTTATATGTGAAAATAAAGTCAATAAAGCTACAAATGACCCCCAGACGATAAAACAAGGAGATTGAAGAATACACTTTTTAAATAATTATTTGCTAATTTTCTAAGTTTTTTGTTTTGTTAAAAGGCTTGTTTTTTCTGTTTCCAAAATTTGTTTTAAATTTATATTTTTTGATTGAAAATAATGCTTTTAAAGTGTACCATAGTGTTTGGAAAAATTTAATAAAATCTATTTTTTTGCAATATTTTGTGCAGTTTTACCTAACATTACTATAAACCTCTCTGTGTAAGATTTGTAAATATGCAATACATTTATTCATTTATGAAATGTCCATACTAATACCACTCTAATATTTCTATCTGTAATGTTGACATTTTCCCTCTTCTCTTCTCTTCTCTTCTCTTCTCTTCTCTTCTCTTCTCTCTTCTCTTCTTCTCTTCTATTTCTCTCTTCTCTCTCTTCCTTCTCTTCTCTTCTCTTCTCTTCTCTTCTATTCTCTTCTCTTCTCTTCTCTTCAGCACTTCTTTAAATTTAGAATCATCTTGAATGAAAAAAAACATTTTTAATGTTTTTTTTTTTACTTAATAGAAGATAAATCCAGGCCTGAAAGAGTTACGTGTTCACTTTTAAACATTTTAAAAATAATTGTTGCTAAATTTACTGAATTTTGTGTTGAAAAAAAATAAAATTAGCACAATTCTTTGGTTGTTTAAACAAAAAATGTACAAATAAATCAATAAAACGTTTCTACCAACACCATTGCATTTGAAGGTGATGCTTGGGGGGTTGGGAGGGTGTTTTGTGTGGCCGTGCAGCATATCATCCAAACCTTCCAAGCTCCTGATGTGTTGGATGATAAACAGTTGCAGAGGCAGCTGTAAAGGTGACAATGGCGGCTGATTCCATTCACTGATTTCCTGTCGTCACTAACCAAACTTAAATATTTAACCTCTTTTTTTTCTTCTTGAAGTTTCAAAATGATTGTTTTTTTTTGTCTTCAAAACCAACATCCACAACCTGCCATCAGAAATCTATGGGTAAGGTAATCACAGTGTGCTAAATAAGCAGTGGGAATCAATACAGTCCCCAGATGTTGGGGTCTCCCGGTCCCTCCGTGCAGAGATGTTCCTCAGTGTCTGATTGCACGGGGGAGACGGCTGGAAACAGAAAGGCTCCTTTGACTGAAAGCGTGGTGACCATGGGGGAGGAAACCGAGCCCTCTGTGAGAGAAAGAGTCTCCTTAGCAACGGCAAGAAAATTAACATTGACATCCTGACTTCCCGGCAAAACTCCTCTCAGGGCTTCTGCTGGATATTTCCATGAGGAGAGTATTAAAAAAAAAAAAAAGTTCAAATGCTGATATGAAGGCACACACTCCCTGCTTGTCTTCCATTTATATTGAAATGAGCTCTCCTCTCTTCTCTGTTTGTGTGCAGTGAATACAGAGAGGCCCAATATATGTATTTTGCTCATTTTACTGTGTGCGCTGTTTCCGCGCCTCTCCTCTGTAACTCTGTGTTTGCCTCCTGCTGCGGTAAACACAACACAGCCATGATAGCGCATGCATTTCAGAGAGCTCAAAACACTGCAGAGGAGCCGAAACATTCTCCGTTTCTTCCCCTCCCTTTCAGCCGAGGCATTCAGCTCCCATGACTGCAAACATGCATAATGACAGCATCTCCCGGGGGCCAGCGGAGGTACCCCACTGATGCCGAGACACTCTATCCTGTCGTCACATCGGCAGTGCAAGCCGGAGCCTGGTGAGCTTTGGCACGGCGCTACCAGAAGCTGGGCTGGCAGTTTTTCATTTATTTTTTTTCTCTGTTAATAAAATGAAGTGCAAATTGGACCAGGCTTTTTGGAGCAGCTCACTGCTTCCTCCCATTACGAGGCCAGGGCGAGCGCCATGGAAGCATAAGCGTGAATACATTATAAAGTAATGAGGAAACATCCAGGAGAGGGTCATGGGGGGCCTCGAGCTGCTCCAGGTCCCTTCCGAAGAGCTTTCAGTGTGCTCCGCAATGGATTAGTCATTCACGTTTGAAGAGCCAGCGAGAGGTGGAGTTCAACAACATTACACATAGCAACAGTTGCTAAGAGTTGCAGCCAGGGAGGCCCGCTCATTTGTATGTACAGTTGCTGCGGAGCGGAAATATAGGTGAAAAAGGATGGAGCTGTTTTTTTTTTTTTGTGTCACTGATGATGACGGTGACATTTCCAACAATGCAGAATAATATTCTCCAACACAGAGAAAGTGGTTGGATCCATGGAGAATAAAGTAATCATATCAAAGCACCATGAGAGAGACGAAATGTCACTGATATTTGTCAAAATTACATCCGTGGATACGGCTGGATTAGAAACTCCTGCTGCTTGCTGGAAAATCAACGCCAACAGGAATGATTGCAGCGGCTCACATGGGAGTGACAGGCTGCATCACACACAGGCGCTGTGCATTCCTGGAGGGCGGGACAGGTGGGTGGCAGCCGGATGGATGGATGGAGCTCGACGCTTTCCACTCACTCTCAGTGTAAAACGCCCTCCATCGATGATGAGGCCACGGCGAGTCACCTGATGGATGGAACGCCATGGCAACGACCCACACCTGGCAAGAGTTCATTCCATCTCTACGGTGGCCCTAAAGGGCAAATCACATCAAAACATCACTTAAGGCAAAAATATTGCAACATTTAATAAAGAAAAGCAAATAATAATAAAAAGTTCCATTACAGAAATTAAGACACAATTCCAGAAACAAAACAAAATTTAAAAAAAATGAGACAAAATCAAAATGAAATGTTTCCAAAAACACGTGACGTCACACACGTGCAGAGTTACTTCTGGTTTACTGGTTTAGAGTGCTGTTTACAGCAATTTTACATAAATAATAAAAGGTAACCTAACCAATTGTAACAGAAATTTGTACAAAGTTTATTTTTATAAAATAATTTTTAGCTGGTTGTATTCCTTTTCTCCTCTTAGATTCATAAATCAAAGCACAAATGTCAGTATTCCTGCCTGCAGAATGTTCCACAGCTGCTGAAAATTGTATGTATGAATTTTAAGCGAGTCGTGGATTATTTCTCTCTGACAACCTGATCATAGTTAGATGAAGGTTACAGGTACTTCAGTGAATTCTGCTTGTTTGATTATAAAGGTAATTAAGATTTTTTTCTTCTAATCTATGCTAACGCGAGCCTTCCACGACGGGGATGAGACGTACAGCAGCAGAAGATCTTTTCTGCCCGGTTACAGTTGGTTACATTTCCGTGTTCACTAAATCACTAAAAACAGAGCTAAAGTCAGACAATTTCAACATGTCTTACAATGAAGAAAAACTAATAACTGTTGCGTTATTTTCTGATGAAGCTCCTCTTTGCTGTTGCTCATAACCATGTCTGATCCTTGCGGGATAATAAAGGTAAACAAGGTTGAAAACAATTTGAAACCATCAAGAATATATCTAAGGAAATAATTCTTCGCACTTAATTATCTAAATGCTTATGGCCAGAGTTGAACTTTTGTTTTGGCTGCTCTTATTTTGAAGGCTGAAAATATGTGGTTTCTAAGGCTGGGTTGAAAAAAAAATCCATTGATCGATTTAAATCGATTTAAGCTTAATGGATCAATAATCGATTCACAAAATTATTAATCGATTTAGCACATAAAGCTAAAGTCTGCTAGCTTGATGCTAACATTCAATGGAATTTCCCATAGGACGGCTAATACTAACGGTGGGTCGACCTAAACATACAGTACTAACTAAACGAGGATTTTTATAAACACACAGGTATTAATTATATTTTTTAAAGTAACTCTCTAAAACACAGTTTTTTTTCCTTACACTGTTGTCTTCTTCTTGAATAATGTGTACTTCTATAGCGCGATCGCCACCTAGTGGCCAAATTGAAATGCCCTCTAGGAGAAGCAGAACAATGCTTACAATGTTAATGATCTGAACATTTGTTAGAATTTCTGCTTTTCAGAATCCATGTACACTGTATGATATCAAAAATCTAATTATTTCACTAAAAAAATGTATAATATGTAAACTGTTTCAGATTAATGTCAATATATCATAATTATAAAGATTATTCATGTGTTTCTAAACAAATGTGTATAAATGTGTAATCTCAAAATTGAATTGAATCGAAGAATCAAAAGAATTGCCAAAAATCAGAATCAAATCAATTCAGGCTCTTGTGAATCGAGTCGAATCGTTTCTGGAAATTATAACCGATACCCAGCCCTAGTGGATTCATAAAGTTTTTGCTGTGTTGAATGGTAAGCGTTCCTATTTTTACCATTACCCCGAAAAACAACAAATACATCTTACATACATCAACTAAATAAAGGCTTAGGTCCAGTTGAAGCGTAGCCAAAATGCAGCAATGTGCGTCTTGACTGCATCTATTAAATGTGGCCAACAAGAATTTCCATCAGTTTTTGTGCTGATTGGACTAAAAATACATTTAAATAACACCAAGCAAAATAGAACCCGTTAAAATAATGTCTGCTCTATTGAAAGGTCTTTTCAATAGAACCTTTAATATTTAAGGATTATTCACATTTGTATTTAGATTTGTGAACAATCTAAGAAAGAAAATGAAAATACAGTTTAGCAGGATATTCATAAAATAAATATTAGACATTTTTCTTTTGAAATTGGTAAGGTTAGGTTACCTTTTACTTAAAATTGTGTCAAACAGCATTCAGTTGTCAGTTTTGTCGTTCCAAACCCGAACACTGGAAATCACTTTAAACATGATTGTTTGACGTCACCATGAAAATGGTCTATTTACAGAAATCAAAATAAAGTGTTGAAAAACGGAAAACAATAAGAAAACGGTAAAGGAAGGTACCATGTGACATCACTGATTGGACGACGATGTTGGATTTCTGTTTTTCAATGTCTGCTTCTTTATAAAAGTTTATGATTCATACAGAGCATGTCCAGAATCACTTCAATAGCTTTTGGTTGAAATGATGGACAAACGTCATGATCCAATCATTGATCTCCATGAGTTTCCTCTTCTGTTTCATCTTTTTTAACACTTCATTTTGATCTCTGGAAATGACTTTGACTTCTCAAATGTTTTTTCTTTTTACAGAAAAGAGAGGTATGGGACTTCACTGCGGATGACAACATCTAGCATCACATAACGTTTTGTTGAAATGATGGACAAATATCATCATCCATCAGCGATGTCCCACAGCACCGACCTTTTCTGCGTTCTTCTTCCGTCTTTTATTTTGGAATTGTTTCTGGAATTTTGTTTTAATTTCTAAGATGTAATGTTGCTTTTTATAGTTGGCTATTTGGTTTTATTTGTTTTTTTTTTTTTGTGATTTCTAACTTATTTTTTTGTGTTGAGTGATTTGTTTGAACTTCAGGGCCACCATACATCTTCCCTCTTGTTCCCTCTTTCCTCCTCAGACGCTGTTTCTCTTCAGACTGACTGAAAGCCCCTGTGAACAAACAGTGGGTGCACACCAGTCTAAATAAAGTGCTTTTGAGTTTTTGAGTTGTGGTCAAATATGTCTCCTTGTGCCCCCCCTACCCTTTACTCTTAACATTTTTGCACGAAAAAACTTTCTTTTCCATCTTCTTCAGCCCAGTGACCGCAGATGCTTTCATCCTCCCCTCACATTCACTAAAAAAGTAAAGAATGAAAGAACTTTTGGTGGCAAAAACAAAACCAACGTGTCTCTTTGTTATTTTTTAGCTCCAGCTTTTCAGCTGTTAAACCGCAGTGTTGAATGAATCCTCTGTCGAGAGCTTCAACTCAGCTGTGTTATCAATTAATCAAATTAATCAAGACTGGAGGAAGTTCTGCAGGATCCAGCCGACTGAGAGGCTGCATAAACGTTCAAGTGATGGAAACCCCACAAGTAATAATCACAAAGAACAAACACAGCAATGATGGAAGATCCTGCAGAGTTGCTCAAGGTTTGTCTGCGCTTACATTCAATTCAAGTATTTGCAATGTTAAAAAGGTATTTTAGCATTCATGGAATCAACAAGACTGACCTGGAAAGATGACTAATTCATTCATTTAATAATTGAAACTCTTACACTTGTTTGATCACTTGATAACTTGGTGCTAAATATTTTCTAAGTCCTTCATGAGAAACCTTTACCAATCAACTTCAAACGGTCTGAAATGTGCTCCTAAATAGATTCTGGAGGGACAATTTTCAGGTTTCCCCCTTGTAAAGTTTTTTCACTCATTTTGATGAAATTTTTTTTTTGCATACAACTTTTGAACGGAAGGTTGGAGAGACTTGGAAACTATGGAGTTAAATTGGTGCCAATATTATTTGGAACCCAAATAAAACAAATTGAAAAATTATTTAAAAAAGGAGAGTTTTATCACATACAATTTGCTTGTCCAAAGCACTGTTCTAACCTATTCAATGCACCATCTCATTGTGTTAATTATAGGCATCGAAAACGTTCTTATGCTTGGATAAAATGGCTAAAACATTAGTTTTTGATTGTGCTTAATGTTTCTTTTTTGCTCCTCCTCTTCTTTTTCATTTTTGTTTTTACAATTTTATATTACATTAATAAACTATTGAAAATATCAAAACAGATTAAATTTGTTACAGAAAAAAAAATCTCCTTTGCCTCTCTTAGTGTAATAAGTTTTAATAAGTTAAAAATAGACCATTCATTGATTCAGAAGCTTATTTAGTGCTATTCATGCAGAAAATATGAAATATGCACAACTAACACCATCCCAACTCGTCATATTTGGAGATATGGTTCACCGAAAACATCAAAAAATGATGCTTTGGGTGTCCCCAACACGTCGTTTTTTGACATGCTGACTGATCCAATTTAATCCTGGTTCCCCAACCTCTGGGCCATAAGATGGTACCAGTCAGAAGGTTGCTTGGTTCCGGGACAGAGATGCTCTTCAATGGTCCCCAACCCTCGGATGCGAACCAGACAAGTACCGGGTTAGGGTACCCATTACCACAAGGGTGTCAAACTCAATCGCACAAGGGGCCAAAATCCAAAACACACCTTAGGTCGCGGGCCGAACAGGATAAACATTTATTGAACGCTCTTAAAACTTTAAAAATGTAACCTTTTAACATATGTATGAAGTATATATATGGTATTACCTGCGAAAATGCTAGTGTGAATGCTGTAAGCTGAATTTGGCAGCTGAAGATGCTAATGCTGATAGCTGAAGATGCTCAAACTAATAGCTAAAAACACTGAAGTTAATAGCTGAAACCGCTAAAGCTGATAACCAGCTAAAATATTATCCAATTACCAAATTAGCCAAAAAAACTAAAGAAAAGCCAAAACAGCTAGCACGTAAATATTACCTTAACTACAAAACAGGCTAAAAAAAACCCTAAAAAGAACAGTCTAAATTAGCCAAAACAGCTAGCATGTAGCTGAAATATTTGCTAAACTCCAGCCTAAAAATTATAGTCCAAAAAGCTGTCCAAAAAACGTTTTTGTTTTTTTTTTTTTTACATTATCATGAATAATGAAAAGGCTGGAATATTGCCAGAATAAATAAATATAAACCTTAAAGACATTTCAAATTTTTACTCCCCATAAAAAATATATGTTGTCAAAATTATACAAATTAGAAATGAGCGCAAGATAACATCTGACCATTAATAACAATAAAATAAAATGATCTGGAGGGCCGGATATAATTACCTGGAGGACCGGATCTGGCCTTCGGGGTTTGACTTTGACACGTGCGGTACCACGTCCTGACGGGTTGGAGCCCTGTGGCTTAATGGAAAGAGCCAGCACGTCATAAAACGATGAGTTGGAGACACCCAAATAGTTAAAAAGTGACGTGGAGGGGGCCCGAACCTTAAGACAAGTTGGGAGTGAGAATGTGTAGCAACGAAAGACAAAAGAATAAACCTTCAGGTAACAAAAGTAGGAAAAAGCTAGAAGCTTGTAGAAGATGCACCCTTCAGACATATTTTCTGATTTAATGTCTGATTTAGAGAACTATTCCTGTTTTTTTAAAATGCTTCTGTAGTCGAGCATGACACCATCACCAAATTATTAATGCTCAGCTGCCAAAGCTATGGGAGGTATGGAATAAAGGGCTAAAAGAAAAAAAAAAGCCCCAAGAGGCTGAAAACTCATTGACAGAGTAGGGATTAGTAAAGCTATGTTTAAGTTCAGCAGGTGATCATGCTGCTCTCTCAATGATCATATTTATGCATGCATGCAAGGAGAAAAACACTGATTCCCAAGACAATTACAAAAGTACTGTAACAAACACGGCATGATCCAGAAAACAGAAACTTTTAATAACAAAAACAGCTTCAAAAGAACTTTGTCACAACAGAAATGAGTTTATTGTTGCTGTAACCATCAGTATAATATAATTCAGGCTGAGAGATAAAGATAATAGTGAAGGATTGAGGTCATAATGGCACATCTATAAAGTCTGTTTAGTGTCAGAGAGACGATCAACAATGCTGTGACATCACATGAGTTTAACATTAGACTGTCCACATGCAGAAACTTTTTACTGTAGAACAAACGTTCTCATAAACCGTCCTTTATGGGAGTAAACATTAGGCAGAACGACTTTTGTGGAAACTGGACAACCACGGTGCCGGGATAACTGGGAAAATTATCGTAGCTCACAAAGAAAGTCTGCTCTTTCACAAAGCTGAATGGATGGATGTGAAGGACAGGACAGGTGTGAAGTGGTCAAAACACCACAGCCAGAAACAACAGTCTTTGTGTTCACAAGAGGGAAGCAAACAAGAAATATCATGTACAATGAAGAGCTGGGAATGATACAGCAGACGGTTTGTTTTCAACATGGAGTTACTTCCATGCTAACAGTATCACCCACAACCCAGAAGCAAATTTCTAACAAGCTCCTGCTGCTCTTCAGAAAACGTTTTCAAAAAATACAGATTTTTAAAATGTATTCTTTAAGGAGTATAATCATAAATTAAAAACACCGCTAGGAAATGATGCAAATGTGTGGGATAAATAATAGGATAAAGTTTTTTTTTTTAAATGTATTAATTGTTATAAAATAACAAGACAGCTTTCTGTCTTGCTAACATCAGACAACTTCTTGGTACATAAATCTCAGGTATGGCTCTGGAAAGTGTTAAGAGATTAGCTGAATGGTCACAAGCTTCATTCAGCAAACTTTAATTGTGACATGAAACAAGATTTACCTCAAAGGTTGAACGATAACTTTGACTTAAGTTATAACAGATTCCGTGATGACAGATCTCATAATTTGATCAAGCCGTCTGACCCAGATCTCATCCCCAACTGTCTTTTAGATACATCGAATGAACAAATACACAGCTAATCAACATCATTTTTTAATATTTACATTCCAAATTTCCACTTTAGAAACTACATTTGTTTCTGCTGCTCTTGAGTGTGTGACGTTCACAGTTTCGCCTGCTGGTAAATGTTTGCTCAAGTTTAAGCAGATACTGATGAAGCATCGATAAAGGCAGTCCAGTCATAGAGGCCAACAAAAACAACCCTTTGTTTGGGCAAATTATTTTATGCTGTCATGGTAATGTTGCCATTGAAATAATCACGATTATTCAAAGTTTTATTTTTCTAAATTTTAGTAAAAAAGAAAAATGGATATGGTTATGTGGAGTAGCCATTAGCTTGCACATGGGATTTCTGAGCAGGACGAACGAAGAGCTGCAGAACCTGCAGACACTTTAGAAAAGCAAATAAATACATGAATGTATAAAAATAGAAGAGACAACCACATACATTAATCTTAACCCCATTTAAGCGTATAAGCTGTTTTAGGGACATCTAGTGTATTTAAATAAACTGGACTTAAACCTAAACGAAAACTAGCACCTTAAAAAAATAAAAAAATAACAAAAACAATGGATCTGCTAACGAACAGTACAAATCATTAATTGAAATGTCAAGGAAGGTAAATATCTGGACTGTAAACCTAGAGAACTGTATACTTTTCTATAATCTGTGTATTTTTTGGATAACTGTATGTGTAAAAATATATATATACACGCATATATAGAGGCGCCATATAAATAAAATGTATTATTATTATTATTATTATTATTATTATTATATATCATTGCAAACTGTTCATAATGAAATGAAATAAAAGTTTCTAATAAAATCCCAGAATAGCAATTACAACTGATGTAGGTAAGAGTAAAGTATTTACTATTTTCCCAGAAATATTTCAGAGAAATACATTTTTCTTTGAATTTGTGAATTTAAAGCTTTCTTTCTTTCGTTCCAACACAAAACTTAAAGACCCGCTCTTATAGAAATTGTGTTTTTGGTGTTTTTAACATGTTCTCATGGCATTTTTCTGTTGATGGAGGACATTTATAAGGAAAGTTATGCTCTAAACTAAATTTTTGAGTATTTCATCATTCAAATTGTTGTAAATCAGGAGCAGACGAAAAAATTGAATTTAAAAAAGCTCGTAAAGGAGCTTTTACACCAAACATGATCCGCGCTTCAGGAGCATCCAGTTTCAATGTTAAGTCAATCGTATCGACATGAGCTGAAGTCCTGCGGCAAAATTTAAGCGCTGGGTGCGGCGTTCTAGCAGCAGCACAATTTGACCAGAGTTGAAATATTTAAACTTTACCGCACTGCGTGAACCAATCAAAGACTCAACTTTGGGCTCATTATGTTTTAAGCGACTCGATCAGTGGGTAATACACCTATAAGGCCATTCTCTGTAGACTACCTCAATATCTGTGCCGTCTTCTTTCTCCTCCTAACAGCATATATAACTCTCGCTCTTCACTCAACTTGCTTCTTTCTCTTCCCAGATTCCACACTGAATTAGGAAAACTAGCCGTTTTCTATTACTGCTCCACTTGCCTGGAATAATATTTTAAACTCTCTGCATCTATGTGACCTTATTCCTTTGAATTCATTTAAAGCAAAACTTTCTGAGCTTTTAAAAGAAATATGCACATATCACTGTTGAACTGACTGTACCACTCTTGATTAACCCTCTAATCATTGTCATATAGTTCATTTTAATTGTGTTTTTTTATTGTAACTGTATTTTATTTCTTTCATAATTGTTTTAACTATATTTTATTTTCTTGTGTGGATGCCTTTTGGCCCAGGTCTCCTTGAAAAAAAGATCTAATCTTAATGGGATTTGCTGGTAAAATAAAGGTCCAATAAAAATATATATATATATATTAGAATACACATCCAATATGGTGGATCAATCAATTAAAAACTAATTACAGAACTTAGTTAATTGATCCAATGTTTCACATTTTTCTGTGCGCGTGCTAGAAAACGACACAGGTTTATTTTTTTATTTATGCTAAAAATGACAAAGTCATGATTCAAAGGCCATTGGAAACGCTTTTACAATAGATCAAGCATATGCATATATATTTTTATTTATGTTTAACTCTTCTCTACCTTGCCTAATTTTCACACAAAAGCACAAGACACTGGAACTAAATAACTTGCATACACAATGTACTTGGCCAATAAAGTTGATTCTAATGATCAGAGTGGGTCTTTAAGTCTTAATGATTGAAGGTTCTGCTCTTGAGACTACAGAATGATTTTCAAAAATGAGACCTGATGTCTTAAATCTCAGGATCCAGGGTTGGATTTCAGGGATTTAACTGAGTGAGGTCTGACTGCAGCCTCACTGCTCCCAGAGGAGAAGGTAAAACTGTGAGAACACATGTGCTGTGAGTACAATTTTTTTTTTTACAAAATTCAACACTGACATGAAAGTTGTGGAGTTTGAGCTCACAACCAAGCCCAGCAACTCTGCCATCCTCAGCTAAAGCTTTGCTCAACTATGACTTAATTTTTTCAATTAATTGAACATTTCAGCAGATTTATGCTAAACTTGTAGTACTCAGAGCACTTACTTGACAGTCCCAGATTTCAGTCTGCATAGATCCAATGTACACAATTTGGTTCTATTTTTTCTCGTTTGGTACATCAGGTAAAAAGCATCACCATAGATCATCATAGATCATCTAAACAGTCATTATAAATGGACAAGAGACTGAATTTGTCAGACTGTACAGGAATTTCACATATATAAGTAACATTTCCATCTGTTTTTTTATGATCATAAAGCTATAGACACATCACAACAGGATCACTGTCCACGCAAAAACAAATCACAGGAATAAAAACGCTCAGAATAATGAACAGTACGATTCAGCATATATTTATCATCCATCAACACCTGAAGGCAGCCTTTGGTTTCGTCCCTGCAACTACATTAACACTAGCTTGTGCTGCCTCTGGATTTATTAGCTTTCAGTGCAAAACTAAAAAAGCCTCAGTTTCATCATAACCACCTTAAAACAGCCGTCGTAAATAATCGCCCACAAACCGACTCCTGTGACGTCTAGAGTCGTGTCAAGAAAGCCCTCTGGCACAAACATCGCTCTGTTCGTGTTACAAATTAAAATTAAAGAGGAGGACTACGTCGTTCATGAGCGTGCATAAGAAGAAAGCATCATCGCTCCAGTTATGTGAGAAAAAAAAAATCAAATGTCAGTCTCTCCACGAGCAGAGGAGTAGCTATGGTTGGTAATAATTCTTGGCACACTTATTTAAACTTTGTTTTACGGCTTTGACACGGCCTTATGACAAGCTACTAAACTGCTGCCTAATAAATATCGCCTCCGCTTTTATGCCAGCTTTGAGGTAGCCCTAATTAGGGAGGTACAACACATGCTCCCCAGTGGCATTTCGTTCTCACACAAGCCAAAAATAACACCACGAGGGAGGAAAAGGTGAGCGCCTTGTTGCATGTCGAATTGTTGCATACTTGGTGTTTCATGGTTCGCTTTGTGTTTGTGTGTCTCTCAGGTTTGTGCGCTTATTTTTGTAAAGTAAAGAAATGCGGACCTGAGTCTAACTTTAGGGGACGAGACGAGATCATTATGACTGATTTGTTCTGTAAGAAGGTGGAAAAAAGCTGAAACCAAACAAAGATAATTAAAATTCAGACAGGTGATAAAAACATGTAAGGAGGGGAGGAACGGGGTAGGCTCCCCCCCCCCCCTTTTCTTATTAGAGGATGTGATCGGATGCCGTGCATCTCTGCTGTGAAGTCTTTGTGTACAAACTTTAATTGTGTGAATGCTATTTAAGCATTATTTTTATTATTCCTTATTTATTCTTCTGTACTTTTTTGATTCACACTTACAGCAATTTCTGCAATCTTGGTATCAAAACGTTCCGTTCGTTAAGGACAGTCCTCCTTGTACTTTTGGTATTTTTTACGATTTTTAAGATTTTACTCAATACATGCGATTTTTCAGCCTCATTGAAAAAATGAATGGGAATTTTTTCAAATTTTTGCAAATTCTGCAACTTCTGGAATAAAAAAGCATTCAGCAAATTCAAGGACATTGATGCTTGTAGTATTATTTATGCATTTCTTTTAAATTTTATGTCAATTTTGCGATTTTTTCCCCCATAATTTTTCACATATTTGTGCACTTACTACAGATTTTGCAAGTTTTTCTATCAAAATGTTTAGCACATTCTGGACATTCATGCTTGTACTTTTGGTATTCACACTGTTCATAAATGTCCAATCTTATTTTTAAAAATGTCTATAAAAGAAGGTGATTCGATAAAAATGGAACAAAAACATTATTCAACTTACTTTATGGATCTAAAAAGAGTTCATATTTTAGTGGAGGTCAAAGTTTGGACTTCTTGCCTCCAGTTTTATATTTTTTTCATCTTTGGCTGAAATCGTGCATTTGAATAAAGAAATACTCAGCAAAGTAGTTTAAAGTTTAATTTTCTTTATACATGTCCTCCATTATCAGACAAATGCTAAAAGACATATTAAAAACACAATTTTCATCAGAGTGGGTCTTCATGGCTGTAAAATTTTACAATCAACATGAAAGAGAAGCTGTTATTAAAGTACACAACGGAATAATAAAACATGACTATAATTTAAATACTTTTTTTGATTGTGAAATGGTGACTGTGGATGATAATCTGTATGATTTTATTGTGAAAATAAGAAAAATTGAAAGTTAGGGTCACATTGCATTTTATTGTTTGTATTTATAAAATGGGAATTATTTGTGTTACAGGATAAAGACACAAAGGGATAGGCTGAAATAAGCATTTGTTTCTGCCTATCCCTTTTTCAAACATGTATTTATTGAAATCAGTTTGACTTTTTTTTACAAATGGAGAATGTATTGTTTGCTATGTAATGGGTTTTTTTTTCACATGTTTGAAATAAATCTAAATCTATTAAAAAAAAAGAATTAAATGGAACATGAACAAAGTGTAAAAGTTAACAGAACGTCACTTGGGGGAAATTGTTCTAATGACACATGTAGGTGGCAAAATATAATGAGTTGTTTTTTTTTTTTCCCTGACTGTGATTTACACAACAGGATAAATGAGGTAACTGGTCCAATTGGTTGGTAATGGCAGAAAAATGTATGTGGTTTGTTTTTTTGGATTGCTCTCATAAGTTGAACCAAGCCACATGTTAGTTGTAGTCTGCTTGTTTTGGGCGTAGTTACCCAAAATTGTATTTGATCTGGAATCAACTCATATTGTCTTCTTCCAAAGCTGCTCAATCCCTTTTAGAGTTAAGGGGCTGCTGGAGCCTATCCCAGCTTCTGTTGGGCAAAGGTAAACCCTGTGCAGCCTGTCAGTCCAGTCATAAGGCAATCTGGAGTCAAAAGGGAGGCTAGCTCATCCGTTTATTTGAATGACTTCCTGTCTTTCAAGTGTTGGAAAGTCAGTTTACAAGGGTTCACACAAGGACAATAAGCCAAAACTTTTTTCTCAGAGGATCAGAGTTTATTAGTTTATTTGTTTGTTTGATCCACCACAGACTTCACAATTGACGGTTGATGTAAAAAATAATTAGAGGAAAATATATTGACAAGAAAATCTAAAAAATACATCAATAATTTCAGAAAAGTTAATCTGTACTTTAAAAATCAACGTAAATTCTTGCATTAAATTATTCATTTATTTGGGAATTTGCAAAACAAGATTAGGAGTCCATAAAGTTGTGTTGACTACATTTTGTAAAGGATTAGCATACAAGCTGCTTTCCAAACTTCTTCAGAGCCATAAATCTGTATTATTTTTACGGGGCTGATGTTATTAATAAAAGTTGACAAGAATATCAAATATAGGAAAATGACTCAAATGTGGTTTACATGAATTCAGATGCACACACTGCTTATAAATCACAGTAATGCTTTTAGATTAATAAAACATCCACCGCACACCCCGGAGCCAAGAAATAAATTGCTGATCCTTTTAATCCAACTGTGATAATTGCTTTCTCCAAGTCTCTACTGAGGGTGGTTTCAAGAAACAGCTGTTTTTATGCATTTCCAACTGAAACAGAAAAAAAGAACATTTGCAACTGCACGTGCTGCTTAATGCTCAAACTTCACATCCAGAACATAAGCTACTTTTTTGTGGCCAACAACTAATTGATATTTTTCCACAAACAGCTCCAGTACTTTTAAATTTTAATCATGGCAGTCGGTCTAGACTAGACATTACATCATTGCAACAGGTAGCCCAGTTTGTTCCACGGGTCTTTAATCATCAAGATTGCCATCATAATGGGTGAGTGAACCAATGGTTCATAGAAGAAGGCCCCTCTGTGCCGACGAGTCAGATAAGGTGTGTCTATGCTTCAAACGGTCTGGAGACAGAGAGGAGAACAGTGTCTCCTTTATTTCCCCATCTGATGGGAGATGAAGCACCCAACTGCAGGCAACTTGAGATTATGAAGAACTAAAGGTGCAAAAATCAATCACGATGACATTTTTTTGAAAGGAAGGACCTAAAGTTATTGCAAAAGTGAGGATTTTTTCTGGGTGTCCAAGACATTCACAAGGCTGGACATAGACATGGGCAAGTGGGGGGAAAACAATGCCCCCTAATAGCAGTGATTCTCGCTCTAAGAGTGACAATCTGCAAAAATTTACAATTAACTAAAGGAATTAAAAGTATTTAAAAACAACCCAAAAATCAACAAAAAATAGAAATGAAATAAAAAATATAAAAACATAAGGATGGACGATATGAAAAGAAAAAAAAAAGAAAATGTAGCCTCAACAGGAGATAAACCAGTGCCTGTCCCAAGCCTGGTGAATGCAGTAGTGTCAGGAAGATCACAAAAAACATATAATCATAGCAAACAGATCAAAGGAGAAAATAGATATTAAATGGTTTTCAGTGGATTTTAAGCCTCATTTCCACTTAGCAGTCCGGTATGGCAGGGGTCTCCAAACTTTTTCTTGTGTGGGCCACATAACTTTTGTCTTCGCTGATGTAGTTTTTAGGCTAACAGAAAAAGTGTTTTCTGTTAGCAACGACAATGGAGGTCATCTAGCATCTTTTTTTGCTTTACATTTTGTACATCGTAGGAATCTAATGTTATTTGAAGAAGAAGACCGTTGTAAAGAGGAAAACGGAATCGCTAGCTCAGCGCTACATTGGTATTTCTAATGTTGTCACTTCCTGCCAATCAACAGGTTGCAACAGCAGCTTCGCCCCAACCGTCCTGTTCTATTTTTCTATGGACCTACAACGGATGATGACCCTCAAGAGGTACAGGTCAGAACTGTTTAATGCAGGGGTGTCAAACTCAATCGTACAGGGGGCCAATATCCAAAACACACCTTAGGTCACGGGCCGAACGGGATAAACATTTACTGAACACTCTAAAGCTACATCTTAAAAACTTTACAACCGTAACCTTTTAACACAATTATGAAGTAGATATATAGAATTATCTGCAATAATGCCAGTGTAAATGCTATAAACTGAATTTGGCTGCTGAATATGCTGAAATTGATGGCTAAAAACGTTGAAGCTTATAGCTGAAATCACTGAAACTAAAAGCGGAAAATGCTGAAGCTGATAACCAGCTAAAACATTAGCTAAAAGTCAAACTAACTTAAAAAAAAAAAACTTAGGCAAGCCAAAACAGCTAGCATGTAGCTAAAAAGGAATGGCTAGACTTCAAAATAGCAGAAAAAACTGAAAAAAGCCTAAATTAGCCAAAACAGCTAACATGTTAATATTAGCCTGACTCCAAAACAGCCTAAAATACGCATGCTAGTATTTCACGCAGCTAGCATGAAATATTAGCTAAACTTTAAAATAGAATAAAAACTGAAAAAAGCCTAAATTAGACTAAAACAGCTAGCATGTAGCTGAAATATTAGCTATACTCCGAAATAGCCCCAAAAATCTTAGTAAATGCCAAAAAATGTCCAAAAAGATAGCAGAATGCCAATTTTTTAAACTTTTAAACTGTAACTTTTTAACATAAATATGAATAATAAAAAGGCAGGAATATTATTTTAGAATAAACCAATTTAAACCTTAAATCACTTTCAATATATTTACTCAATATTATACAAGTTAGAAATAAGCGCAAGATAACTTAGTAACATTAATAACAATAAAATCCAATGATCTGGAAGGCTGGATATAATTACCCAGAGGGCCAGTTCCGGCCTCCGGGCCTTGACTTTGACACGTGGTATAATACGTTCATTTAACAATGTAAACGCTTATAATACCAGATCAAACTAGATTATACCGTACCGCACTGCTCAGTTGAAACGAGGCTTTAGGGGCTCGGAGGCATTTGACACCCCAAACTCTCAGGAGTCCCACACTCGCCCCTCAACTTTCCACCTGCAACCCATAGTGGCTAAATCTAGATCTGGACATTCAGTATCTTAGAGTTGTATAGTCATGAGCAATCACCAGAGCTCTGCCAAAACACAATCAGCTCCCTGTCATCGCACTCCTTCCTCTTTTCTCTCCTTCTTTCTAGAACGCTGCATGCTGGATGCCTCTTTGTCAGCCACACCAGTTATTCCCTTAATCCTAAACAGATTGGCTTCCGCAGAAGAACACCCTCAGTCTGGCTGTCTCCTTGGCCCATGCTCTGCAGAAACTCCATTAATCGTGAGCACATGGCGATAAGTTATGGAATGGATTATGCACCCTGCGACGTATGTGGTCCGCGCTGCGGTTCATTTTTTAGGGGGAGGGGGGGCCCCAAAAAAGAGGATGCAAAATTGATCTTTGCTGTTCTCGCTTTCAGAGCTTCCCGGTGCAAAGGGGGAGGGGGACAGTTGTCAGTCATTCGTAATAGCTGCTCCCCTCAACAGCGGAGTCAGTGGCTTTCTCCCTGATGCGAACACTGCATAGAAACTCATGCGGCACTCTGAACGTGTAATTATCAAACTTGGAGCTGCTTATTAAGATGAGAGAGGGGACAAGGCGATTGTGTTTCCTTTCTCTCTTTCACCCTTTTTTTTTGTTTCCCTGCACAATGGAGTAAGTGCAGGCCTGTGAAACAATGGTGAGGAAGAAGGATCTGAGAGGAGGAGGAGGACATGGGGAGAAGAGGCATGGGGAGAATGAGATAAAGGAGAAAGAGACAATCAAGCACACACACTCACCAACACAAAGTTTACACACACTCGCTCACATGATGGTGCAGCACAGTTTTCTTTTCCTGCTTGTGTGTGTGTCCATGTGCATACATTGTGTTTCTCTCTGGGGGCGGGTTGGATCTTAGAGACGCAGCTGCAAGGCTCTGACTCGAGCTCTATCATTTGTGTAAAGCTGGTGTGCCAAGGGTGAAAAGTGACAAAAATGATCCAAGAATTCACTTGTATGTGTGTGATTTGTGGGGGGTGTTGGTAGGGGTTAGCGTGGTTGGGAGGTGGTGTGTTGTTGTATATGCATCCGGGGGTGTCCTAGGAAGAAGGGGGGAAATTATAGTTCTGTCCTGAGAGTGGATCAAATTGAACAAAACCCTTTAAAATCAGTGACTGTGATTCATCCAGGGCAGTTAGAAATGTATAAAATGACTAAATCTCACTTTAAAGCAATTCTTGTCCAATGTCATTAAACTGTTTCTAACTTTGCACTCAAGACATACACAAAGTAACTGCAGGTACAACACATATAGAAAACAATTGCTTAGCACTACTTGTTCAAATTCTGAAAAAGTTGCATTTGCCTACATATTCAAGTAAAAAAAAAAAAATTCTTGGCAGAAAAATATAATTTGAGTTCAGGTTTTTATGTGGGCCTGAAAAGACAAGCATTTCTCTAGGGGAAAACCCTTTAACTTCCTAATTGAATTTCTTTGGAGAGGTAAGAGGTGTGAGTTCCACAGGTAACCACTAGGTGGCTTGTTAAATTTAACTGTACTGTAATTATCCCAACTTAGTAAATAATTACTGTGAAGTAAAATAACTTTATATCGTTGTGGCTTAATATAATATTAATGCTAAATGTATAAAGGGTTCTACTTGAACCCGTCAACCTGGATCCAACCGTAAGGGCAGATGTGGGCTGTCTGTGGGTGAAAAACGGGCAACACCGTATAGAACACACAGTTGCCCCGAGGGGAAATATCAAGGCCATAGACAACTCGGTGAGGGCAACAATGCTCCTTCACATTTTGTCCTACAGACATGCTGCGAGCAACAGGTCCTTGTGAACTCTTAATCAACACGCAGGGGTATGTAAGGGTGACGTAGGTGAGAAGCAAACACTTTGTATAGTTTTTTCTATTATTTCAACCCACCTGAACCCGTTAGTGCTGTTCAAGTGAAAGGTGTGCACTCCTTGCACACAGCCCGACTTTTGGAAATTAGTGCAGTTTGTTTGGGCATCCTACAGGCCCTTTAGTATCACGTACACACCTTGTGCGGGCAGTATTTACACATTGTCGATTGGAGTGTTCTGCAAAGGGCACAGTACGTGTAATTTACTCATCCTCACGAATACTTCATGATCCAATTACCACACGCACAACAACGCGACGTTCCATTTTCATGATACCCCTTAAGGTGGATGCATGAGTCACAAAAGAACTGCAAGACACCTCTTTAAGATGCAGTCACTGTATGGCCCTGGACAGGTCCAGACGACCCAAAACCCAGCAGCACCTATACAAGTCAACCCCCTTATGTGTGCATGTGACCAAGGCATTAAAAGAAAGGGAGCATTTTTTATAACAGCCTTTTTGGATTTGGTAAGGTGAACCAAGAAAGGTAATGACCCAGGATTGAGAGAGAATAGCAGTTTATTATTTTTAGAGAGGAACAATTAGTCCTCCAGTCAGTAATGGGTGTGTCCTGATGAAAGACGCTACAAAGTTAGATGACAGAGGTAAAAAAAGAAAAAATCAAAAACAGTCTAGTTGAGGGAACTCAATGTTACTTCTGATAATCTAAAACAACACATTCTCATTCACAAGTCGTCACATATGGACGTTTGGTTAATGACCCTAACGCATGACTTTTTTACATTTTGGTTGTCCCCAAGTTTTTGTTTTTTCATGTGCTGGCTGCTTGTAAAATCAAGGGTCCGCAACCCTCGGGACGCGGTACCGGATGCCCATGGTTCTTGGGATGTGTCCAGTACTGGTAGCATAACCTTAATCCGGTACTGATTTGCGTCTTGTACCACTACTCTAGCCCGAAGGTTGGGAACCCGGGATTTAATGAAAACAGCCAGCAGGTCAAAAAACGAGTTGGGGATACCCAAAATGTCCAAAAAGTGACGTGGAGTAGCCCTTAATCAAACGTCAGTATGTGATAATTTGAGTGAGAATGTGTTGTCCAAAACAATGTCTATGATCCAACGTCTAAGATCAAGTGCCTGTACAATCTCACACACAAAGGAATCCAAGAGGCCAGACAGACATCAAAGCTGAAGATAGGTCTTAGACAGAGGTACCAGACAACTACACTGAACTTGCTGCAAAGGTTGTCAAAATGTTTTAGGTTTTGTTTGAAATAAATTCTTATCTCTACATCAGGCAAACACCACATGGTGCATACTTGCTTGGCATACTCACAGTCCCATTCACCCACGAACACAAACATTAACACACCAATGGCAGTGCTACTGCTGAACACCACCAGAGAGGTAAAGTGGGGTTCACTGTCTTGCCCAAGGACACTTTGACACATGGACGGGGAAAGCAGGAACCAAACCTGCAATCTTCAGAGGTTGACTCCCCTACCTCTGTGCCATTTCCATCCCATACCCAAAAGAGTAGATATATTTTATTTATGTGGGGAAAAACTTTACCATGAAAGTTACAGAGAAATGTGTATTGGAAGGTGCAGAACAAACAATTAAAAGACGATAAACAACAGTGGTCACAAGGTAAACAAAAAGGCTGATTTGGCTTAA
Source organism: Oryzias javanicus (assembly GCA_003999625.1). Taxonomy (NCBI): domain Eukaryota; kingdom Metazoa; phylum Chordata; class Actinopteri; order Beloniformes; family Adrianichthyidae; genus Oryzias; species Oryzias javanicus. Next base: position 22,142,627 of record CM012447.1, read on the forward strand.
TTTATTTAACTGTAATTTTGAGTTAATGGCGTTTTTATTCTCTTCTGTCTATTCTGTTAAGCTATTATGTTGATTTATGGCATGGTGTCAAAATATTTAATGGAATAATACCCTTCAGACCACCAGAGGGGACTTCATTCTATTACCTACTACACGGAAAAAAATCATTTGTAAAATGAACACAATGAAATAGTGGAAACTCGTTGCACCCATTTTTTTAGAGTAGAAGTTGCATTTCTTCTTTGTGTTGTCCTAACACAAATCATTTCAGTTGTGTATAATTTTTATTACAAATTTTTATTGTGTCAACACAACTTTTGATAAGTTGAATCCATTAAAATAAACAGATTATGGATTTTACCCTTGTATGTTGTATTTACAAGACCCATTTTTCTTCTGTGTCTAAATCTCGGTTTCTCTCTCCTCACAGGATTTTCTTGTTATGTCACTACCCACCTTCCTGGGACATTCTGTTAGGGACCATTAAGGCAGAGCAGGACTTGAGGGTTCTTTTGTAAAATTAGAGCTACGATAAGAAGTGAGTGTTAGGAATAGTGCTGCACATGAAATGGTTAAGTTAAAATGCATAAAAAACATTCTCAAAGTGGTGTCCTCAAAAGGATAGTTAAACAAGTTTGTGTGTGTGATAGTCTCCATGTCCATGGCAGGCACAAACAATGAGACTACTTCATAGATATCACTATAGGCTTTTACAAAGACGTCAGCCCAACAACAGCCCTCACAGACAACTCCTTGGCCTCATGCCTCCAAGCAAACAGCAAGAACCATTCAGTGTCCAGTGGCTTTTAGCAAGCACTGGTGACCAAACTTAAAAAAAAACAAAAAAAAAAACAAGAAGAGACCTTCAAGATCCCTCCATTTATGAGTCTGTGTCAAAATTTGATTTCTTCATCTATATTCTATTATTAAAAATTCTAGGAGATTGGTAAATTATTTAAATGTGTATTAGCACATCTTTAACGTACTATGATAAAAAATAAAAAAATGCACACATATGTTCTGTTTATGGCATGATTGAATTACAGCCTAATTATCTGATCAGTCAGGTTTTACAGCAGTCACAAAACGTAATAAGTTAAAAATGTTGTTTTGTGTCGTCTTGCTAAAATAAAACAGGCTCTGCTTAGTAAAGGAGTTGGAGACCATGTTCAAAAACTGTCTTTTAGTATTCTTCATGAATGGAACCTTCACATGTGTGGAGATCATGCCCTGTATTCTGGTGCTTTTTACATTTAACTCTTTAACATGGAAGTTGCTGACAGAAACAGCAAAATAATACACAGTCTTTGACACACCAAAACTCTTTACATGTTTACGCAATTAACTAATGCAATCCTAGTTTATGCGATTCTTACACTGTGAAATACGTCATTTCACGTCGTCACTGTTACTATGACGCACTTACACATTTTATAACTATATCAGATAAACATGCAGTAAATTGAAAATACCTAATTTATAGACATTTTCTCCTTTTACCTTTCAAGACCCAGGTTAATATTTGAGCAAACTCTCTATACACGTAGTAACAGAGCTCCAGTTAAGCAAAATGACCTATAGTGGGAATACAATGCAAAATGTGGTGTCAACGCATGTGGATGCCATGTCCTAAGAGGGTAAAGATTTTTGTAAGTGAACTACTAGCTTACAGAAGTATTTCTTTTCAAAGGTCTGTACTATATTTAAAGTATTTTACTATGACATGGGACTTATGCCACCTGGGCATGAAATAAATATCTGACATGAAAGTAATTTCACAACTTTTTCCTTCTGGAATCAACACTTAAGTCAGTACTGTTTTTATTATTTTAGCTCAGTCTAACTGCAAGCATGTATCCTGGCAGTATATATACATATATACATATATATATATATATATTTATAGGGGCATGTTCATAAATATTTATTGTAAAATAGTTCCCAGTGGTCTTTAATTTATGATTTTGCAGTTTTTATTTAAGACATAGTTTCTGTAGAGCGGTAAGAGCTCATTAGAAATTTTTCTCTAAGTTTAGGATGAACTATTTTCACAGAAGCTATCCTTTGGTTAATTTCCAATTAACTCTTTTGTTACACACTCTCCTGCTAGATTATAGCACATCACAAGCTCTAGCTAACATTAGCGTAGCAAAAAAAAAGACTTGTTGAACAATGTTGAATATTCTCTAATTTCTATTTTATACCTGAGCTTTTTCAGACCGTAGGTTTTCATCTGCTACTGAGTCAATCATGAAATAATCAGAAATGCAATTTTAGTCTCAAATTATTTTATGTATGTCCTCCATCATGAGAAAACTGCTTCAAGAACACCCAAAACCGGATTTTCCTTGGAGTGGGTCTTTAAGCTGCACACAGGCCTGTTACACCAAACGAACCTTCAATCTGTAGGCAATTGATTGCCGCTATAGATCATAGTTTCTGGTTCATCCACTTGGTGTGTCATTCAACCTTCCTTATACTCGCTGGGCATGTAAAAGTGGCTTGCCTGTACAAAGCTGCATTTATTGATCTTGACATTTGATTTTATCCAGGACTCTCCTCCATGCGTATTGAGAGGTGTGATTCCCCATCTGGTTAGAGATGGTATCCTCTTTCAAAAAGGCACGACACCCCAAAATGATGAAACTCTGAACCACCAAACATTCCTCTGGAGTCCTATGGAGTAACCGAGCACTGCAAATCTTGCACTGAACAGGTGGGCAGGTCACTTACAATTTGCAACAAATCAACTACAAGCTACCTGTAAGAACAATGTAGCACAATTTGAAGTTGAAGGAATCATTTTCCTGCAGCGATTTTAGGGGCATAAAGTGCTGAGCTGCCCTTTGTTTCCCCCCTTTGCGTGTGTTGAGATCTGAGGACCTCCTACACAATCTCCAACTTCCTTGTTCTTGATCAAAGGTAACTTGTATTATTCGGGGAAACTATGATAAAGGGGGGTCCTGTTACAATTAGGGGGAGCTTGTACTTTTTTCATCACCCTCCTTTGACTTGTTGGTGCATTGGTCAGATACTGCGAACATGAGAGCCCCGGCTCTGACCTCTGCTTGACAGTAATGGTTGCTCCTTAACCCTTAGGCTTTTTTGTGTGAGTGTTGATAACATTTTTTGAGTCATGACAGAAAGCTGTCTATGGGAGATCCCTGGATAAAACACACGATGTACAATAAATCACTTACTCAACCAACAAAAGTTCATACATAACATTTTCAACCACCCTCTCCCTTAACAAACATATACTCGTATTATCCTGTATAAACTTTATTTTAGCTGATTAGACTCCGTGATTGTTGTTTCAAATGCTTCACGTATGCATGGGAACGTGCCCTTTTTCCCTCGCGTTCAGTCCCCCCACTCCCCATTTACCCCATTCACTTCCTGCTATCTCTAGGGCCAATCTAAAGCTGCGCTATTACGAGTCCTGTACTTGCCGCGTTGGCGGCCGATTTAGAACATCAACACCATCAATCAACCTGCTGATGGGGCCAACCAGCTGGCTGAACCGTCCCGTCTCGGCACCGGACAATTTGTCATCCAACGAGGCCAACTTGCGTTCACAAAACAACACAAAAATCTTTCTCTGCTCGGTCCCTCCTTGTGGTAAAAACCTCTTTTGATGACTTTTTGACTTTTCAACCACTTTCTTGAAGCCCTCGAACTCACTACGTCCTCTTTGCCAAAAATTGCACTCCTGTTTTCTCTTTGTCCATATGAGAATAATTGCACAGCACTAAATAGCCATGAAATAAAGTTAAGTATGGGCATTTTTGACAAATGTTTATACGGCTACAGAGAAATTTCATGCATTTTTCTAGAAATAAAAGAAAGCTATGCTTTGGATGGTAAAAAGTTTCTTCCTTTGATTTACTTGGGTCAGTGAACACATGAACATGTAGAGGAGAATCGTTGCCTCTAAAAATGTGAGCTTGCTTGTAAAGCCGTCAGAGATATTTTACTCCTTACTGTAAAATGAATAATGAGAGTAGGAAAGGCTTTGAGTGACCATGAAAATCCCAGACATGTAAATGGGTTTCAACATTTATGATAAGCAAGATTTATGATCCTAATCCATGTTCTTTATTAAAAAGAGTTTAAAAAACATAAAAAGTTATCTTGAAATCAGAATCAAAGGAAAAATGTTTTACTTTTATAAGAAAAATAAAAACTAAATTCCTAAAGTCAAAGTTGGAACCATTGGCTGTATAAGACAACTGGACTGAGTGATTGAGACATCACCCACTGAAAATACCTTACTCCCGTCTCCAACCAAATAAACTTGATTCAGTCACCTTTTTTTTTTTTTAATTTAACACAGACGCCACCATATTGGAGCAAGACAACTTCAGCAAGTAGTAATTGGTCCAAGTCAGTCTGAGTTATCATTCTATGGCAACCACTCTCGCCAATCAGGCTCCATGAAATCTGTCAATCAAACGTTTTGAAGGTTTAACGTAGTCGCCAACATACTTCAATTTAGGCATCTGATTGGTCGGTTTATCACTTGATTGTTTTGCACTACAGATGTATTGCATGTTTCACCTTTATTCAAATATTGTTAAAAATTTGGTTTAGTAAGAATATGTTAAAAAAAAAGGAAGCATAAAAAGTTATTCTGACAATCTTGTTCACCTTTTGGCTTATCCCATTCGGGGTAGCCACAGCGAAACAGCACCCACTGTCGTATCAGTGATTTGGCAGCGTTTTTATGCCGGATGCCCTTCCTGACACAACCCTGTATTTGAAAGGCACAGGGAATTGGAGTCTAGAGTCTAGTCTATGGGATTTTAGCATTTTGCACTGATTCAGTTTTATTCATATAGCCCAATATCACAAAAAATTGCCTCATTGGGCATCATACGGGTAATTGTACAAAAGCCAAGAACAAAAGCATGGGAAATCCACCTGGAATCTGAATTTACTCCTGCTTCCCAAAGGGAGTGGGAACAAGGAACAACACGTGAATTACACTGCACCAAACAGAACCATAGATAGATAAATAAAATTAATAATGAAGAATAGATGAGAAAAGACCAGAGAGTACTTCCTGTTTGGAACTTTAGGGGGGAGGGGTCACTCCAGTTCTCTATACAGTTGATTGTTGGAAGTAGGGAAGACTTTAGGAAGGACATAATCTGCAGCATTAAATTACATCTCCCTCAGTCAAACTCTAAAATCCTTTTAGAACTTTGTTTCTTCCTGCCAAGTCTTGGTGAAAGAGGCAAGAGAGCAAAACACCAAAACACAACAGTTTTTTTTAAATTCATCCATCCAAGTTTTGATTGGCTCATGCAGAGAAATTGAGGGTGTATTCAGTCTGGACACTGGTCTGCTTAAAGTGAACCAGAGTACGTTTCACCCGATAGTGCGGAACAAAGTTCCAGTCTGAATACGCACAAACGAATCCCGGTCCAGGAATCGGAACCGGAACCGGACCCATATGTCGAGGTGGTTTTGGTTAATTTCAAATCAGATTAAAACTTGAGTTCACTCTGAGATTCCTCAGCCTGAATACAATCCGCTCCAAGACCAAAATAACTGAACCAAAACAGCCACCGTAGTCTGCCGTCATGTGAAGTAAACAAGTCGGTGAACTGTGGACAAATGTGAAGGAAGTAAAGGAAAGGAAGTAATTTGTCTAACTGATTGAGCGTTAGATTTAAGACAGCTAAAAGCACTTTTTTACTCCCTTTTCTGTCGCACTGCCATGACGTCAGCCTATAAACTCTATTGTTTCTCTTAAAAAAGAATGCCATGACACAACAACTCATGTAGTCGGGTGAATGCAGGTTCATTAAAACAACTTTTAAAGTGATCCACATTGCTTCTCATGGTTTTCCTGACAATCTATATGTCATAAACACTTAGCATACTTTGTAGCCATAGCGTCCCCAGTTACAGTCTGCAGCATGCCCCCGCTGTACCAAAGTACCAGCAAAATCATACAGATGCTCAAAATCGATCTGCAAAATAAAAAGTTTGATCCGGAACAAGTAACGAATCAACGGACTGAATACACCCTAATACATGTGTCAAATAGGTTTTAGAAATTTAAAAACCAGTGATCTCATGGATTCTGTAACAACACAAATTCACAGACACACTCTCCAAAATTGCTCAGCAACTTCACCACTTTGCCATTTTTTTCACCCTCATTCTCCAGACCAGCTGAGAGGCCCCTGAGGGCACAGATGGGGCCTAGGAGTTGTCCAAACACCCCAAAAGAAAGTCTGGGGAAGTTCCTTGCTCTTTTGTTGCTGGCATTTCAGCGGCAGGAACAAATGCAGCACAGTGCGCTGAGTGGGGAGCGTGTCTGCTGGGGTCACAATGTGGCAGCCAAGCAGTCCCTTGTTGTCACGCTACTACCCCCCCCCCTTCTGGATACCGAGACAGTAGAACCCAGCTGCACAACTACTGGCTGCCCTTTACCAGCTCAATCAACCAAGGTCACCCACAATCAAGCAGTGAGGATGTACATCTGTGTTCATGAGCAGGGGGTGTGCATTAGACTTCTTATATATTCTGTAAATAAATGGTGAAACATCTCCGTCTATCGCAAAATACATACAAAAAGGTTATTGTGTCTTCAATTCAGAGAGCCAACTTTTAAGTTTGTGCAAGAAATTACCAAGAATCTCCAGCAAATCATAACTGACTTCAGAATTTCTGAGTGAAAATGATTTCTGCTAAACAGAACCGTGGATCAAAAGCCGGGCGGCCTTTTAGACGGTTGCACGCAACTTTATTTGCCTATAAATAATTTTCCAACATCCCATTCGGGGACTGGAACGTTTGATTTCAGCTTTATGGGAGCATGTTTAACAAATGCAACGTGGGCCAAGAGAAACTGTACCTGGCAGCCAGACCGAAAAAGGCTTTCCTCACCTTTGCACCTCCGCATTAATGAGCCCAGAAACAGCTCAGATTCAAAGCCAGAAGAGAGAAAAAAAATGCAGACGAAGGCAACTGCCAAGCGCACAGCACAACAGAGAATATTTAAAAAAAAAAAAACTAAAAGAAGATGCTGAAAACTTGCTATGCAGTTTTCATACTCTTGAAAAGAAAAGAAAACATTGCTGCCATTGTTGGGCTTTTAATTGAAGGCTGATTCTGATTGTCTTTAGATGCCTGGAGAAAGAATGTGTTTATGGTCACGGGGGAGCGATTGGGTGAAATTATATCAAGAATAAATTGGACTCTTAGCTTTGGCCTTTCTTAGAAAAGTCATGGTAAATCACTACTTTCCCTTTCACCTCCTAGTGCTTCATCAGGGCTCTACCCAGGTTGCTGTGCTCCAATCCTGCAGCACCACATCAGCGCCGGAGCTGCTTCAGCCTCTCCCATGGAGACCGCCATTTTTGTGATTGAACGCCTTTTGTGCCAAACTGACGTTTTAGTGTTACCATTAGCTGTTACTGTAATTTCAAAGTGCAGACTGAAGTCAATGTGCTATATATATATATATATATATATATATATATATATATATATATATATGTATAATGTTTATAATGCCAAACAGGATTTCCAAGTGCCTCTGTAGAGTCTGGCTTGAATTAAACAAATAAATCATTTGAGTTTTAAATATTTTTTATCTTGTTTGACTGAAAAGTTTACTGTGTCTGCTCACTTTAAGATTATATACTGGAGTAAACATACGACAAAAGAGAATTAATAACTGTAGGGGTTCAAACTACACTTTCGCTCAAACTGATAGCTCTTGCAGCAAATGTAAGTTGCAACAAAATTAAAAGTAAAAGTTTATTTTAGTGTTCAAGACTCCTTGAGTGTCACAGGAAAGAATGCACAAGAAATAACACTTTAAATCACATCTATTTATTCTAAAGACTAAAGGATATCAAGCTAAACCCGAGCCCAGGTGACCACCAGCAATCCTCGTCTGCGGGCTGGTTTAGAGGGTCTAACTACTTAATAACTAGCTGTCCAAAATTTCCGGGACATAGTCCAGACCAGCAGAGGTCCCATTCAAATGGACGTCCAGCAGCATGAGGAAGGCTTCATTTATCAATCAGACCAATCAGAGCCTTTTCCGGGACTAGGGACAGCCACATGTTGGGGATTAGGTGCATGAAATTCAGTACATCTAAATTCCACAGTCGAACAGTTAGAGATTATTGCAAATCAGCAGCTAAAAAAGCCAGACTGCACATCAGCTGCAGCTGGATGGAGTGTTTGCATCACTTGGCAAAGTCAGCTCAAGACACAGTTAGGTCAAAAAATAAATAAATACATTTGTATAGGATTAGTTAGAAGGAATAATTAAGTTTTGAGTTAAAGAGGTGAAAGTCTTTCATTAAAACACAATTTAGGGATCAGTAAACTCACACTAGTACACAAAGATCCAAACTTCTTTCTCGTTTGCCGCTAAACTGGTTAATCAGGCTGACAGACATGCGTCTCACACACATCCCATGCCTTTAGTTCTGCAACAAAAAAGTGGAAGCATTGTGTCATTCCTGCATTGGAAATGAAGTTCATGTGATGGCTCCAAACATGTAATTACTGTTACCCAGCCTGCACACAAGCTGCGATCTGTGCAACAGATTTAGAAGCTGATGGAGAGAGGTGAGCTGTCACCATCACCTCTGGCATGTTGTGTCACTCCTGCTCATTTCCATCTCTGCACGCCGACGACAGCCCAGGCACTGACAGGTGTCAGGGATGAGTGCAGCAGGTCTCGTCGGAGATCCACCGAACCCTTCGCTGTGTGGGACACTCTTTGACATAGCGTGCCTATAGCTTGAGGGGGAGGGAGGTGTGTCTCCATCTCTGATAGATGGAGGAGGGAAAACTGACTGTGGAATGGGAGAGGGGAAAGAGACATGAACGATAGCAGATGTTATTTCTCGATAAAAAAGATTTTTTAATTCGGTTAATTGGCTGACACTTTTGGAGGAGAAAGAAGTCTGTCCAGAAGCCATCTTTGAAATCCTATTGGTTGTGCTGATCCTGAAGCCTTTCAGACCTAAATTAGTGAGCATAAAGAAAAGATAATATGGACTGGTTGTACGACCTCAGGGCCAGCTCTGGGCTGCATGGCGGCCTAGGCGAAACGTGATGCACGAATATCACTGCACGCAAAAAGGAAACACTGTAGCTGCCTGAAATATATTAAAATAACTATTTATTTAATCTTAATCATTAATAATTAAACAATATTCACTTGAAAAACTTGCTAAAGGCTGATGCTCTTTGCACATATTTATGTGCGACCAGCTCGAAAGCTGATGAAAATTCACGTTGGTGTTGGTAGTAGGTGCAGCCAAGATTCAGATTGCTGCTTTGTTTCACGTATTTTAAGTGCTTCCAAAACTAAACTGTGTAACTGGTCACAATATTTAATGTTTAAGTCCCGTTAGCTGTCACGCAACTAAAGCGTGGACCGCAGCTGCGGGAGCCATTTGGTGCAATAACCCAAACCGGATCCATGCACCCAAGAAAGAGAGTTCAGAACTGACTGCAGTATTTAGAAAATTACGTGTGAATACTGTTGTCACTTTTTATTTGGGCTAATGCTAACTAGCATGAAAGACAAATCAAACTATCACTATCTTTATGACCTGTTGTGTTTCAAATCCTCCACAGGAGTGTGTTTCTAAATTTTGGTCAATGTATTGTTCGGTGTCAGGTAGAGGTGGTCTGAGAAATGATTCCCTTTCCTAAAAGGTCTCAACACAGGTGAGGTGACCGTTATGAGGTGAGCTACGGCTCCATGGAGAAGGCAGGAGCACCTTATCCTTGTCTGAGAGTAGAACAGTAGACCGGATGTCACTTCAAAGTTCATTGAAATGTTCAAAGTTCTGTTGAAAAGATTTTAAATGTCTTAACATAGCCATGCTTCATCCCATCATGTCATATGATCACACAGTACATAGTAGCATTTTGTGAGCACTGGGCGTTGTGTTTCAGGAAGGCAAACTTTGCCTTTTTGGATGCTAGTGTGTACACACACAACGACAAACTAACATATTGTCAGAAACAGGCAAACAGCTGGATCCAAGTGCAGCAGGTTCATTTGGCACAGACAGGGCAACAGGCGTGATGCACAGCTAAAAGTCCACAAAACTCAATAAGGGTCAGGCAGGCAGGGGTCAAGCACCAGCATGAGGGCATCAGAGAAAAACCCAAGTGGTCAGGATCCAGGCGAGGGTCAGGGCAGGCGGCAGACAAAGCAGGGTCAGAAGAGACAGAAGGTCATGTTGAGAACGCTCAGCAATGCAGGCAGAATGGCATAAACAAGACTTCACAGTGAGCAGAGCTCAGTGCTCAGACTAAATACTGCTGGGAGTGATTACTGATGAAAACCAGCTGAAGAGCTCCTAGGAGTGGCAGCAGGGGCTGATGGGAAGAGTAAAGAACCAGGAAGTGCTACAGCTCTGGAAATAGTTCACGCTGAAGGCCAGAGGGGGAGGCAGGGGACGGATTCATGACACATACAATGTAAGAAATAATGAAAATAAGGCAATACCAGGGATAGTATATGAAGATTTGCTAGGTCCATAAATACAGTTAGCCATAACTGGAAGTAAACAAGTGCTCTTGTTTTAAACCAGAAAGACGTCACACAGCTCCGTGCATAGAGTCCTTTGCTGAAATCATGAACATTTTTAAAAACATGCAATTTTTACATAAACATATATTCATTTTGTTGTTGAAAACACAAAAAAACTGTTTCCATTCATAATACGTCCAAAGAAATGAACTGCAGCTTTACACAGAGGACAGCTTAAGCTAATGACTTTGTGTCAGCATGAGCACAGACTTTGCAGATAATGGGTACTTCCAATAAGAGTGCTTTTCACAGAGGGGGTCATCACCTATGGTAAGAGTGTGTGAGTGCTTTTCACATACGCTATAGGTCCACGGCATTGGACCACAGACACGAAGGTAGCGCCGTGTTAGAGCACATTACTGGAAATAAATTAGCGTGTAATTTTATGAATTTATTAAACGATATTTTGGGGGTCCAAAAGTAAAGCTGATGCTCTCTAATTGGACTTTCGAGTGGAATGATCATGCTTTTACGCAAACTATATGAAATGGATTTTAAAAACGACCTGCTAGAATTATTTTATCATTTATTTGTGTGCATTAACCTGCAAGTAATATGTTGCTTTCTGCTTTAGAACTCCAATAGAGGTGTCATTGTTCCCTAAATTTTCTGACTAGGAGACCCCCCATATTTCATTTCTCACCCGCTGATAGCATTTATCAGCAGTGTCCTGATAAAAACAAAATATGCAACTTAAGCCTGAGCACGGCTTAGCTGCTGAGGTGGACAGGATTACCTGCAGGCTAGCCAGCACAGGCATCAGATTGTACTGTCATAAAGGGCCATTAGCCTCTTGGCAAACTGTACCTCAAGCCCAAGATGACAGAGCTTTTCAAGACAGACAGGGGGTAAAATATGAAACTTAAATTCGTCATGACAGACGCCTGAGTGAATGAAACCCCCAGAAAATGGATTTGTAAAGGAAAACAAGCACAAAAGGGCTCTTTAGTTTGTTTTTTTTTTTGTTTTTCAATATCATTTTTTGATTCCTGTGGGAGTATGATTGATTTTTCCCATCAAGTTTCTTCACGAAAACATGAATATTTGTTGTTGTGTTCTGGTGGGATCATTTCTAAAGAAAAAAGAGGAAGGATTTCCACACAATGGTGTAGACTCACTGACTGGCTGGGATTAGATTTAATACAGAATCTTGACAGACATATCCTGGACACACGCCCCTCTCACTGCACGTTTCCTATCGGAGCACCGCTTACAAGTCTTTTCCTGGATTTTCCTTATTAATAGGCTGCTTAAGTCCCTTTAATCCACTTATTTGATCGTGTTAAGACAGTTTTTAGGATCATATGTCTTATTATCTTTGTTAAATCAAATGTAATGAAGCTCCGCACGAATAAATATGCTTAAAGATGCAGAGAAAAACTGAGATAATAGGAGATGTTTATTTTTTTACTTTTCCTGCTCCATTCCATTCTAAACTCACAATGTGAATTGCCTGGGGCCACATTATGACCCAGACCTGTGATAAAGTAGACTGTAATAGTGGAAGGGCAGGCTTCAGCCGGAGTCTTCCTCTGTCTCTCTGTGCACTTATTGCGGCTGCCGACCTGTCTTTTCCCAGAGGGCTTCGTGAAAGGACAGAAATGTGATGCTGCTGCGCAGACACAAGTCATGGTAGTAGAGTCAGTCTGCAGCAGTCATGCTGTATCTACCCCTCCCTCCTCTTTTTTTTTTTTTGTTTTCAGCAAAGAGACTCCAGGCGCCAGGCGCTGTGTAACTGCAGTCTCAGGTATGCTAGACGGACGTAGCGGCCACTTCCCAGGACTTCAACTGCACCTGAGACTGAGTGACACGGGAACCAGAATCAGCAGATCCTCAGGGAGGGCAGCTCAACGCAACACAGAACATCATTCATAAATCCAGCACCCCATAGCTGGATATGGGAATGAACCTGCCTTGTTTTGCAGCTTATAGTAAATTTGAACCCAGAATTTCAATCTCCTGGGGATTTAAACAGAACAGCATGGCACAAACTTCCCAGATATTCACATATATTTTAGTTATAAACAATAGTGTACATATAAGAACTTTGTTTCTCCTATAATCAGTCGTGTAACATATCTGACAAAAATGAGAATTCAGCTTATCCACATTTTTAAATTGGATCATAGACTTTTTCATATTTAAAAATGCAGCGTATAGATTTATAGATGAATATGGTATTTTTAACATGTTCGTTTTACATCTTTTACTTTTATCAGGCAATTTTTAAAAAGGAAACTTTCATGGAGATTGAAAAAAATTGAGATATTGACGTTCATGTCACATCCAATGTATTTACAAAAATTATTAGTGATATTGGTATTGATAACGACGATATTGACCGGTATCGGATGAGTGTCAAATCAATACCAAAATGCTCAGTATTGCCCAGCCGTACCAGAAAGCAAATCAAGTTTTTTAAATTTAGTTAAAAACGTCGTGATCAAAATTCAAAGACCACTGGGAACGCTTATAAATAGATCAAAGGATGATCCGACTGGGACTTTAAATGTTTTTTACTTTTTCTTCCCAAAAAATGCAAAATTCTTTATAATCCTGATCTGAAATATATTTATGTAAAAAAATTAGGACACCCTATAAAAGCCTGTATATTTTCCTACATATTTGGATACATAAACATTCGATATCAATTTGAACATAATTGAGTGATCTGAGTGATATAACTTGACAAAAAAAATTTCAGTCTATCTAAAACTTTCTATGAGATGTAATTTCAAAAGAATATATTTTCTGCTTATGTTTCAGTTTAGACGCTTAAGACACATTTAATAGAACGATAGATGATAATAATTTTCTCAAAGATGTGATTCCAGCCAAAGGAGTAAAAAATAGCACATGGGAGGCAGGAGGTCCTAACTTTGATCTCCATTCAAATACACACTTTTTTTAGATTTTTTTTTGAGTAGAATAATAGTAATTTCTTTGTTTGGTTTTTATTAAATTATTTCATTTTTTGGCAGTTTAATAGAATACAATTGACTATTATTATATGAGCATTTGTTTAATATTGCACTCATTATTTAATGTGGGTGTCCTAATTTTTTCACATGACTGTATATAAATGCAGATTTGCTGTAATGTCTCAAAATAATAGGAAATAAATGCCTTAAAAAAACGACAGTGAAAGTCAAATTCAATTATTTGAAAATTTTGGGGGTTTATTTAAAATTTCAAAAAGTCTTGCAACTAATTAAGATTTTTGCAAGTTTTTTAATGAAAATTCTCATTGGAAAAGTGTTGCTCTGGGTCTTCTGGGAGGCTGCCGTTCTCCTTTTCGTCCTGACGGTTGTGGAATTGTCATGACTAAAGGCTTAAAATGATTACAAAATCATTTGAAAATAGAATAAGTATGACGTGCTTAAGTTGAGGCTTGTTCTGTCTGTCAACAAATGACAGCTGCAGAGCAATTCCCATTGTGGTGCCAGTGGTTTTGTGGTGAATGTGCACTCTCATTTATCTAAAATACATCCTAAGCTGTGGCTGCTGCTGCTTCATTATTAGAGCGGGCTGCATGAGTTGAAATGTGTATTTGTTCTCAGAGGGAAACATCTTTGGCAAAAATTTGAATAACTTGTGTGCATGTGTTTTGAGGAGAGAGGCTTTTGTGGTGTTCTGGCAGAAAGAATGAATGTGTGGGGGGGCATGCAGGGAGGGACTCAAGAGGAACAAAAAGACTAGGCTGTTCGCTCAAATATTCTGCCTTTGGCCCCAATTTTATCCAACTTTTCAGTGTCTAACCCCATGGCATAAATATCAATCATATTATGAGGAAAATATATTTAGTTTTAGATCACATTAACTTATAATTTCTGTTTGTTTTGCATAAATCCTAAATAAATTAAAGAAATGTACTGTTCATTTGGCATTTAACCCTTTAAGCTCCAGTGTTTATGTTCCTCTATTTACTGTAACTTTTCAACTGTTAACATGATCAACATAATTCCAGCAGATTCTGAAAGAGAAAAGTGGGAAAACTCAGAAACCTTGGGGATGTCAACATGAAGGAAGGATCCTCTCCCAGGACAAACAGGTGATGTACCAGGATTGTTAAATAAGAATGAGCTTATCTAACTCTACTACATGTTTAATTAATGTAGTAGATGGGCTTCTTCCCGATTGGGGAAGATGGGGATGTGACACGTGCCAGAGGCGAGGTCCACTGCCAGGAACAGGTCAGCACAGCCCAGATCCTGGAAACTGAAATCTCTCCCGCTTTCCTCAGAAGGGACTGGGAAAGAAGGACAGGAATCACACTGCACCAAAAGAGACATGCATAACTAATTGAAAAATAAAGAATAGAGGAGAGGAGAGGTAGATGAAAATAGAAGAAATTACCCCAGTGAGCCATACTTTCCCCAGCTTCTAACTTCTAGCAGCTCTCTAACAACTAATTGACTTTGTTATTGGAATTTAATTCAAATAGTAGTAAGTTTGGTGCAGAATGGCGCATTTAGCAGGTGGTAATAATAACTAAATAAATAAATTAAAAAAAAAATGCACTTTGTTATCCAATGATTTAATTTGGTAAGGACAATATTCTCAATGTAATTTAAGCAAAATGTTGTGAGATGAACGCTTTTGTCTGTTCTGTAGTCTTTTTTGTTTCCCTACCTCCAAATACTGTAATAGGCTCAAAAAGTATAGTTGTCCCTAAAACATAGCTGAAATAGAAGCAAAACATACTTATCAATTAGGAAAAAAACATTAAAAGGTGAAGGATCTAAAGGACTGAGCAACAATTTGAAAGTTTCTACTTTAGTCAAAGACTCATTCACGTCAGTTTATCGGCTACAATTAAATTCTGAAAAGATGACTTCAGATGTTGCAAAAAGAATGAAAATAAAAAAGGTTGGCATGGTGTGTTTTGGTTGGGAAAGTTAAAATGTATTTATTGATTTAGACAAAAACAAAGACTTGTGTGCAGATTCTGGTATTATAGAATGTCAAAATGAACAAATGGCTGAAAAAAAAGAACATTCTATTGTTTGCAGCCAACCCCTGATAGTTTAATTGATGTTTAACAGAAAAAGATAAATAAAAATAAATAATACAGCTATAACGTGCATTTTTTTTAAAATTAGGATTAGGAAAGGAATACAATTGTGGTGAAAGATAACAAAAACTGTCTGTGAAAAGAAGATATTTTCACTTCAGAAAATCAAATTTAAGATCTAGAACCTTTTTTACTGTTTTTTCCCAAGTATTTTTACCTCCTTTTTTCTCACCATTCATTGTTTTAGACCGATTTAGACAGATGAATCATAAACACTTTACTGTGCTTCAGAGCCAAATGATGTATGCGTTTTCTTCGCGCAGAAACTGCCTTCTTCAAGATCCCAAGTTTCCCAGAATGCTTTTGGCGAGTGACGTAACCTAACCTGTAGCTACACAGCATCGAGCTAACATGACAGACAAGAAGCAGACCGTTGATCTGGGTTTGCTGGAGGAGGATGACGAATTTGAAGAATTTCCAGCCGAAGGTAAATGGTGTACATTTCTAGAAACAAATCCAGATGGTTTCTCAAAGTTTTCCTCATTATTGGTGGCAGAAAACACTCTTTATCGAGCCGCGCTACAATGACTCAGCTAGCTTAGCCAGGTTAGCTTTAGCCTTATCTGCTGCTCGGGAGTTCTTACATTTGTTTTGATAACTTTTTTTTATTTTCTACTTTTAATAAAACTGCTATCGTCTTAAAGTTGCTAAGATGTGATGCTAAACATATTGAAGTGGTGGTGCTTTATTTGGCAGACTGGACGGGTCTGGATGAAGATGAGGATGCTCATGTGTGGGAAGACAACTGGGACGATGACAACGTTGAGGACGATTTCTCAAATCAGTTAAGGTGAGCCTGGCCGTACTGTAAAACCACTGCTATTTGAGAATTGCTGTTAAAGTCGTAGAAAAAACAGGTAAATTATTATAATCAATACTTCTGATCAGTCCAACCCACTGTTCTTTAATTTTTGTTATTTCAAATCTGTTTTTTCTAAAGAAAAGTGTAAAAACAAAATTGAATACCCCTCTAAGATGTTTAGCATTAAAAAAAAAAAAAAACTTGTTTTGTACATGGAAAGTTTACGTTGTCAGCTGATTGTGATATAAATACAAGTTTTGACTCTGGTTTAAATGATAGGAAAAGCGTAATTTGATCAATCCCTAAAGAACTAAATGCAAAACGTAAGACTTGTATAAAATACACTAGATCTTTGGCATAAAATGTGAAAACATCCATTATTAAGTGTAATTTGTGTTGTACATTGTATAATCAACTAATATGAATTGGGTAAATGCACTGCAATTAATTTATTATACGTTTTTGGTCTAAAATTATATCTAAACAATGTTATAAGCTATAAAATGGCATTTCAAAGAAAACCATATTTTAATTAAAACGTTGTTTTTTTTCAAAATATTTAAAAACAATATTTAATATTTAGAAAGGAAGGTTAACTGTGTACAGCAACATTATTATTATTTTTTCCATGACAATATTGGACAGTAAAGTACTTTGTGGGATTTTTTTTGATATTTTGATATTTGAGTTTGTATGTTTAACTAGACATTTTTTATTCCAGCAAAATCATATTCATATTTGATTGACTGTTTTATTCTAAAAATGCTGACTGTGTATTGTTTTAAATTGTTTTAATGAATGACCCAACAGTAATATTATTGAGGGGCTTTAAATAAAAGTTTTAGATTGATGTACATTTATTTAAAAAAAAATTTAAATAAAAAACATATGGGAAACTTTAACTCAAACTCATTAAATCATGTTCTTTATTATTACAAAACTCAATAAGACAAAGTTTAGCATTTTTTTCCCTTTGAAACTATTGAAACTATTTTTTATAGCTGTTGAACTTAGTTTAGTACTTATTTAGTATTCATAAACATCAATGAGACAGATACAGAAATATCCACAAGAAGCTACATGTATTTATTTAACAAAGTCAGATGAAGAAATACATTTTACAAAGTCATTAACTGTTAAAGGCTTTCAAGTTTTACACTGACACACTTCATCTCTGGAGAAGTGGAAACTGGTTTCAATTGAGCACACTTTCAACAGTAATATGCTGTTATTTTATTTAGAACAATTCCAGCAGCCATGCTATTAAGTTCTTTCTTAAAAGATATCATTATTGTGCAAGGGCACAGCTGCCACATACATGTATAATCATCTAATCTATAGCTGCATTTGTTATGTAATATTTATATATTTTCCCACTCCCATCTCTTAATGCTTCTCTCAATCAATAGCAGAGGGTACTTATGCCTCTGCTGCCCACCTGTAATCATCTCTGCTGACTTGATCTCTCATTTTTCTTTTTTTTTTCTCCTCACTGAAGAGCGGAACTGGAAAAACATGGTTACAAGATGGAGACTTCCTAGTGGTTTTTGACATCTTCCAACACCCGTCGGCATGGACATTCATATTCATTATTGGTTTATGACTCATCTTAAGCAAACATTTGAGTTTACCGATTCCTGTTTTATTGTAAGTAATGTTGATTAAAGAATTGAGTGAAAACACATTTCGAGTGCTTTTTATTTAACGCTCCAGTTCCGGATGATGGCGTTCAGTAAGCATTGTCCTGCTTAAAAACTCACTCCAATCATGTTTTGATCTATTGTAAAAGTGTTTCCAGTAATCTTTTTATTATGATTGTTCAAATTCTTGTCAAAATTAAAAAATATATACTTTCTAAGACATACTGTAGTTTCTACTGAGTGGCAGGAGTTCATTAAAAATGTTCCTCCGAGTCTTGGACGGAACCAATGGCGCTGAGTAAGCCCCATTGTCCCATCATCCATCTGTTTACACTTTGTCCCAGTAGCTTACATCTCCTAACAACCCCAAGCTAGCATTACTGGTGCAACAAAAATGGCAAGTAGTATAAGAGCTATCCAGCCATGCAGTTTTGATCCAGATTCCAGCTCAGACGAGGAAAACAAAGACATACATGGATCAGTTTGTAAGTGGATGCACCAGAATGGAGCGGAATAGGGAATTTGCGGCCCACCCATCGTAGTTCCTATACTGCTCCTGATTCACATTTTGAATAAAAAAAGGCTCAAACGCAGTTTTAATCTCAATTTTCTTGATACATGTCTTCCATCATCAGAAAAATGCTCCAAGAGCACGTTAAGAACAGTTTTCATCAGAGTGGGTGTTTATTTTTTGGTTAGCAGGACTGTATGACCATTGGAGATAATTCCGAGTCATTCAAAATATTTCAAATTGTTATGGCAGTCTAACACCTAAGTGAAGCTTGTATGATTAAAACATTAGTAAATATCTTGATCTGCGTAAAGCCTTTAAGTCTACAAATCAATCAAAAAAGCTTTTATTGTCCTTGAAAGAATGCATGTCAAGTATCTGAAATGTACCTTTGAAAATTTACTGATCCGAGCCTTTAAAAAAAAAAAAAAAATCTACTTTGGTGTGAACATTTATCTGCTTTTTATTATAACAAACTTCTTAAATCATTATTTTTGAAGCTGTCAATGTGATCTATTTGATAGTAGAGCAAACAACAGTGGAGACGAGAGAAAATGGAGCTGTGCACAGCAACACACTGTGTCAAGGTGTGCCTGCAGTACAAGCCACACATAAGCCAGTTCTTCTCTACTAGGCTGCATAACAGCCCCCCTTCCTTCTGACCCCACAGCGCCGGGCCGAGTCCCTGAAGGAGAGATTATCCACTGCCGTGTTTGTCAGAGGCAGGGAGGGGGTCTCAGCATGGGGGCTGCCATGCCTGGGCCTGCCCCTACTGCCAGCCAGGCCCTTCTCTTCCGCTCCGCACAGCAGGAACTCTTGTACTGAACCAGAGGCCAATTTATCCCTGCCATACTCCTCCAGCAAAATGATTTCTTTCAGTGTTTTGTCGACTTTTGGTCCCAGGGTCCTAATGAGGTGAAATGGATGCCAGTAAGACCAACACGTCGAGAGCCAGCTCCATCCGGAAAGCATATCTGTTCACACGCAGAGGTGGAAAAACAACCTAAAAATATGTATTTTTGTCTTTTAAAAGACATTTTTGTGCAATATATTAATGTGAAATTGAGTTATTTATTATTGGTGAATCTTAAAATTACAGTCCTTCTGATGTCAACATAAATGTTTTCACCTGCTTCCTGGAAAGAATATGTAAAATAACTCACAAATGTGTTATATCTCACAGGAAAACACAAAAAATAGTGCTGCACATAAAGCGTCAGTTCATCAAGACTTTGAAATCAAGATTAAAATGATCATATAATTATTCTAGATTTAAAACTTACATTTAGGATCCTTTTGTTTTTATTTTTTTTTAAAGGATATGTGCTGGATCAGATCATTTAGAATTTTTCTAAAACTCCTGACTCGTTTTGTAAAAAATACAAAAATAATGACATACTGATTTCAAGACAATTATCTGTCACCATTTTAAAACTTTTTAAAAAAACATTTGAAAATTAACCATACAAATTAATATTTGCATGAAAGATCCAAAAATGACTCCTTTAGATGTCATTAAAAAAAGCTTAATATAACTCACGTTTTGCATGTTCAGAACAGATTGACCTAATGTCAAGCATGGAGGTGGGTGTATCATTTTCAGTGGTATAAAGTGCTAACCAAGCAACTTCAATGTTGCACTATTACCACTTCATAGTACTAAATATAAATTAAAGTACTATAAGACATAAAATGTAAAAGCATTTAAATGGTTTTCACAAATTTCTGCCTTTGTGTGTCCACAGCGTTATTTGAATGACCATGACTTCTCTGTTAGCCGCTGAAAACAGTGGAAGTATGGATAGGTTGGCTCAGATTTGGCATTTCAAACCTTGAAAACTGAGCCTTCTTGTTAGCCAGTGGGAACTATCTCAATCATCAGCATTTCCCAGCCCAACAACTCCATTGAATAAACGACTCATGTTGTCTATTGTCCGAACATATCAATACAAAAAAAAAATGGAGTCTGCGCTAGCTGCAGGAGATAAAGGAAGGTCTCATTTTTGAGTGCTTGGATTCAGTCAAACCAGATCCGCAGAGCTGTTTATGTTCATGAAACTAAAGGCCCTGAGCCAGATAATTATTCCAAAGGCTGAGAAGTCAGTGGAGTGGAAGAATCGGTAAGTGAGAGAAACAGAGGAGGACCTGTGACCATTTTGTTTGTGCTGAGAGCGTAAGATTGCTCCCTTGTGTTTGGCGCTGTGAGGGCCTCGACGGGCCCTCAATAGTCTCTGTTCCAGTCTTACCTTCAATCCCATCTGATGGTGACTTTATTTATGAATTCATTTCGTTGTTGTTCTCTCTCTGTGACCCACATGATTAACCTTGTCAGTGATGGCTCATTTTGCGTGTTTTATTGACATATGGAGAATCAATCCTAGTTGGGATATTTCTACAATGCTGAAAGGTGACGTTTTGAAAAGTTGCCTTTTTTTTGTCTGCAAACCGGAGTGACAAACTGCTGTGAATGCTGCATTCATGCTCTTCTTTCTGATTCTTCAAAACATACTCTTGTATTTGCAAATCGTTTTACCCACGCAGTCCTGACACCGCGTGCAAGAGAGCAGCCAATGGAGCCGTGGCGAGGACTTTTTCATAACGCTTCACGTTGGGAGATGGCAGATCCATTGTTCTCAAGGCCCACCAGCCTGTGGGCGAGAGTCCCTGCTGTGTCTCTGCAGAAACGCACACCAGCCTCCCAGGCTATATTTTCCTCTCTTTTCCGTGGCGGGTACTGTGACCATTTCAGTTCCCTCTCTCTCCCGCTGCTCCGGGCCCCGCTCCCTCTGCCTCTCCCCTCCACGTTCCCCCTTCGCCGGTGAGCCGGGCTGAGGGCGAAGCTGTCGCCGCACAGCTAGGAAGCATGCAGCTGCTACCATAATAGCCCTAATTGCACATTTCTTTTGTTGGGCTGAAATCAGCTGTTGTGCTACAACACTACCGAAACCCCAAAACCTCCAAGTAAAGATGGCGGGGGAAAGTTAAAAAAAAAAAAAAAAAAGGACGCACTCAGGGGTGCATTTACTAGAGAGACTACTAACCTACTCCCAAATAGCCCACACCTGCGTGCTCACACCCCCGCTAAAGTAAACACAGATAATAAGGCATAATTACTTCAGAAAATAATAACGAGGGAGAACCCTCCAAACCCCCTCCTTCTTGCAGTGACAAAGGGCTCCCTGTTTATTGTGGTGGTGGTGGGGGGGTCCTCCCCAAAGGATGCAAGCGAGTGCCCCATCTAAAGACCCTAGGGTTCTACTGAGGGTCCCTTACAGGACAGCCGCCAGTGTCAAGAGAGACTCCAGCTTTCAAGCGTCTTCTCCCTTAACCGCCTCAATTAACCCGTGTGGACTGACCACAAGACACATTTCAAGCTCTATTATTACCTTTCTATGGGATCAAACGGGAAAAAAAATCCCACAAATAATTTGTAAATTTTAAAGAAAAGGTCTGTTAACATCAAGGGTTAGAAATTTCAAATAAACTAGTCATTTTATAAGATATTTGTTCCTGCTGAACACACTTTTTCCAGTACATGTTGGTATCTGTAATGTGATTTTTCAGTGGTTGGCTCTTTCTCTTACACGCAATTACAAGGATGTTTTGTCTTGTGTTGCCATACATATATCTATAATAAACCGTGTTTCAGGGTAAATATTTGGGATGCGAAGAATCCCCTTCCACTCTATTCGGTTCAAAGGTAAATTTTTTTTCGGTTCGATACATGATTTGTGTTTTATAAAATGACCATATACTAAAAATTTAGATTTCAGTTGGTTCATGGTGTAATATAATCAATAATTGAAAATAAATTTATCTCAATACGTGTTTGACGCTTTGAACGTGAACATAGTGGTGTGCAGTAGAGATGCAACAATACACTTTCCCCATGATTCTGTTCAGTGATATAACTCATGATTCAGTTTTAAACCCAGGATTGTGGTGTCCCCAGTTAAGATTAAAGGTGTATTCAGACTGGAAAACGTTGCTGGGCCAGACTGAATCCACTTAATTTGGTCCATTTGAAGATTTTGGTCTGTGTTCAGACTGTCGTCTACCGGACTTTTCTGTTCTGAACCAACGCATGTAAACAAAACCACATGATTAAAGATCTCTTCAGTCATTGACCAGAAGTTATGAGGGAGGGGCAAACCAAGAAGAGAAAGAATAATGGAAGTCCTACGCATCCCTTGTCGAGATAGGTTCACTTACTCAAACTTTATATTCCATTGACTAGTTTTGAACGTCTGTATAATGTCAAGTTCAACACTTTTTACTGCTACTTTGGTACGACAAAGGCTTTCTATAAGACGGTCAAGAAAAAGAAGAAGGAGCTACGCTAATAAGTGTTTATGGCATACAGATTGTTGGGAAAACAGTGTGAGAATCAATGTGTATCTCGTTAAAACTCTAGCATTCACACGTTGCTTCGCAACTTTTGAAATGATTAAACTTTGGCCAATCAGAGACTTTTTCATTCAAAGTAGAACCAACCATTTGAAAACTGACCATGGAGGAGAAATGAATCACTGCAGTTTGTGTCCAGACTGAGTCATATAACACCAAGGTTTTTATATATCAGAATAGAGCTGTAACAAAAAACCCTGGAGCGAGATTAGCAACGCTTCATTGTTTTGCACCGATCCTTTTCCAACTATGAGTACATGTGCTAGTTGTGGGTAGTGACTGTTTATTTCTAAAAGTGCATTCAAGAACGCATTTCCGGCGTGTACGAGATGTACTCGATAACAGGTCTTGAGAAAGCACGGTGCTTAACTGCATCTGCTATTGTCCAAAAATCCAACTGTGCCGCAGCAAAATAGAAATCTTCCAGCAGAGAATCTCATTCTGTATTTAGATAATTTGAGAGATTTCTATAAAAATCAGTTTATTCTAAAAGACATTTCCAAAAAGTGCTGAGATGGACGGGCGGACGCACATCTTCACTTCAACAGCCCAGAATAGGACAGAAGTTTATATATTTTGATGGTTTGTGTGGTACAAATGGGATTTAGCTTAGAGCTGCATGACTTGTCGCTGCATCTTGTGAGAGTGACGGAAAGAAGAGTCTGGGACACATCTGTTAAAATGTGTAAAATGCTTTGGTCTGATTTAAAAAAAAAAAAACTTTCCATGTGTAGCTCCTGCCGCCCAAATTCTTTAGTCTGAGTATCCAAAAGCCGATCCAAGCTGACCGTAAGAAGGACACAAGCAGATTTCCAAAATAGCTTCACTTTTGATTTACTGTTGTATTAACTGAAACTTCTAGGAAGGATGCAGGTAATGTAGCAGGTACAGCACAGATGCTGCTTTGTCACTTAGAAATTGGGTTAACCCAGACCGGAGCCACAAAGACCAAATGACAATTTAATTAAGAAGTATTATCATAAGCTGCCAATATTCAGAGCATTTTAATACTGAAAGGTCTATGAGTGATGAATTCTGAGAAACTCTTGGCTCTGATGGCTGTGGTTGAGGGAAACATCTGAAATGGAAATATCTGACTCCACCTAGTAACACATACAAGCAAAAGATACAAAATCTGTTTTCTTTTTGTTTTTTTTTGTTTTATGAGAGCCGTCACGGCTCTGCTGAAAACGTGGGTAAACTCCTCCAAACATTTGAGCATGACACTTGGCAATTCAGACAGTGTGGGATCACGCCACGGCCTCACTGCCACTTAAATCAATTCAGATTTAAACCGGATCCGACGTGTGGGAACACCAAAAGAAACAGATGGGCATGTTTCAGTTTAAAGACATCCCAGTGAAAACACTGGACCTTTGGTTTGAAGTCAGGATGGATTAAGGACGAGTTGTCTCTGCAGTTATGAAATGATCCGACTTGCTGAGCATTGACAGATAAATGCATCACTTCTTCAAAGGTAAACAGGGGGAAATCTGAGTCGGGAAGTAAAGATTGTAACATTTTTATTCTCCTTATCCTGTAACTCTGAAATCAAAAGCAGATTTTGATAAATAAGATTTTGGAAATGAAAGAAGATTCCCTGGAGATTTTATTAGATTTTAATAGGTTGAGTAACATCAGAAATCCATCAGTGCTTCAAGCTTGTTTCAGCAAAGTAATAAAATATTTATTCTGAATAAGTTCACTTTTTGGCATAAAGTTTACCCCAGTATTTTTTGCTTAAGATAATTTTCGTTTTTACAAATAAAGAAACATTTACAGGTTTAGTTATGGCCATGAATCTTTAAAGCCCATATTCAGATAATCTAAGTGTAAATGAATGTTCAAAAACACGAACCAGAGAGTATGATTCTGGATTTAGCTACAAGGTAACTCGAGTCCGGTGAGAATAAGTGTCACGACAATCATTTGAAAATATTTTTTCTCATATCTTTTTGTGTCTTGAGGTAAGTCTCTGAATGAGAACCATCCAGGGTGGACCCTACCCTCGCCTAACAGTGGCTGGGATAGGCTTCGACATCTCTGTGACCCCAGAAGGGATTGAGCACTAGACAGTATATAGAGAGAACTGAAATGATCATTCCCTACCCCCCATCATGTTCCAAATAGGAAGTACCCGCTGGTCCCAAAATCCCAAAGACTTGCATTGAAAAATAAGCAGCTATCATTCAGTCATTCTGTTTGTCAGAATAACCATTCTTATGCCGGTTTCTCTTTTTAACCTGTTCTTGCTAAACATATTTTTTTTCTTCATGATATATTTTCTTTATTGCTAATTATCCAAGTTATAAACTGTCCAATCAGAGGCCTTAATAACAGCAATATGTGTCCGCTGGCCCCACCTCGAGTGTTTGAAGGAAGAGTTTGGCTTTCCAACAAACTATATCTTGATTTGCCTGAGTGGTTGCCATGGAAATGATTACGCAGACTACGGGTCTGCAACCTTAGACTCCGGAGCTACATGCCGCTCTTTTATTCCTCCATTGAGAAAACTTCAAACTCAAATAATGAATTAACTATAAATTTATGTTTAGATTTTGGACATGTCAGGTAGGCCTAACAGATTAAACTGATGGTAAAAGGTTTAATTTACGTTCAGAGTGGTTTATATACAGTGACATTATCTTGCTGCATTAAAAAAGATAATTTTTTCACAACAATGCCACACATGTTTCAAAAAGTTTTTATTCAAAAATAAAAGAAAAAGGATGAAGGAACACAAAAGTCAATAGAAAATCTCAAGTTTCGTGCAGTAAATCTGCCGTAGCTGGATGATCTGATTAAACACAGGATATGTTTTATTTTGAAAGGGACTTGAATGTGCTATTGTCAGAAGTGAAAGAAGTTAAATTTGTTATATATAGGAAAATTCCGTTGTAGAGAACATTTCAAAGCTATATTATACAAACTAATGTGTTAATAGCCTCAAAAACATAAAAAAAGTATATTTTTCTAACTTTGTTGTGAAACTTCTGTCTTAGTTTCAGTTCATAAGAACCTGGACCAAATGGCTCTTTTAGTATTAAAGGTTGCAGACCCCTGACTCAGACAAATCAGTGCTTACTAATGTCGTCTGGTCCCAAAATAGCAAAGTCTGTACTCCTGACTGAATTTACTTCATTTTATTGGAACTGGCAGTAAGACATTTTCTATTGGTGATGTCACAGCATTGCTTTGTCCATCTCTATATATTTCAATGGCATGTTTGGAAAGTACTTGGATGGATGGATGTTTGCTTGCTTGAATACAATTTTTTCAACTTTTTTTTTTTAGAAACAGCAGCTTAATACAGTTTTAATTTGGCTGAATGGTGGGATAGTCCTTAGCCCTAGTTCAAATCCCAGCTGGGTCCTTTACTGTGGGGAGATTGCTTGTTCTCCAAATGCATAGAATGGTTCTCTCCGGTCACCCTATGTTTTCATTGCTGTCTACTATTACCTTGCTGTATAGCTACCCCCTTTGTCCTCATTTATTGAAATTAAATTTGAATTAATTATGTTTAGATCATCAAAATAGAATTTTATTTGAATTTCTACGACACCAAGAAGGATAGGAAAAAATAATCAACCCTTAGCAAAAATAAGCATGCTCAAGTTTATTTTAAGTATACTTTCTAAAAACTAAAATTTAGATGGTATACTTTTAGTTTACTTTATAGGTACTGATTAGAAATAAACTTTACAAGTTCTAAGTTCATGTTAAGTATGCTTGAATGTTACTTAGAATTATTGTACAAGTCTTAATATATTTGCCATATAAGTCATTGTCCATAAACATTTTCTTATACAGCATTAAAAGTGGAGTAGATTATTCTTGGTATATTTCTAGTATATTAAACTTTTATTTAAATGCACTAATCAGTACTTGTACACTTGCAAACTAAAAGCAAACCTTAATAAATTACATATACTTCAAAGTGAACTTTTTTAAACTTAGAGTTTATTGCCAGTAAACTAATATTATGTAAGAAAGGTTACTTTAAGTATACTTTAAGTCTACTTTTTTAAAAAACTGAAGTGGGCCAGTTTAGTCACAAGAAGTATACTTGTTAGTAAACTGACAGTATACTTTTTAAACATACTTGGTACACTTATGTAACCCTGGTTAAATTTTAGCATCAATATAAATCTTCTGAAAGAAAGGGTAAAAGTTTATGAATATGTTTTATATTTTCTGAAAATAATAATATTCCAAAATGTTACATAAATGTAATTTATTGTGTTTTTGTTATTTTAAATGTTCTTTGGATGAAAATGTATTTGTAATATGACAGGATTGTCAGAATGCTTTTGTTACCAGGTAGATTAGACAGAGGGCTGAATACATTTTTGTTACTCTTAATTTGATTGGAGGATGCAGAGAGAAAGAAAAGAGAGAAAGCAGAGAGATGACGTCATGAGGAGGGGACGAGAGACTCACGGCAGAAAAACGTGGATGAGGAATTAATTAAACTCTTTAAGAAGTTCCAGAAACTGATAAATATGTTGAGGACGAACGGAAAGTGAGTTCTGAACAACGTGTTTAAAGTTTCAGAAGTTTAGATGCACTTTGTGGGTGTGAGCCTGCTAGTCAGCTCGACTTAGCTAAAGTCGCATACCTGCATCGGACGACTTTGAGCCGCTAACGCAGCGACTGAAAACCCGGGACCGCAGAAGAACACCGGAATCGAGTGAGTGGGACACGCGAGCGTCTACGGATTCCAGTTTGACTCTGACAGGACCGTCAGAGTTCATCACCGTGCTTCATCTTGGTGCTGCCACAAGTCTGCTACAGGACCTCGTGACATTCTCTGAGTGAGTCTAACAGGAAAAGATTGTGGAGACATCCAATCAAAAGATAACAGGCCTGCAACGAGGGTACATTTGAGTTTGACTATTTTGGATTTAATTAATGCCGGCTTAGGTATATTTTGGGGCCCATTTTATTTTATTGTATTTTATTTTGGAGATAAATATTTTTGTTTTGAAATCTGTCTGAAAGGAAAAAAAGAGTTAATGTATAACTTGTGATGAATGAGAATATAAATAGTTAAATGTTTAAGAACTGTGTGTTTATTTATGAGAAAGTGAAACGCTTTATTTGAAGGTTTGGTTATAAAAATATTGGGTTAGTTTATTTTTACAGATTTAGTGACTTACCCAAATCAGACGGGGAGGAAATATTAATTTCTAATTAAACAAGAGTTTAACACCCGTTAACTAAGAATTCAGGGATAATACCCCCACTTTTAAAGCTAATATAGCAAGGGGGTGTTACACAAAATGGAGGCACCGCTGGGATTTTTGTAAAACGTTTTGTAACCAAATTTTTTGTTTAACTACATTACTAAGGGTTTTAAGATTTTTTTTTCTTTCAATATGGATGTTTCATCTGTGTTTTCTGATCTTGTCAAAGAACTCTATGAGTGGTGTCAAGGAGAATCCCTAAATGAGGACCATGCATTGCTAGCTTTAGTTCCTAAAGGACTTGAAATCGCTCACATTGAGGAAACTCTTGAAACTGTTAAGGTTCTGGGACGAGTGCGTGTCAGAGGACGGCGACTCAACACAAGACTTGACAAACTAACAGTACTATGTGAATGTAGAGAAAAAGTTAGTACAGCTACTGTGCCAGCAGAAGTTCTACATGCGCTCACAGGAGACACCTGGCCGCTTGTCATTGCGTCTGGTTATCAGCCTCCTGGAGAAGACACACAGACTCCTGCAGATGTTTTGCATCAGGCTTCTACTCAAGCACCCGCATCTGGCAGTTCAGCAGAGTCCATCATTCGAGCAATGGGGGACGTGTTGTCAAAAATGGAGAGACCATCGGGTGATAACATCAGCTATCGAAGACTACGAACATTTTCAGGCTCTATACCTACCCCTGTTGGAGAAGAAACGCTGGAAGTTTGGCTGGAACATGCTCATTTCATGGTAGAAGAGAGTGAATGTTCTGACAAAGAGAAACGCAGACGTATCATAGAAAGCCTCCGAGGTCCAGCTCTAGCTGTAATAAAAGCTGTGCGTGCAGCAGAGGTTGATGTGAGTCCCACTAAGTGTTTAGAGGCCATTGAGAATGCATTTGGGTCTGCTGAGTCAGGTGAGGATCTGTATTTTGAGTTCAGATTATTACAGCAGGAAAAGGATGAAAAACTTTCTGACTTCCTTAGGCGACTAGAACAGTCACTTACCAAGGTGGTTAGTAGAGGAGGGATTCCTGTTAGCCGTGTGAATGCTGCACGGGTAGAACAGCTGTTGAGAGGAGCTATATATTCAGATCTGATGCTAGTCCAGCTAAAGCTAAGAGATAGAAGACAGAGTCCACCGAAGTTTTTGGAGTTGTTAGCTGAAATTAAAAATGAAGAAGAATATGCTGCTTCTAGACTTAAGGTTGGTACCTCAGTGAAACGAGTACATGCTACTAAGCCTGCAGAGCTTGTTAGTAGTCAACAAACAGAAATACAATCTTTGAAAGCAGACATTAAGGAGATGAAATCATTGTTAGCCACAATGGTTATCAAGCCCCATGAAAAGAAAGAATGTACCAAAGAGCCGAGTTCCGTTAACTCTGGGCCGATGACTCACAGTGAAGAAAGTTCAGAGGTCGTGGCTCTTAAGAAACAAGTGAAAAGGCTTCAGAAACAAGTGTCAGCCAGAGAAGCCCAGAGTCACAGTAACACAGCTAATGCAATGTCAGTGGAAGCTTCAAGACCAACTGTGAAGAGTCAAAGACCTAAATCTGGCAGAAATCCCAAAGAAAACTTCTGTTATCGCTGTGGTGAAGGAGGGCACTTTGCTGACAAATGTCAAAATGCAGAGAATCAAAGCAAAGTGATTCAAAAGCTCATCCAATCACTCAGAAAAGCTAAAGAAGATCAGTCACCTTGCCAAGCGGATACAGATGCGGAAAGGGTCTGCTCTGTAAAAAGGAGTGAAGTGACTTCAGCTGCCAACAGAAACATTCCTCAGGGGTTAATAGGACCCCCTTCCATCGTTCACTTACAGGTTAACGGGCAGGCATGTGATGCTGTGCTAGACAGTGGCTCCCAAGTAACAATCATTTTTGAAGACTGGTACAGAAAGCATCTGTCAGATGTGCCAATTCAGCCTGTGTCAGGTTTAGCTATTTGGGGGTTAAGTGAATCCAGCTATCCCTATCTGGGTTATGTTGTGGTGGAAGTGAAGTTCCCTGAACGAGTTACGGGGTCAGATGAGTCTCTGTCAGTGTTAGCATTACTCTGTCCTGGCCCTAGAACTCCGGATCAGATTCCTGTCATCCTCGGCACTAATGCTAGTCTTTTTAAGCGGTTGGCTAGACTATGTGAAGAGACTGCTGGTGTTAGTCTCATTCAGACCTTGGGAATTCAACCTGATGAAAGTTTTTGTGCTTCTGAAAGCAGTGAAGACGAAGAAGTCGGATGTGTGAAGTGGATGGGGCCTGATTCGTTAACATTGCCAGCTGGTGGAGACTGCACAGCTATATGTAGCGTGGAGTTAGAGAAGCCACTGGAGAGAGATGTGCTGATTTTGGAAGCTTCACCCATGGCTCCACTCCCAGCTGGTGTGTTGCTACAGCCACTGGTGGTGCCCAGTTCAGAGGTGAATGTAAACCATTTTCGTGTGTTGGTAAGAAATGAATCAACAAGAGACGTATTGCTTCCAGTAGGAACAATAATGGGAAACTTGAGTACTACAGATCCAAGGCTGCCAGTTCTGCAACCTCAGAATGAGTCAAAGACAGAGGAAGGTTCTTTGAGGTTTGACCCTAGCCAAGTAGATTTTGGTGACTCCCCTATTCCAGAGCACTGGAAGTCTAGACTCCGTGAAAAGTTGTCTGACAGAGCTCAGGTGTTTTCTGTACATGAATGGGATGTAGGGTTAGCAAAAGGGGTGGAGCATCAGATAAGGTTGTCAGACTCAAAACCTTTCAGAGAAAGGTCGCGGCGACTTGCACCCGCCGACATTGAAGATGTGCGAAGACATCTACATGACTTGTTAAAAACAGGGATTATTAAGGAGTCTCGAAGTCCATACGCCTCTCCAATAGTCATTGCTCGAAAGAAGAATGGAAGTGTCAGGATGTGTATTGACTATCGAACCCTTAACAGCAGGACAGTACCAGACCAATACACCACGCCTCGCATCGATGATGCGTTGGATTGCCTGTCTGGGGCAAAATGGTTTTCTGTGTTGGATTTGAGATCCGGGTATTACCAGATTCCTATGGCTGAAGCAGATAAGGAAAAAACTGCTTTTATCTGCCCCTTGGGTTTCTATCAGTTTGAAAGGATGCCTCAGGGTATCACAGGAGCCCCAGCCACTTTTCAACGCCTAATGGAGAGAGTAGTAGGTGACATGAATCTCCTCCAGGTGTTGGTGTACCTGGATGATCTCATTGTTTTCGGTAGGTCGTTAGAAGAGCACGAAGAGAGACTTCTGAAAGTACTGGATAGACTGGAGGAAGCTGGACTGAAGCTCTCTTTGGACAAATGTCAGTTTTGTCAGTCCAAAGTGAAATACGTTGGACATATTGTTTCTGCAGAGGGCATTGCTACTGACCCTGAGAAGGTCAGTGCTGTCACCAACTGGCCTCAACCTACAGATTTGAAATCTTTGAGGTCTTTCTTGGGTTTTTGTGGCTATTATAGGAGGTTTGTGGCCAACTATTCTGCCATTGTAAGACCCCTCACTGAACTGACAAAGGGCTATGGGCCCTTGCAGAAAAGCAAAAAGGTCAAAGACCGAAACTCTCCCCACTACTTTAAGGAGTCAGAACCTTTTGGAGATCGGTGGGATCAAGCTTGTACCGATGCTTTCCATCAGATTATTCATCGTCTCACTCATGCACCCGTGTTAGCATTTGCTGACCCCAACAAACAGTATATACTACATACTGATGCAAGTTTGAGAGGACTTGGGGCGGTGTTATACCAGGAATACCCTCAAGGTCTTCGTCCAGTGGCTTTTGCTAGCAGGCGAGTGAGTGCAACGGAACAACGCTATCCCGTTCATCAGCTAGAGTTCCTGGCGATGAAGTGGGCAGTTGTGGATAAATTCCACGATTACCTGTACGGAGCTAAATTCACTGTCAGAACGGATAACAATCCACTGACTTATGTGCTAACAACAGCGAAGCTTAGTGCAACAGGGCATCGATGGTTGGCTGCCTTGGCAACCTATGATTTTAACATTCAGTATAGACCAGGCAAAACTAACATTGATGCTGATCTGTTGTCTAGAAACCTAAGTGATGGAGAAGTGAAAAAGGAGAAGTGGGAGGAGATACCAGAGAGTGGAGTGAAATCCATCTGTCAAAGGGTTTGCATTTCAGAGTTGTTTAGCCCACCAGCTAGATACGTGGATCAGCTTGGTGCGGGCCCAGAGTGTATTCCTGATGTTTATGCATTCCCAACTCACCTGGACTTACTTTCTTTAAGGCAGATGTCCAGAACCGAGTTGATGGCTGCACAGCAGAAAGATGACCTCGTTAGGAGGGTGATTGAAGCATTGCAGCAAGGAAAATGGTCAACTGACAAAGACAGTTCGTCAGAGATGATGATGTTCAAAAGAGAAAGGGAGCGCTTAGTGCTCAAAGATGGATTGCTTTACAGGATGCATAATGGAGCATCTGGAGAGCAAGTAACCCAACTTGTGTTGCCAGTTGAGTTCAGAAAGAGCGTTTTGCGTTCTTTACATGATGACATGGGTCATTTAGGAGTGGAGCGAACTGTTGATCTGCTACGAAATAGATTCTATTGGCCCAAAATGGCTGTTGATGCTGAGCAGTACGTCAAAGACTGTGGGGAATGTGTCATGCGCAAAACACCCTGTAAAAAATCTGCTCCCCTACACCAGATTGTTAGCAGTGGCCCAATGGAACTAGTTTGCATAGATTTTTTGTCTATGGAACCTGACTCAAAGGGGATCAGCAATGTTTTGGTAGTGACCGACCATTTTACGCGCTATGCTCAGGCGTTTCCCGCCAGAAACCAGAAAGCTCTCACGGTAGCGAAGATTTTGGTGGAGAAATACTTTGTGCATTACGGTCTGCCAAGCAGAATTCATTCAGACCAAGGAAGAGACTTTGAGAGTCGGTTGATCAAAGAACTTTTGATGATTTTGGGGGTTCGAAAATCACGCACCACGCCATATCACCCTCAAGGTGACCCACAACCGGAGAGATTCAATCGCACTCTCCTTTCCATGCTTGCTACATTGGGGCAAGACAAGAAACGTGCTTGGAGCCAACATATTCCTTATGTTGTACATGCCTATAACAGCACCAAGTGTGACGCAACTGGATACTCTCCCTATCTGTTAATGTTTGGGCGAGAAGCCAAGTTGCCTGTTGATCTTTGCTTTGGCACTACACACAGTGGATCCGGAGACCAAAGTCATTCTCGCTACGTGGAAAAGCTTAAAGGGGATCTGCAGGAAGCTTATCAACTAGCCAAGAAAGTTTCAGACAAAACACATCAGCGAAACAAAAAGATGTATGATCAAAAAGTGTGTTTTCAGACCCTTGAAACTGGAGACAGAGTGCTTCTCAGGAACCTGGGATTAAGAGGTAAACACAAACTGAAAAGCACTTGGGGCTCTGTGCCACATGTCGTGGTGGGAAAACTTCCCAACTTGCCAGTGTATCGTGTAAAGCCTGCAGATGGAAAAGCGACTTTGAAAACTGTGCATAGAGATCATATATTGCCCATCAGTCAGTCTGTTCGAATGCCTGAAGTCCACAGTTTGGAGCCTTCGCCAGCAAGACCACGAACCCGTCTTCAAAAGAGAAGTCAACATCAAGAGAGGACAGAAGAAACTTTGGATTTGTCAGAGGAGGACTCAGATTCTTCTATGGAGTATGTGAGAAGGTACAGACCCTCCAAAGAATACCTGCAAAGGTTTCCACTTGCTAACTCAAACACAGAGCGGTGTATTGAAAGTTTCAACGAAGAACAACAAGGTTCAAGTGCGCTAAGTGGCGAAGAGGAGCCAGCTTTAACACCAGAAAGGCCATTCTCCTTTGAGCACCAAAATGAAACTTCAGAAGATGAATTTCAGGAAACTTGTGTCTCTCAGCATAGCCACGAAGAGGAGTATCAATCAGAAGATGACTCTGCTGGTGTTCCTGAAACAGACTCTGAGGATGGAGAGTCTGAGGATGAACAAAGACAAAGTGAGAAGCCACCGAGTGTTTCTAAGGATGTGCCCAAGACTACAAGACAACATAGATCATCAATGTTGTCAAAGAGACAAGTGAAGCCTGTGATACGTTTGACCTACGATGAGCCTGGGAAGTCTAGGAATCAGCCCATCACCATAGTTCACAAGGGCATAACCATTAAGATTGGTTAAAATATTGCAGTTTTATTAGGACCTTTCCTTTTGTTCGGGTTGCTGCATGAGGACATGCAGACAGTTAGAAGGGGGAGGGTGTAACCCTGGTTAAATTTTAGCATCAATATAAATCTTCTGAAAGAAAGGGTAAAAGTTTATGAATATGTTTTATATTTTCTGAAAATAATAATATTCCAAAATGTTACATAAATGTAATTTATTGTGTTTTTGTTATTTTAAATGTTCTTTGGATGAAAATGTATTTGTAATATGACAGGATTGTCAGAATGCTTTTGTTACCAGGTAGATTAGACAGAGGGCTGAATACATTTTTGTTACTCTTAATTTGATTGGAGGATGCAGAGAGAAAGAAAAGAGAGAAAGCAGAGAGATGACGTCATGAGGAGGGGACGAGAGACTCACGGCAGAAAAACGTGGATGAGGAATTAATTAAACTCTTTAAGAAGTTCCAGAAACTGATAAATATGTTGAGGACGAACGGAAAGTGAGTTCTGAACAACGTGTTTAAAGTTTCAGAAGTTTAGATGCACTTTGTGGGTGTGAGCCTGCTAGTCAGCTCGACTTAGCTAAAGTCGCATACCTGCATCGGACGGGACTTTGAGCCGCTAACGCAGCGACTGAAAACCCCGGGACCGCAGAAGAACACCGGAATCGAGTGAGTGGGACACGCGAGCGTCTACGGATTCCAGTTTGACTCTGACAGGACCGTCAGAGTTCATCACCGTGCTTCATCTTGGTGCTGCCACAAGTCTGCTACAGGACCTCGTGACATTCTCTGAGTGAGTCTAACAGGAAAAGATTGTGGAGACATCCAATCAAAAGATAACAGGCCTGCAACGAGGGTACATTTGAGTTTGACTATTTTGGATTTAATTAATGCCGGCTTAGGTATATTTTGGGGCCCATTTTATTTTATTGTATTTTATTTTGGAGATAAATATTTTTGTTTTGAAATCTGTCTGAAAGGAAAAAAAGAGTTAATGTATAACTTGTGATGAATGAGAATATAAATAGTTAAATGTTTAAGAACTGTGTGTTTATTTATGAGAAAGTGAAACGCTTTATTTGAAGGTTTGGTTATAAAAATATTGGGTTAGTTTATTTTTACAGATTTAGTGACTTACCCAAATCAGACGGGGAGGAAATATTAATTTCTAATTAAACAAGAGTTTAACACCCGTTAACTAAGAATTCAGGGATAATACCCCCACTTTTAAAGCTAATATAGCAAGGGGGTGTTACACTTAATATACACAAGTTTATACATACAATATACTTTTCTATACTTAACTATACTCTACAAAAGAGCTGAGTATCGATAATATTTTCCAGAAATGATTTGAATTGATTCACAAGAGCCTGAATCGATTCAATATCCATTTTTTTCTATTCTTTCGATCCACTCAATTCAATTTTTAGTTTACACATTATACACATTTCTTTTCAAATACATTAATAACCAACTATGTGTTTTGAATATATTAATATTAACCTGATACACTTCAAATACTGTAAAACGTATTAGTAAAATAATGAGATTGTTACTAGCATACAGTGTTACATGGTTTCTCAAACTGAGAAGTTATAACAAAAATGTTTAGATCATTAACATTGTAAACATTGTTCTGCTTCTCCTAGAGGGTGTTTCAGTTTGGCCACTAGGTGGCAGTGTACCTTATTTCAGAAGAAGAAGAAGACAGTATAAGCAAAAAACGTTGCTTTAGACCACACATGGTTACTGTTAAAAATATTTCCTTAAAATTTTTTTGGAAAATTCATGCCAGTGAGTATATTTTTATGTTGATTTTTTCAGCAATGTGTGTTTACGTACGTTAAGCGTTAGCGTTAGCCGTCCTATGGGAAATTCTATTAAACATTAAATCGATTTTATCAACCCAGCCCTACTTTAAACCTCATATTTGAAGTATACTTATTTTTGGTAAAGGAAGGCTAGTTATTTTATTACACTTGGTGTTTATGTGCTTATTTGTCTAATATATTAAAATAAACACATCTTAATTTAATATTTGGGAAATAGTCTTTCATACCCCTTTTTTCTTTTCAAAAATTGCTTTTTGAAACCTAATCTTTAGAAAAAGGTAAATAAAAGTATAACTTAGGCTTCAACTCAAATGTTTGACTTAAGTCTAGTTGAGTCTTTTTAAATGCAAAGATGGATCATAGCTGCTGCAATTAAAGCTCTAATCTAAAGGGAATCAGTGTTGCATGTGAGTCATTCTCATGCCATCATTAAACCATAATGTTCAATAGTGCTGAAAGGCCGTGGCGAAGATGGCAGCTTGTTTTTAATGGCGACCACCCTAACAACTACCCCCCCACCCCTGCTGTGTTTCTTTCCCATGATACCTGGCAATTACTCAGATTGTTCTCTAATTCTTTTTTTTTTTTTTTTTTACTCCAAAATTTTTTGTCGGTTCTCTTTCCAATATTTGGCCACACAGGTTCAGCCATCTACCTGTCCTGCTGCACTTAAAAGCAGTGGACAGTGAAGGAGGAGAAATTAACAGAGGGGCAATTTAGACACCACAGAGGCTTTTTCCACCAGAGCAGTAAAGCACACTTGATGGTATTATCATCTGCAGTGAATTATCACAGCTCCACTAATTGTAATTAATTGATCATGAGGCTCACTCATGGCTTTTCCATGGAACCCAACATCACTGTTCAACCGTAGAAGGGCTGACCTTCGAGAAATCAGTGTGCCGTCATGAATTGTAGAGCTTTTTCAGCTAGATCTTACCACAGATTTTTGCAGAATAAAGCAATGACATTGTTTTAGCAAGCAAGTTGAGGTGTTCATGAGAATAAATTATTTGACCAAAATTTTTTGATTCTTAAAAAAATGTTTTTACACTTAATTTAACAAGTTAGAACTATATAAAAACCGTGAGTTTTTATTTTCTGCATTTTTACCCCTTTAATCATTTTTTTTTTTTACTCCATGTTTAACACATGTCTGGAAATGCCTGGTGGGAGGCCTTGGCCCAGGAACAATCGACTGGTCCCAGTCCTAACAAGGAAACAATTAATCTTGTGTGAGCGCCTGTCTGAGTGTCTGCTCTCTGGACAACAACAACACTCAGCCATTAATCTCCCCTCAAGGCAAGACAGCTCGCCAGCACACCATGCAGGCATGCACTCTCCCATCCTCGCACACACAGATGTGGGCGACGAACAAAGATGCACTCTTGGATCCGAACCCTCTCGTCGTGACGCAACGCTCTCTCGCGGAATGAGAGGAAATATTACATTAATGCGAGTGCACGGGCATGCTGGATGGCAGATGGGAGCTACTTTTAGCAACACAGATGTAGCTACTCGACACATGCTTAGGTGCTTTGTTCCTTGTCATCCTAATCAGATACATGTCAGCACTTTCTAATGGCCGAGATGAAATATGCGCGGGCTGCCAGTTCACCTAAAACCCGCCTCAACTTTCTTATGTCAGTGCGCCATGTTTATCTTTGAAACTTTATAAGTTAGCACATCAAATTAAAAATAATTGAAAGATTACAACTTTTATTAAATACATTAAAAGATTAAGTATTCTCTTTCTCTGAAAAGCTGTAAAAAAAAGTTTAAAAAAAAGTAAATTTGCTGCAGGATTCACTGCTTTTTTCCCCCAGCTCTTTAATATTTAAGCTTTTGGAAGATGATTTAGTTTGGAAAGTGAATTAATTTCAATAACGAGGGTCAATGTGTGTCTCTGTTTGCGTACGGCCCACTTGATGATGAAGGAAGAAGAAATTGCCGAAACTTGAGTGAAGCAAACAAAGAAGCTGGTGTGTGTTTCAGGAGTGGAGGTCTGGGTGGGATCAGGGGAGCCCGCCTGATTAAGTCTGACACAGGTTACTCTTAAGGTCCCTGGTGAGATACATATTGTTGCAGTGTGCGGCGCAAAAGACGCTTTGAAGTGCTACTGCGTTAAAAACGAGAACTTCATCAGAACTTTTTCCCCTTACAAGACTCTAGTCTAGCAGGTAGATCCATGCAACTGGAAAAAGTTCCAAAAATGTGTGTACATAAAACAAGACAAAGGAAAGAATCATTTTGGCACCGTGCTTAACCACAGTTTGGTCCTGCTTGCAAAGCAGAAAACAAGGTTGCACCAGTTGATTCACTTGACTAGACAATCTAAATTCAATGAGTGAAAACATCCTGCAGAAGGTTTTCCGTTCAAGGGAACTTTTTGCTAAAGGAAAATACAGACTGAACACATAATTCACTAAACTCAAGTTTACATTTTTACTCAAAAATATTTACCTAAACCTTTTCAAGTCCATAAACTCTTGCATGTGATTTTTAATCCTACCCAAAAAGCCCATGCACTTTCCAGTTTAAGCTATCTAGCCTAAAATGTCATTTCTACAAATAAAGTAAATATTTTTTTAAGAAGATTCAAAGTTATACAGTTATTTTATTTGGCAGGACTCAGGAATATCAAAGTAAATAATTACCCTATTTCCTGCACTATAAGCCGCACCAGATTATAAGGTGAATTGACAAATGGTCTATATTTAAACTTATGGCATTTGTAAGACGCAACACGCTAAAAAATGGCCAAAGATAAGTTAAGTTATTAATTTGTTTATGTACTTGACTAGAACTTATTTATCACATGCTACATGTCAGAAGCGTTAGCTGCGTTAGCTAAATCACAATACCTGGAATGCTACATTCACACCACCCTTGGTAACGCCCATCTAAAGGACAGCTCCCACTGAAAAGTCTATGAGCCTGAAACGTGTATACATGTGCGTTTGGGCTCCTGCGTTTAAAACTCTCGCGTTCACACAAGTTTTGAAGTCAAATTTGGGGCAAACCCACTTTGAAAATTAAACCAGTTTGACTTTGACCAATCAGAGACTTGGATTTGGTAGTGATGCGTAAGTAGTCATTTTCAATTTACCAACTGTTGCCAACCATTTGAAAATTGATCATGAAGGATAAATTAATAACTTTTGATCTTGCTCAAAGTTAAATTACACCAAATCTTTTCTATATCAGGATAGAGCCGCGAAAAAAAAAACCTGGACCAAAATTTGTAAGATATGCACTGATTCCACATTTCAAAGCAAACCTCTTCCAACCTTGAGTACATGCGCTAGTATTGGACAGGAACAGTCCTATGTAAACACCAAATACTAAATACATTTTTGAGAATGTTTTTTTTTTTTTTAATTTAGTTTATTTGATAGGGACCATGTGAAGGAGCAATAAACAAAGAAAATATGCTTTATACCAGGCTATAGCTCTGCAGTCCCTAAGATTAAAAAATACAAGAGTTAACATTCAGGATAAAACAGTGCATTGGAATTACATAATAATTTACACGAATTACATAATTATTTCATAATAAAAAACAAGAGAAAAAAAAATAAAAACTTAGAAAATTACAACATGTTTAATAATGTGGACACGGTTAACTCAGTTAATTTATACAAAACTGCTGCTTGGCCTTATAATCAGCAGCTGCATGGCTCAGTTGGTTGAGTGCAGGGCTGGCACATAAGAAACGGGGATTCACTTCCCAGGTGTCACAAACAAGCAGACAGCTGGGTCCACGTGCTACAGGTTTATTCATTCAGACAGGAACTAAGCGGAGCTTAAAGTTCACAAAGCTAAATCAGGATCAGACAGGCAGAGGTCATTCAAGAGCATGGGATCATCCAAGAAGAAACGGGAGTTGTCAGGGTCCAGGCGAGGGTCAGGGCAGGCAGCAAGAAATCAGAGAATAAGCAGGGTCAGAAATAGAGGATCGGGTCCAGATAGAAACATTCAGTAATGCAGACAGAGTGGCAAAACAATACTTCGCTCTGAGCAAGGCTTAGTGCGCTGTTTAAGATACAAGTAGGTGATTGTCAGATGAGAGCCAGTTGAGCGGCACCCAGGAACTGTGCGCTGAGGTTGCTGGGAGATGCAGAGTATCCAGTTCTCTGGAGATGGCTCCCACCGGTGACCAGAGGAGGAGACAGAGATGTGACTTCTGACACCAGGGCGAGCAATGAGCTGTCTACCTTTGTAGCCAAAAGGGAACCTAAGTCTAGGTCTCCCTGTGCCGGTCCCTAACCCAGATAAAATATAAGATTGTGTCAGGAAGGACATCTGGGATAAAAATCTCTGCCAAACCAAAGCTCAGTTAGCTGATTCAGTGTGGCAACTTCTGACAGGATCTGGACCTTGTTGTTCTGCTCGTTTGTTCTGATGTCAACACGGCAAAACTTGAGTGCTGGAGGAGTCATATTATTTATGAGCTTCAACAACAGCAGTAAATTTGCAGTTTGGACAATGTTTTCTAAGCTGAAAATTTGTGCATTTACCGCGTTCAAGAATGCGCAACATATTCCTGGTGTGAATGTAACTGTCTGCAACTACTCACTGCAAGTCTGCAAAATGTGGAGAAACAGCTAAAAAATCATTCTTGTGACTACACTAACTTTAATCTTGTTAGTAAAATAAGAAAAAAAAATTGTAGCAACTCTGATTAATTTGCTAAGTTTTGCTTGTTGGCTAAGTTTGATCCCGTTCTTGGATCGCTTAACTGGAAGTTTGTGTCAAAGACTGCTAATATAGAGATAATAAATAACTCAGTAAGCATTTAATGACAAAATTACATTAGAATTTAAAACTTCCTGAGTTAATTGCCTCCACTCCCCCCCCGCTACAGACAAATGCGATCATCACTCTTTTGCTCCCTACGTCTTCAGTCCAGGTGGCAGCTTGACAGGAAGAGGAACAGGAAAGGACTTAAAGATTTGCTCCTGCTCTCATTCTCCTTCAAAGACAAACAGCCCTTGTATAATTTCCCACAATGCTCCTTGCACAGAGGCCTCTGTGATCAGTTGTTATGAGAAAACGCAGGGATCTGACAGACAGCTGCCTCAACCAAAAAAAAGTAGTGAGTCTCTTTCTCTTTTTTTTTTGGTAGCACTCATTGCTCCGGCTGAGGGAAGCATCTGGGTTCATTTATCTCAATCCAGGCACTCTGGAGGACCCCGCTGCCCTCTCAGGTTGCAGGGTATAAGCATGCTCCAATGTGGGTCCTTGTTGGGAAAAAAAGGAGCTCCCCCTGCCCACTGCTCTGTCTGGACCATCTCAAAGTTCCAATCTAGCCCCTCACTTGCTTCACCCGTCCAAGATGCCCTGAAGCACAGAGACCGCGGCGCTGCACGTGCGCTGAGAGACCGAAAACAGATTCACTCCAAAGCTGCAGAGAAGACTTTCTCCATAGATGGAGAAGATTCCGCTTTTAAACATCTGTGTCATCCGTTTGTCAGCACAAGTAAAGAACACAGTCTTCCAAAAAAAACCAAAACAAAACAAAAAACTGCCTACAGGTGGAAACGACTGACACGCAGAAAAGCTCCAAACTGCCATCCACATTCCAGCCCATGCTCAACGTCAGAGCGGGTTATCAGGCCGTGCGGCTGAATGGAAGCAGAGCGAGTCTGGCTTCCTACTTTAAGTCACTGAGAAGTTATTCAAACACCCAGTTATTATGGTGTAAACAAAGGCCGCTTGTCACACACTATTATAGCTATGGTGTTTACAAGAGTGCCACTTTAATGTAGTGCATGTTATGGATGATGATTAAGAATAATGTTTGACAACCTGATTGAAGCAAAGTAAGTAGATTATAAAGACACTTTTTCCCGCATAAGTCAGGCTTCACAGCGTATTGTCTTGTTAATACACTTGGGATTGATAAAGTACTTTTTAAAAATGCTAACACTGAAGATAAACTTAAAAAAAAAGCTCTTGAACGTCAGACATCAATCTGAGGCAGATTTTGTAGAATTGATTGCATCATTTATTTTCATTTAAGTTTATCAGAATTGTTGACTTTGTGGTTTTGATGATGTTTAATCTAGGATTACAACTCTCTATGAGGAGCTTTTTTTCATATTTGTCTTTGAGAAATTACTTTTAAAACGACTGGCGTGCCTGTTGCAGTATTAGTTATAAGTTTGTGGCCAATGCATCTCAACAGCCAAAATGATCAGATGTTTGAGACATGATGCAGATTAAATCTGTGGAAGGATTTGATCCTGATCAAAGGATTTGGGGAAAAAAAAACATTATAACAGTAAATGGGTAAAGAGAAACCAATTATTCAAAAATGTGTAACTTTGTTCTCAGAAATGTCACTTTACTCTAAGAAAATGGTGAAAAAAATTAAGATAATGAAAAAAATTCACAGAAAATTTAAATTATAAAAAAAATTCCATGTCTTGCATTTTGTTTTTTTATTCACGTGCCCAAATCGTATGCATTTTTCTAAATATTAATTAATATACAATTTTTCAAACAGCTTTGGACTTTCAAAACTAACTCATCCACCAGTGTTTTTGCTCATTTTGACGTTTCATCATACTTAATCAGCCCTATGGCTTTTCTTTTAAATAAATCTACTTAATTAGTATGAATATCCGGGGTATTTGGACACAATACATGATGACTAATTGCTAAAAGTAATCAATACACATTATTGTAAGTAAATAAATAGTTGCTGTTGGTGCCGATTAAAGGAAATGTTCAGCCTGTAAATATCTATGTAACACAGGGGGGGTCAAACAAACGGCCCGCGGGCCGGACACGGCCCGTCAGATGGTGGTGTTCAACAAGATGCCTGAT
This sequence comes from Oryzias javanicus, assembly GCA_003999625.1. NCBI lineage: Eukaryota > Metazoa > Chordata > Actinopteri > Beloniformes > Adrianichthyidae > Oryzias > Oryzias javanicus. The sequence goes on from CM012447.1 coordinate 22,185,664, forward strand.
AGGTTAGTTGGTGACTAAATTGCCCCTCTGCGAGAGCGTGTAAATCTAAAACAGACCGTTCACCCAGCAGAGGCTGGGATAGGCTCAAGCAACACCGTGACCTTGAACGGGATTTCTGAAGATGGACGAAAGAATCAAGAAGGTGATCTGATGTAAAGGTGCTTCAACACGTGACATAAATGCATATATATATATATATATAATATATATATGTGTGTGTGTGTGTTCTGCAGATTGAAAATTGAAAACACTAATAAATGGATTATCCTTTGTTGAAATTTGGTTAAACTTTCAAAGAAATTAAAAAAAAAAATTTAGGACTAAAACTATTATGAGCAAAGCCTGAAGGCTTAAAGCTTGGTTTCTTCAGTTTAGACCAGGGTTTCAAACATCTGACCCGTGGAACGCAGTTATAAAGGGAAACAAACAAACAACCCGGTCTCAGTGAAATGCGTCCCTATTCCACGGCTTTGCACCCTCGGAATACCGTGCATAGTATACGCCAAACACGGTTTTTGCGTGCATATGATACGCAGTTGCAGCCCATTCAAAACAACAGGAGCGGCTTTTAGGTTTCGTTTTGATCACGTGGTCGGATGTTTAGGTTTCTCCAGATCACGTGACTTTTGAGTTTCTGTCCGGCACCGGAGATCCACTCTTTTTCTGGTGGAAAATCCCTCAGAATAAAATATTTTGTGGACCTAATCTTTATTTAATAATATTTTCTAGCGAGAAATGTACCCGTTACTATCACGACATGCATTTATTTTGGACATACAGTTCGTAGTTTGTCTGTTTTGCTTGACTTTTCGGGCTCGAAAATCGTAAAACAGCAACGTCTGGGGTGCACGGAACAATCACGGAACCGGGCGATCAGCAGGATTTGGGACCCGACCCGCATCGGTGCCGGGTCAAGGTTATGGTTAGGGAAGGTTCGGAGAACCCGCCCGGAACATTTTTATTCGGGCCCCGAATGACTTCTGTAAAGCTAGAACGTGATCACTGCCTGACTACTTCCGGTCCAGGAGACGGTCAAACGTGATCCCGAAACGAGGATTATCAAAATAAAATAATGTTTCTTTAATTTCTGCCTCATAAACAAACACAAATGTCGGTTATTTTAAGTGACATAACGAGGGAGGCTTTCAGACACAAATAAAGAAAGAAAAACACAATTGGGTTATTTTTTACTTTTCATTTTTATTATTATTGTTAATATATTAATATTTTTAATATAATAATAATAATTATTATTATTATTAGTGGCAGTAGAAGTAGCAGTATTAATTTATTATTATTGTTGTTATTATTATTATTATTATCATCATTATTGTTGTTATGTAAAAAATATATATAAAAGGAATGACATAAACAAAAATGCAATTGATTCATAAATTCATTAATACATTCAAAAATGTATTAATAATAAATAATATCATTGTTATTATTCTTTTTAATAATAATAATAATGCTGTTGTTGTTATTATATCAATAATAAATAAATAATTATTATTATTGATCCATAAGATCAACAGACTCCAAGTTTTTATGATTCTTGAAAGCTGAAGGGGTCAAGAGAGAATCTCACTATTCAGGGAACATTTTTTATTGTTATTATTTCTTAAAATTTTATTGATACAGGTTTGTGTCTGTTGTATACTTGGTTTAATAAAATATCAGAGGGTGGTGCTGTATCATCCATAGGATGAAACATAAATGTAACGTAGAGCTGTCTGATTTCTTCTGGTCTAGCAGATGAAAATAAATGATCTCAAAACACAGATTCTAAACCATCAGAATAATGTTCCTGTGATTTCTGCCTCATAAACTAGTAACGTTTATTCACAGGGCAAGCTTCTCAGTGGCAAGAACAAAATATGGAGGACATCACCTGGGTTTTGGGAGGGAATTTAACATATTTAGGGTGTATAAACACTTGGGCTGTGTTTTGATCACTGTTCAAGTGACAATTAGACAGTTGTTTTCAACATTATTTACTTCTTTGTGTTCAAGACGTAGTCTTTTTAATATACATTCTTTCAGGTGTCTCAACTACATAGTGGCAATGGAACGCTTTTATGTTGCTATGGCGTTAACAAAGGACGCAAAACAAAACCGGAAAGAAAAACGCAAGATCTCAAATCAGAATAAGAGGGAGAAAGAAAGGAAAAAATAACAGTAGACAACATCTAAACAATGTTGCACAAGAGTAAATATATAAATATATTATTCTTAAAAGAAAGGCACAGGATATGTTTCATAGCTTGCAGTTTCTCATAAAAATAAATGTACAAATTAAAGTCTATGAACTATTTTAAGAATGTGTTCTAAAAATTCAAATAAGACAGGTCTTGTTACATCAGTAAATCATGTTTGAAACCAACAAGAACAAATGGCACTGTCAAAAAACAACATTTATTTATCAAATTTTTCAAATATTATGAAAGTGTTAATACCACATTTTTCTTTTTGGTTTTCTGTTTTTAGACCAAATCTAATCGTTTTGAAATTTAAAAGGAACACTATTGAAAGTTAACCAGCACTGAAAATCATAACAGAAAAATTTAGATTTCTACCATTTTTAAAAACAATGAATAAAACAGTTGCCAAACTATTTATTTTTCATTGCTGCAAGAAGTGTCCGTATTTCTGTCAATTTTTAAAATATTATGAAGTTTATAGATGGATAAATAACATTCAAGATTTTCAAGTGATTTTCTTTTGCTTCTGGTTCAATTAAATAAACAATAAATTTCCGACACAGGTCTCAGTAGATCTTATGATTCTCTTCAGTCAGTCCCTGTCTGCTTGCAGATCCACCATGAATGTGGTCAGAACAGAATGGATTATAGCAGTGTAGAAGCTGGTCAGCAGCTCCTGACACAAGTTTTTTCAGTCACTTCTTAAGCTATCACGGGAAGTCCAACCTCTGCTGGGCCTTTCTCCAGAATGAGTCAACCTGGGTGGTTCACTTAAGGTCTCTCGAAAAAGTGGACCCTAAGAACGCGTATGGGTCTATAGAGGGGACTGTTCTGTGTGAAGAAGATGGGGATGGGGGGGTTGTGTTCCTTCTCCCTGAGGTCCACTGTCATCTCTACAGTTTTAAGTATGATCAGCTCCGGGTGGCTTTGGCTGCACCAAAGGACTAGACGCTCCGTTTCCCGCTCTAACAAGTGGAGGAAAGCACAGTGACGTTTAGATGGAGGAGCTCTGGGATGATGGTATTAAATGCAGAGCTGAAGGCCACAAACAGGATCATGCATAGTTCCCTGCAGAGTCAAGGTGGTGTCAGATGTAGTGGAGAGCTGTGTTGACTTTATCATCTGCGTCATTTAGTCACGTGAGAGAGGACTTCTTAGGAACTGGATGATGGTGGATCTGTTGAAGAGACGGGTGAAACTTTGAGGCAGCTGGTCAGAGCAAACTTCCAGACAGGATGGAGACTCCATCAGGTCCTGGAACCTCCTGATCTTCTGCTTCTGAAACTGTTGATGCACATCAGATCCTCAGTCCAGGTTAGGTGTCCAGTCTGAAGAAAGTTGAGACAAGTCAATCCTTTAAATTAAGATTGATGGGGGAGGGAATGCTATGTTCCTTTTAGAACCTGAATAGAAGTCGTTATAGTGGTAGATCTCTGCAGGGTGGGGGTGGGGAATCTCTTTTCATGAGGGTCTGCAGAACTTAACAAACTGCAGTTGTTGGCAGAAAACTGCTCTGTTATCTTTGCAGTGTTGGTCATTTTAGCTGCCTTAATCTTCTTTTTCATGTTCCTGACCTATTTCTAAAGGTCACGACCCCCACTCCTGTAGGCCTTTTCCTTGTCCTTGTGTGTTTGCCGCAGCTGTAAACCATTGTTTGATGTTGTTGAATTTGCAGAAGGTTTTGGTCTGCAGGCATGTCCTCACAAAAACTGATCTAGGTGTTCCAATCTTTGCATTTTTCATCTTGGACTCATCCGTCCATAACAGTCTTCACTTTGGGTTTAGCTGATTTCAGCTTTCTTTCTGTCGGGTGTGGCATGACATGAGGCAGTGATTTGAAAGTCTCAAAGCAGCGCAGGGAACAGAGTGATGCATCGTGTAGTAGTGGTCCAGAGCGTTCAAGGTGGGACAGGTCACCTGCTATTTGTAATAAACTTAATTACATTTGAAAAATATATGAAAAAACAAAACAGCACTGAGCCCTAAAGAGCCTGGATAACCCTTGATGGGGCTTTAAGCTCGTGGATCCTGTAAAACCTGCTGATGGGTCGCTCTCTTTAGAATTAATACATACATCACTGTTGAAGTGTGAGACCTCTGTAAAATTCAAAATTCCTCTATACATTTAAAAAATGTGAAATAGCTTTAGTATGTACTCAAAATCTGGAAGGTTAGACTATATTTCTTCGCAGAAGTCATGATACATCCCAGAATGTACTGCACATTTTAGGAGGAGACGGTTGAAATTTTACACTGTTAGCAGCAAAGTCGACAAAGTTATGAAGCTCCAATTAATGTCTATTCATGTAAATTGCATAAAACTTGTCTAAGTTTCAGGGAGGACTGATCAAACGTCCCTTGTGTGATCATTGTTGTTTAGGAACAATCCTCTAAACTTCTTAAAATGTACAAACTTGGAGTTGTTACCACGCAGAGTCTAAAGTCCTTGTCACCAACAGATTACATTAAACACAAGCATACAAGAATGCTGAAGTTCTAAATAATTAAGTTTCAGAAAAATGAGTTTGTCAATTTTACAGCACTGTCAACTTTATCAATTTAAAATCTAAAAAACATCTGCTCATTTATCAAATTAGCAATACCAGAGCTCTTATTCATTTATATCATTATTTTATTAATAAATAATTTGTTTAAGCCTCCCATCTCTTTGACCTGTGGTCTGATAAGAAGTTAAAAGTAACTATTCACAATAAATTAGGGATATTATTTACATACATTTGGTACAATGTACAAAATCAAAACAATTACATAGTCAGCCCCAAACGACCTGTTTATCTCACACCAAAAATCGCTTCCCAACCCAATCTCTAGTGAAACTTGACAGTAATTCTCCAAATATCCTAAAGCTTTTTTGAATGGCGTAGACCAGGGGTGTAAAACTCAGTCGCACAGGGGGCCAAATCCAAAACACGCCTTAGTTTTGGGCCAAACGGGATTAAACATTTATTGAACACACTAGAACTACATTATTAAAACTTTTAAAACTGTAACTTTTTAATAGAATTATGAATTAAATATTAATGGCATCACCAGCGAAAATGTTGGTGTGAATCCTGTAAGCTGAGTTTGATTGCTGAGATGAGTGCTGATAGATTAATTTTAATAAAGAATAAAGAATTGTGTCTGAATAGTGAGATTCTCTCTTGACCTTCAACTTTCAAGAATCATTAAAACTTGGAGTCTGTTGATCTTGTGGATCAACAATGTATTTATGATCAATTGGATTTTGTTTATGTCATTCCTATTTTTATTTTTTACATAATAACAATAATGATGATAATATATAATAATAACAACATAATAATAAATTAATACTGCTACTTCTACTGCCACTATAATAATAATTATATTATTATTATATTAAAAATATTAATATATTAACAATAAAATAAAAATGAAAAGTAAAAATAACCCAATGTGTTTTTCTTTCTTTATTTGTCTGAAAGCCTCCCTCGTTATTGTCACTTAAAATAACCGACATTTGTGTTTGTTTATGAGGCAGAGAATTAAAGAAACATTATTTTATTTTGATAATCCTCGTTTCGGGATCACGTTTGGACCGTCTCCTGGACCGGAAGTAGTCAGGCAGTGACTTCTAGCTTTACAGAAGTCATTCGGGGCCCGAATAAAAATGTTCCGGGCGGGTTCTCCGAACCTACACTAACCCTAACCTTGACCCGGCACCGATGCGGGTCGGGTCCCAAATCCTGCTGATCGCCCGGTTCCGTGATTGTTCCGTGTACCCAGACGTTGCTGTTTACGATTTTCGAGCCCGAAAAGTCAAGCAAAACAGACAAACTACGAACTGTATGTCCAAAATAAATGCATGTCGTGATAGTAACGGGTACATTTCTCGCTAGAAATATTATTAAAATAAAGATTAGTCCACAAAATATTTTATTCTGAGGGATTTTCCACCAGAAAATGAGTGGATCTCCGGTGCCGGACAGAAACTCAAAAGTCCACGTGATCTGGAGAAACCTAAACATCCGACCACGTGATCAACGAAAACCTAAAAGCCGCTCCTGTTTTTTGAATGGGCTGCAACTGCGTATCATATGCCAAAAACCGTGTTTGGCGTATACTATGCACGGTATTCCGAGGGTGCAAAGCCGTGGAATAGGGACGCATTTCACTGAGACCGGGTTGCAAACAAAATGATGTTGGGGAAAAAAGCAAATTTCTAGCCCATTCCAGTGGGGAGCCATAGTTATTTAAAGAAGTGGTCGCTATGCACAATTCGGCCACTAGGGGAAGCAAAGAAAAAGAAAAAACGGCATAACAAGAGGTCAAGAAATAAATAGCATTTCTTTGCAAGCGTGTGCCAAGTCTGAGTAAGATATAGAGTTGTTACCGTGCCAGCCGCACCGCTATTAAGTTGCTATAAATTGATCATGGTCAAATATGTGAGTAAGCTCTATTAAATAAAAAAAAATAAAAACTGTGAAAATAGCAATAATAAGTAATTTGGCTACTAGTTTTTTTTAAGGCATTTTTTCCAACTGAGAATAAAAACAAAACAAAACAAAAACAAAGCTACAGATAACAAGTTGACCAACCAAGGGTTATGTTCTGGTCCGGCTTACTTGAGATCAGACGGGTTGAATGTGGACCCTGAACCAAAATGAGTTTGACACCCCTGATCTATTCGATGTACCTTCGTTTTCTGGAATACATCAACTCTTTGTGCCTTAGAAGAAAAACAGAGACATTTTCCGTTTTAGCTGAGAATTTAAAGTTAGCTAAAACTATAATTCCTTCAGAACTATTTATTTAATTGTAATATAGAAAAATGAAGACAGACTCTTTTTTTTCAGCTTTCAATGTATTATGTGTTTTTGATTGCCTTTTCGAGACTGTAATCTGGTTCTTTTGAAGTGTTTTAAATGCCTTATGCATGGGGGAGAACAACAGCATTTCTACATCACAAACAACCCATTGGAAATAATACAGAACAGCAACAATGCTCTCCAGCTGCTGAGACGAACCTTGTTTTGACAGATGAGTACATTCCTCAGGCTGGTCCACATTCAGACTCTTTTGTTCTGCGAGTCCATCACATACATTTCAGGAGGACTTGAAGTAAAGTGACAGCAGAAACTGTACACTTGACCTGTGGAAAACAGGACAAAGCCACTGTCATGAGTTGCCTGTTTCTTCAGGTAAAAATGTCTGACAAATTGGAATCTCATTACCATGTCATGAATACATCTTTGGGAATCCATTAGGCATTTCCTGCTTAAAAACACAATAAGAATTCACATTCAACAAGAAAAGGAGGCGAAGGAGAGTGGAAGGAGAATAAAGCCCCAGCTTGAACAGTGCTGCAGCGCTGTTTTAGCTCTTTCAGTCCACTTACAAAGAGACAAGGAAAAAAATGTGATTGACTGACAGATGATAGCAATAAAAGTAAGAACAAACTGGCCATTTCTCTGTGGTTGGGCTATTTGAGAAGGGACTATTAACTTGTCAGCATTTCAAACTGAGACAAAACTTTTTCTCCTCAACACATCCCCTCGTCTCTGTTACTTTTATTAGAAAGTCTTTAAACCTTTTGACCCCTGAGGGCCCCTGTTATTGGCTGTTAGAAAGGACTCACGGGTCAATGGCAAGGCCCTAAGTGGCCTAATAATCATTTGTTTACAACTTGAACCTATTTTGGAAGCTTTGTGTTTAGCGTGGGGTTAAAAATAGGAGAGAATGACGATCGTCCGTCCGACTCTCATCGCTCAAGCTGTCAAGACGTGTGGGCCCTTGGGGACCTGGGCAGGAGACCCCTCAAGCCATGGAAGTTCAAAGGTTGCAAGGCTTATAAGCACCAACTTGTTTTTTTTTTTTTTTTTAGGGGGGAGGTTGACCGCCTTTGTTGGTGTCCTAAAATAGTAGCAGCCTGTTGCTCCTTCTAGTCAAACAGTTTCATCTCCAATCTGCTAGTTCCTGTTGTTTCTACGCCTCAAGTAAACTTTCTAATTCAAAAATAAAAAGAAGTGTCCTCTGCTGCATGCCTTCTACACTAAATGCCACAAGCAAGACAGTTGTTTGCCGGCAGATTGACAGTAATGGGAAATAAATGCCACCGGATCAAATCATTAATCTTGTCAAATATTGTCATATGACAAGAGTAAATACAGGTGTGGAGACTGCATCGGCTGATAAAACATTACTTACAGCCATTTTTCCAATAAGCGATGGACCTGGTGCTGTCAATATTTGGAGGGGATGCAAGGTATGCCCTGGTGAAGGCCATTTTGCGAGGAGCAGAGAGCCTGCTGGGAAAAATACAGTGGTTTATGCTGGGTCTCCGGGAAGCTGAAAAGCCACCGGCAAAAAGCTATGAATTATTTTGAGCGCAAAATACATTTTCTTTGAAGACTGTCGGGCCATTAGAGCCCTTTTGCTCCCTTTTAAATTGTTTTTATGCTGTGAGTAATGTTAACCTTTGCTTTTGTAGTCATGAAATTCTTTCTGTGCCTTTTTTTCCCTTTGTGCACAAAGCAGAGATAGCCTGCAGAAGCTGGGAAAAAAAGTACAGGAACCATTTACTGTGTAGAAAAAAGGAGACTAGAGGGAAGGCAGAGACTTTTGTACAGACCTATTTTCCTTTTCACAGAAACATAAATTAAATGCACGCAGGAAAAGAATTCACCATTTTTTATTCTAAAGTTCTTTGTTTGTTTTTAACAAAATGTGATAAGTAAAGAGATATAATATTACTTTTAATAGAGTTCATCGGTATTCAATATGAAAAAAACCCACCTATAGAATATTGTTCGGAGTCGGACTGTTTTCAGATGCACTTCTTAAAAAATGTATTCTTGCTCCTAATAGATCCCTGGCACTGGGAAGCTTAGGTCTACAGCCATAGTAAGTGTTTGTCTGATTGGGATGATGTTGTTCCCAATGGATCTCAGATGGTTTACAGCTGTGTCTAATAGTCAATAAATTGTCTGAATATTTTCAGAAATATTTTATAAACTTTGCGTTATTTTAGACCACATGTGTCAAAGTCAAGGCCCGAGGAACAGATCCAGCCCGCAGGGTAATTACATCCGGCCCTCCAGGTCATAATTGTTATTATGATCTCCCTCTCATTTGATTATTATTGTATAGAATCTATTTTGCTTGCGTTATTTCTAACCTGTATTATTTTTTAAAATATTGAAAGTTATTTAAGGTTTAAATTGATTTATTCTGGAATAATACTCCTGCCTTTTTATTATCCATATGTTAAAAAGTTATGGTTTTAAAGTTTCGAAAATTGGCATTCTGATAGCTTTTTGGACTATTTTGGCATTTATTAAGATTTTTTTAGGCTATTTTTGAGTTTAGCTAAAATTTCAGCTAAATGCTACTTTTTTAGGCTTTCTTTTCAGTTTTTTAGGATATTTTGAAGTTTAGCTATTTTATTAGCTACATGCTGATTTGGCTAATCAATTTTTTTTTTCGTTTGTTTTTTAGGTTAATTTGGCATTTTGCTAATATTTTAGCTTGCTATCATCTTCAGCGTTTTCAGCAATCAACTTTCAAGTTTTTAGCATCAATTTCAGGATCTTCAGCTGTTAGTACTAGCATCTTTAGCAGCCAAATTCAGCTTACATCATTCACACAAGCATTATCGCAGGTAATGCTATATATCTAGTTCATAATTATGTTAAGAAAATCACGGTTTTAAATTTTTAGTTTTAGAGTGTTCAATAAATGTTTATTCTGTTTTTCCCATGACCTAAGGTGTGTTTTGGATTTTTACCCCCTGTGCGATTGAGTTTGACACCCCTATTCTAGACACTTATTTCTGTAAATACTGTCTCTTGGCCACAGGGAAATATCAGTTATTGTATTGGTATAAAAATTTATTTTAACCCATCGTAAAAAAAAAAAAAAAGTGTATGAGAGGCTGTACAGGACAAAATTCATACTTTGTTGCATAAACTTTGCAGTACTCATATGGCCTCTCATACAAGAGGTTGTCCTACGCCAAACACCTCACCTTCTTTAATATTAAGCACCTTGTGTTCAGCAGGTTGTTGATGAAAAGTGCTATATAAAAAGTGATTGATTGATACACAACTGCTTTCAGTGCATTTGTTGGTTTGGGGTCTTTGTATCAAGCTTCTCCTCTGACTAAACTTTTAAACTGCAATCCTACATTTGTTCATGAAATATTCAGTTTCACATTCCTTGACTATTTTCACTAATGTCTAATAAAGATGTTTCACCTAACAAAGGATTAAAATGACAACACAAAATGCAGGAAGTATTATATTAGAGATCCACTCCAATGAAAATGGTGTTTTTGGTGGTTTTAAAATGTTCTTGCTTAAACTTGCAGCATTTCTTGTACAAATTTTTGTGAATCAGGAGAAGACAAAAAACGTTTGAAAAAGAGCTTGTTTCTTCCACTGGCAGAGTTAGTTTGGAAATGTAAAGGACTGTAAGCTAGGGCTGGGTATCGACAACAATTTCCAGAATTGCAGAATTGATTCGATTTCATGTACAAGAGCTTGGATCGATTTGATTGCGATTTTTTTCAATTCTTTCAATCCACTCAATTCAATTTTATTCAGTTCCATTTTGAGTTTACATGTTTCACACATTTGTTTAGAAATACATTAATAATCGATATTTTTATTGCAGATTTTCATATTATCCTTATACAGTTCACATTCTGTAAAATGTATTAATGAAATTATACTAAGATTGATAATATCATACACTATGGTTTCTCAGGAGAAGCTCCAAAAATTGTTTTGTCACTCCTGGAGGGCGTTTCAGTTTGGCCTCTAGGTGGTGATCGCACTATAGCACATTAATCCAGGAGAAGAAGAAAGTATGAGCAAAAAACAGGGTTTTAGATTACTTTAAAATGGTTACTTTAAAAAATGTTTCATTGAAAGAGTTTGATTCTATGCCTGGGAGTTTATAAAGATGTTAATTTAGTCAGCAATGTATGTTTAGGTCGATCAAGCATTAGCATTAGCCGTGCTATGGAAAATCCCATTATACATTAGCATCAAGCTAGTGGACTTTAGCATCATGCGTTAGATCGATGACAACTTTTATAGATCGATTATAGGCTTAGATCGACTCAGATCGAGTAATCAGTTTTACCACCCAGCCCTACTGTAAGCTAGTGGGAGAGCATGTAAACAGATTGATAATGGGAAGTAGGGGTAGGGTTGCTCCAAAAAAAAAACTATTCTGGTGGATTTCTTTAGAACTTTTGCTGCTCTGCAGAAACTAAATCCTAGAAATTTATGTGCTTTAATTTTGGCTAAAAACAGTGTAATCATAACTAAAAGATCACTGGGAACACTTTTACAATAGATCAAAGAAAGTGGGACTTTAAATGAATGAATATGTTTGTATTCTCGCTGTGTTGGCCTGTTATCAGTCAAAATAATTATTCAGCTAAATTTTTCTTTTTTTTTAAAACCTTTTATCTTAACCAAATAAAAGTTAACTTCCTGTTCAGACTTTTCCTTCTCACAGATCCAAACGTCCCACTGTCAGGTAAAGGTTTACCATTGCTGGATGGAGTGATGGACCAGAGGAAGGATATGTTTGTAAATTACTTTTCAACAATGCCGCAGGGGGAAAAAACAAGGTGTTATTAATTTATTATCCTGAAATTGTAAGTCTATCAACACACTACCACATTGGAAACATCATCATCAAAGAGTATCCTTTCTAGGTGTTCTTTTTTTTTTTTTATCCCTACTATGAAAGCTATTAAACCTGTGGTTGTCCATACTAATATAAAGCCATCTTCAAAGTAATAAGCTTGTGGAAGTCTCTAATTAAAGCTATCAGTGCATTGATTATGTATCCTTTTGATCTTGCATCTCTTCTCTTCTGTGTAATTTTGCATTTTATAAGCAAACCATGACTTAATGCTTCAGTATAAAAATGCACGGAGGGATAGTCATGCATGCAAAGGGACATCAAACCGCCGAAACCCCTTTTCAGTTTTCTCTGTCTATGAAGATGCACCCCCATTTTCACTTTTTACTCCGCCTCCCTCATCCCTACACCCATTTTTTTTTTTGCATTAATATGTATGTATTTAATGATACATAATGATAGGTAATAAAATGTGAGGGTAAGTTGAAAAAAAAACACGTTGCTGTGGTAACCACCTAGGCTTCTACAAAGAGCAAAGTGCACATGGCTGCGCAGTTTTGTGTTATTACATCTGCTTTAAGGTGTGTGTGCACGCGGGGTGTGTTCGCCTGCATGCGCAATGGATGCTGAGATTGGGTAGTGGGGGTTTGAAAGTGGGAAAGGAAAGTGCTCACACACAAACACACACGTGCACGCACTGTAATTGCCCATGTTATTCAGAAGCACTCCATTGCATTGTGTGGCTTTGGAGCAGGATAAATGGCTGCTGTGGCATCAGGGTAAATCTATTAGGAACCCATGGCCCTGGCTTTGTATCTAAACCTCATTTTGGTTTTGTGGAGAGGAATGGAAATGATGTGAGGGCAAAAAAGGAAAAGAAGTCATTTTACTTCCCTCCCCCTAAATAATGTTTGGACAAAGTCTTTATTTTTGATCTCTTTTCTTTTTGTTATTTCAACTCACTTTATTTATGATTGTTGCACCTCACGAGTGCAGAACAAAAGTGAAATGAAGATGCTTCCGCATCAGTTTAGGCTGAAAACAATGGCCTTTTACTGTTGCTCCCTTCGTGACGAGAGCGAGGATTAAGACAAAAACACTTGCTGTTGTATTTCCATCCAGCCTCGCCGCATGCAAATTCATTTGCGTACAATGCATTTTGGTTGAGTGCAGTGTGTTTGGAGACAGCGTCTGCTGCTGTTTTTGCCAGGCGGGACTCCATTTCAGCAAGATGAGTCTGGGGTAATAGATTTAGCGGGGGGTCGGATGGCAGGCAGCCCGTTTGCTTACCTTTGTGTTAGAGTCTATCAGTGTGGAGGAAATTTTGCTTGTATACCAGTGTGCTTCACTGTGCACGTGTGTGTTTGTGTGTATGTGGGGCGATGTAAAAAGTGAAGAATGCATCTGTCTGCGGCTCCCCTTTGCGACTGTGTAAATCAGGAGATATAGTGACAGTCCTAACAATCTGTTATGTTGAAATCACTTTTCTTCCACTTATTGTCAGTGAGACTCACAGAAAGATAGATCGAGAGAGTGAAAGTGAGGCAGGTTTTAGGAGAGAGAATTGTAAAAGGAAGCAGACAATTCTTCTTTTTCACTTATTAAAGATTCATGATTATCATTTTTTTACATATTAAATTAAGTGTAAAAGTGTATTTCTGACTATTTGTATATTCAAAATGTGAATCAGAAGGTGACAGAAAAATGCCATTGGAAAAAGCTTGTAAGTGTGATATAGAAGCTACAGCCACTCCACTCCATTATCATTAATCCACTTGCAGACAAATAGTTCAATCTATGTCTTTGAGTTCTTCACCTGAGCTGGAATCAGGCTCAAAACTTTATAGCTCAATACTGCTCACCATTTTTCTTGCACTGCCAATGTTCAATTGGGGATGGGAAGGGCTACAAGCTAGCAGGAGTAAACAGATGGTTGATGGGAAGGTACCGCAACAGTACCGCCCACAACTCAATGGGAAATTTCTATTGAACTGGAAACTGTTGAAGGAAAACTACATGTTTGTTTGATTTTGGCTAAAAATGGCATAGTCATAAAAAGAGAATTGAATTTAGTATTGATCAAAAGGGGATCAGAGTGGCTCCTTTTTTCTTTGCTCATTAAACCTTTATTTATCCAGGTAAGTTATTAAGAACAAGTTCCTATTTACAATAATGACCTGAAAACTTTCTATTCCTTGAGCTACTATAATACCCATCCATTTGCGCTTCCATATTTCTAGGAACTGTTCAAATGTGAGGAAAACTCACTTTCCCCTCAAACATTGGAGATTTAAAAAGAGAGCATGCTGGGAAAATAGCAGTCTGCCAGATGTATTGGGCATTCTGTATCTGGACCAGCACACACGAGCAAAAAAGAGATACTGACAACCAGAGCTCACCTGGGTGTGTTTTCGTGTGTGTGTGAGCACACTGCTGGTGGGTGGAAGGCTGTCAGAGACTGCGCTTAGATGCCAGGGACAGGGGATTATTGAAGCCCCTCTAGACCCCTCTCTTCCACTACCATCAGGGCAGGAGAGCTGTCTTTCTATCAGGCGTACCAAACCAACACCATGCATTTATGTTACTTGTAAATAGTGCTTCAGAGGCTGGTTTGGTCTCAGAGAAATATACTTGGAAACATCCTGACTGAAAGAAGAAGGTGAGACCAAACAATTTTGTGGAATCTTTCTGTCATGCAGGGAAACCTGAGGTTATTTGCATCACAATTTATCTCTGTCAGAAGAAAACCGTACACACTGTTGTAGTTAAAGCAAACCAGCACTTTTGGTTATTTGTCGTTCCTAGCTCTCTGAACAAAACCATGGTTGCAAATGCCTCAAACGTCTGTGGTGTAATGCAGGGGAAAACAAAGAGAACACAAAAGCATCGTCTTCAAAGAGCACATGGACAAGAGAGGAGATGCACCGTACCAAATGATGTCTGGAGGAGGCTTGTAAGGTTGACAACTTACATTAGCCATCGCTGTACAGCTATTTTGTGGCCAGTTTGTTTCAAATCCAGTTTCACCCTTATACTGAGGGAACGTTCTTGTCACAAAGTAGTTCCATGGACAATCCAAACTCTCCCTACACATTACAAAAAATGACCAGCATGCAGCAAAGCTGATACATGCGAAAAACGAGAACTAACATTCCCTTTCTTGAAGCACCACATGAAGCTGAATTCAGAGCTAACTTTGCATGTGTCATGAAGAATTGATTGTTTGTTGAAGAGTTTATGCTTTGCAGGAAAAAGCTCAGTTTTGAGCTGTGGATCACTGGTCGCAGCACTGCGCTTTTGTGCATTCTTCACCCTACCCGTCATCAACAGGGACCAGCTCATAAGAAGTACCTGTTTAGTTAATAAAACAATTGGTGTCACATTTAAAATAATGACAGCCAATTTCATTCTCTGCTGAGCCGTGAGCTCATGGTTTACACAACATTTTTTTTTTTGCCATGAGAGTCCTGACAATTTGATTTTATTAGGAGCAGGACCTATTCTTATGACAGTATTTTCTGTGTTAAAGGGTGCCCTAGATTATGAAGTGCACCATCAGTGAATGGTGTTTTTTCAAACTTATCTAATTAAAAAAAATGCAGAAAACTACAGGCCACATTAAGCCAGACAAAGGGGTACTCTACAAGTTATCTGGTTTAGAAGCTTTGACCATGTTAGCTTTGTTATCAGATTAGCATAGGCACAATACCACTTCCAATCTTGTTTGTAACATATAAAAACAGACAGATACATACAGCTAAAAAAAAAAGCATAATTGTCAATGTGCAAACTCCCAACGCTGTTAGTAATACACACACAAAAAATTTATCTGACACCTCTACACGCTAGCAGCATTAAACATAATCATGATAACACCCAATCTTGTTTACAACACGCAAGATAACAAACTGCTACCACTAGGACAAACGCTACTGTGAGTGTGCTAACTCCCAATGTTGTTAGCAACATGTAGAAAAATAGTCCAATACCGCTATACGTTAGCAGTGTTAGTGTATTTACAATAACACCCAACCTTGTTTGCAACAAATAAAAAACAGATGGATGATGTGGGGTTTTGGGGTCGGATGTGGTTGTGTTTCTGTTCACTTTTTGTTTTCACCTCTCTGACTTAGAGGTGTATTGATTTCCTTCTTCTTTTCACCTGTTCCTCCAGCCCTCTTAATGAATACACCTGTGTTTGATTGCTTGGTCACTGTTATAAGCTGCCTGTTTTCCTCCACTCGTTGCCAGATGGTTCTGTGTGCTTTCCCGAGTACCACGAGCCTTCCAGCCTTATTGAGTGACTACTCGGCACAAGAAGAATTACAAAAGAAAAAGAATTAAACAACCTTTCTTAAAAGATCATCCTGCATCTGCGTCTGTGTCCTACCACGGTTCCTGACAGATGACAATAAAACAAACACTACAGTGAATATATTAACCTTCACTGTTATTAGTAACACGTAAAAAAAAAAAAAAAAACACTCCGTAACTGCTGTACATTAGCTATTAGCTGTGTTAGCATATCCACGCTGACACCCAACCCTGTTTGTAACAAGCAAAGAAAAAAAACAAACTTATACTATCGGAACAAATGCTACTGATAGTCTGTTAACTCCCAATTTTGTCAGTAACATGTAAAAAAACACTGACACCGCTACACCTTAGCAGTGTTAGCGTGTTCTCAATAACACCCAACCTTGTTTGCAACATGTAAAAAAACAGATGGATAACAATAAAACAAACACTAACTTTAACAATAAAACAAATGCTAACTTCCACTGTTTTAGTAAAATGTAAAAAAAAACAAACATACTTTGACAACGCTATACGTTAGCTGTGTTAGCATATTTACGTTAACACCCAACCTTGTTTGCAACTACACTGTAAAAAGATGGAATATTGAATCAATTTACAGAAGTTCTGTAAATTGCTACGGTTAAAATGATTAGTTTAATCAAACAAAAAATATTTTTAAAAATGATATAAGCTAATACTATTAAATGTAACAAATAACAGTGCTTTTATTCACTAATTTGATGTTTTAGTTTTTACAGTGTATTAAAAAATAAAAACTGACTGAAACTGCAAATGCTACTGTAACTATGTTAACTCCAAATGTTGTAATATGTAAAAGAAAAACAAAACCTAACATTCCGAATCCACTACTCGGTAACCACATTAACATATTGGCAATAAAACACAACAAAACATTTTGACAGATCACCATATACCTCTAAAAACTGTGTTGACATCAGCAAACACAACCAGAATTAATCCATTAATAAGGAATTTCAGATTACAAGGCGCAGTGTCTTTTTTAAGTACGCCTTTTGGTGCGTAGAAGAGATTAACTCAATAATTTTCCCTTTTGGTCTTTGTTATGTACTGGATGAGGAAACAATATATATAAAAAATTGGGGTTACACACTGAAGAACGTGAGTATTCCTGGTTATACTCACCTTAAGGCTGCCTTTCCTACATGGCACCTTTGAAAATAACTACAGTAAATACATGTGAGGAGTACAGATTAGCACTCCCATGCAAACGCTGAAACAAATGCCTCTAAATTTCATCAGCAGCCTAACTAATTACAACCAGGAAAATGTAATCATAGCGCGCACACACATACACCCCCCTTCGCTCAAACATCCAGTCTCCCTCCATGAAATTGAAATAGGTTTAATAGTTGGATGCTTGGGGACCATTCATTAACTCTGACCCTTCCTATAATTATCAGATCCATTAGTGAAATTCATAATGGACTTATGAGAACTGTGAACCGGGGCCTTAATAAAGGTTCGATTGCGTGGTCCAGTTCCCTGCAGTGGGACTCTCCCAAACAGCTTCTGTGATTTTCTCATAGCACAATATTTATATTAATTTTCAAACGTAGATAATGTATGCTGACATTTGTAGTATTAAGGAGAAGCAGTTGTATTTGAACAAAGATTAAAGGTGGAATCATTACAGCATTCTGGCATGAACCAGCTTTTCTTTCATTCCATTGTTTCCTTTACAGGCTTCGGGCTCCCTTCAGCTCTGTCTGCTTGTTTAAAGGGGAGCAGTAAAATGTGAAACTTCACACTCAGGGTTTTTTTTTTCTTTTTAGAATGTGCGGCGTCGAGCTGGCCCTCTCTATACTTGCTGCCAGCTCAGATCGGGAACACACACAGAGCTTTTTATAAAATTTTATTTTCTGCCTGTCACGCTCAGCAAGTTTATGGCATTACATATGGAATAACAGACTTCTGAATAAAAGGCAGCATGAATTACGTGTAGCGCGGATTAATTGGTTGTCTTAAGGTGCTGGTTTTCCACTGTGTGGCAACAATTAAAACTCTAGTGCAGCACAATGTTAAAACTTGTTATTTAAACTTCATATTTAATTTCATTACAACAATTTAAGTTTTGCTCTGTCTTAGACCATTAAGTTTTAAGTTTGTGTTCAAACACAAAACCCTAAGCTAAACTGGTAGAGCATTAAAACTATTAAAAAAAACAGATTTTTCATTTAGTTTAAAGCTTTTGAATGGTCTTTTTACCTAATCACTGTCTCTGACAATACAAAAAACTTCTGGTAAGAAACTTAATCTTCTTTAAAAGTTTATGATCAGAATAATTAACTGTTAAAGTGTTTATGAACAAATATTTATAGACCTAAAAGACCCATTCTCATCACATTTTGATGTATCGGTCTTTTAATTATAATTATGTCCTTCTCAACCAAGATCAGAAAATCCTGTGTTGTTTTTTGGGACATTGTTCCTGCAAAGTAGCAGTCTTTTGTTAGAAATCAGCCTCTGAGTTGACATTGGCACGGGGCAGCCCCGCTTCAGCTAGCTAACTGTCCCTCACAACCCCAACCTAACAAAAATAGTGAGCAATATCAGAGCTATCCAGCTATTTCCAAACTGCCTTTTTTTCATATGCTCCTGATTCATAGTGATTTGAATAATGACAGTCAGAAATACAATTTTAAGCTTAATTTTATTTATCCCCTTTTTTCCTCCTCCATCATCAAAAACATGTTGATAACATCAAGAGCATGATTTTCATCAGGTTGGATCTGTATAAGATTGACTTGAAAATAAAATGAGATTGAGTCAAGCGCTTTAGAATACACGTTTCCGAGCTTTCTTTCTTAAAGTTGTATATTTTAGCTTTATAGTTTAAACCAGGGGTGTGATGTGTCAAACTCATTTTGTTTCAGGGTCCACATTCAACTCGTTTGATCTCAAGTGGGCCGAACCAAAAACATAATAGCAAGACAACCTATTGTTAACTTGTTATCTGTAACTTTGTTTTTGTGTGTTTTTTTTCTCAGTTTGAAAAAATGCCTAAAACAACCTAGTAGCCTAATCACTTATTAATATTTGTATTAGAGTTATAGTTATTACTATATTTTTGGAAAACATTTTTGGCAGACACCTGATCATTTTTATAGCAACTAAACTGGGGAGGCTGGCACAGAACCAAACTGCTTCTTACCCAGATGGAGCATGCTCTTGCAGATTTATTTCATCATCTCTTGTTATTTTTTATTTATTTATTTTCATGATCTCTTGTTATGTCTGTGTTTCTTTTCCTTTGCTTCCCCTGGTGGTGGAAATGCGCATTGCCATAATTTCTTTAAAGTTCCCCATATAACATTTTCTTTATTTAAAAAACATCCCCAGTAGTGTTTTAATTTTGACATTTTTTACCAAAATTCCACATTCTAAATGTCTTAAAAAGCTATTTTCATGTTGATCTGAAGCCTTTTGCGTTTACAAATTCTCCTCTGAGGGGGCGTGGCTTTTGCTGCCCTGACCCCCCCTGCCCTGTCTGATTATGTTAGCTCTGTGTTTCATTAGCATAAATCTTCCCCGCCACTACATAAACATGTCCAGCCGTATTGTTTTGATCCGGATGTCAGCTCGGACGAGGAAGTGAAGATCTTCATGGACCGACTTCCTCCAAAATCCTGATTCTTTCTCCTTCCAGTTCACCAAAGACTCTTTTAGTTAATTCTCCAATGTTTATTGATGTTACTGTGACCCATACATTCAACCCATTGGTTTCTCAGAGCAGAGTTCTTGGGAAAATTAAGAAAGCTAACATGAAAATGCTCTTTCATTGATTTACAATCCTTAATAAATGTGGTCAAATGAGCCGCCGTTAACATTTCACATCAAGAAGCTCCATGGAGTCTGCTGGAGATTTTCCAGCATTCTCGGCCTTGCTACCGTAAGTATTGTATAAAACTCACACAATGACTGCAGTCAAGGGGAAGATACCATCTTCTCTTCTCCAATCACTATGAGGCATGTTTTTTAAACATGAATAGAACATAGAAACTCCACACAGAAAGGACCCAGTCAGGATTTGGACCAGGGTCTTGTTTTAAGGTGAGAGCAATCAAAGCCACCATGCAGCCCCATTTTAGTTAGTATTTTAACTAAATTAAAACAATGGTGATTTTGAAAAAGTAGAAAGACTTTCTGGCACAAAACTATTAAGCTACAGCAAGAAGAGTTTCTTTATATCACCAAGTCAGTTTTGTTTCTGCTACCAAAGAGCATTGTCACCACACACACACACAACCATTATGAGAAGGTGCATTTCTCAGGCTCACACTGAGATGTTACTTAAAAAAAGTCATTATCTCACTGGTGAGTCAGAGATTGGATTTCAGGATAAAAGCCCTGTGACTTAGTCAACCACCCCTCCTGCCTTTTTCTGCAGCCCTCCTTGGTGGTTAATGATGTTTATTGGAGACGTGTCCCACATTAGGAAATTACGAGGGCGCTAAAATATTAAAAGTCCTTTCAAATGTATCTCTCTGCAATATTTCAGCACCTGCTATAATCTGTGTAATGAATATGAAGCAGAGTAGTCACAGCATTAACAAAAGATGAAATGACAGTAAATGCTTTTTAAGGATGGACGTGCTGGGCTGTTGTGTTGCACCTGGTTTTCTTTCTGACTGAAGAGAGCAGAATCTGAAATGATAAAAGACAAAAAAATAAAAGACAAAGGTTGGGTTTTTTCATGAAAAAAAATTAAATAGGAGGGAAAAGGTCCATCTATCTTCAGAGAAGTGAGGACTTCTTCAATAATTTGCGGCAGTAATTTTAATATTTACACTGGGGAGTTAAAACCTCAGCACCTTCACCTCGGTGTTTGTGGCTGACATTTAAAAAACCCTCATTCAAAGAGAGCACCGAGAGTGTTCCTCTTAAACGTGGCCCTAAAGATGTTTTCAGAAAGTCCTCTTTTGTTTATGTGGAGGGGGGGTCACCTCGACTCATCTACTCTGTTTCAGCCGCATCCATAAAACAAAGCGGCTGTAGCTGCAGAGGTTAGACTCGGAGGTGGAGGGGCGACGATGCAGATGAAGATGGAGGAGAGGGTGGGCTGACTCCTCTGTGAGTGTGTGTGTGTGCATGATTGGCACCATTACTCCAATGCCTGGAAGCAGTGAGGTGAAAAGGGAAGACATTTGTACTCGTTGCTCATTTCACATTTGCCTAATTGATTTAAACAAGCCTAATGTCAGCGTTCTGTAGGTGTGCAAAGCGTCAGAGCATTAGTCTTGATTTAAGATGCAGCGCACACATCCTGCAAGCAAACAGGGAAGAGTAAGTGAATTTCCTTTTAATTGTTGCCGTCGACAGGGGTGCAAGATCATTGCAGGGGATTATGTATGCACATATGTAGATTTTCATATTTAAAAGGATCAATTAGAGTGACGTTGTCTTGGTGGCAATTAAAAGGTCTGCTGTTTTTTTTTTTTTTTTTTTTTTTTTTTTTGCACCCTTCAAAGGTTAATGAATATCCCGGAACATGTGATGTGTTATGGGAGTGGCACACAAGTGTGAAACTGTACGAAAAACACACACATCATGTGGCGCACAAACACTGACAGCAGTGTTGAGGTTTCACCAAATCCGTTGTGACTGAGATTATAGGCTTGTCAAAGTTACTTCATTGTGAGATTTAGCAGAATTCTGCATATTTTCTGCTTTATTTTAACTGAGCCTCACAACAAGCATGAAATATAATTATTTTAACAACCTAATAAATTCATAAATGTGAAATAAAACACAAATTTGTATTTTTTTTGCAATAAATTTCCTTTTTTTTAATTCGATAATGACCGTTTGTGTTAAGCACGGGCGGCAGAGGAACTTCGACCACGTAAAACCAAATATTGACTTCATAAAATATGCACTGTAACTTTTGCAGATGACATGTAATTGTAGCTCAGCCAGGAAGACAAAAAAGGGGGGAAAAATTCTTAAGAGTGCTGAGTGTTGACAGGTCCATAAAAGTCGATAATATAAACGTCACATTTTTAGGCAGCTTGTCTTTTAAAGAATTAAAGCTGTATATTTATTGCCTCATTAAACTGTGGGGGAAAAAAACAACAACAGGAGTGTTTTTTCCTTCAGGACTGAGCTGCAGTAAATATCACCTTTCTCTGCATCCTACAAAAAAGCAGTTTCTTACTCCTTTTTTTTTCTTTTCTCCACTCCTTCAGCCTGTTTGGTAATAAGAAACAGGTCTCTCTATTGGTTTGTTTTTGTTTCTTTAGTAAGGCTGTAATTTAGGACTCATGTTCAGTGTCTGTGCGCTGCACCGGCTGCAGAGGCTTGCAGGGCTCAGGCAGAGGAACATGGGGGGAGAAGAAAAAGCTTTCCTTCTCAACGTGGAGCCTCCACAGCTCAAGCCGGCTCTGCCATGTGTCATTCAGCTCTAATTTAGAGGAGCTGGAGTCTCAATCAGAGCAGAATTGTGGTCTGGAGATTGGCGTTGACAATTTGTCAGAAACAATCGGGGACTTTTTTTTTTTTTTTTTGTTTCAAAAATGAAATAATTACTAATGTTATCGCCTTGAGACTGAAAAACGTCTTATTTGTTAAGAGGTTTTAATGTTTTAATTGGGGGAAATTAAACTATAGAGTAAGAAAAAGTATTTGAGAATGGCTTGTTTTAAAAACATGAATTTATGAGGCAGTGAGGACAAAACTTTTCTTTTTTTTTACTAAAAAATATAAAGGATAGTTGCTTTGCTTTTATCCACATTGCTTATTAATTTCAGCTTAAATAGCCACTGTTTAACATTTAATCACACATTATATCAGAAGTTGGATTAAACAGATCATTGAAGCTGTATTGGCACTTTCGTTTTCTGTTGGTTCTGACCTGATCGTGATAATGGAAGAAAACATTTTCTTTTATTCATGTTTTCAGCATATGTATGACGTAGAAGTTTTCCAGCAACATAGACAACAACAAAAACATGAACTCCAATATAATTTATTTTTTGGGAACAAAGCAAGATTGACTCCTCAATTTTTTGATAAATTTTTCTCTTGTTTCAACAGTTAAGTTTGGCACATTTTGCTGCATATAAATTTATACACACACACACACACATATATATATATATATATATATATATATATATATATATATATATATGTGCACTTTTAAATCATGACTTTAACATATAAATCACAGGTTTGTGATTTTGAGATTCTACTGGGTGAATCAGACAATTAATGGGCCTGTTGGCAAAAATAAATAAATAGATAAATAAATAAATCCAAGTAGAGAGCACAAGAGAAAGATTCTTTTGTTTGTAACTTTTTTAAATGAAATGTATTAATGTTTTTTTACTGTCGTTAATATGTTTTTGGTCACTTCTTGACCAGGACTCCCTTGTAAAAGAGATCAATGGGGTTCCTGGTTAAATAAAATAAATAAATACATAACATAGTTGTTTAATGCAGGAACAAAAATGGGATATTTTATTCTGAAATGCACTTTAGCTTTTGAAAATAAAGACTATTCACTGTTTATATGAAAAAAAGAAGTTAAAGGGGACAAATAAAGTTTGTAAGTAGATGAATTACTATGAAATAGGTTTATTTCAACAGTCAGGCGTGATGAAGGAAAATAAAATACTAAGTGTATGTTTTATCGCTGTGTCCAAACTTTTTTGACTAAGAAACGTTGATAATCATTATTGCCGTCGACCAGCACGTCCCCTCCAGCCAGTTCAACCAGTTTCCTGAGAGGTTTTTTAAACCCGATCCTCGTCCTTTATTTACGCCCCCTGAACTATTTACCTCGTCCTCACTATTAGTTTTAATGGCAACAGAATCTTGTGATCACAGCACTTTTATTTTACTATATTTGGGTATGTATGCCAGTCAAGTTCTTCTTTTTAACCCCTTTATGTCCAGCTTTGAAAAAGAATTCCCTGATGAACGATTCATCTTAATGATTCGATTCATATCATAATTTGCGTTTGCTGATACGATTCAGTGACAGTAAAATCCACATCTTTAGCCAAAAAAAACCTTGGAGATAAGTACCTGGTACTGCATAAGTAAACTTTTCCAGATTCTTTGATTTTCTTACAAGAGTAGATTAAACGTGTGCAAACAAACAAGTAAACAACAATTAATGTAAATTTAATCATGTTTTAGGTTCATAAAGTTTACTGTTGTTTTTCCACATCAAAATAATATATTATTAGAATATTTTACAACTTTGTATGGTCGCGTCTGTAAAATTCAAAGTGTTTCTACACATTAGACATTGCTGTCATCACATGTGTGTTTGTACACTGTTTTTACACAATTTTGTTTTTATGTGATAAAATAAACCTCAATCTCAATACAAATAGTTTTGGGGATTTGGAAATTGTTTTATTATGGGGTTCGATTAACAACTTGACACAGACAGATGGATCTGGTTGGTTCATATAAAAATCAATTAATCAACTATTTCACTTAATTGTTATAATTAAGATAATCTTGGAGCTAAAGTGGTTTGATGCATATTCTCCAGATCAGCTGCTATTAAAACATTGAAGTTGTTCGTTTTAAGATGTTTTTTTTTTTTTTTTTTTTTGTCTTTTTAAATGTGGTCCTTTTCATCTAAAGCAGGTAGAGACACATTTCGACCTCTTTCCATAGCAGAGTTCCTGGTGTATTTGTGGCATGTGAACCAGTTTTCCAATATGATGTCTAGACTTAAATCAAGGAGAGGTGCTGGAGCTGAGGAGGGAGAGGGGTTGCCAAGTTTGCATCCAGCATGTATCTGAATAAGCTTTTTATATTACACTTAACTTAGACCAGATGGTTTATGCGCAGTGGGCAGCCACTTACTGCTATTGGGGACATTGTTATAAGTGTCTTTGCATACACGTGGTAGTTACAAGCTTTGTGTGTTTGTAGCCACATTAGTGTCTCTTCATGCGTTTTGTGAAGCTTTGCATTGATAGTGTGCTCGTTTCTCCCACAATCCTCACTGCAGACCGCAAAACTCACATTTTCTGCTTAAGCTCTATTTGTTTTTATAGTAGACTTAATTTAATTCCTTAGAAAACGCACTCCAGCAAGAGAGCATTTAAATAAAATATTATTTACTGCTAAAGTTTACCAGCAGCAAACTTCCTTGACGCCTCAAGATCTAAGTTCCGAATCTCAAATGCTCACATCTTTAGTCTCCTCCTGTGCATGCGTTTATTGTTTGTCTGCCATTGTAGCCATGCCGCTGCCAGATGCTCGCAAGATGGGATTATCGGGGAAAACGTTTGCGCCGCATATTTCTCACAAGGGCTCTCTCTGGCCAATTACTGTCTTGATGGAAGCCAGAGATTCTCACCAATTACATGCATTTTTTCCCATCTCGTTCATGGACTCCGGCCAAGCTCGCACTGTCAGTGTTGTGGCGTTTCTGGTGATGGCGTTGCCCGCGTCCACAGGAGTGGTACATTGTAGCTCGCGTTCTAAAATCTGACATCTAAAGGGCTTGGATTGCATTGAGGGGGGGCTCTACATGTCCTACTTCTTTTTCCAAAAGCGAACTGTTGGCATTGCGCTGATTTTAAAAGCCTTAATTATAACCGCGACTCTACCCAGAGTCAGTTTCCAGCCCTTAACATCTCTGGCACACGTGGAGAGGGCCAGTTGTGTTTGTAACTTGAGCCTGCCGTTGATGACAAGCAAAAATTGGGGAAAATAGAGGCAACCCCGCTGCACTCGTCTTTTGTTTAAGTTTTGATGAGAGGAGGAAAAAGAATCACAGCTGTTGAGAACGGAGCTCACTGGCGGTGTGTTTTTTATTCCCGCCTCAGTGCCTCGGTGGTCTCTGGCTGGCTGTCTTCTAGTCACCCGGTGTTATGTCTCCTGCCTCCCTCCCAAATAAAAACCATGCTCCAGAAACACACATACAGTTGCAACAAGTTAAGTGGCAGAGGCCGTAAACTTCTCCATCTCCTGGACCACAGTTGTGTTGTTGTTGTGTGTGGTTGCTTTGTGGCTTTGCAGACTTCTGACTTGTCCAGAAAACTGGGATTTTTTTTGTTTTTTTGTTCCGTTGCGGATGGACACAAACATTTAGAAATATGCAAATGGTCACACATATCGCACACAGACTGCTTCACTGTCTGTTTTCTCAATAATTACGTGAATGCTGTAAAACATTCACATAATTTCCGCAGATTTTTTGGCAAGTTTAACTTTAACCAATTTCAGTAATCTTTGTATCAAAAAGTTCAGGTCGTTCAGGACATCACTGCTTGCACTTTTGGTATTCATCAACTTCATAGTTTTTGAAATATTGAGCAAAATATACCCCACAGAAAATGAATGAATTGCTCAAATTCTTCAAAAACTTTGTGCACTTTGAAACTTGTGACCTTCTGTATACTTTCAGATAGATACACCATTCATTCACACTTTAGAATGTTCAGCAAGTGTTGTTTTATTTTAAGGGTCATTTGGAGTTTAGCTTTTGATTGAGCAACATGCTACCTGATTTGGCTAATTCAGACATTTTTCCAGTTTTTTGGCTAATTTGAAGTTAAGCTAATATTTTAGTATTATGCTAGCTGCTTTGGCAAAATTATACATTTTTTCCAGTTTTTTCATGATAAATTTGGAGTTTAAATAATATTTTAGCAT
Organism: Oryzias javanicus; assembly: GCA_003999625.1. Taxonomy (NCBI): domain Eukaryota; kingdom Metazoa; phylum Chordata; class Actinopteri; order Beloniformes; family Adrianichthyidae; genus Oryzias; species Oryzias javanicus. Next base: position 22,212,474 of record CM012447.1, read on the forward strand.
TATGAAAAATGGCTGATTTAGACATTTGTCTAGTTTTATTTATTTGTTTTTTTTTTTGCTAATTTTGAGTTTTGCAAATTAACAATATCCTAGCTGTTCTGACTAAATTAAGCATTTTTCCTTTTTTTTTGGCAAATTGGCAAGCTTTTGGCTTCAGAATTTTCAGCTATCGGTTTTAGCATCTTCAGCAACCACATTCAGCATACAGTATTTACACTAGCTTTATTGCAGGTAATGCCAATTATCTACTTATTAACTGAATTTAGGATATTAGTCTCCTAACCTGCTCACCACCTTCTAGAAGAATGACTCCAAACTATTGGAAGGGTTTCCATGTGTTTTTCTTCATTTGCTTCCTTCAACCGCCTCGTCCTCCTTCACAGAGGCCCCGCTGTGCTCATAGGTGATGCATCTGTTGCTGCGTTCTCTGTTTTTGCAAATCTGCCTCCTTTGTTGTAACGTCTTATTGCTGCTTTCCTCCGGTCTCCACTTAGCTTTGTGTAAATGTCACTCTTCTCGAGTCGTTTTCTCCGGGGAGCCTCGGATTTAGAGTTCGATCAGCGATGTTGTCAGTGAAATATCACTCAAATTCAGCACAACAATGAGCCCCAGTCTGATAGGGTTTGTGTTGTTGTTGGACCACTTTTTTTAAGAGTTCTGTTCACAAACAATAACAACCTTCGGAATCAGTCAATTGAATAATGTCACTCGTGTTCAGGATTTAATCAGCGTTGATCATGTGTTTTCAAAATTGTTGGGCAGGGAAAATGAAAGTGTTGGCAAACTGCTGGTTTGAACATTTTAAAAAGGTATCAGGATTTATGTGCATCTTGATCACTTTTTTGGTCAATAATATTTTTTTTTTAATTAACCAATGCGCAATTTGGTTTAGACCACAGGTCAGCAACCTTTAACAGTAGAAGAGCCATTTGGGATGTTTTCTGATCAAAACTTAGTATGAACCGCAAAGTCTTATTTTGATACTGCTGTGCATTTATTACAATGTATTTTATTAAATATGAATTATGATTATTTTGTGCTACAGATGAAAACATCAATATAAAAAGATACTACCATTTTCTCAACATGCAAAATGATCTTTTACGCTTGACTAAAGTTTTTATGATTATATTTAAAATAATCTTGTGCCAGACCGGATCCTCCCAGTGCAGCTCTGGACAAAATAAGATCATATGTGCTTTAAACCATTTAAGGATCAGACTTTTTAAAAAAATTTTGCTTAGTATTTCAAATTGGCGTATACCAGAGGAAGCATAGAGCAAACAAGACCTCTTCAAGTCAGCAGGGAGGTAAAAACCTTTAGTTTATCTTTGAGGTCCACCTCAGTCATAAATTGATAAACTTAACTAATGTAAAATAAACAAATGCTAATTTAGTAACCCTTACTTGAGAAAAAAAAAACTATTGTTTTATTTTTCTTTAGCCAGAGAGCCACTATGGAGAGGAAAGGGAGCCACTATTGGCTCAGGAGCCACTAGTTTAGACCAAGCATGTCCAAAGTGTGGCTCAGGAGTCGAATGCAGCCCACATTCAAATTTCCATCAACCTGCAGGCTCACATCATAATCAAATAATCGGCCCCTTAAAAAAATATGCGGGTATAATTTATTGATTGTGATTGGCCATATTCGGTTAAGAGCTGTCGATGGGCCCTTTTGTGATACTTTTTAGCTCATTCCTAAAATGTCAACTCATCAAAAAAAGAAAAGTTCACTACGAGAGCCACCAGGACAAGAAGAAGTTGGAGATTTTTTTTAATACAAAACAATTGCATCTGTGTATTTTTGGATAAAATAGTAATTTATTTCTTGTTCAGATTATTTACATGTGTACAATAACAGTGAGTGTTTAATACTAAATAAGTAAGTAAGTAAATATGTATTTATGCAGTAATTTTCACAATAAAATCAATAGAAACTTTGAATATAGATCACATGTCAAAGTCAAGGCCCGGGGGCCGGATCCGGCCCTCCTGGTAATTATATCCGGCCCTCCAGATCATTCAATTTTATTGTTCTTAATGGCCCGATGTTATCTTGCCCTCATTTCTAACTTGTATAATTTTGACAAAATATATTTTTATGGAGGGTAAAATATTGAAAGTTATTTAAGGTTTAAATTGATTTATTCTGGAATAAAATTCCTGGCTTTTTATTATTCATGTTTATGTTAAAAGTTACAGTTTTAAAAGTTTAGTTTTAGTGTGTTCAATAAATGTTCATCCTGTTTTGTGTGTTTTGGATTTTGGGAGACAAAATCCAAAACATACGTTACGTCGCGAGCCGAACATAGTAAACATTTATTGAACGCACTGAAGCTACATTTTTAAAAAACGAAATTTTTTGGCATCACTATAAATAGTGAAAAGCCAGGAACATTAATGCAGAATAAATCAACTTAATTCTTAAATAACTTTCAATATTTTACTCTCCATAAAAATATATTTTGTGCAAATTATACAAGTTATACAAATTATACAAGTATATAAGCACAAGATAAAATTGGGCCATTAATAACAATAAAATAGAATGATCTGTAGGACCAGATATAATTACCCGGAGGGCCGGATCCGGCCCCCGGGCCTTGACTTTGACATGTGATCTATATTCAAAGTTTCTATTGATTTTATTGTGAAAATTACTGCATAAATACATATTTACTTACTTACTTATTTAGTATTAAACACTCACTGTTATTGTACACATGTAAATAATCTGAACAAGAAATAAATTACTATTACTTTGCCACATAAGAGTTCAAAGAATGCAGACTGAATGGTTTGGCCCCCCACACATTTTCCACCTCACCCAATCTTGTCTTCTTTTCCAAAAGTTTGGACACCCCTGATTTATACTTAAATGTTGAACATCCAACTATTTTTCCTTGATCAAAGCAAGATGATCCCAGAAAGTCGTTCCACATCGAACCAAGAACGAAATAAAGGAATTTATAAACCTTCCTGAGGGCTCTTAAACATACCTTTCTGCAATTAAAAGCTTCAGGTCCCAATGATTAACCCAAAAAAATCCCTACGTCTTAGGATTTCTAAGTCAATTGTAGAAATCCAGAGGAGCGGCGCACGGCGGCGGTTTGTTTCCAGACTTGTGGTTGCAGGTATGGATAATGGCTGCTAATTTCAAAGGCCTTGTGGGATCTGTCTTCCCAGCCACAGCCTGCTGTTATCCCCGTGGACCTTTTGTGCGAGCAAGAAGACGGACAAAAAAAACCAAAAGTGAGCAGTGGAGTGATTAGCTGTCTTTTGCCTGTGTGTGTGCGTCTGCATGTGTTTATATGTTTCCCCATCAAGTGGGTTTAATGTGGATTTGTGGAGGGTGTGAAAAGCAACGCCTCACAGCGAGCGTGCTGCTGTTTGGGAGAGGGGACGAGGCTGGAGCCTGCCAAATGTCGACTGGAAAGGAGGCCCAACCAAGACACCGTTTTTGTGAATTTGTAATCATAAATGGATCTCAAACTTCTTTGTTTTGTCCTCTTCAGCGGGATCGATTACGGACTTCACCATCCAGCCGCACACGCTCCCTCCTTCTGTAGAGGAATGCCTCGTGGCGGTGGTTTTTTTGGTGTTTGGATCTGTCTTTTTTTATCCATTTGTTTTACTATCTAGAGGCAGAGCTTGTGGCCACTGCTGGAGCTGAGGGACTTGGCTGTGACACAAAGAGAAAAACATTCGCTGGGGTTTCTGCAGCCTGTTTTTATAACAAATTTTTTTAAGGATGCCGATATGCTGTAAAATACAAAAAATTGGATTCAAAGATGACGAAAACTTTCAAACGAGCGTAGGAAACACCTCCATCTACAAAGTTCTATTTTCTCGTTTGGCTGATGAAGCTAACAGCATATTATTATAGTGACTTTTCCATAAAAGAAGTAGTCTTCCACCCACCTCACTACCTAATCTTTTCCCTCTCTTGTTATCTGTCGATCCTCTTCCCCCTCTTTGATATTTTTCCTCCTCTCTGTCAGCCTCCCTCCCTCCTTCCTCGGGTCTCTGTCTCTCCCAGCATGTCGTTAAGTCTAACCTTTCTGGCGGTGTCAAAGCCAAGCAGAATGTGGAGATGGAGACGGAGATAGATGCAGGCTGGAGCTTCGCAGGCCATCATCTGTGAATGCACCCGAGCGCCCTGCTTCTTTTGAACTCCTTTTTTTCTTGTGTGTGTGTGTTTGTCTTCGGGCCTTCTCCCCGTTCCATAAACACCTCATATAGGCTCTGTCATTTTCTCCGTTCTGTTTACCTCACCGACCAGACATTTTGTTGTGCTGTTTGAGGCACCCACACTATCGAAAAACTTCACAAACACATCAATAATTGGAGCATAAACTGGTAAATCCCTCACAAAACAGAAGAAGCCATTTTTTTTCCAAACATTTTACTCCTTTTTTTCTTCTTGTGAAAGGCTTTCTGTTGGGCATCGTGGGAAGATCCCTGCACAGGCTAACAGATATGAACAAATACAAAGTCTGTAAATGTTACCCAAGCTCCTCTCCCCCTGTTGTTGCAGGCACAGTGAGCCCTGAAGGTGTCTGTAAAGCAAACAGTGCCATCTAGTGTTGGGAAGATCTGCCCTTTGATTCAAGCCTTTTAGAACATCAAAACCTCAGGGCACATCTGATACGCTCACACAAACCGCCGAAACAACATTCGTAAAAACACACGTTTTCCTCAGAGACAACAACTCCTCGAAAAGTTCGAGATCCTCATTTTGATACGGACTGGGAGCTCGCCTCGCATAAAAGAGTCTGTGGTCTGTCTGGAATTTCCTTGCAAGCTCTGTATCTATTTTGAATTCGTTACCTTTTTTCTATTTTTTGATCTTTTTACCGCTTCCTCCAGCTCATAAAGACAGTTAATTAACCTCCCTGAGAGAGCACGTTGTGTGATGGAAAAAACTAGTTCTTGAAAAACATTTATGTCTCCCTGTGGAGAAACAGTGAAAAAAAATGTAGCTCATTAAGCTCCACTGCTTGTCAGGATTTCCACTTTGACCTGTCCCGATTCTTTTATATGGTTTTTGATTGTGTGACAAATTGTAACTGATGAATCTCTCCGTTAATCGTCCTCGTGTTTTCTCATAAGGTCAGCTTTTCCTGCACCTCCATGGCCTCGACTTGCTGCTCAACAACATGGAGCTGATTAGAAAGATGTACAGCCCTCTGGCAGGCCACCGCTGGGATGCAAAAGTTGTTACAAAAACAACATTTAAAAGGCACGCACAATTTGATGATGCTTTGCTGACAAATGCATGACCAATAATGCCTAAAAAATGTAGAAATTTACACTTAGATAAGTTCATACATAAATTCTTAAACCACTTATTGAGGTTTATGATCAGTAAATTTTATTTTTTTAAATAGATTTAAACATAAAAACTTCCTTTTTATTGGTTCTCTTCTATAATTTGAGCCCTTATGTTGCATTCCCACCGGGCTCAGAGACGTTCAAGCAGCCCCTTCCAATGAAAAGTCTACAAAAACACCTAAATGCCCATTTTTAGGCATTCATTTTCTAAATTCACATTCACACAGGTTTTTACAACCACGTTTTAGCCATAGCTATTGAACATGCGCTGAAAGTTAAACCAGTGGACCAATCAGGGACTCAGATTTGGTAGTAATGAACAGACAGCATCCATTTAATTCACAAAAATACCAACTGTTTAAAAACTGATAATGGAGGGAAAATTGGTAAGTTTTTCATATCAGAGTAGAGCTGTGAAAGAAAAAGTATGGAGCAAGATTTGTGACATTTGCTTCTACATTTAAAAACCCTTCCAACTGAGAGTACGTGCACTAGTATTGCAGCTAGTGAGAACACCATTATGCTAAAGGAACCTGCATTCAGTGCATTCTTGGACTCCCCAAATCCCACATTGCGCATGTTCCTTAACACTGATCTGGCTATTGGCAAGAAGTTAATTCTATTTGCTTGTGTTCTTTTATTAGTGGAGTCAGTTCTGATGTTTTTTTATTCATGCAATTTCCACAGTTTAAAAAAAAGCAGTGGAAGTTGCATTTTTGGTCTTAATATTATAATAAATGAAACCATTTATTTTTAAGTCGCTATTTCATAAATGTAGCCGAATTGTTGCTTTTGTCTTTCTGCGGAAACATCTACATTTCAGTAGTGACACTTGATCAAGAATTTATTGATTAAATTATTTGATCACAGTGAAGGTCTGGAAAACCTGCAGATGTTTTAAAAAACAACACAATGACAGCTGAATGTGACTTAAATGAAGTTTTTTTTTGCTAAATTTGATGTAAGAGCCTCAAAAACTGAGGTCTTTTTGTATTAAAAAGGGGGTCTGAATGTGGGGTCTTGAACACACATTTAGCATGTTTTATGGTGTCCACAATGGACTGTTGGTAGCCAATACTAGCACATGTACTTACAGTTGGAGGAAGGCTGGTGCAAAATCTCATGAATCTCACTCCAGGTTTTTTCTTTCACAGCTCTATTCTGACATTAAAAAAACGACTTGGTGTCTCAAAATTCCAGCCAGGCACAAACCGTGATTTGATATATAGTATTATCATGCAGCGATAATGAAAGTGATTCCTGTAAGCTGAATGTAGCTGCTAAAGTTGCTAGAGTTAATAGCAAAAAAGGCTGAAGCTGAAAGCTTGTTAAAATATTAGTTAAATTCCAATTCAGCCAAAATTCTGGAAAAATCTCTCATTGTCTAATGTCTCAAACAGCTAGTATAATGCTAACATATAAGCTAAACTCCAAATTAGCCTTAAAAACTGGAAAAATGTCTAAATTATCCAAAAACAGCTAGCATGTAAAATAAAAGCTAAATACCAAATTTCCCTAAAACACGTAGGGAAAGGAGCAGGAGAATCACTATATCTAAATTCTTACGAAGCATTCTGTTATGTATGTAGAGCCGAAAACTGACATAAAACTTGCTTTGTGACACGTAGAATTTTGAATGCGAAATCCTGAAACACGGATTTACATGTACTTTTCATTGGGAGTGGTCCTTGTAACCCGCGTTTCCAATTTGAGTGAGGCATTAAAAATTGAAGGAGATAGCCAACCTATTTTTATATGAAGGGAAAAAGTCCATTGTCCAAAGTAAGAAATGGCACTTTCCATCTTTGCACACAGAAAAGCATTTCAGAGTTTGTTGCAACATCCTGGTGGGGTCAAGACTGAGCATATGCAATGATAACATTCTCATCAGTGATTGCTATTGGGGAAATTAATAAATTTGTATTCTTTTTAAGGCCTCCTTTAGTACAATCTTTTTATTTATTGTCACTTACATCCCTTTCTGATATGTTTTTCTCTTGGAATCACAGGCAAATGACTATTTCTGTCTTCTTAAATTCCAATTAAATTAAAAAATATGCTTTTATATGTCATTTACAGGCTTTTCTACAGTTAAGGTCTTGTTTTTAACTCCATTCCCCTCTGTGGTGTCTTGAAGAAACCATTATGACCTCTCTCCTCATGGCTCAGGGCCCTTGCGATGCTATCTGAAGCCTTATCAGGGGTGTGGACCATTCATGACCCAGGCAGGGAGCCTGTGCACTCTGCAGGGTGTTCCCACCAAGGGTATACCAAGCTTTGGCTCGGCTCAATCTGCAGTGGCCAAAAGCCAGCCAGACCTCCACAGCCACCACCCATCAACTCTCCACTCCCAAATCATTAAGGTCTCCTGGGGGACTGCAAGAGCTCGCCTGAGCCACAAAATCAGAGTGTGCACACGTTCGCACACATCAAGTGTGTGCGTTGTGCAACGCACTGCTCCTTCACAGTCGTACAGCACACACATGCATCCAGATACATTAGCACAGCCAAGCATGCACATGCGTAATAATGCAGATTGATTCCTTATGTGCAACAAGGCCACTGTTTTACCTTGGAGACATCATTACGGTTCCTAACACCCGGCACAAAGCGCCGCACACATTTATATCTGTCAGGATTGTTGGACTTCTCTAGATGGTTTTTATGGAAACTCATAAAAATGACTTTATGAAGACAGCAGAATTAGAATAGATGCAACACATCTAAGTAGGTTATGGGTTTAAACTCCACTAAACACAAGTTTGAAGGCAGAGAATCAAAATGTTCTAGAATAAATAAATGTAAATAATCAAGTTCATTTTTGAAATAATAAATCATCGCGATGAGAGACACTAAAGCGTATCAAGTTCAGTTGATAAATATTGAATTCTTTTCTTGAAAATGCAGTAAGTAAAAACAGTGTTCGAAACGTTTGATTGAAGAAATCTACCGAACCCCTTTACAAAGAGTAGGGGGGTGTGCCTCCAAAAACCATGGTCCTGACTGGCAAGAGGGGTTTCCATGGAAACAATGACACAGGCACTCTGACCAATCGCTGCTTATTGATAAGGTCTGGCTCCAACACGGCACCATTTACGGAACCCCCAAGGTGACACCAACATAAAAAATAAATAAATGGAATTTCAAAAATTTAAGTAAAAAAAAAACCTTTTTCTTAAGAAAAAAATGTCTAAAAAAATAAATAAAAACGTCTTTACATTTTTTTATTTTTTTGGTGAGCACCAGATAGTATCTGATGCACACCAGAAAGCAACTGGTGCACACCAGATAGTAACCAGAAAAAACATTTTTTGAAAAAAAAAACGCTTTGTCATCTGGTGTGCAGTGGGACACTGTGGGAACCTTTTGTGACACCCGCTGTGCAGTTCTCAGGGCAGCTAGTTCCTTGCATAAAGCTGATTTATTATGAAAAAAAGAGTTTCCATTGCAGTTTTGCGAAATATGTCTATTTTGATACACCTCAAAAAACACCTTATCTAGATGCACAAACTTCTTTTTTTGATAAATGCAGAATTTTTTTAATTGTGGTGTTTCCATTAAGCAAATTTATTATCACAAATCCAATTCAATAGTTAAAAGAAACACAGCTTATAAAAGAAGAATACATAAACAGAATAGAAAATTAAACGTTTAAAGTTGATTTCTGGATTTTACTTTTGTCTTCCGAAACATTTCATTTTTATTTTAGTTTTTTTTTTTGTTTGTTTTTTGGAATTTGTGTTTTTTTCTAAAGTGTGATGTTGTTTTCATCATTTGTTTTGCTTTTTTTAAATGTCATGATGTTTATTTTGATTTTTGCTTTGAATTATTTGTTGGTGTGACGTGGACTACAGGGACGACGTACTACAACCCCCAAAAAACGAAATGTTAAATTTTTTTGTAGTTTAATATAAATTCCAAATATTAAAAAAGCACAAATTTTGAATTATAAAAACAAAAATATAGAATTGTTATTTATGTAGTTTTTGTTGTGTTGTTGCAGCTTTTTTGAACAAGAACAAAAAAAGAATTATAATAGTATTAAAAGATTTTTTATTTTAAGCTTTTATTTTTTTAATTTCCAAGAAAGACTTTTGTAATAATCAAAAAAAAAAAATTCTTCACAAAAATGATTGACTATCTCTGTTGACAGTTTTTAGCCTCACATGCTTTTTACCTGTGCCTGCCCATGGCTGCGTGTGTGTGTGTGAGCATGTCTTAGTGGGACAGAAAGCGAACATGCCTCAGGGGTAAACCGAGCTTTGGCGAGGTGAATGGCTCCAGTGTTGCACGACTTTGTCACAATCCCAGCCTGCCGCTCTTGGGATAAAGCGGGTCAAACAATGCTGACTCCTCCACTGTAAGCCAGTCTGCAGTCAACCTGTTCATCTTTCAACCAACAAAAGACAAAGTCTTCAGTTACAACTCCCAGAAGCTGCCACTTCAAATGCATAACTCTTCTGTGACATATTTTCATTTTTTTTTTTTTTTTTTTTTTCAAGAAATGCCTAAGCGGCTTTTGCTTAAGAACAAAATGATCAGAAGGTGCTGATGTTTGAAAGGAAAAATCCAAAACAAAACATTAAAAAGTGGAAAAAATTCTATTGTGTGCCAATCAATCTGATTTCCTCCCAGCTTAGTGTGTGTGTGGCTCTTTAGGGGTAAGAGGAACAGGATAATAACGCAATGCAACAATTTCAAGAGCCTTTGGCTTAAACATTCAATTATTCACCCACTTCTTTTTATTAGAGGCAATAATGCTGTAGTAAAAAGCAGCGCAGTAGTCCACACATTCCATACGAATACGCTCTTCTGATTTCTCCCACTCATCACACTGTTTTTGTTGCAGTAGAAGGGCCTGTTTAGTATCAGGTGGGTTGTTAAATTTCTTTGTTTGACTGTTATGCATTTTTTTTCTCTCCCAATTTGAGTTTTTTGCAGATAGAGACGAGAGGATCCGGAGACATTCCAATTGTTTAGAAGTTTGTTGTTCATGCTGAACTTGATAATAAAAGCCAAGGTTAAGCAGAAGGTCATTACTTTTCATTCATTATTCATTAAGTGCATTCAAAATTGAAAAATACCAAATCACAGCCCAAGAGCCGCTAATTTTTGCACCAACTTTGTTTTTATATGTTTCATTTTACAGCTTCAGGCTTTCTTGAAACCACAAGCATCAGTTTAACAGCAAACTGATTTCGGTGTTTGTCTTTTTGGTTACCCTCTTAAAAGTTTGCCATCAGTTTTACAGCAAAAACAAATCCTGGCCAAACTCTCTGCGTTAATCCAGAGTTTGGTCAGTCCATTGGAAAGCACCTCCATGTGGTTGTAGTAACTTTTAGCACTTTTCGTTCTCAGCTGTCTTCTATTCAAGGATTAACCAGGCCCCGCCCCTCCAGCATCAGACAAGATTAAACAGACGGCAGTACTACATGCCCTTATATACAGTGTCTACCCATCATACTGTCAGGGCCTTCAAAGCTTTCAGTGAAAATGATCTAAATGACGTATTTAAATCCCAGAGAAAAGTTATATTTTTCTATATATACAGTACATAGATATTTTAAGTCATTCCAACCATTCTGTCAGCTTCTCATATAACACTTGGCTGCTGTCAGACTGTTTTTTTACATCAAAGTTTTTAACCAATCAGATTTTAGCCCTCACTTGTTGCTAGGTTTAAAAGTCTGCCTTACACTCATGCAGACAGTGCTTCCATATTTATTTTCCATAAAAAACACTGCTGATTAAACCATAGTCATGTATGGATTAAACACTTTGATGTTGATTCAACCATTCAGTCTTAGAGTCTTTGTAGCTTCATGAGGGCAGGAGATGACACAATTGCCTCTTGATTGGATGGTCAAAGCTCTCACCACCAAAAGCTAACTCCTTCTATACTTTATTTCAGACAGTAGGCAGTAGCTGTACTTGATTTTTGATTGAATTACCAATCCATGCTTTCATGTCCAGTAGGTTGGACTATTGTAATGGCCTTCTCACTGGACTCTCTAACCCTTGTGTTATCTTATGGGGCCCAAATGGTCTTTGCACTAGCTTCCTGTTGCCCAGAGAATTTAGTTTGAAGCAGCTGTACTTGTTTATAAGTGGCCTAGAACCCAAATGTATTCTCTGATATGTTAGATCCTTATGTTAGTCTGCAAGCCTCAGGCTCCAAAAGTCAAAACTAAACATGTTCTTTTTTTAATGATTTTAAACTTCTAATCAAAACTTCTAATTAAAAAACATTGATTTTTATTATTTTTACTTATGTTTTATCAATTTATTTTTATTTTATTTTGTAATTTCGTATATTTTAATATATATTTTTATTATATTTATATATATTATATAAATTAATATTTAAATTGATATAATCAATCAATAATTAAATTAATATTTAAAAAATGTCTGGTTATAGGTTTTGTTTTGACAAGCTGAAACAAAATTGTATCTCCTCTTGTGTTTTAGCCCAATACCAAATACGTTTTGGGTTCCACACTTTATTGAAGATAAATGTCCACATCAAAAACCCAAATCCAACAAAAACTGTATTAGGAAACAAAATAAGTGCCTGCTCAGCTATTTCGTTCACATCAAAGCTCCAGTGTTGACATTTCTTTGACTACTGTAACGCTTCAGCTGTTTATAAACATAATTCCAGCAGATTCTGATGTAGAGAAAAACTGTCTTGCGCTGATATGCAACACTTTACAGTATTGAAGCGTTCATGCGGTTAATGTAATTCAACTGAATGTGACGCAGAGAAAAGGCAAGATGGAAAGCTGCTTTTTTCTACGTGTCTGGAACAGTTGATTCATGTTGATCGCGTAAAATGGTTGACAATTTATTGCAGGTCTAGCACAAGGGGGTCCACTGTCAGTCCTGGAGGACCGACCTCCAGCTGGTTCTCCAGAAACCCTGCCATATCTGCTGCTGATTACCTGGATCAGGTGTGTTTGGCCGATGAGGGTCTTCAGTGGCGGGTTGGTCAAAAACATGTAGGACACTGGCCCTCGAGGACTGACTTTGGACACCCCTGGTCTAGTGTATGTTATTCAGGTGCTGTCGGTGACAGCTCAGGTGTGAAAGCATGAAGAAGAATACAACATACATACTGTACATACACTTCATAATGACGTCAATATAATGCCTAAAATTCACAAGTCATCTTTCGTTTTCTCATGTTATACCTTTCACAGATTTAGTCAATGATAAAGCATACCTCATTGACAGAGATTCCTAGAAGAAAAATCTCAAAATCCTTGATTTCTTCAGAATAACACATATACACCATAATATGTATTTGCCCATGTGCTGCTAACAATGACTACTCTCTTAACTGAAAAAAAATGAACTCTGCTTGAAAAAAACAAGCAAAAAAAAAAGCAAATACATGTCTGCATTTACTAATAAACATGTCTTGTCACAAGCAAAAACTGTCATTTTGGCAAGAGGACCTGATGGCAGACAAGATGGCAGCTGAAAATCATTAGCCGGAAACCATAAGATTTCCGAGTTGTAGCCACTTTAATTGAATTTTTTCAGGTTTAGTGTAAAATGTGTCAAAAGAGGGTGAACCCTTTATTAAAGGATATTAACAACATTTTTCAGATTTGTAAACCTGTTAAGACATAGGAGCTTTTGTTACAGACCAGTGTTTACATTTGACAGCAGTTAGCTTCAACCCTCACCTCGGGCCATGTGAGCCTGGGGTTAGGGTCGTCCGGCAAAAAATTGAACCCAAAGAAACAGATTTGGAGTGCCACAGAGGCCTGACGGCAGATGTAGGACGTGAACACCTGCAGTGGGATTTCCTCTCACACTTTTAAAGTTATGTAAAGACTGTAGTACTCGCATAGGAGCTGTAACGCTAGCGGTCTGAGCCCGGAGATCAGCTCTGTCGCGGAGAAAAGCTGCTATGTTTCATTATGTAACACTTTATATCATTAATGTGTTGCATATTTTTAAAAAGCTACTTAAAGTCTTGCAAATCCGCTAATTTAGGTTGATAAAGTAAGGAGTTGGCAGGTTTTGACAGACTTACCTCAGGTGTTAAAGGTTCAAGTCTTAAAACACAAAAAAATATAACTGCTAGATTTGGTTGTTCGTGATTTTTGACCAAAACGAGAATAATTCTTGACTGAAATGTGCATTGGGAGGGGGTATGTGTGTGTGTGCGTGTGTTTGTGTGTGTTTAATGGTTGTGGTGGGTGATGTTCTGTTTCTGGACTTCCTCCAGGATAAGTTTAAATTAAAGTTTATATATTGTTTCAAGCATGGTCAGTTACAACATATTTTAATCAAAATAGACACATCACACTTATAAATAACCAAAGTTAAGTCACCATCAGATTCAGAGAATATACATCCTAATACCTTTTTGATATCCTTCTTTCAATGCTTAAAACGGGAAGGGAAGAAGCAAAATTGATTTAATCCATTCCCCTCTATAATCTGCATACTTTAACAATGATACATGGTTGATATATTTTCATTTATCTAAATACAGTACCTAATACTAACTTTGTCTAATTATATATTTATGTCAGTAATCACAGTAACCCTTACCAATAATATCAATACTAATATAGTTCCTATAAGATTATTTAAGGATAAGTATTTTTAGCTGCCATCTTTATCTGCCACCAGGTCCCCGTCCATTTTGACAGTTTTGTATGAATTTTAACCAATTTTTTATTAGCTGTTATTTTATGATTTTCACTGTCACAAACTTCAAAATCTTGATTCTGAATCTGATATGAATGAATGGTCTCTATCAGAACTAGTGTGAATAATTTTCTACCCTCAATTACAGAAAGAGCTCAGATGAAGTCCACTTGATAAATGACACACAGCGTTTTTGATTACAGAATTTACACAGATTGTAAGAAGGACATCTTAAATGTTGCACCATCCAGTTTTACGACTGACATCTTTGAAAACTATTGTTAAGAACAGATCAAAGTCACTTCATCAAACTGTCAACTTACACAATGTGCGTTTAAGCTTTTATTTTATTTTCACAGCGAGTCAACACATTGTGTTTTTATTCACAACTCTGTTTTTTCATTTGACAGGCTAGTCAATAGATTTGGCACAAATATGCCACGCCCTCTTCCGCTGGTAGATTTGGTTTCAACTTCAACACTGCATGATGTTGTATGAGTACTTCCAATAGATTTCAAACTTTTTAATTTTCTGGAGCCTTTTTGCAATAAATACTCCAAGTGTTCACCGACCTACATTTGATGAATCTTCTTCCAACCCAAACCCAATCTAGACTTTAATTTTTCTTTTTTAAAAAGACATTTTGAGTACGTGTGATCGTTCAAAGAGCAACTGTACTCGTCTCACATTCCCTCCACTTCCTCTGCGTCTGCGGCCTGACCAGGGTGCTCATGATTTCTAGGCTTGGCCTTAGACACCACCTGATTATTATTCCAGGGCAATAGGATACTTTAATAGCCCTCTCCACCGGTCTTGATTGGAGATGAGAGATAATAACTCCAATATTCCTATGAAAGGGGGATGGGGAGGGTCATGGATTTGGCATTCCCGGTGAGGCCAGGAATGTTTGGTGTGTCAAAAGGAAAAATATTTAAAAAATGTTGTAAAACAGGAAGAGGGAGATCAGCTAATCCTTACATCAAAATAAAATGTCAAAATCTTTCAAGTTTTTGTATTTTTCAGTAACAGAATTTAAATAATAATAGGATTATGGCATAACTAAGATAAAATGAGGATTTGTATTGTAAACGTTACAGGACACCCACCTCTCCCACCAAATAGTAAAACAGGAAGAGGAGAGGGAAAGCGAGCGCCCAACAATTTAAGAAGAAACCACAGAAGAAGAGCAAGCTAAGGAGGGACTACCCAATGCTGAATTCAGGGGGAGAAATAAACTTAGGGACAGCCAATATTTTGTGTAATTATAATGGAAAGATCTCATCTCGTTACACCAGTTTGCCATGTTTAGAATATGTTTGTAACAAAAAGTATACCGAACTGTCGCTTTGCTTTGTGTACACCTGTTTTATATTAGGAAGTTGTAGAGATTTATTGCCACAGGAAGGCAGGACCTTCTGCGGCGCTGAGTTCTTATCTGACCGGTAACTGAAGTCTGTGGTGTAAATGGTGTATACTTGTGTTCCTTAAAGGCCCAAAGCCCTTCACAGTCACAGACCCATTCACACATTCAAAAACTGGTTGCGACTCTGCTGCCGAACACTGGAGCCAATCTTCCACCAGAGGCTGTATGGGGTTCAGTGTCTTGCTCAAGGACACTTCGACACATGGGCAATCTTCTGATCAGGAGTCAACTGCCCTACTGCTGCACCACGGCCCAGGAGGAGGATGGGAGAGAGAAGAAGATGATTCCTTGAAGTTATTCAAGTTATTTAATTTATTTCTTTGTCCCTGAAGTTCTAGGCCACACCTCCTCCACTTAGCCCGCCTCCCCCACCCCACCCCTTTTTTTAGATTTTTCAAATCAGGGCTGAGAGTGGAGTCAGCCTCCATCTGTCCTGTTTGGTTACCCTCTAAGAAACGTTCAAATTTCACGGCGACTGAAGGATTTTTTGACATTGGTCAGTGGCTGCCGAGCACATTCGGAGGTTGCGCAGTGGCAGTCCAGAGACAGGCAGATAGCAGGAACGCAGCAGCATGATAATTGACCCTTGAGTCACCCCCTCCCCCCGTGCTGACGTCCCACTGCCACCATCTGATTTTCAGAAATCGAATAGTAGCAACACAGGCACTTGATGAGGGCAGTTGACATGTACCGGGGACCCGGCGATGACTAGACGTCAATCTGGTGATCCCGGCCAGTGTGGGTCCAAATGCAGAGATGCCACTGATGTTGTACAAAACTCATCATGGCATTAGCACCACTGTGACTCTGAGATCTGCGTATTGACGAATTGCGACTGATACTTAGAGGAATGTTGTCTAAAAATGTGTAAATTTGTAAATTGACAAGAGTATAATTTGTGCTCAAAATCTGAGTTGTGAATGATCAGTGGTGCAGAACAGCCAACTTTTCATGTACCCCCGAGATTCTGGGTAGCTGGTGGTAATTCGTATGGACGACTGCCGTCTGGAGACATTTAAGCATCGTCCAATAAGAGCTGCTCCAGAGTTTGAGTAAATCTGCAAGAAAATCCTTCCCTTTTTATGACATAAAGGTGACATGACAAATTCCTCCGATCAGTGCTGATTGATATTTGAAACACATTTTCTTGTTTCCTATTAGATCCAGCGATATGACTACCACCGCCCTGTGGCCGCCCAACTGTCGACCGATTTTGTAACATCCTTGATGCCTGACAACTGCTGTCAACATTTATGACCATTCCAACGACTTTCCAAAAGATCTTGAATGTTCTGTTTATGTCTCTCTATCACACGATGGCAGTTGCATTTGTTATCGCAGTAATATTATTTGTGAACATTTGATCAACAGTTTAGTCAGAAAATACACGTTTATAGCAGTAAAAAATGTACTTAGTCACAAAATATTTGGAATTAATAAAAGCAGGAGATCTAGATCCAAGCCAAAGTCATGAGATCCGCTTTCTGCTAAATGTCCTGCTCCCTTACGAAAGTTCAAACCAAGGTTCTGGCAAAGTTTTGCTTAAGTAACTTTCCATCACAGACTTCAAACAAAGTTCTGCCAATGAGAAAACATGTTTTGATATAAGTTATGGCATTGAAAAAATTCAAGTGTTGAAAATACAGACGACCAGATTCTGTCTTGAGAAGATCTAATGGAAGTGAAGATGCTTCAAGTTGCTTGAAAAGGTGAACCAACAAGAATGTTTTTTCTGAGTATAAAGAAGAAATGGAAAGGCAGAGGAGTTTCTCTTTCTCAGGCGTCTTGGTCATAGTTGTGCAGCAGTGAAAACTTAGCCAGGCCATACTGGAGCAGGCTGGGGCCAAAGGGGAGAAAGCGAAGGGGCCCAGAAGTACACAGACGCCAGTCCAACCACAATGAGCCACTTTAGGCCCTTGTGGTTTGGGATTAGGGGCTGGCCGCCAGTGAACTGGAGCTCTCTTCCTTCATCTTCTTCTGCTGCTTCTCTCCATTTCTTGCTTTAAAAAATCCACTTCTCTGTTCCACTCTCTGCACATGTGACAGTTTGTTTTTTTTCTTTTTTTCTGCTAAAACCTATACTGGCTTTTAACTTTCCTGACAATATTTCAACATTCATGTATGTATTTAAATTTTATGTTAAATTGATGATGAGACAACACATTCTCATCCTCACATATGGACGTTTGGTTAAGGACCCCACCACAATTCTTTCTGTTTTGGGTGTCCCAAACTCGTCATTTTTTGACATGCTGGCTGGTCATAAAATCAAGGTTTCCACAACCCTTAGTAAGTGGTAATAAATGTGGTCCTGTATAAGGACTGGTCCAACGGACGTGGCCTGAACTTTGACCTGGTACTGGTACCCTAACCCAGCATCATTCGTGGTACTGGGTGCGTTACCAGAAGCGATGCCGGACAAAAACTGAAACTGGGTTAGTACTGGTTCCAGTTCGTGGCCTGGAGGTTGAGTACCTATGATTAAATGTGAAAAGCCAGCATGTCAAAAAATTGACCTACAATCAGAACCTGTGCAGCTGGTGAGGCCAGTGATTGACTTGGCAGAGATTGATTTGGAAGCTTATTTCTCTACATGAGGGGTTGCACGGTGGCGGAGTGGTTAGCACCCTTGCCTCACAGCAAGAAGGCCCCGGCTCAAATCCTGGCTGGTGGATCAGAAACACCTACTGGGGACCTTTCTGTGTGGAGTTCTCCCCATGCATGTGTGAGTTCTCACCGGGTACTCCGGCTTCCTCCCACCATCCAAAAACATGCTTCATAGGTTAATTGGTTACTCTAAATTGCCCCTAGGTATGAATGTGTGAGTGACTGTGTGTGTGGATGTGGCCCTTCGACAGACTGGCGAACTGTCCAGGGTAAACCCTGCCTTCGCCCATCAGCCACCGGGCTAGGTACCCCCGCGACCCCAAAAGGGACAAAGCGGCTAAGGAAAATGAATGAATAAATTTCTCTACATGAGCGGCGGTCTGGTGGTGGTTTTCTGAGAAGCAGAACTGAGGTTTACCGCCATGATGGTCTAAAACGGTGGACTCGGGCAATTGTTTTTTTTGTCCTTTTAGTCACCCCATCTGACTAAAAAATTGACATCTGCTGAATTCTGGGTTGCCTGATTGGTTTTGGCATCAGCTAACAGCCCGCACACTTGGTGCAGTTTTCTATCTAAAGAACATGTGTTAAAGTCAAGGCCCGGGGGCCGGATCCGGCCCTCCGGGTATTTATATCTGGCCCTCCAGATCATTTTATTTTAATCATCGATGTTATCTTGCGTTCGTTTCTAACTTGTATAATTCTGACAAAATATATATTTTTATTTAGGGTAAAATAATGATAAGATTTATTCTGAAATAATATTCCTGCGCTTTTTTAAATTCATAATTATGTTAAAAAGTAACGGTTTTACAGTTTTAAAAAATGGCATTCTGCTAGCTTTTTGGACTATTTTAGCATTTACTAAGATTTTTTAGGCTATTTTGGAGTTTAGCTAATATTAATAATATGATAATATCTTGGCTTTTTCCAGTTTTTTGTTTGTTTTTAAGTTTAGCTATTTTTCCAGCTACATCCTGTCGCTGGTTTGGCTAACCTAAGTTTTTTTTAAAGGCCAATTTAGCATTAAGCTATTGTCTCGGCTAGCTATCGACTTCAGCACTTTCAGCTATCAGCACTAGCGTCTTCAGCAGCCAAGTTCAGCTTACAACATTCACACTAGCATTATCGCAGGTAATGCTATATATCTAGTTCATACTTATATTAAAAAGTTAAATTTTTTAAAATTTACTTCTATTGTTCAATAAATGTTTATTCTGTTTGGCCCGCGGCCTAAGGTGTGTTTTGGATTTTGGCTCCTTGTGCGATTGAGTTTGACACAGCTGATCTACAGATTCAGTCTTGGCTCAGTTGCAGGGGGTAGTAGTCACGCCCCATTGGCTCCCTGCATACCTTCACCCCGCCGGGCACCTACCTGCCTTCTTTGCCCCTCCCCTCCCTCCGCTGTCCTCATAAGAGAAGGGTGAAAGAGTAGGGACAATGGCCCTTCTGTTGCCCTTTCTCCTCGAGATGAACGCTCACTGCCCTGATTTAAGAAAAGTGTCCCCCCTCTCTGCTCCAAAGGTAAACTTTCATGTCTTTGTACTTGTGGGAATCGACAGAAGATGCTCCATGACAGTGAAGGGTGGAGACTGGGCCTTGTGTTTGGCTCCAGACACCCCACTGTTTTCTTACGCCTCTTCCTCCTCCCTTCACTCACTCCTCCCTTCTCCTCCCTATTCCATCCAAAGCAAGACAGCTTAATAAGGAGGTGCGGGTCTGCCATCCCTTCTTCTTTTTTGGCCTCTCTCTAATTAAGTCTGTCGCCTTGGGTCGATTCTTATTGTTTGTGTCCATGTGACAGGCTGAAGACACTGCAAGTCAAAACACATCTTTCTTTGCATTACTGACTTCACCTTCTTCCTCATCCTCCTCCTCCTCCTCTTCCTTTTTTCTCTCTAAGCTGTCGGCTCCCCCGTTTACCAAAATATCCTACAGCACAGGTATCCGAGAACAAAAAAAGCTAACTCACTTGTGTTTATTCCAGCCACTGACAGACATTCTTCAACATTCTTTCTCAAAGTCACATATTTCTTGTAAATTGCCCGTTTTGGACAGAGCGTAAATCAGTTTTACTGATATGAGGATGTTAGTACACATGACAACTTTCTATATGCTTCATTATGCTTAACCCTTTCATTAATGTCAAGAACTGACAGGTTGACAGGTCTTGATAATAATGGATTTTTTTTTTCTGGTTTGCAGCTTGGAAAGACTGAATTCTGATGTTTCTGGGGTTTTTTTTCCCAAATAACTTGCTTGAGCCAGTAAAGAATTATGATTTTTAAAGGGTTGGGGATAAAGGATTAAAGATAATCAAAAAAAAGTCAACACCCGCCAAAAAGTGAGTTTGTGTTTTACAACTACACATCAAAAACACAAAATCAAGTACTTGTGCGCAGTTTTTTTGTTCAATATATTTGATATAAGACAAAACTAAATTCCTAGTAATTTTTCAGTAAAATGTAACAAACTTGCTTTAAGATATCAAATCTTGAATATCTTGTTGAGTCATTTTAATTGTGGAAAGATCTTATTTTAAGTTAAATTTGTAATGAAACCATTTTTTTGTTCGTATTTACACATAACTTACATAAAATATATAATTTTAATCCTGTTTCAACAACTAAGAATAGTTGGACTGTGGTTAAAATATGGTATTTTAAGTGGGAAAAGTAGACATGTATTTAAATAAATGTACAGATTTCAATGGCCAAAATACCAAAATATGTAATCTATTATTTTAAAAAAAATCAATTTTCTCAGGAAACAAATATTCAAAAATTCCACTTTAGGCTGATTGGAGGTTTTAGTCACGTGACCTTTATGTTATTAAAAAATGACTCAAGATTTGCTTAAATGTGGAGTTATCCTTGTTCTTACCATTTAATGTAAAAAATGGAAATCTGAAATTTTGCAAATAGGAGGTTTTGTATTTTTTGACGATTTATGATATATATTTTTTAAAAACACAATATTTCCTTTTTTTTTTAGATCAACATCCCTAAATTGGAGTGTTTATAACTAGTTTCAAGAATTTGGGGTTTTATTTCATAAAATATTTATTTTATCAGACCTTGTACAATTCAAGACAACCTCCGAAACAGTCACTGTTTTTTTTCTACATGTCATTTTTGTCTCTCTTGGGTTGAGAATTAAGCTATGAAAAAGATTTAAAAAAATGTGTTTCAGGCTTTCTTTAGCATTGAAAACTTTTGAGTTCCAGCAAGTTTCTACAACTGTTTTCATGCTCTACGTGCAGAATGTGAATTGAGAGTTAAGTCAGTTGAACTTTGACCAATCAGAGACTCAGATTCGGTAGCGACATATGGATGGTGTCCAGTTTCAAACTGGCGGCCCACAGGCCATTTGCGGCTCCCAAGTTGATATTTTGCTAAGCAATATGATCTGCATGTCCATCCTTTTTTAACGATAGCTTTGTATTTGCTTTGTAATGATTCAGCTTGCTTCATGCTTAAAACTTTGCATTTGCTATTACCGTTGGATCTTGTCATCAGTAAAGTCCTTAGCAACAGTTGCTAGCGTCGTTAGCTCCTGTCATTTCACAGGACACGCAGAAGATATTGCTTGGGAGAACATAGATAAATGTTCAACAAGCTTGTTCAGCAGACATAGAAGGCGTACCAAAGATATAGACAGTGGACACAAAAACATATTTTTGGCACAAATGGAACCTCATACAGTCCAGCCTAAGCCAGACTCTGCAGTCAATGGCCTTAAGGTAAATTGAGTCTGAGAAACGTGAATTAAACTCAGACTTAAATAAGTTATTTTAGTTTTTTTTTAATTCTATTTTATCAAACTTGTGCTCTGATGTTCTTGTAGATGCTGTCATTTCCTAAAGTTATTCATTGAGGATGTGCATACTTTACTCTGTATAACATTAGATGTAATCTATTTTGAGCTTCTATGCTGAACCCTCAAGTCCCAAATAACAAGAGACCATAAAAACCTCTCTTTCACTTTCATTTTTTAACCTTACTGCTGGCGGAAGGCAGGGTGGCATCAACTCAGTCTCTGGCTTGACCCGACCAAAGAATCAATCACATGATCTCTATCATGCGTCTATCAACTGCTCAAATGCGCTGAATGAGATGTTGCATAACACAGAACCTATAACCGCTGACAACAATGTTAATTGAGGTGACACTGCATCACAAAGTTTAAAACTGGAACTTAAGAGGGGGAGCTGTCAGGTGGGTAATTGCTGCTCATGGGGACCCTTCATTGCACTCAGCAGGATCTGATTAGTCAGCAGAAATCCCTGTTACTAAAATTGTCTTTTTTTTCTTCAAAAAGGATAATAACAAGTGAGTTTTTAGCTCCGTTCTCCACTTCAGCCATTCTTCTGTCATATAAAGTCAGTTAATACAGTTTTAAAACCCAGTATAAATATGAGGATTCAGCTTCAATTATATTTTCTTGTTTTTTTTGGGGTTTTTTTGCCTTTCTGGTTTATTACATTACCTGTTCGGGTTCCATCTTCTTTCCATAAACTGTCTCTCTCTCTCTGTTACAGTGTCAGTTATTCTTCCAAATTCTTCAGTTTTAACTGACACCTGCCAGATCCTGTTTTTACTTTACTTATAAGTTCCCTTGGACATTTGTCATGATGGCAAAGTTGTTTAACATGTTCTTGTTGCATTTTTATGATGATGGAGGACACATAGAAGCTCAAAATTGTATTTCTGTGTATTTCTTATTCAAATCTGGCTCAAAACTGTACAGCTGGATGGCTCCGATATTACTCGCCATTTTTGTTGGGGGTGTAAGGGAGTGCATGTAAACAGAGAGCTCTCAGCAACAGTGTGGGGAAGTGAGGGTGGCCTTGCTCTGCACTGACAGAACCATCCACAACTCAGAGGTAAATTTCTGATGAACTCTTGCCGCTCTGCAGAAACTATGTCCTTGAAAATTAGACCATTATTTTATTTGAGCTAAATCAAAAGAGCAATGTGAATGTTTTACAATAGGTGAAAAAGTATTGAATGGGACTTTAAATGTTTATTCTACTTAGGATTTGGTTTAAAATACCTGCAGCAATTCTTTGGTTTGAGAAAATTTTATTATAGGTGTCAAAATCCACATTTGTTTATTTTCATTTTCTACTTCAGTAAATAAAAATGAGAAAAAATGCTTTAAAATGAAAAGACTGACATTTTTGCTTTGAATTTTCTTGAATTATAGATCCAATAGATCAGGTGTTTTAAAAATGATGGTCAGTCCCAAAATTGTAACTTGCTGCAAGCTGACAAATAAGTAAGGGATATTGCCCTTCAAAGTGTGCATTATCAGAAATGAATGCCCAACATGGATTCAGGCCTCCAAGTTATGCATTAATTTATGATAATGCACACTTCATAGGGAATTATCCCACTTATGCTATGGTCACTTATAAAAAAATAAATATTTGATCAGTTTTTAGTACTTTATTCTTTCTATTTATTTTTTTGGTTTAAATCTCGTTTTTGCAAAAAGTGGACTATTTGATAAGTGGCGTGATGTGTTGTCATGGTGATGGCTTCGGCCTCAACTGCTGCGGCAAAGGAAAGCAATAAATGTTGCTTATCGTCATGATAGGTTCAATAAAGCATCAGTTCAGAGAGAGAAGGTTCACCTCTTATCGCTTGTTTGTGTCTAGATGGTGAAGCAAACGTTTATTTTAAAGAAGCCTGCACAGTTATATAGAACATTTGTGCTGTGTGGCCAGAACTTCTTTTTTAGATGTGGTTTGTCACTGTAATATATCACTTTTTAAACAGCCAATAAGAATCGAGTATTCGCCCAGATGATGGTATAGCCAGCAATGTTTGGCAAACATTGCTGGCTATACATTCCTGTAGCTAGCTATAAAGTTCACTAAAGTGATTTAGCTCCAGGTTGTAGCTCCCTCTTGTGGTCAAATATTGGCACTTCTTTTTTCTTTTGAAATATTGAAGCGATATCATTCAGAAATGTTTTTTTTGTGCTTCATATGTTCAACATCAGAGTGTGGTAAACACTTGTTGAAACTAACACTAATCCGATGAAATTTTTAGTTTGAAACTTTTGCAAAACAAGTTATTTTGAGTGAAAAAATGAGCTTAGAAGAGAAAGATCAAGAAAGACTGGAGATGTGAGAACAAAGAAAGAAGGTGGAGAAGAAAAGTGCAGGGGTGGAGACGAGGGCGACGGTGGCTCACCTCTGCTGACCCGTTTTCTTTGAAGTGATTACTGGCTGGCTGGAGACTTTGAGAGCGGGACAATGAACGTCACAAGCAGCGCCGCATACCTTCAAGCCTGTGTCACTATGCCGTGATGTCTGTCGCAGACTCATACACCAGTGTGTGGGCATTATAGGTATGTTTTTGGCGTGCAGGTTCTGTACATACCAGGGCAAGACATGTGTAATGACTACCTGCCATGTGCGCAGACCCTGGTTTGTCTGCGTCTGCATTATCAGGGTCAGATTAACGAAAAAGGTGCAGAGGAATGAAGCTTTTGATTGACAGACCCGAGCTCC
Source organism: Oryzias javanicus (assembly GCA_003999625.1). Taxonomy (NCBI): domain Eukaryota; kingdom Metazoa; phylum Chordata; class Actinopteri; order Beloniformes; family Adrianichthyidae; genus Oryzias; species Oryzias javanicus. The sequence continues at coordinate 22,237,031 of CM012447.1, forward strand.
CTACAGGAAACTTGAATTACTGAATTTCTATGGGAAACACAAAGGCTTTCAAGGGCTTCAAGAGTCTGAGAAAGACAAGTCTGACGACCAGAAAAGTATCCTTTCAACCAAACTGTACTTATACTGAATGAGCTAAACTAGTTCAAAAATAAATCTGCCAGATTGATGAGGTGTTGTTTTCAATCTTAGGCTGAGATTTCTCATTTAGGATTCTTTCCTGTAAAATTATAGGTTAACGTGTCTGTGATATATAAGGTTTATTAGACAAATCGACTGCAGCAAACAAACAGCAGCTTCAGAACATTGAACCTAACAAAGCAGGATTTCAACAAGCTAACGTCACTAATCCTATCGACTCTTTGGGCGGGACTAGAGCTGTCAATCAAGAATAAGATTCACCTGACACCCACAGAATGTCGAGTCTTTAAGAATGTGATCCAGCTAGACAACAGGAACATTGGAGCTGAGTCTTAGGGGAGAACATTAAGTTTCCATATGAGAGCTGTTACATTAAAATTAGATCATATTTATAAAAAAAAGATTCAACATTTAATTTTGATCTAAAGGTTAGTTTGTAACAATTTTTCAAATCTTTACAAAACCTTTTAAAAATATCTTAAAATTTTGTTTTAAATTAGATTATTTTTGTCCTGTATAAATAATTTATGATGTTTCTTATTTTGCATGTGCATTCATCCATATCATAGTTTGTGGTTGAGGATACGATTCACAGTCAATATTAGTTTATTTTAAAGATTTGATTGATTCACTGACCTAAAATTGATTGATTATTTCATAAAATATGCCTACCATTCCCCAATCCAATTGGGATTTTCTAAGATCTATTATAGTTTTATCTCATTTTAAAATTATTTTTAAAGGTATAGGTCGATTGATTCTGCCTGAGACAGATTGATCTGGTTGGATTGAATTAATTGGATTGATTGGTTGGATTAATTGTTACACCCCTAGTGGGTATGTTTTGTGAACAAAAATGGCAAAGTAAGTTCTATCATAAAGTATAATATACGCGACGATTTTTTGTGCATATTGTTTAAAGCCTTTCTCGTATGCCCCCATGACCTGTGCAGCTTTTTGGATTGTCTGTGCCCATAGAGGGTTGTAGATAGTAAGGGAGCACAGGTACAGTATGTCTTTTTTTTTTTTTTTTTAACTTGTCCTGCCCAACAGCTGAGCAAACAAATACGGGCTGAGAGCCTTTAGTGTTGGGCAGATTTTACTGTCACAACAGGAGTTTATTGAGTATAAACCCCTGTTGTATTTTATACTTAACTTTATTTATATTGACTTTTTTTTGTACCGGACGGAAAAGAAGAAGAGGGAGGTTGGGGAGGGAGGTAAAAGAGGGGGGTTTAGAGAAGAAAGAAGATGGCAGCAGAAGGAAGCAACATCATAAAACAACCAGGTCTGAATAGTAAACTGGAATAGGCGTGGCCTGTCTACACACACACTCTGTAGTTACACACATACCTGTTGGCTGAAATAGTCTCCACATTTAAACTAGTCAAAATGTACACAATACAACTGCAGCTCACACACTTAATCATACAAACTGACACAGATAAACCTTTCATTCTGTCACGCATATTGTCAGTGTGAAGGTGAGCTGACACCTGTGCTCAGGTGAATGTTTATGTTTTGCTGAGGTGGATGATGATGGAATGTACAAAGGGGGAGAGCACCCGGTCCAGTTTGTCTAGAAGTCCCCTGGAGGTTCGTACGGCCACTTCAAGGGACGTGATGAAAGCGGAATGTACCACTACTGTGTGTGTGGTAAGTGTATCGTAAAACATCCGTAAAGATTATATAATTTGCATGCACTCATGATGTTTAGCTGATGCTGCACTCTCACCCTACACTCTACTCACTAAAGCATGTGTCAAAGTCAAGGCCCGGGTAATTCCATCCGGTCCTCCAGATCATTTTACTTTATTGTTATTAATGGCACGATGATATCTTGTGTTATTTCTAACTTGTAGGATTTTGACTAAATATATTTCTATGTAGAGTGATATATTGAAAGTTATTTAAGATTTAAGTTGATTTATTCAGGAACAATATTCCTGCCTTTTTATTCTTAGTGATGTTAAAAAGTTACGTTTTTAAAGTTTTAAAAATGTATTTCAGTGTGTTCAATAAATTTTTATCCTGTAAGGTGTGGCTTGGATTTTGGCCCCCTGTGTGATTGAGTTTGACCCCCCGGTCTTAGAGTAAGAGTTCTGGCTATGGTCTATGTCCTTGATTTGCTGCGTGGACCACCTGCGTGCTCCAACAAGATGCCAGCCCATATCCACCCATGAGGGCAGTTGTGACTAAGACTTTGGTTTATAATTTTGTTTCTGTGTTTCTGCAGCCCTCCAGCTGTCAAAGACTCGTTAACAGGTTTGGGGGTGTTCTCCCTCCCTTTAAGCTGGGTGGGGGGCCGAGTTTCATCAGGCTCTGTTGAGATTATTCTGTTTATTTATTCCAAGCTCTGGGTTGTAATTGAGGTCTGCGTAAACTTTTGGTTTGTTTTGAATTCTGCTTCTTTTCTTTTTTTTCTTCTTCTTTTTCCAGGAAACAGTAGAGCTTGCTGGATTGGACTTTAACTCTTGTTCACATCTCCTCCATGTTGCTGCTCTGATGTCCCCGCATCCCACATCAATGGGTTTCTGTAGAGTCTGGGGCATCTTGCAGGGTCAGACGCATGCAGCAGAAAACCTCAGTTGATGTGGAGACTGTGGAGGTGGCACATCTGTTTATATGTGCGTGTCTGCGAGGGGTCGGGCCATGAGGGTACCGCAGAGCTCTTTTTTTCTAATGATTTTGTTGTTTTTTTAATGATATGTTTCTTACCACAGCTACTGGGTGTGGCGCACTAGAAAGCCATAAAGCTCACATGAGGCACTGGGTCAAAAAATATGCAGACCCACGCAGTCACTCATGTCACAAAGTTCTAGCTTATTTTAGAATTCTCTTTTTCTCAGAGAGTTTTATAAAATCATATACTTGCTACTGTAGAAAAATATACATTCATTAAAAGTTTTATCAAAAAAATGCACACACGACCGCTAATGTAAAAATAGCGTAAAAAAATAAAGCTAAATTTAGTGTAGTGGGTAAATTAAAAACATGTCAGTACGTGTTGTGAATTTGAATCAATGTTTTGTTGTAATTGAGCATAACTATTTCATGGTATTTTTCATTGAGGCTCTTCTTTACGCCTTTGTAATTATTTACACATGGATTCAGTTAATTGGTAATCTGTTCTCATTCAGTTTATTACCCATTCCCTGTGGATTTAAATGAATGATTTGTTGTTAGATCATTCTCCTTCCTGGTCTGGGTTTCTGATTTTCCTCTCCCTGGATTTTGCCTTGGTTAGGTTCTTGTCAATTAACTAAAATTAAATCAATATTTACTCATAAAATCAACATGCATTTTTTAAATCTATTAATTATTCTACCTAAAAACAATTTTTTTTTCAACCAAAAACAGAATCATCAAAGGGGATCCTTTCTCTGTGGAGTTTGCATGTTCTAACTGTGCATGCGTGTGTTTCCATCAGGGACTCTGTCTTCCTCCCACCATCCAAAAACATGCTTCATAGGTTAATTGGTTACTCTAATTTAGGGGTGTCAAAGGCCTCCAGGGCCAGCCTCCTGCTGGTTTTCCAGAAATCTTGCTGAATCTGCTGATTTCCTGAATCATGTGTCTTTAGCCAATAAAGAAATTCAACAGCAGGTTGGGATTTGAATCTTAAAACGACTCACGATTCAATTCGATTCCGATTCTTGGAGTGCCGATTCGATTCTAAATCGATTCTTGATTCAAAAAAAGAAAAGGAATTTATTTATGATACTGTGCAAACTTATATTATTTAGACCTTCCAGGACTTCGTTGCATATTTTTATGATTGTTGTGGCCTGAAGTGCCTGATGTTGCTGCAGCTTTTGTAAAAAGTTTCAATCTTCTTTTCCTTTCGGCTTTTCCCTTCAGGGGTCGCCACAGCAAATCATTTTCCTTCATCTAATCCTGTCTTCAGCATCCTCTACTCTAACACCAGCCACCTTCATGTCTTCATTCACTGCATCCAGAAACCTCCTCTTTGGTCTTCCTCTAGACCTCTTTCCTGCAGGTCTAGACTCAGCATCCTTCTACCAATATCTTCACTGTCTCTCCTCTGAACATGTCCAAACCATCTCAGTCTGGCCTCTCTGACTTCATCTCCAAAACCTCTAACATGTGCTGTCCCTCTGATGGATTCATTCCTGATCCTATCCATCCTGGTCACTCCCAAAGAGAACCTCAGCATCTTCATCTCTGCTACCTCCAGCTCTTCTTCCTGTCTTTTCTTCAGTACCCCTGTGAAACACAGAATGAACTTTGGTCTTTCCTGCTCACAATAACCCAAATATGTATTGATTTAAACATATTTTAGAGTAAAATATTTTCCAGTGACAAATTATGAACTTAAAAACATCATAAACAGATGAATCCTCAGATGTTCTCCGAATCTTCCTCTTTATCCATTTCAAAAGCATCACTGCTGAGTTGCTGGTAGAGGAAGACAAAGGTTTTGAGGAGTTGATCTGGTTTTTATGATCTGCTCTGTTTTAAGGAAGGTTCTCTCAGGTGTCTATAGGTTTGTTGTGGAGGAGGTTCTAGATGGAATTCTTTTCCAGTAGATTCTAAATTCTTCCTTTGTATTACCAATGAAATGGTTCCAGATTTCCAGAGTCTCTCTCTGTCTTTCTCTTCATCCTCGGTTCCTGTTGTGCAGCAGCTGTGTCCCGCGCAATATGACAACCGGTCTGTACCTGCGCCTCACCCCGCTGCGCACCGGGGGACAGGACAGCGCACTTTCACCCCGCTGCGTGCCCACCTGCAGGGTGACCGTTCACACGCGCTTTGAACAGAAAAAGTCTGAGAGCTATAGAACGATAATAAAAGAGAGCACGGCTCCCGGGAAGGAGTCGGAGGGGAAATGGTCACGTGGTCATCCATGACTGTTGTCACAGTAGAATGCTGAGGTAAAGAGCGAAACTGGAGGATCAATGCAGCAGACACAGGCAAAGAGATTCAAGTTTCAGTTTATTGTAGGGAGGTCTTAGTGTCCTGGGGTGAGGAGAGACCGGGGCTGAGCTGATGTGGAAGGGAGTGGAACTGGCTTGGCAGACTGGCTTGGTTTAACTGGGGTAGGAGTACAGACAATCAGGCAGCAAGTGGAAGCAGTAGTGAAAAAGACTTCAAACTTTAAGCTCCGGGTTATGGCACGAGATATGAGCGCGAGAATTTGAAGTGTTCCTGCAGCAACTGCAGGATGGGAAAGCATACATGGAGCGCCACATCCAAGTGGCTGGAATAATATACAGAAACATGTGTACAGAATATGGATAGGATGGTAATGGAGAACCAACCAGACATTGTAGTGGTGGATAAAGAACAAAGGAAAGCTGTTGTGGTGGATGTGGCAGTACCAAGCGATGGTAACATCAAGAAGAAGGAACATGAGAAACTGGAGAAATACCAGGAACTCAGAGAGGAACTGGAGAAAGCTTAGAAGGTGAAAGTAACAGTGGTGCCCGTGGTAATTGGAGCACTCGGGGCTGTAACCTTTTTCTAGAGCGCCGTCCAGCGGCAGCTGCCCACCACTGTGACTTTATCCATGTGATATAGTTTAATTCAACCTCCAAACTAGAGGAGTGACTACAGCAGATCCCTGATATCTCAGTCCAGAAAAGTTCACAGCTCAGGACAGTACTAAATATGAATATGTGAGTAAATGTAGATGTAAAAGCATCTGGAATACTTGTATGACTAAGCTTTTGTCCGTCTTGCAATAATAAACATTAGTGGATAACAACAAAATTGCCAATTGAATTCAACTATTATTTAGCATCACAATCCAAACTGTAACAATGCTTTTGTACGCGTCAAACTCACCACGTAAACATCTTTTCATCAGTCTCTATAGTTCTGAGGAAGAATGATCATTTTCAGTAGCAACTGAATGTTTGGACACAAGAGTTATTCACTGGGAATGCAAACCGCATTTCATTGTTCTCTTTTTGTTCTTCAAATTCACTCTCCGAGCATCTGTGTTTTTTTATTTGTTGTTTTTATTTGTGACAGTGTGACAGATATTTTAATCCAACGCAGTATTATAGTGTTTATCCCAGGCAGTGTGTATGATTTTCCAGCCGTGTAGATCTCTGGATTAATGCATGTTGACTTGCTCTCTGAGTGCAGCTCCTGTGACACTCTGGCAGACAGACATGGGCTTGTTTTTAGCCAAGAAGTTGCTGTTTGTCGCTGTAAAGTTCCCACTTGGGAAAAAAGAACAGGTTCGCCCTGCATGCTGTAAAGGGCTACTCTGAGGGAAACCATGTTTTTGGTGCTTTTAACATGGCGTTATTCTGATGATGGAAGACATACGTAAGGAAATTAAGATTAGAATTGCATTTCTGAGTGTTTCATTATTCTAATCGATGTGAATCAGGAGCAGATCAGGAGCGTTTTCGTCATCCGAGCTGGCGTCTGGCTCAGAACTGTGCGGCTGGACAGTTTACGGGGGAACATGTAAACAGATGGGAAGTGGGGTGGGGTTGCTCGCTTTAACTGTCCCATCCACAACTGAGAGATGAATATCTAATGAACTACTGCCACTCTGCAAAAACTATGCATTAGTCTTTTTTTTTCTTTTAGCTAAAAATTGCATAATCATAACTAATGAATGCTTTAACGATACAATAAAAGATGACAGATATTTGAGCCAACACTTGTGCTGCATTCACCACCAAATTTGCGCTTTCTGCCTTTCTTTCAAAGCACATCAAATTCGCTGCTCAACACTGGTCTAAAAATGTGCTAATAACCTAGATGCTTCAGCCACATGTGGGAGGAGTTTTTAGCCTCATCGGTACATGAAAGCATTGACTCTTATAAAGCACGGAAGACACGGATGATGTTGAGAGATCTGATTCTTTTTTTGAAGATCTTTACAAAAACATCCTTGATCACATCTGCATGTCTGGATTCATGAGATCGTTCAGAGACAGTCCCGGCACAGTGAGCTTTACCATGTGATCCAGTTTGAAAACTTGCTGTCCCTCATTAGTCAGAGGAAAGGAAAAATAAAAACAGAATTCAATTTAGATAATCTCAACATAAAAAAGAAAAATATCCAAAAGTTCTGGAGAAGAAAGATCAGATTTTCCTTTGGACTTCACCTGCTGATCACTTCAACACACCAAAGCGGAGTCCCTGATTGGCGCACGTGACGCTTTTTTAAACTCTTGATGCACCACGTCACCCCAATCCTGCTGCAACGCCCCAAACATGCTTCTACCAGACCTCTACGCCGAGCCTGATGCTCAAATTGTGCTACAGGACCGTCTGTAGATTGACTTAACATGAAATCTGAATCCCCCAGAGACGCGGTTCGCACTTCCTGTGTATGCAGCTTCCTGACCATACCTGTTCCCTCACCTGCTACCCCTCTTCTGTTTTCTCCTATCCCATCTTGGGTTTTGATCCCTCATGTGTTCAACCCCAAAGAGAACACTGTCACTCACACACACCCATCACTGAGTCCCCCCAAAAGCAGCTTAGCACGAGCCACTAAAAGAAGCTCTTTCACTCAGCATCTTCTGATGCTGGTCACTAAAGCCGAGTATTTCAGTGTTCACAAGTCATTACGACTTTAGCTCCACTCGGGCACATTCAATTTACCATATCTGAGAACATGTCCTCCACACAGTTTAGCACTCTGCAGCTCTGAGCCTTTGAGTGCAATCAGAGAGAAGCTTTGAGAGCAAACTGTTTTGCACTGTCCAACGTATAGTACGGCGCAGCTTAAAAATGTATGTATAGAATGCATTTAGATTCAAAAGCAACAGCAGATACAGAGAGGATGAATGCAGAGGAGTGGAGACGGATGGATTTCCCTCTTTGCCTCTGCAGGCTGTCATGACAGCTCCTTTCATCCTGGCTGAGGCCCCGGTGTTAGTGCTGGCACTGCACTCCGCCTGCCACTTTAGCATACACACAAACACACACAACGTTCTCCTGAACTCTCTGCAAGGCCTCAGCCTCAGCACATGAATTCTGTTCATGTCACTCGATAGATGTAGAAGGGTTGTCTGTGAGTCAAAAGAAGAATTTTATTCTCACGATTTGCAAAGTCGATTTACATTTTACAGAATTTCTTTTTATACGTTTTTATTGTTTTTCTAGGCTTCAAGACCAATAAATACTAGCTTGCGTTGCCAGTTTCTAATGATTATTTGGTAAGAATGGCATGCTCCATTTACTGAGCTGGCCGGACTCTTATCTGGCAGCCAAAATTTAGCGCTGAACTCTTACCGCATCATTACTGAGAGCAGAAAAGGGCATCATTTTAGTATAGTAACACTTTGTTCCGTTTATTGCAAGTTTTTTTAAGGGAACTTCTTATTCATGCCTTACATCAATTACCAAACTTTATCAGTGCATCTAAAACATCCACACCCAGCTTTAAAAGTGTGAGCCTTATTTATGGATAATGATTTTGGTTTGTAGCTGGTGCAGATCTTGGCACACTCATGTTTGTGTTGGGAGGTAATGTTAAACTTTACTAAGTTGTTTTCTTATTTTCTTTCAAAGCCAGCAGCTGTGATACGTGTGTGAGGTGCTGACGTCCCAGGTTTCCAAGGATCACCTTGCCCTGTAATTACCCGGGAATCATAAGAGGACCGCCGACGCTGTCACTCCATAATCACAAGCCTCAGCCTCGCTGCCTCAGTTTTGACCTTGCCTCACTCCTCTTGTTTTGTTTCTTTTCTCTCAGAAAATCACAGATTTTTCTTAAATTTTTTATTCTTTATTTTATCCTTCTCTGTCTTTATCTCCACAAAGCTTTTTTGTACTTATAAAAACGATAAAAAAACATAACGCGAAAGGAGATATTTTAACCTATAATTATGTATGAGCAATTTAATTAAAATAAAAGGATTTTATTGATGCACATATATGGAAACCTTGACACAAGTGGTTTGGTACATTTCTTGTGAGTATGGTATTCCCAATTTAAGACAGAAGCTTGTAAAACGATTGTGTTTAACTACAAAAATCAATCAAAGCATCACAGAACTAAACAAAGTTTAATCCGATTATTTTCAAAATCTGTTGCATAATTAGAAATCATCTAAGCAGACCATCCCTCCTAGAGACAGTGTCATGCGGTCCCTCTTTGTTATTGCAGCTCACAGACTGGCCGTTTCCAGACGTCCAGTTCTGTTAGTTGTAGCCTTCCTAGCTCTGCACACAAACACACTACTTGTTAATCACCTTGTTTAGTGGGTGTTTCCATGTTTAGAAGTTCAAAAGTGCCACTTTTGGTTTAGATTTTTACATGCTGCTTTTTACCCTGCCTGAACCCCCTTTCAAGAAAAAGACACCACCTGCATTTAACTGACAAAGTAGGTGAGAGCCTCCCATTTGGAAAAGTACTGCAGTGTGTTTCTGTTTCAGCTAGTAGAGGGACATTTTTCTTTCTTCAGTGGGGATTCGTATTTAGGATATGAATCAAGCGGGACAAAGTCGGACTTGTACGTGTTTTAGTCACCGTCAGGTTCAGAGCTTGGGCTACGACTGAATTCCCTTAAATTCCCTTTTTTTTTTGTTTTACAATAATAAAAATGATGTTATTGATTTCTTGAAGTAAAACTTAACATTTTCCAAAGACTATTTATGAATCCTCACTGTTCTGAGAATGAAAACTTGGATGTTTTATTAAAAATGTGATTAAAATATATTTTTTTACATACACTTCTTTGATTATTCCCAAATTCGTCACAATTTATTGCATGGTTAAAGGATAACCAAACCCTAAATCATTTTTTTGGCTCTGTAAATGGGCTTTTAAAGTTAAAATAAATTTGTTACATTCCTGAAACTATTGTTTAAAACCACTGTATGCTGCCCCCTACAGGTTGAATTGAGGTGTTAGATTTGAATTCCTGTGTCATGATCTGCAGCTCCAGTAATGATAACAGTTGTTCCCTAGCCTCATCCCTGAGAGTGGATTTTCACTTTTCAGCTGTGGCTGGAGTCAGCTTCCAACTGTCCTTGTTTGGTTACCCTTTAAGGAACCCCTGGAGTCACTTTTTGGCATTTTAGGTATCCCTGACTCGTCATTCTTTGATGTACTGCATTGAAACTGAGCATTTTGGGCATATTACATTGTTTTTTTTTTTATAAAAGCGTGTCATATTCATTTATTCAGGTTTTGTTTGAAGTATCACAAAAACCAAACAAACATATTTGTCATGTGTTTTGAGCAAGATTCCTCACAGTGATATACAAACTGTAATTGACTTGGAAGCATGTGATTAGATGTCTTTTTGTTTGTCACATGTTCATAAAAAGACAAAACAGTAGAGACACAACCGGAGGAGAAACTTATCAAATTTGGCAGAAAACAATTATTTACTTCCTGATCAATGTAACACCAAAATAATCTGTGGTTTTCAACCAATCCTGCTGTAACTCACAGTACTAGATCAATTTATCAATATCTAACTGTATCCTTTCCATCCCTAAAAAAGTCCTTAAAACCATTCGGTCTTTAATAAATAAATAGTATTTACTGGTTGAAATTAAGAAACTAATAAGACAAAATGATAAAAGCATGTACGATCGTCCTTAAAGGAGCCTTGAGCATTTGCCTGAACTGCTTTTGGGACAAACTTTCACGACTCTGCTTTGTATAGGAATATGGTACCCAAAGAAATAATGTATCTTTCAGTACTCAAAAGTTTCATAAAGAATCCACTGAAACCGTTTTTGGCTTTTTTAGCTTGTGATTGTAAATCTGCCTGCAGGAATGTGGGATCATGAAATCAACTTCTTCTCTTTTTCAACTTGTCTGTGTGTTTGTAAGATGTCCTCCTGTGTAAACAACATCTCCTTCTCTGCTCCCATTAGAGCCTGGCTGAAGAAGCCATCACTGTCAGGGACCAGAGCCAACAGCCTCTTGCCGTATTAGTCCGCGTGTAATCAACTCGATCATTTCCTTAAACGAGTCTTAAAGCGTTTTCGGTGGCATTCGGCTGTTTTCGAGTCGGCTGGAGGAGAGCAGTGACCTGCTGCACTCTGTGTCATTTAAAAAAAAACAGCTGCACACCTTCAATGAGACAATTATAGCTTGAAATCTCTGGGAATTTTTTACCGATTGAAACTTAAAGCCTTCCAGTAAAGGCAGGAGGCAACAAGTACAATCCATCTTTCATAAAGAAGTAAATGACAGAGAGGCACAGATAGAGAGCAACGACAACAAACAGACCAGGAATATTTAAGACAGGAACGGTGTCATGGCAACCAATAGCTATCTAATTGCAATGTGCCGCCCTTTTGCGTGTAGCTACAGTTACCACTAGCAACTGCAGGGAGAGACAGACAATATTGGAGATGAGAGAGATGCTTTGAGAGGAGGTAAAAGCCGCAGAAAAGGACAGATAATAACGATCAGAAGATGAAAGGAGATGGCCAGAGGAAAATCCTCACACTTTTTGCACCTCTCAGTGTTAGGACACGCTCCATCAGTGCAGTTACGCATTTAGCATTTGTCTTTCTGCTACTTTAAAACCCCCCAGACGCCACAAATCTAAAAAACCCAGCTGACCGCAGAAAGTGAAAGGAGGCAGTCGCAGCCGTCTCAAGTTCAGGTTTGGAGAGGATGTGGATGGAGAGGTTAGAGTCGAGTCAACTTTTCAGGTTCCCTGCAGCGTCTGGGTGAGAAAGACAAACAGCTGAAATGGTTTTCTGTATGCGCCGCCGTTACCGCTGCTTCCTCGTCTGTCCACCTCTGAGAGAATAAAATGAAAGGGATTCTTTAATTTTAAGCCGCACCTTTTACCCCAGGGGTGTTAGACTCAATCGCACAGAAGGGCCAAAATCCTAAACACACCTTAGGTTGCGGGCCAAAAAGGATAAAAAATGTACTGAACTCAGTAAACTAAAATTATTAAAACTTTAAAATTCCAACTTTTTCACATTATTGTGAATAATATTCCAGAATAAATCAACTCAAATCTTAAATAACTTTCAATATTTTACCCTCCATAAAAATATATTTTATCAAAATTAACCAAGTTAGAAATGGCCTCCATGCCTTGACTTTAACACATGTTTTACACCAAGCATTTAGGTTCTCTTAGTGCACAGACCTCACATTGAAATCCCACTCAGATTATTAAAAACATTTTTATTGTTTACAGTGTTCTTTTAATCATAATAATGCCTTCGTGTTTTTTATGTCATAGTTTCTGCAGAGCAGCAGTAGTTCATTAGAAATTTGCCTCTTGTTTGATGCGGAGCAACCCCACCTCCACTTTCCATCATCTATGTGTGTTATGGTTTGGCGTTTTACTTTATTGTTTATTATGGTGTTGTTTTGTTCTTGTGTTTTTCTGTCTGTTTTGTGCTTATACAGGGTGGCGTGGGGCAGGAGGCGTGGCCTTTTCTACCTTGCACACCTGCATCCCATCTTAATTTCAGAACCTTCAAAAGTCTCTCCCTGTTCTCCTCCAACCTGCCAGGTTCTTTCCCTTCCATCCGGTCCCTTCCTGGTTCCAGTAAAGCTCTCTGCCTCCACTGCTAGTCTGCTTCCTTTTGTTGGTTTTTGTCATTTTGATGCTAATAAACCTTCACTATTACCCATCTCATCTGGCTCTGCTCACCTTGACAACCTGCTTACATTCTCCAGCTTACCGGTGTAACAACTACGGAGCGATCCAGTTGTACAGTTTTGAGTCAGATTCCAGCTCCGACCAGGAAAATTAAGATGGATCTATTAGTCTGCTAGTGGATGCATCAGAATGGAGCGGAGCAGGAAATATGTATTTCCTACATCCAACTACAAGCTTTTTCCAACTGCATTTTTTTCTATCTGCTACTGATTCAAAGCCATTTGAATAAAGAAATACTCAGAAATGCAAATTTAAGCTGCATTTTCTTTGCATTTGTCTTCATCGACAAAAAAATGCTACAAGTTAAAAGCACAATTTTCACTTGAATGCATCAAAACATAAGGGGACTGCTGCTCCCCCCATCAGACGAGCAAAAGTAACTGGATGTAAGATGTTTAGAAACATGAGGGCCTCTCAGGTCACAAAGATCATGGTCGAAATGACACCAAACACAACACACAACTTCATCCTGTTAGAAATCATGTTTTTGTTTCTCAGAAACTTCCATCAGCAAAAAAAATATATTAATAATTGGAGCCGAGCAGACTTTCATATCTGGAAGGATAAATGAGGACTCTGATGATGCAGAGGCCTGTCTGAAGGAGATAAACAAAGATTCACCAGTCACACACTTCCTGTTTACGCCCAGAGTTCAAAGTCTTGTTAAAAGCCGTTTCCTGAAATAGGTGATACAATCCTTTTTGTTCACAATGTTTTGGAACTCTTCCATGAGCATGCGGCTCTCAACTTACCCAAATAAAAACACCTAGATTATTCATCTATGTTTAAACTTGAAGCTTGAAGGGAAAAAGAACAGTTTTTAGTAATTCTAGAATCCTGAGATCAATGGACACACAAGGATAATTCACTCACTGTTAATTTTTTAAGTATTTGGAAAAAAATATATATACATCTTTAGTATATTTTCCATTCTCTATTTCTCTGAAGATGAATAATAATTGACCTATTGAAGCCTAAAGTTCCACTTCGATCATCTTTTTATCTATTTTCAATGCGTTCCTAGTGGTTTTTTAATTAAAATATACAATTTTTAGACTAAATCAAAACATCTGTAGTTATCTAGGACTTAGTTTCTACAGAGCGGAACCGTAGGCTTGGAGCAACTCCGCCCCCACTTCATGTCACCCATCTGTTTACACACTCATTAACTTACAACCTAAAACTACAACCCTCAGAGAAGCTATTTTAATCCTACATTTCTTTAGATTAGCTTTTCATCATCAAAAAAAGGTGTTAGAACACAATTTTCATTAAAGTGGGTCTTTAAAGTCCCCCTCCAATGAAAATCATATTTTTTTAGTTTTTAACATGTACATGTGGCATTTTTGTTATGGAAGAGAACAAATGAGAAATCATTTTGTATTTCTCGTTTTAAATCGCTGTCAATCAAACTGTCACAGACAGTCTCTGTTTGAATTAATGAGCCTTCTTTACGTCACAACAGCTCTGCTGCACATGTGCTAAAGACATCATCTAGTTCTGGTGCTGGAGAAGAGAAGATGGTATCTTCCCGTTGACTGCAGTCAAATGAGCCGCCGTTCACATTTCTGTGGTCAAATCATCCGCCACCAGATTTTTAGTGTGTGTGTTGCATCCAATATTTCTAGTAGCAGGGCTGAGAACACTGGAAAACCTACATGAGACTCCACTGAGGTTCTTGATGTGACCATGGAAATGTGAACGGTGGCTCATTTGACCGCAGTTCTAAAGGATTGTGAATCAACGAAAGATCCTTTTGATGTTAGCGTTCATTATTTACCCCAAAACTCTGTTCTAAGAATATAATTAAGAATCATAATTAAAACACTACTGGGGAACGTTTAAAAAAAAATTGTCATGGGGGACTTTGAGCTTTTCAGTCAGAATGTTCTGCATTAAATTCCAGATAGTGTTTTGAAAGATGGCGGTCAAACTCTCAAAGGACAAAGAAACATCAAGTCTTCACCATGTCAAAGCAAAACTGCAAAAACATCAAACTAAAGTAGAACAACAGGGTAGCAAAGACACAGAAAGGCATTTCTTTTTCCAGAAAATATCAACAACACAAATCTGTTGCATAGATCAAAAACGCTCACAGAGCTTTGTTTTATTGGAAAGAATAGCTTCCATTTATCTGGAAATTATTAGCGGTTTTGCACCATGATAATCAAGATATTGAATAAATCCACATCATATTCATCAGATTACAAACTCTCCGTTCAATTAGATGAATTAGCAAATAGCTGCAAACAGTCTTTTTTAGACCTCGCAACTTTGCAACAATCCATTATTTCCCATTACTGTTATGATTAAGTCATATGCAATTCTTCTATTAACTCTTGCACAATTATACATATTGCCTTACTCCATCAACTATCATTTAAATCAACAATTCCATGCAGTCTGTTGGAGAACAAGAAAAGGCACAATTTATGCTAAAAGCTGTATTTAACCTTAATTGCTGTAATTGGTGTTTTTCAATGGCTAAAAATTACAGCGTACTGTTTGAACATATTAGATTTGTGTGATATTGCACGTATTATTACCCAACACATTGTTGTGTTTTAAATATTATACCCATTATTTCTGCAGATCTCTACCTCCGCCGTTTGCTGGTGTTGCAGCGCCGCATT
This sequence comes from Oryzias javanicus, assembly GCA_003999625.1. Classification (NCBI taxonomy): domain Eukaryota; kingdom Metazoa; phylum Chordata; class Actinopteri; order Beloniformes; family Adrianichthyidae; genus Oryzias; species Oryzias javanicus. The sequence continues at coordinate 22,252,395 of CM012447.1, forward strand.
TTCGCCGATAAGTGAAAGGATTTGTCGATTAAAAACGCAGCAGAACTTGTTGAAGGAGAACTTTAGCCCTGCGGGAAAATAGGACAAATGAATTGCATAAACATGCCCTGATGGAGCTTGGCAGGAGAGTTTCTGCCTCACATCAAAAGTTAATCAACAAATAATGCCAATCTAGTACCTGCTGTTATATTAGCATGTCTTGTTTTATTTATTCAGAGGATTTTAAATGTTTTTCTTTGTTGTTTTGAGGTGATAAATTATTAGAATTAACAGTGACGTGTCGCTTTTTACTCCTCCCAGGTGAAAACCACCTGTAAATCTGGCTGTAGAATAATGCAGAGCCTCCTGTTGTGTTTGCTGGCACTTTGTGGCCATCTTGGATGGCACGCCACCGCCGGCGTCTCCCACACAGTCGAGGTAAATGTGCTGAAGCCGAAGCTTTGTTGCGCAGAGAGGAGACACGGCGCTTTGTGAAAGCAGTGGTGGTGCTTTCGGCAGAGGAGGGGAGGTGGGGAGGAAGACGAGCTCCAGCCTGCAAGCCCCAGACGGGCTGGCTCCGGAGGGGCTGCACCCAGGCACAGAGCTGCCTTTGTCAGGGTAATTATCCTGACGCTTAGCCCTTCGCTGGTGCAGCCACTGGTCGCTGGTGTGGTTAAGGCTCTAGTGCCACCTCTCACCGCTGGGGAGAGGCTGTCACTGTACCCCCTCTTGATGTCTCGCAAAGTCACAAAACATTTGCAGTTTTACCAAAATGAGAATGAATTTGTAGCATTGTCACCACGCTGCCAGTCCTGGCGGCGCTGCGCGTCTGATAGAATCTTCCAGCTTTCAGCAGCCGCCAGGGCCCCAGCCAGGAGGGACAGGCCGACAAGAAGACGGGGAAGGAGACAGCCCAGGTATCTGCCCGCATGTTTGTGTGTGTGCGGAGGAACCAAAGGATTATCCTGCAGGAGTTAAGTGAAGCCTGTCCAAAACGAGGAGCTCTACCCAGCTGTTGAAACGCCCTCCGTTGACTGCAGTCGCTGTGTCAGAAAGGTGGCAGTTTGCCAGGGGGTTAGAAGCAGGAACTCTGTAGGCTTGATGATTTACTGTTGTTTATGATGACAGACAAGCAGCCACCTTTTTCAGACCGTCTGTCTGTCTCTGGCTGTCTGTTTCTTTGAGACGCCCATTCACCTGCTGCTGAAGACCCCAGCTGTTTGAAGTGGAGAAGCAGGATTTACACTGCAAAAACGGAATCTTCTAAAAGTAAAAAGGAGAATAAGTAAAAAGAAAAATAACCTTTGTTTGAGAAAATAAGCGTTAGTTGCTTAAATGATTCTGGAAAGACCATTGTTCTTACCCCGGGGGCATTTATTTTTATTTAAGAAGATCTGCCAATGGGCTCTTTCTAACAGGCCTGCTGTTGCAGAGTAATGGACGATGTAAGAGGCTGTTGAATGCAGATTTACTGGAGCAAATAATAGTATAAAGCATGAAACTTCATCAATGGAGAGTTTTTAGAGATCTATATCTTAATAAAGAATTAAATCTCAAACATTCTATCATTTCTGCTTTCATTATAGATGTTAAAAGCACATTTTTGCTTTAATCAAGTACATAAGTTTTTTTTTTATTTTTTTTAAAGGGCTAAAAAAAAAAGCAATACTTAAGTTTGAGCTTTCCTCACTAAATTTGATTTTAAAAAATGATGAAATGAGGAAAATTATATACGGTGTGAACACAGAATCAACTCTTACAAACAACGCTGTAATTAGCTTCTGATTCGCGAGAGTACTAAAGGAACATTACACTGTATTTTTCACACTTAGACCACCTAAGTACAGGACCGGTTCTTAAGTGATCCATGTATGAAAAACACGATAAAAATCATCCTATTTCCAATTTTTACAAATCAAATAAAGCTATCACAAATCAGAAACTGCGCTTAGTGTATTTCTTTCTATCTAAAACATGATTTAATCCAGGTTTGAGCTGTCTAGGTGAAGCAGTTTTTGAACAAGACCTGTTCTTAGGTGGTCTAAGTGTGAAAAATACAGTGGAATGTTCCATTAGCGCTCTCGCGAATCGGAAGCTAACTTCAGCGTCATCTCTTACAGTATATTTAGTCTATGCTAAAAGTGAGGCAGTATACCTGAAGCTTACTTTTTTCATATATTGTTAACTTAAAATGTTCCAATTTAGTATGAAGGAATTACTTCCTATACAACAAGTACATGGTATATGGTGGGGGGGCAAACAACGCCTCATTAAACTGTTTAATTTGGCTTGCCAAACTAGAATAAAAATAAGAATAAGAAAATTCCTAAAAATATTCTAATAGATTGTGCTCTACACATATACAGATGTTTTCTTTGGGTGCAGAAAGTTTTTCGAGGGGGACCTGGCTGCAGATAAGATGGTGTTACATAATTTGCTAGAAGCGGAAATTCTACAAGTTTTCAGAAATTTAACACTTATTATTAAAGCTTCTTATGTAAAGAAATGATTTATTGTGCAAAATGAATTTAAAATGGTGGCAAAAACAGCATGTTATTCCATTCAAAGTTGACACTAAAACAAGTTTTCAGATTTGTAAACGTGTTAACCCTTTTATACCCCAGCTTTAGCTCCAGTGTTTACGTTCTTTCAACTACCGTAACTTTTCAACCCTTAATGCGATCATAGTGAATGGACTTATTTTGTTGTAGAGAATGGCGGCTTTGTGCCAGTATGCAACAGAAATGAGTTACTTATCAGTGAAAAGTCCTTTAAAAGTGTTGCATATCAATGAAAAGCCGTTATATAATGTTACATTTTGGGGAAAAGCCCCTTTACTTTGCATGTCAACTGATTTACGTTTGTTGCAAAAGGAGTTACAGTATGTCAAAGGACATGATCGGTTTTGACGAGAACAAGGTTTAAACTCTTAAAACTGAAAAATAAAAGGTATTTGTGAGGAATCTTTTCCCACAAAAAACAAAGTATTTTTGGCCTAAAATCTTGGAGTGGGGCGTGAACCTCCGATTCTGGACATTCACTTCTGGCTAAGGGTGTTCAGACACCATCTTGTTTTTTGCAGCCTGTTCTTCTTATAGGTTATTCTGCATTCATGTGGTGTTGAAAGACTAGTTGTCTTACTAACATCCGTGTGTGTTTTCCAAGTGGGACATTTTTACGATCATTCCAACAGCTCCTGAACGCAGCATTTCTGCAAAAAGTGAAATCTAAGTGAGATTAAATATCTTAAAACAAGCATATAGATGCTTATTTTTTAATGGTAAGATTATTTTTCTCACTTAGTAGGTTTTGTGCCAGATAATTTCCCTCATTTTAAGAGTTTCTGCACTTATTTATCTCAATAAGATATTAAAGCTTGTTAATAAGATTTTATTACCTATTATGAGTGAAAACACACTTAAAACTAGAATCTCAATAGTTACAACCGTAACATCATGGTACACAACTGTATTTTCTAAATAATAATTTCTTGTTTCAAGCAAATAAAGGCAATTGTGACTAGGGCTCTGAAATTATTGTGTTAAGCATGAATAATTAATTACAGACATTCTGAGGGTTATTTTTAATCACTTTAAACTCATTTTTGCGTTGGACGGTTACTTCCCTTTTATTGCACACCTGGAGAAGCATTTTATCTCGCTCATACCGTAGCATTTATTAAAACCCATTAAAACAAAACGTTTGAAATTTTAAAACCATAACTTAACAAAAAAACAGGCAGGAAAATTATTTCGGAATAGATCAGCATGAGGGCCGGATATAATTGCCTGCAGGGCTGGATTTGACCCCCGGGCCTTGACTTAAACACATGGTGGTTAAAGGAAACTATAAAATCACTCTCACGTACTTTCTTCTGTCTTGCTGTTGAGCTAAACTATAGAATAAGGAGTATCACATTTTTTATTACGGAATAAGAATTTTGTGTTTAATATTTTTTTAATTTCTCAGGAAAGTGTTCCTATTGTTTTTTGATGTGGTAAATTAGAACATTCTGGACCTGATTTTTCTGTGGTCTTTTTAATTTTGTCATTTGTTCAAAATTGGAAGAAAATTACCCCTCCATGATTTCAAATTAAATGTTGGAAGTGTTTTAAAATAATACAAAAATAATAAATAAATAATAAAGCTATCTTTTTAGCTTTAATGTGATATTTTATTATACCACAAACTTAAAAAAATAACCTAAAGAATAGGATTGTTACTGCAATTATTAGGTTAAAAGTATTCAGATTAAAATTAATTCATTAGATAAATTATTACTGTTCACAATTAATTAATCACACAAAAAATCATCAAATGACAGCACTAATTGACAATTGCATAATTTTCTCTTATAAAACTCATTAAAAAAATAAAACAAACAGAAGTCATATTTAGTCAATTTTTTATTGTCAGCAATGCTTATGAATCCTGATGTGTGTTCAGTACATTACCCAACAGCGCAGGGTAGTTTCACAAATTAAATTTTGTTTTTTAACATCTAAAATAAACTTTGTGGGACTGACCTTTTGCACTAATACATATTTTTTAATATACTATATGGCTTTTGAGTCATTACTCAAAAAATTGCGAATATTATCGGGTTTAAAATGTTCATAACATGTAAGTTACCCCCATTTTATCATATGGTACGTTCCAAATCAAAATGCGCCAAAAAAAGAAAAAAATTGGGTGACCGTTTTTTTTCCTTCTGTATGTTAAGAACCTAACTAGCTAAACATTTGCATCTTGGAAGTTTGTGCCTTTACAAGTCCACCACATTCCCTGCGCCATGGATGGAGATGACCGGGCTTTTTAAAAGTATGGATCCAACAACTGCAGCTGGACCAAGAGGTATTGTGGATTTTTGCAGTATTAGTGAGCTAAGGTATAACATGCTAGCTAATTGGAAGTTTTACTTGCTCACATCGTTAATTTGGGCTATCGATTGTTAATAAGTATAGATTAACAACCACATTTTAGTATAGAAAACAGAAAGGCAGCTATCTAAGTTTAACTTTAGCTTTTAGCTATGGGAAACAAAGTCCGCTAGCTTGATGCTAGCTTATTATGGGTTTTCTCATAGGGCGGCTAATGCTAACGCTCGTTCGACCTAAACATACATTGCTGACCACATGCAGGTAGCTTTATATACTCAGTAAGCATGTATTTTTCAAGCTGTTGAAATAAATACATCGTAAAGTAACCATTTGTGGTCTAAAATACCGTTTTTTCCCCCTCATAATTTATTCTTCTTCTGGAATAAAATGTAATGCTTTAGCGCCATCGCCCCCTAGTGGCCAAACTGAAGTACCCTCTATGAGAGGTAGAACATTCGTTTTTGTAATTAGTCAATGAAGTCTTTACCATGTTAATGATCTGCACATTTTTGCAGGAGCTTCTCTGTTTGAGAAAGCATGTAACACAGTATGGTGTTAAAAATATCATGTTTTATTATTTTATGAGTACATTTAACAGTATGTGAACTGCGTTAGATTAAAATGAATATTTCCAATACATATTGACTATTCATTTATTTCTACACACATATGAGTAAACAGTGTAAATTCAACATTGAATTGACTTGATTAGTGGATTGACATAAGTGAAATTAAACATCAATAAAACCAATAATTGGCAAATAGTGATGACATAATTGAGGGTGAGTGCTGTCCAAATTTAAATAATTTTTTTTCCACATCTCTCTGGAGGGCAAAATGTAGGTGTAGGGGAAGAATTCAGAGCATTCAAACTGGTTAAGATGGGCTCAGACTAGTAATCTTTTTGCTTATCATCATCATATCATATATTACCTTTTCTTTCTTCCAACAGCTGTTAGCATGGTTGATATAAAATCATCTATAAGTTTAGTGTAAATGGCATGCAAACTTGACCTATTTATTGAGGTGTTTAGACATTATATCATATATTAACATGATGGTTGTATGTGTGTTCCAGCTGTCAATATTACCACAGACACATGCTTCTCAGTCTTTCTAAAAAGAACATGCGTGATTCTTTTCTAGGGCCAGAGGACTTTTACAGAAGCAGAGCCATTTGGAGCATCTGATGTTATGAAGGAACAGGATCAGACCCACCAACATTCTTCAGCCATATCCCTGCCTTAGAGATCTAAATCATGTAAGCAAATCATTTTCAGATGGTTTATGTTTAATGATTCTGCAAGTAAATAGTAAATCATACTCATTGTAAAATGTTGAACTTTTGTTTTTAAAAGTCATAGGACTTTGGCATTTAAATGCTATGAAGCTGATGAGCAGCAAGAGTTTTATTGAAATAACATGTCTGTATTTATATCTCGGTGTTTATGTGTCAGATTATGGATGAACGGGATTGGATCTTCAATTAAGCAAACCCCCACTTCATTCCTGAACTGAAGAAACGCTGGAGGATCTTTTTTGAGAGGGACCAGTTTTTTGGAGTTTTTTTTTTAAAAAGGGATGAAGCCTCCAAAGAGAGATGAAGGTAATTGCAAACTTAAATGCAGTCCTGCTCATTGGCAGTGTCAGTTATGTGCTTTTGAACAGGTGTGTCTGTCATTTTGTCCTATAGACGTTAAATAATTGTGTTATAATGTGCAGTTATTAATCCTTGTGCTCTCATAGGCATGTTAAAATTTAAAGTGGGATCATCTGGACCCCACAAGACGGAGCTTTTTTTTGCAAGGATTTTTTTTTATCTTCACTGGTTTTCGTGGCAGACATAAAATCCTGTCCACCTTTATCATGGGAGGGGTCATCTGGACCCCATAAGAGAGCACATGGGTTAACTGGTGGTGGCTAAATGTATTTACTGTAACATCCTTAAATCTTATCATTTCTTTGTATTTTTTTAAATTATTTTTTTAACTGTATATATTACAGTGAATGAAATGATGCTGTTTTGTTTTTCACAGTAAAGCAAAGTTGTCTGGATGAAGCCTTTGCCAGACATGATCCCATCGCCTGTCGCTCCACCCAAGAAGCTACGACATTCAAGTGAGGTGATGCTTCACATCCTCCAGGTAAGATGTTTGTGCGTACACGACAGGTTTTCATCTTACTGGATCATAGTTTTTCATTTTTGCCGTCTTTTTTTCTTTTTGTGTTTCAGTCGGCAGAACACCCCAACATCTTTCTTCAATCAAGACCTTTCTTCAGTCTTGTGGTGATCGTCTGTGACACCAACTGTGTAACTACCATTGGAACCATTTCTGTGCTGATCTTCTCCAAGGAGGACGTATCTGACACCGTGATGTATATCATGGCATGTTACTACATCTTTCACCGTATGTATCCCAAGTGTAGCAGGACACTCCTGTTTGTGCTGCAGACAGAAGACCTTATGGACACGATCCATGCCAGAGACATGACTTCCTCTAACATAAAAGTAAATACTATTACAACTATGTATGTTGATGTTCAGTCCAAATGTTTACAGATGTGATTGTGAAAACGTGAAGTTTTCTACTAGTTTTCTAAGTTACAACATCATTTGTTCTGCTCTTCTTATGATGACGTTAGGCTTTCTGGAATCAGTACGAGCTTTTTTATTTTTTATCATACTTGTAGTTATGTTGCCTAAACAAACAACATTTAAGTTTCTCAGTATCCTATCACACATTCTTGTGAGATACTCATTGTTATTAAACTTACAGCACCGTTTGTATTCATCTGCATGTCTGTTTTTCAACCTAGACCAGCAATACTTGTGTTTGTTTCCAGTCATGAGCTCCTCAAATGCAATAAAGAAGTTAAAGAAGCTGGATTCATATCTTCATTCAAGCCTGGGACATTAGTATGGACAAGATTAATGCAGGAGTTTTACCTTAACTCAAGAATTTCAAGTAAACTATGATCCATAGTGAGAAAATAAGAGTGCTAACAACCATGTACCATTATTTTTGAAGGAAAAAAAAAGCAATATTGCTTTTAGTATATTTGTCTAGTTTCAAGAAACAGATCCTAATGGTTAGCATAATATCAAGATATTCTTACTAGCAAAATCTTAGTTAAAGAAAATGAATCTTAGAAATTATATCTTTTTATTAGTCAAAATTAGCTTGATTTTAGTAAAAAATACTTATTTTAAGATATTTTTGGTTCTTATGAGGCTAGATATTTTTACTAGTTTTAAGAAGTCTTGACAAGTCAGATTTTCTTGTTCTGTTGGAAGATAATTTTTCTTATTTTAAGCAAAATTTACCTCATTTTTGTACTTTTTTTTCTTGTTTTTTTAAGAAGACTTTTTGTAGTGTTTGGATTTTTCTCTGAGGAACATGAACCCATCATTGCAATTGGCACTAAATTGAAAACAAAAGCCACAATTTTGAAAAAAAAAAAAAAAAAGAAAATGTGAATTTTCGATCAAAATGAAAGCACGTTTTCATCCAGATGTCATGTTTTCCTATTTTTGATTTCTTCATAAGGTGGACTGCCCAACATGGCGTACATCTGATCTTGGTCCGGTCAAATTTAAGAACCGTTTCTGGTTATCCTCAAGTATAGGCAATAAAACAATCCTTAACTATACAACTTTTTGCTTGGGGTTTGATAAAACATCAATCTGTTGTGGAAAAAAGTGAACAGAATGAGGGTGAAACAAAACAGATGTATTCAGTAAAAGTCAAAAATGTAGATGAAACTTTTGCAAGTTTGCTTCTTTATTAACCTCTTTTCATGCAGGTTGAGTGATTAGTGTATAATTGTTGGTTACTGAAGCTCTTTTGAAAATGTTTTTGACACTTTCAAAGCAGTTTCTGTCATCGAATCCACACTTTTTTTTGTTGGTCCATAACTTTTAGGACTTTCAGACGGTAAAGTCTGAACATTTCAACCATGTCCCAACGAGTAAAAGGCTTTCCACATTCAGAGCCACGACAATCCTGAAATTACATCTTAAGTCAAGTTTCGTTTGAACTAAGTGTGCAAGCAGGTCTCACTCTGCTTCTGCCTCATCTTGCAGCGACAGTAGCAAAGCTCTGAGTTTGGAAGCGAGACGGCTCCTGACCGCAGGCTCCATGGCGGTAGCAGCTAATTAGAGCGCTGCTCAGTGAGTGGGGACTGGGGTTTTGGAGCTGTGAGCAGGGAAGCGCCTCAGATGCTTGCCAGCCAGGCCGGCAGGAATGTTTTCCAATCCCTATGTACACACACGAGCGTGCACGAGCATTCTTTCATGTTTCAGTCACTCTGCGAGAAAGTAAAGTAACAATTTCTACATGAGCATGCAAAGCAGTCCTAATGGCTGTCATCTATCAAAGCAGGAGGAGCAACATGTTACAGTTTTCATTTTTAAAAACTCAAGACAAATTTTTTTATTTGTTTCAATGTAAAGTCAATGTCCTCCACTTTGCATTTGAACACAACTTTATTTTTCTAATTTACACACACATTTATCATCCTTCTTGCACATATTTTGGTGGTTTCTTTATTCTGGCAATTAAGGTTTTACAGTCAGAACAGGAAATTGAATTACACGCTTGGTTTGTGCAGCCTTTTTTAGCTCTGCTTTACACTTTTCCTGTAAAAAAAAAAAAAGCAGCGCTTTGCTTTCCCCTGTTCACATTAGTTACATTACTAATAAAGGAGAAATGCATTTCTTCTCTCCTTTGCTCAGCGCAGGTGGTCAGTCGGTCTCGGCGGGTGTCACCGCGCTCCCTAACGCCGAGTTGATCAGGCTCGCTGAATAGCTCGTTTGGCTGCTGCAAAAACTAAGAAGTCAGAGTAAATCGTCAAGAGGGCAGTTGATGGTAATGACCGAGCCATCAATGATTGGGCCCATTCATGGCTGAAGTGGCTGGCGTGGGGGCCTTGCAGGCACTCCCTTCAGACAGCCTGTCACTTTCCGTGGCACACGGGGCACAGTGTGCATTGCTCTCATTACCGGCCATTGTCTGGTTCTTTCAAACGGCTCTAAGAAAAGTGGAGGAGAGAGGAAAGTAAGAAAAAAGGCAGAGATTAAATAATGGTCTGGATTGGTTGATGGTGAAGTGATAGGAGCTGGCCCCTTCTGGTGTGTTGTCTGTGTGCACGGCGCAGACTTTACTGCGAGATGGTCAAGATTCAAGATGTGTATTTAAGGGGAACAAAGAGAGTCAAAGCACTCTTTCAGGACTGTATGCACGTTTGCACTAGATTGCACATGGCTTCGCTTCACATCATTTATTGCGACTGATTTCAGAACGGTGTTTTATTTAGAATCAAACACATTCAATTCACTGGAAAAAAAAGGTATGGCTGAGCAGCTCCTGTGTTCTCCTGCTGGTGGTCTCACTGCTGCTGACCCCAGTCGACGTGATCACAAGTGGAGGTGCACGCTCACCCGATCCCTGGCAACCTGGTAACAGCTTCTGGGAGATTTTTGCAAAATGTGAGAAGAATCTGAGCATAACTAAATCTAAAAGGAAAGGTTGAAGAAACAATCAAGCTTTGCTGCAAATATCTACCTTTTACTATTCTGGATTTGTTGACCTAAAAGCGATCAAACTGTTTTTGCAGATCATCACATTCCATTTATGAGACTGATTACAACATGCTTTAAATGTGATTGTTCTGATATCCTGATGAAGTTACTGTAAATGTGTGAGAAAACTGCAAATATATTCAGAACAAGAGATAAGGTTTGTATTGCACATAATAGGGGCGGAAAAATAAGGTTTCTTCATTTTGCTCCCTTTTATTTCCTCAACAAGAGATGCCTTATGTTGTTTTGATGTATTATGTTTATATTTTCCTGTGGAAATGAATAAAAATTAATTTAAAAAAAACTATTTTTTTTTACTGAAGTTGCTCTGGCTTGGACCTGAAACCCTGATTTGTGATATATTCTGGGATTAGTGAGTGCAATTTATACTTACTGACAGCTGCTCAGTATAATAAAGTGAACATATTCATCCAATGAAAATGTTTTTTTAGATATGCTCTTGTGTCATTTTTCTGAGGATGAAATATACAATTAAGATCAAAGTTGCATTTCTGAGGAATAAAATCGTGTTTGAAAAAAACATATTTCTGGCGCAGAAAAAAACAATGGGCGGGCCATAGGATCCTTGTTCCAAGCTCGTAGCAACAGGGAGGAGAATGGGGAGGAGGGGTCGCTTCAACGGTCCCATCCGCTAATCAGAAGTGAATTTCTAATGAAGTACTGCCACTCTGCAGAAACTACGTCCCAGAAAATGACAGTGGTTTTGCCTAAAATGGCATAATCATATTGAAGGGATCACTAGGAAGACTTTTTAATTGCTGTTTTTTTCTGCATTATAGGACACACCATCCATGAACAGTCTCTTTTCCAAGTTATCTCATATATAAGGCAAACTGAAGTGTAAGGTAAATTAAGCAAGACAAAAGGAGTTAGAGATAATCCATCAGTCTGTCAAAATTTGAACTTCCACCCTAATCCCTGACTACTAAAACACTATATAGAGCTAAACTATCTATTCCCTGGATTTTTAAAGCAATTCAGACACCATTCTCACTACTTTTCTTCTGTTTTTCTGAAATCACTGATTTTACAAAGTGAAAATCACATCAACACATTTTACTTTGCCTATTTGTGTCTCCACTGTGTTCTAATGATAAAAATGTAGATGGTTTATTAAAAAAATACATTTAAACACATTTTTTTTGCAAAAATTGTTTGACCTCAATGCATTATGGTCTATTCACTACTCGATTTTGGAATGACAAGATTTGGACAGCACTACAATATGACGATCACACTCTACAGTGAGTAGTGAAGGAATTCGGATATGGCCTTGAACTTGTTTGTAGCATGCTACATGTTAGCCACTTTAGAAACATTAGCCATGTTAGCATTTTACAATACCAGTACCTCCCAACATCATTTGGAGCATTAAAAAATCAATTTTGATACCACTAAAGCAAATATTTCTATCAAATTAACTCTCAACCTTGCTAATAAAATGCAAAAAGAAGTCCAACACTGCTACATGCTAGCTGTGTTAGTGTCTTGAAAATAACACCTAAGCTAACATTTTGACAAAGTGCTGTCTCCCAAATCGCTCCAACATAAAAAAAGCACAACCAAATTAATCTATAAATGATCCGCTCGCGATTGAAGGGCACGCTGTTGTTTTTCTGAAAAACATTAAGGCATTTGAGTGCACCTTGTAGCACGGAAAATACCATCAGAGGTCCGAACAGAAGAGTTAAACAAACCCCCTTTCTCCTCTGGTGAGGAGAAATAAAATACCACAGGACCAAAAACAAATCTGCTGAGTGAAAGCTGACAGACTGAAGCTCGTCTTTCATGCTCGGGATGTGACAATTTTCTCCAGCTGGACTTTCCCTGCACCATCATCAGAACAGATAGCTCTCATTTGAGTCGGTTACTTTCTCTCAACTTGTGGGATTGAGTCATTTTTACAGCTCAGAACGGGTCACTGAAGGCAATAATTCACTCCTTCTGTAAGGCTAAGAAGCTGCTGGGGAAAACAGAGCGGCCCCCTCCTTTTAATGGACAGCTGATGCTGTGTTGCACATGCACACATCCCAGTGCATATTACTTTTACATATAGCACCTTCTCTGCCAAAGGCTCCCAGTAACATAAAATCAACTGCAGATCCAGTCTGTGCTCAGTGTGGTCTGGACCGGGTCCCTGTGTGCTCCTTTGTTGGCAGCCAACCCGAAAGCTCAGTGTGAAATCTGTGAGGGATTTGATTTAGTTTTGCTCTCATGGAAAATTGTTCCACTTTTGATTGTCTATTATGATGTTTATTTCTGTGGGGAACAAAGTTAAATTCAAGGATATTCATTTGAGATTCAATAATGCTCATAATAGATGTCCCATCTGTTCACACTTTGCACCCCTCTTCCATTTTTTTTTTTTTTTTAATCTCCCACCTTCTAACATGTAGCCCCCCCCCCCCCCCCCCCCACCTCTTTCTATTCGCCGCAGAAACCCGGCTGGCTTCGAGCCCACCTCAAGTCTAGCATCAGCCTGCCGGCGCCCAACCTCAACCACACTGGAGGCTGCAGGTTGGCAGAGGCCGCATCTTGCTGGCATGGAATCTAAACTTGGACTCCATCTCTCCACGGTTCACGAGCACTGAGCGCGTGTAAAGACGAGGGCCTCTTCACAAACACACCTCATCTCATTCATTGTTTTCTCAGTGTTGGGAGTCATTTATTGAAAGCTGAACACTGTCTGGAGGCGTCCCAAAACTGCTGGTGATCAAGCAAAGCTTGTTCTGATGAAGTCCAGTTCTGGAACAGGAGGATTGGATTCCAGTTCATCTAGTCAAAGTTGGAGTAACACACTACTACTAGATTCTAATATGAAAATACCTTTAAATCTGAAACGAATTGACATTTGCAAATAAACCTTGTTTTTAAACATTCAAGATATTTTATTAGGTTTCTACATATTTTAACTTCTCTTTTTCTCTACACCACGTGTAGAAGTCAAGGCCCGGGGGCTTTTATATCATTTTATATTCTTATTAACGGCCCAATATTATCTTGCGCTGATAACATATTGGAGTACATTCTCATTTCCAACTTGTCATATATTGACGTTTGGTTTAGGACCCTTCTGCATAGAAAAATGACGTTTTGGGTGTCCCCAACTCATCGTTTTTTGAGGTGCTGGCGGTTCCCATTAAATTTAGGGGCCCCAAACTCCAGACCGCAAATCGTTATAGGGACATGGACCACACCTTCCTGGGTCGGGGTGCTCCTGGGACCCTGCTCCTGGGGGGGCTGTATGGAGTGTGCACTGATAGAGGGTAGGATCCGAACGCCTGTTCTCCTAACCTTGACCTGGTAACGGACATGGGTCGGTGCCGGACGTTGATCAGTGCCGGTTTCGGAAGCAGTACCGGACGGGGACCACGTTAGGGTTAGGGTACCGGTACCGGCTGCGACCCAAGGTCTGGTTCATGTAAAAGTTACATTTTTAAAGTTTAAAAAATTGTAGTTTTGTAGCGGTCAACAAATGTTTATTCTGTTCGGCCAGCGACATAAGCTGTGTTTTGGATTTTGGCCCCTTGTACGATTGAGTTTGACACCCCTGCTCTACACCTTTCTGAGGTTTCTTAAAAAAGCAGTCAAGAATTTTTTTGTCTCATTCAGATCTGGGATCCAGAAATAAGGACCTCATCCAAACCCCTTTGGTTCAAATTTATAGATGGTCATAAATGTAAACAAGTTAGACTTGAATTCATTTAAATAATTTTGAGGAAAAAACATTTTTTGGTTTATGCTCTAATAATAAGTGCTGGTTTCAGATTTATTTATCAGTATTTATTTAGATGGGTCAACTTGTAATTGTATCCTATTCTCATTGTGTTCACATTTTATTCTAAAATGAGTCATTTCAACTTATTAAACTAATTTATGCCACTGTGGTCAAAATTAACTACAATTTCATAAATAAAAACAAAAATTAAAAACTATTTTTGTAGAACTAGCAAAAAAATACTTATTATTGGGCTTTATAAATACTAAATTTGAATTTAACAGATTTTTTTTAGCTTACTTTTCCCTTTTTGAATGCTTGTGTGGAACTCAATATTTCAAAATTTTAAAAACTTATTATGAAGTAAAACTTTCCTGCAGCATTAACAGGTCTTTTTACAACTTTTTACAGATTGTCTTGAGATTAGAGTTCTCTTCCTATTTCTAACGCTATTTCTTTTTGCAGTAGATATCTCTTGCTTCTTCTTGCATTTGAAAATAGTCTAACGGTCCACCATCAATAGATGTATCGCATAAATGTGGAGAAATCCAGAAAAATATGTTTATTTTAAAGTAAATTTGTTCAGATGACCTTCTCTAGCTAATACAATGATCACTTAAACCAGAGGTTTAAGATTACTTAAGTTTTGTCATTTATGTTTGGATTTTTAAACTGAGAAAATCTTATATTAATAAAATAAATAATAAAATTTTCCACCACTGACATTACACTAATAGCAACATGTCCCATGTCAGAAAGGTCAGAAAACTGAGCTAAAGATAATTAAATTTACTGTCTGAGTTGTTCACTATTAGCAAAAAAATAAAGCAAATGTTATCTTGCTGCACAATAGTGTCTTAAGATCAATAAATGCATTTACATGTACAGTATAGGTTTTTCTTTAAATTGGATTGTCTTGTTTATATTCAATGGTTAAAGGAGAACAATTATGACAGTGGATCAAAGCCATAATAATGAAAAATGGCATGTTTGATATGATTTTCTAGCATTTTTATTTTTCAAATATATCAGCTGCAGCAGGAGGATGTTATGTTACACATGGAAAGAAAGAAATTTAATTGTTATATATAGAAAAGTATAGCATTGTAATAAGTCAATTATTCTAAATATTTAAAATTTTGATGAATAAATGACTTAATTGCAACAAAAACATCAATAAATTGTTTTTTTCTAAAACAATAAAGAGGGACTATCTTTGCAGATTCCTGCCTTAAACAGAAAGGTAGTTAGTTAAATGTGAATTTTAATATCTGCTGCTGTCAGATGTTTTTTTTTGTAAGTCTATGACGCAGATGCACGTGTTTCTGAGGGGATTTTGTGGTGGAAACAAAAACATGAAACATGGCAGCAACGTGTGACGCGTAGGTGTGACTGCGAGTTCGTTTTGTAGCACTCAGAAATGCAGCACAAACAAGGCTGTTTTTTTGGCTTCTGCTTTAATAGGAAACAGCCAAGGTAAACAGCGACACTCTGAGTTACAATATAGCTCTTTTCCATATAGTTTCTTACAGGAGATGTAGCTGAGGATTCAGTCAGCAAAGAAATGAATTCTTGAGTCCTGAAACATGGCGGTGATGACGTCTGCAGCTGGATTATCTTTATGGAGGTGCGGCATGCAGACGACACAAAGGAGAAGCGCAACGAGAGTGGGTGTAAACGATGGACGATAGGTCTGGGACGCCGGCTTGTTTTAGCTTCAGTGCAAAGCTTTGTTACAGTACACAGATCTTCATAAGGCTGCCACTCATTATACTATGTGCTCACCGTTTCCAGACATTACTAAACAATCGAGGACATAAACACTTAAAGAGAAGAAACGTCACATTACAGCATCCTGTCTTCCTCTTGGAGAAACAGACATGTTGGATCCCGTCTATGAAGCCAGCTCCATAGGTCCTTCTTCCTCGCCGTCCGCCCGGTTGGCGCGAATCTCCATGAGGGTGCAAGCGAAGCGCGCCCAGTCGTCGGCATGAGCCACCGAGAGCTGCAGGGAGGAGAGAAACGGCAGACATAGTTAAACTGAAACTCAAAGTTGAGTTTCAGTTTAAATATATCAGAATGAAAGAAAATAGATTTTACATAACTTCATAAAAAACCCAGTAATGCAAATGAAGCCCAATTATGTTGATGAGCAGTTCTTTATAACAACCTAAAAAAGTAAAAATTACAAACAATGTTTGAAGTGAAGTTTTATTCAAAATCTACTAAACTAAATGTATCATTTTTGAGTCAAATTCAAAAATAAATCAAACTCTTAAAAAGACTGAAAAGGCCAGAACTTCTGATCAAAGTATCAGACAACATTCAATTATTATTTTTATTTATTAAAACATATTTTATTATGTGGCTTCATCCTTTGCATTAGGAAAACCAGGACATTACTGAGTGTAGTGGTTTAACATTAAAGACTAACTCCAATGACAACAATGTTTTTTATTGTTTTAACATGTTCTCGAGACATTTTTTATTTTCATTTTTTGTTATTTTTATGTTACCTAGAGGATCAAATGAGAACAAATGGTCATTTACAATGAGGACCTGGCAAAAAGGTCCAGCAAATGATGGACATATAAAAAGAAAATTAAGATTAAAATAGCATTAATTTTCCAAACAAAACTATTTTTATAAATAAAATAAAACAAAACTTATGAAAGACCTAACAAACATGACATTGCATCTGGTAACAAACATAACACATGTATCAAAAAATAAAAACAGAAAAATAAGGACAAAAAGGTGGCAAAAACCTAGAAAAAGAGAACAAAAAGAGTCAAATCTCTACTGAGCTTCTTCCAGTCATTTGTTTACTCATTTATCCATGTTAGGGAACATGTCCACAATCATGTGCATGCATTTTTTATTAAGGTATTCATTTGCTTCTTCATTAAACAAGGATAAAAATCTACATACTATTTAGTCCACTTCACTCTCTTGTTAAAATGTCTACCTCCAAACAAACGGTTAGGGTTACATATATGAAGAAAATTGAGCTCAAAGTTGCATTTCTGATCATTTCTTTATTCAGAACACGTTCCACTCCATTCTGATGCATTTAACTTGTGGATCCATGTTAGTCTTTGTTTTCCTTGTCAGCTAAATAGCTAAAATTTTGCTGTCTATTTGTGTTTTTAATGTCACACTGGGAGTATGAGGGGCTGTAAGCTAGTAGATCAACACAGAGAGTTCTCGGTTATGGTGATAGGAATGGGAGGGGTAACTCTGGCCCAATGGTCCGGCCAACGACTCAGAGGTGAACTACTTATGAGCCATTGGAGAAAGTATGTCCCATAAAAAGGCCACAGGTTTTTAAATTTTGGCTTAAAACAAAGTGATAATAATTCTAAACTCAAATGACAACTTCTTTTTTTTATTAAAATAAAATTACATAAGTGTTTTAATTATGGTGAGGAAGTTTTTAACCAAAACCCAAAACTTAAATGTCTTAAAAAGCCATTTTGCATGTTGATCTGAAGCCTCTGTCTCCAAAATCTCCTCTGAGGGGGTGTGGCTTTTGGTCTGTCTGCAACAGTTTAATTGAGAGCAATTTAAAAGGAGAAATACTTAAAAATCCAAAAATGAGTTATTTTTTCATTTATTCTCTTTTGTAGGAAAAATGCCACACATACATGTTAAAAGTCAAGAAACATGATTTTCATCGGATGGGGACATTAAAGACCACCGGGAACGCTTTTACAATACATTAAAAGATGGCTCTTAAACACCTAAAAAAAAAAAAAAATCCCCAAAATGATGCTGAATGCATGATTTCCTGTTTTTGATCTCAGAACCTCAGCAGAACTGGGTCGGGCTAGCAGATCCAGGATGTTAAAGCGTTCCTGTATTTTGCTGAGCTCAGTGGGAGTTGGAGTGGAGCTGAAAGAGGCTGCAGCCACAACCCAATGTGTTTGGACCCGCTCACCAGGCCACGCTGTGAATAATCATGAACCAACAACCCACTGCCGCCTGGGCTTAGCAGGGGGGCTCCACCAGAACCTCATCTATATGGTGGAACTTAAACATTAGCCACACACTAACAGAACTCAGAAGGTCTGAATGGCCCCAGAATATTATCAGAACTCTGCTGCTCTGAGCTTGAATCAGACATAGCAACAGTTTCAATCTCTTTGCTAAAAAGATTAGTTTAGAGTAAAATAAAAAAGCAAAAGCAGTTTGAGAGGTTTTCCTCTAGAGAAAAACTCCTGAGGTTTTCTTTTTCCCAGGACTGTTCTCCAGTGCTCACATTCCGTTCCTGGTTTTGGCCACATGGGCGAGTTTGCAGTGAGGTCCCGCCTCCACCAGCCCAACATGCACACACAACACTGCAGTCGTAAAAGCTCTCAGCCATGCTAAGTTTTATTGATGACTCTTCCTTACCAGCGACGAGGCCACCAGCTCTGCTGAGCCTCGTTACCGTCACCGCACCACCAAGAGGCGCTAAAATTAGCCAGGCAGCTAGGCTAACGCAGTGTCATATGGGGATTCTAACCAGGGACGGTTAAATATGGGAGAATATAGCGGCAGAGGACGGGCGGCCACATTTTACAGGAACATGAGAGACAGAGGGAAACAAACCCAAATGTAGACTCGACTCATGGAAGAGCTGGCAGTCTGGTAAAAATACAGAGCCAACAGCGGTTTTACTGTAAAAAAAAACAAAAAAAGCTCTTTTCTGACTTACTGAGATGCCAGCTGAGTAATTATATATATATAAGAAACCGCTGACAGTCATACAAATATGTAAATGTGACTAAAAACAAATGACAATAAATGTGTGACTATCCACACTTTTATTGGCAGACAACTTTTTTCTAATATTTAATATGAAATTTGACCCAATTGCAGATGCATTGATGAGGGGAAATCTACTTTCACTCACAGCCTGGAGGTTCATTTTCTTATACACAACTGTACTGTGTCATAGTCATAGGTCTTTTCTTGGACCCAGGCTCCAATTGAGCATCATTTACTGAGAACTGGATCGTCTCAGCTTTACTGAAGTGAATCAGAATGAAGCGGAACTTCTTTTAGGAATAGTCGAGGACTCAAATGCAGGAAACAAAGACTTGGAGGAGAATTTTAGTTTAAAAATGAACGTCAGACTTTAATTATTGCTTTTACATTTTTTTTTAGAGATTGACAATTTTTAATGTCTTCCCTGAAGTTATTCAATAACTTATAATTCATATATAATTCGGTTTTTTATTGTTCCAAAGGTAATATATGTTAATTTATATAAATATAGTTCACTCTTAAAGACTTCAGAAAATCATGATATGGCCCTTTTAAAGTTCTTTATAACACTGATGGTGATCAAAGAACACATATAAAAACTGATGTTAACATGAAGGAGTCAGAAAACCTTAAAACAAACATTTAATCTAACAGAAAACAAAACTTTGATTAAATTGAGAAAAAAATATAAAATAAACAAAAAATCTTCACACTTTTAGCAGATGTTTTTATTATTTAACCTAAGAATAAAATAAATGAGCAATGATAATAAAGTGACCTATGGCTACATAAATCTAAAAAATTAGTTTAAATGCAATTTAATTCACACATTTTATTAATTTTTTTTTTATTTTAAAACTATTTTGCATTATTATGAAAACCTGTGTCAGAGAACTTCTTTTTAATCTGAATAAATGTAGATGCTTTGCTATTAAGATTTTAAATTTCTAACACTAAAATCTCACACAAAAGCTGTTTTTTTGGGTTTGATTAATGATCACTTTAAACGCCACATAAGATTATATGAATGTAGTTCTTTTGTATGTAGTGTACCCTAAACACTGTAAAGCTGCGGCGCATTAAGATGCATAACATTCGTACCTCTCCAGTATCGTAGATCCAAACTCGACCTTCTGAGTCGCCCACCGCCACCTCCTTCCTCCAGACGACCAGCGGACTCTGTTGAGAGCAGAAGCTCCCTCAATGGTCACGCTTGCAGTTGGTACCTCAAAAGGGGAAAAAAAAGTTTAATGCATTAGAGCAGGGATGGGCAAATTTACGGCCCGGGGCCACATGCAACCCATATAAACCGGCCCGCCAAAATGGAATAAATCAAAATGGTAATCCTTAATAATGTTTTATTTTCACTGTAACTATGATCTCTCCCCCTGAATTGCACTCAACAAAAATAATCAACCATTGTTTTGGTGCAGGAAGCTATTTTGCTATCATGTAGTGTTGAAAGAGTTGTTGTTTTCCTGACATTCATGTGTGTTTTCTGAGTCACAAATTCATTTTTTCCAATCATTCCAGCACCACATGAACACAGAATTTCTCTAACTTTCCCTGAAGAGCGTCATTGATTCAGCTGGCACCAAATTAAGAACAAAAGCCACATTTTTTTAAATCAAAAATCCAAAATTTTACATTTCAATTTTTAATTAGAATTCCAGTTTTCCTGCAGATTCCACTTTATTTTTTTGTGAATTAATAAAATATACCACGCATCAGCTTCTGTCAAATGTTTCAACCCTTTGTGGTTCACCAGTTAAAAAGCTAGCTCACCCCTGCCTTTTCAAATGTTTTCCTTTTTTAATATTTGTGACTCAAACTAACACTTTTTATGTCTTTTTTTGCTGCACAGAATAGACTATAAAGCAAAAAAAGTTGCTGTTTCTGCCACATAAACGTAAACAAAAGTAGCATTTTGAACGCAAAATCTTCTTGAAAGACATTTACGTACGATTATGCGCCTGAAAATATCCTGGGGGCTTTAAAATAGCCGCACACATTAAGAAGTTCTAAATCCCATTCTTTGTGAAGGGAACACACACTAAAATTGGTGTTTATTATTCAGCACATGGAGATAATGAGCTGGAACAAAGATCCACTTTCAAGGAGAATTAAATCTGCTCTGAAATGAGTGAAAATACCACCAGAACCATAAGTGGGGAACAAGAATTTTTATAAAGCACTCCAATGATGCTGCAAAAACAAACAAGAGAATTTTTTAAATGTAATATTACAAATACGGCTAATAATAAAGGAGAAAGTTGGCAATTAAGCCCTGCTTGATTTACTAAAGAACACGCAAAACATATAAGGAAAAAATATATAGATTTTTTTTTTAATTAAATGAGTGACATTGAGATCTACTCTTGTAATGTGAACCACAGCTTTCACTCATGATGGAATTCTTTTCAATGTTCCATGAAGAGAGAAACCATTTTTTAGAAGCCACATTAGGAGCACAAATTCGTCTGAATCTATTGTAGGTTACAAAAACAAAGCTGTCACATGACAAGCGCTCCATCAACTGGACACACAGAGCTATTTATTTTATAATAACGATGTTTGTTTGAGCGGATGCTCTGCTTAGTGCTCATGTTGCATCTCTAAAAACTTAAAACCATCTGCAGTCCTTCCATAAACTGTTCCTGACATGTGGCAGGCGGGTCTGACACATGTCACTAGTGGAGACAGAGGCCTTTGGCACACTGAGTCCTCGCACACCAAGCCTCTGTGCATTTAAAGCAGCGCTAACCACAGACTCGCTGCCATTAGCCCGCTAGCTTCCACAGCTCTGCAAGAGTGCATCTGCACGGAGCGCTTTAAATTGCCTGTGTGTTTCTGCGTGTGTGGTGGAAATGAGAACCAGGCGCGCTGCACGTCTCCGTTAATGTTGTTATGACTGTGTGTTTTTAATATGATGGCAACAATGGAAGCTTGTTGCTATTAGACTGACTGTGTGCGAGCGTGTTTGCTGCATCCGTTTGCGTGAGCGTGCGTCTGAGCAAATGTTTCCCATAAAGCACATTGTTAGCCGGGTTAGGCCGCCAATAATGAACTCTTCATCTGTCTGAAAAAGGCTGCTGTTGAGGGGAACCATGGGAAACACGGCATCCGTGCTGCAAAACAAGAACTTGGAGGGAAGATACATCTTTGAATTTATTCAGATTTTTTTTTTTTCCTACAGGCTGCAGTGTGGAGAAAATGACATCAGTGAGGGGATATTATGAGAGCGGAGGTGGGGGGTTGGAGGGAGGTGTATCTGTAAAGATTCAGACTTGTATTAAAGTGTAAGTCACTGTGGGTGTTGTCTCCATGGTAACCGAGAGAGAAGAGGATTGAAAGGATCCTTTCTACCTTTACCTGAATGATCAAAGATGCCAACATAGTTACAAAAGTATGATTTCCATAATCCGAGCGCGTAACATTTATGTTTACACAGAGTTTTTATGAAAAGAACATATTAAAAAAAAGCTTTAATGAACCTGATAAAATCATGATTATTATCTTAAGCAAAATTCAGGTCTGTGCATGTTTAAAAAAATAAAACTTAGTGAAGTTTAATCAAAGAATAACCCTCGAATGATGGTGTGTTTTTCCCTCCAAGTCTATTGCACAAACACAGGAGATCATACAGAACTGTCAAGCTACTGTAACAATTCAGTCACTCTTTGTGGATTAAAAAAATGTTTAATTTGAATTTATTTAAGTTTTAAGGAACACATTTTTTTCTATATTTTAAAAGACATTTCAAGTAATTCAACAGGAGAAAGCAAATATTTATTTGCAGTAGGGAGTTGTTGTTGCACAGAAGCCGCTAACGACCTACCTTGCTTTTGCTCTTGCCTGTTTTCTCATGATAACAATATCTAGTATCTCATTATCACGAAGAAACACACTTTTTTTTCGTGAAAACGGTATCGGACTTCATTTATTTTTCTTGTTTTCTCACAATATTGACATCTACTGTTTTATTAAACAGTCTCTAACTTTTTTGTTTTATCCTGTTCTCTCATGACAACTGTATCTACTGTCTCATTATCATGAGAAAACATGTATTTTTCTCAGGAATATGGTATATAATTTATTTTCCTGTTTTCTCATCAAATGGACATCTACTGTTTCATTATCACAAGAAAACAGTTCTTTTTCCCATTGAAATTGTCTAATCTAATTTTATTAATTTTTCCTGTTTTTCATGATAATAATATGTTTTATTATTAAGATAAAAAAAATTTTTTCTCATGAATACGGTATCTAATATTTTTGTTTTGTTTTCTAATGATAACAATTTATACTCTTTCATTATCAATAGAAAACACACTTTTTGTCTTGAGAACAGTATCTGACTTTATTTATTTGGCCTTTTTTCTCATGATAACAATATCTAATGTATTATTATTACAAGAAAACATATCTTTTTTTTTTTTAGAGATATCTTATCTTATTTGCCTTGTTTTTCCATGATAGCAATATCTTTTGTTTTATAATTATGACAATACACACTTTTTTCTGGTAAAAACGGTATCAAACTTTATTTACTTGTCCTGTTTTCTCATGATATTGAAATCTACTATCTCGTTATCATGAGAAAACACGTTTTCTCGTGTAAATCAGTTCACAATATTGTATTTCTTGATGGTACGGAAATTCTCAACATTTGATTTTAATTGGTGAATCTGCTTGCAGACACACCTGCGCAGCTGCAGCCAGCCCAACCTTCTCCTCACATGACGATGACTGATTTGGTCGTTGCTAATGAGCAACAATGTTAACTCAATCTCTGCCTGAGTAAGAGCAAGATTAAAGTAATCAATAATAAATTGACCAATTCTTCTGGTGTTTGATATTTTCTCTGAAAACTGCTTGGTTTTGGTGCAGATTGTAAAGAATTATTCTTAAACACATTTTTCCCGTTATCTCATTTCTAAGACAAAGTAATTTGTTATCTTGTGATAATGATACCTCATTGTCTTAAAAAAAAACAAACTATTTTTGTGATATTCTGATATTTGTTATCACAGGGAAACTGGAAAAAAAAGAAAAGGTAGGCCATTAGCGGTTTCTGTAGTTTTTTCCGTTTTTTATTTAAAAGATCATTTTGTGTAATGTTTGACATAAAGTAAAAAAGTGTGGTCAGCCATCAATGACCTTAAATGCACTCATCCCAAAATAAAATCGTAGCCTCAACTCGGCAAAAGTCAACCCTTGGCCTGAACTCTCTCCTTTTTTCATGGGCCTGTGGCCTGAGGGTTGGGTCTCGAAGCTTTGCGGTCTTCAGCACATCTGTGCAGCCCTCTGAATGTGGAAAGAGGTTTGAGGTGGTGGGAACTGAGAACCCCTTTTGAAAATTGTTAAACGACACAAGTTGAGGAGAAGAGAAAGGAATGTTGAAGGTTGATTTAAATGAAAGGTATGGGAACGCTAGACTCTGGGTTCGTTCGGTTTGTGTGAGTCCACAGACAGCGAACTTCATCTGTGTGTGTGTGTCGCGGGAGACTTGGTTGTTTGGTCGTGTGGTTCGAGCTTAGTCCCATAAACAGACCCTGAGGATGCCAAAAACACTGCAAAGTCAATGCAGGGAGCACAGCTTTGACATCAACATTCACACACCTCTGTGTCGTTGTTGAGGTTCCACAGGTCCAGGCGGCCCATGCCATCCACGGCGGCAAACATGGCGGGATGCACAGGCGACCACATGACGTCATACACATAGTCTGCATTGTCTTCAAACGAGTACAGGGGTTTATTGTGCTGAAACAGAGAAAAAGAAGAAGTCGTGGAAAAGAACTGCGGGGAAAAACAGAGCAAAGGACGACAGGAGATGACACACTGGGGATAGACAGAGTGAAAAGGAATGGAGAGACGGAGTGAGTTAGCTTCAGACAGAGTGGCGCTGCCTCAGCCTTGGGGCCTGTCTGGGTGCAGAGCCTAATTAAAAAGACTCGCACATTCACACAGCGCCATAAAACCACTGTGAGAGATGAAAGAGAAGGCCCCTCCACAAGGTGTACTGTAACCTTTACACAACAGCTGTCGGAGAGATGGAAGAGAGCGAACGGGAGGAACAGGAGGGGTGGACAAAGAATGGAGGAAGACGCACCCAAAAAAAGATGTAAATGAGATCCATTTGCATGAATGCAGAAGGAAGTTGATGGTTTATGGAACCACAGTCATAATTTGGGAAGACTTCGATCAGTATCACCTTCATCTTTAACATAAACTAGCTGATGAGGATTTATATCTCCATGCTGAGCAGGATGTTGCACATTTAAATAGGAAACTTGTCAGTGCTCTCTAGTGGACAAATGGATAATAACTTCTTTTAATGTACAGTTATACAATTTTCTTTGAACATTGAATACTTCAAGCTGCTTTAATGTTTTAGATATATTTTATATATTTTTTTTAGCATATATAACTTCTAATAGTAGTTAATTACAAGCTTTCAAGATGTTTGATTATATCATGTAAAATGACTTTACATTTTAAACAAAAAATACTGTAATAAAACCAAATCAATGGTCTTGAGTTGCAAAGAACATTAGAGTACTTACTTCACCTTTGGTAACTGTAACTCTGCTAACAACTCAAAAGGGTTTATTGTAGGACTTTATTCATATATCATTGTTAGTTTTTGTAATTTGAATATTTGATACACAATTTAAAATATAATGAAGACATGAATAAAATGGATTCATTAAACATCAAATTTTCAGACAGTCCTGTATTCAAAAGTTATCCATCCGTCCATCCATTCATTATCTAAACCTGTTTATTGCTGTTCAGGGTTGACGGAGCCTATCCAGGTACAAATGGTCGATGATTACACCTTGGACAGTTCACCAGTCTGTTACAGATCTACACAGAGACAACTACACACACCCATAATCGCATCAAAAGTCTTAGTCACGGGGGTTTGACCCGTACAGGTGATGTGAGTTTCATGTGGAGGGTCACAGTGAGGAGTGGCCACATCTTATGGGGAGCACAATTGTGTCTGTGTCCATCTCAAGGGCTGTCATGAAAATGGAACCTTCTATTGTTGTGCATGTGGTGAGTGTATTGTAAAGTATTTGTAAGACCAATGGAAGTTACATGTACTTATGGCATACTATGTGCCCTTCCGCCTCAAGGTAAGGTGCAAGTATTGGCTTCTTACTGACCGTGCTGAAATTCTGAATGCATGGGACATGCGGGTGATACATGAGTGCACACAAACTTCACTTTGATTGTCAAAAGTCAAATTTAAATTCTTCACCTAGTCCTACTGCTTCTTCCTACCCCTACATTTAGTCGTCCAAACAGAGTGATATGGAAAAGGTGTCTCTAAATTCGGACGTTACTAACCCTCGATGACGTCATGAACAGTCGCCGGTCATCTATGTTAGCCAACCTTCCCCTCAAGTTCGGACAGCACTAAAGCTTCAGATGCCCCAACAATTGGAGGGGAAGGGAGAAGCCATAGAAATAGGAGAAGAATTTGGATTCAATGCAACATCTAAGACATATCTCTGTCTAACCTTATTTTTTACCTTAATCACCCTTACGTGTTGCTAAAATGTCGCCTATGACAATTTTTTTAATCTTAAAAAAACGTTCCCAGTAGTGTTCTAATTATAACTATGAAGTTTTTAACCAAAATCCCACAACCTAAATGTCTTAAAAAGCCATTTTTCATGTTGATCTGAAGCCTTTTGTGTTAGATGTTTCCAAAATCTCCTCTGAGGGGGCGTGGCTTTTGGAGCTGAGCTGAGCAGATCCCATGATCTCCCCTTGTCTGATTATGACAGCTCTGTCTCACTAGCACAAATCTTTATCACTGCCACATAGTAATGTCAAGCAATATCGGTAATGTCGCTTTGAGCCGGATGTCAGCTCGAACAAAGAGGTGAAGAACTTTATGGACCGAACTTCCTCCAAAAGTCTGTGGTAAAATGAGCCACTGTTCCCATTTCTGAGATCACATCAAGAAGCTCCGTGGGGTCTCGCTGAGATTTTCAAGCGTTCTCAGCCCTGCTACCGTAAGTATTGTATGAAACTCTCAAAAAAACCCATTGGCGGCTGATTTGACCACAGAAATGTGAACGGCGGCTCATTTGACTGCAGTCTACAGTTTGAATGACAGCAATTTAAAAGGACAACTACTCGGAAATGCAAAAACAAAATGATTTCTTGTTACATTTTTCTCTTTCATAAGAAAAATGCCACACATACATGTTAAAAACAAAAAAAAACATCAGGATTTTCATCAGTACCACCTGTCACTAGCAGGATGCCAATTGAAAAAAGTGTGCTTGAACATTATGGTCTAAGACCTTGATATTTAGGGTGGATGACCTGCACACACAGATCTGCCCATTTTTCACCAGCAGGCGGTCCTTATTCACCTGTAAGAGAAGTTGTGACTAAGGTATAAGAGACATTGTAGGGTCACCAATTAACCCTTTTAAGCACATTTTAGACTGTGAAGAAAACATGTCAAATTCTAATCAAATTAGTGAAAATTAAAAAAAAAAAAAGAGAAAACATTTTTAAGTTTTTTTTTTAAATAGTTTTGTACCAGTTAATCATGTTATGACACACACACACACGGAATCAAACTAAAATAGAGACTTTATTGCACTTTGACTTTGAGCAGAACTGACCTCTGTGATAAAGGTTAATAGCTGAAGGTTTCAGAGGGCAGCAGTTAAGTATGGAGAATAATTACATATGAAGGATGAAAAAAAAAATCATAATTAGGTTGATGATACACATTCTCAGATACAAGTTCAAACATGGAGTGTAACCCATTTTGAATCATAGAAACACTGCTTCTATCTGGGTACTTTTGGAAAGTATTTTTAGCAACTTCACTTAAATCAATGCCTTGATGTCACATTTATCACTACAAGAACGTTTTGATAGTTGTACACTAATAATCTTATGAATTCCAGAAGACTACAACCTGTTTTCCTAACAAAGCAGAGTGAAAAGGTCACAAAAGGAAGACCGGTTGGCTGAAGGAGCAAATGAGTGAAGGTAAGGTACCTCTCTTCCAGATTTTTTATTTTATTTTTTTCCGCAGGCTTAAACCTTTTCACTCCACAGTTGTTCTTAACGCACACACTCAGAAACACAAACGTACTGAGCCAATTTCAAGCTTGGATTGAACTTGTTCTCTTGCTGGTCCGATGGCAGCAGAGGTCACTTTTGTCATGCCTCTTGCAGTTTCTACACTCAGACTGTTTATGTTCTCATTTTGTTGTTCTTTTGTGACCTTTCTATAACTCAGTACCTTATGTATCCCTTTTTTTCACATTTTTATTTAAATGAAATCAGTTTTTTTTCTAAAAAAATGTTTTAAACTAAAGTGACATATCATTTAAAAGATAAAACTAAGTCATTACTCCCAATGTCAACCACTGTTGACTGTATTTTTGTGATTTCAAAGAATGTGATTTGGGCAAATATGTTATAAAACTAATCCAAAAATTGAGTTAAATCCAGGTGGCGCCGTACGTGAAGAAACCAATCCCATTATCTTTTCTGTAATGAGGAGCTTCGGGCTCGTTTCAGCTGGAAAACTATTCCATAGCAAGGTGTTGCACAGAAATATTGACAAAACGGGTCTGCAAGGACTTTCAAGGGCAGGAGCGTCAAACTCAGTCACACAGGGGGCCAAAATCCAAAACGCACTTAAGGTCGTGGGGCAAACAGGATATACATTAATTGAACAAACTAAAACAAAATTTTTAAAACTTTAAAAACACAACATTTTAACATTACTATGAATAAAAACAGGCAGGAATAGTATTCCAGAACAGATCAACGTAAATCTTAAATACATTTCAATATTTTACTTTTCATAAAAATATATTTTGTCAAATTATATAAGTTACAAATAAACGCAAGATAACTTTGGGCCATTAATAACAATAAAATGAAGTGATCTGGAGGGCGGGATATGATTACACCTAGGGCCTGGCCTGGACTCTGACACATGTGCTCTAGGCTATTCTGAAATGCTAATAGGTTAGCAAATTTAAAACTATAAAAAATCTACTGCTAGAAATAAAGTTTTTTGAAGGGGCCATACCATGATTTTCCTAAGGCTTTCAGAGTGAACTATACATGTGTATGATCACATATTGCCTTTGAAACACTAAAAAACAAATTATTTATTAAATATTAGTTGTTTTTTTTTTTTTGTTTTTTCCTACCCAGAAGTAAAACCACTCGATCACTGATGCTCCGCCTGCCGCTGGGTGTGGGTGCTGCCCATTTCATGACATCATACTAGAGTCTTTCTTTCTTTGTTTCTCTCACGAAGATAAACACTATCCAAATGTTTTCACAGATGGATGCACATACCATATATCTGCCTTCAGTACACTGGTTCACAACTCAATTAGCAACAAACACCTGTTTGAGCGGAAATTTATTGAAGTCAGGGCTCAACTGGAAGATATACGGTATTCTGCATCGAAAATGAAAGTTTTTTGCTGATCACCACTGGTTTAGTGGAGAAATTTGGTGTCGTGTTAGACTGGGGAAGGTGCTTGACTCTTCCTGGAGGCGGCGGTTCACATCGTGCTGACGTCAGCACGATAACACCCGCTCGTTTTCGTGGGTATGGGAGGGGCTGCTGCGGAGCGCAGGTTTTTAATGGGTTAATCTTAAATGCGTGAACGGATCAAAATACCGCTATGGCAGGGGTATTCAACTCCAGGCCTCAAGGGCCGCATTCCTGCAGGTTTTCCAACATACCCAGATCTGGCATGCTCCAATTGGTTGGACACACCTGAACCAGGTAATCAGTCATGAGTAGAGTTT
Source organism: Oryzias javanicus (assembly GCA_003999625.1). Classification (NCBI taxonomy): domain Eukaryota; kingdom Metazoa; phylum Chordata; class Actinopteri; order Beloniformes; family Adrianichthyidae; genus Oryzias; species Oryzias javanicus. The sequence goes on from CM012447.1 coordinate 22,282,153, forward strand.
GGATATCTGGAAATTATGCAGACACTGTGGCCCTTGAGGCCTGGAGTTGAATACCCCTGCGCTATGGGGTTCTTTATAGGGAGGAATGAACAGTGTAATGTACTTAAAACCTCCCAAAGTAAATTTTCATGGTAGGGCCCCTTCAAAGAATATTTTTTACTTTTTTAATAGTTGATAAATTTGGATATTTGTTGCTTTGATGCTTTTGACTGTAGAAAAACTTTTATTGTTTTCATCGTTTTAACAGGAAGTGAGAGTTTTGCTGATTTCATGACACTGGCATTTCATTTATAATTTCTCAATGAAACACCTGTACTTAGTTTTTGTTAATGACTAATGGGATAAAAAAGTGGCTAAATTAGGTCATCCAAACTGGGATTGTGTGAAACAACAAAGATCAAGTTAAGTGGACTGAATTATACATTTTATATTTAAAATATATATTATATTTTATATTTATGACAAGCCATAACTTGTGAGTTCTGAAAGTTCTGAAGTTCTGTAGCACCGTTTTAGAAGTTTTAAGTCTGGTGTTGAGTAATTTTTCTAACATGGTGTCCTGCAAACTCCAGTGTAAGGACAACCCAACTTTTATTTATCATTCAGTGGATGAAGTTGAGATGATGAGTTTTGGGTCGATTTTATAAGTATTCAGCGGTTACTGCTGGGGTTAACAGGCGTACCACTGTTATGTTCTTCAAAGCTCAGTGAACTCCCTCCTCTGACACTGAAATCTTTCCAGACAGCTTGGCTGAAGTGTTGATAGGAGATGCTGCGCAATTAAAGAGGAAGGACATTTTGTCCATGACTGAGAGGTGACTCAAGTATTGTGCATTTGGGATTTCACATTTTAGGCATTTCACTGTGGGCTAAATGGTTATTAAGAGATTTATTTTATTATGTTACAAGCTAAAGATGCATTTTTTTACACCCAGCATCCCTTGAGGCTTGACAGAAGTTTTTGAGAAGTGTTCTGGAAAAAGTGTTTACTGGTTTGATTATTTGATTGTTTCTGTCTGTGTCTCCCGTCCTTTTACTTTTCTTTCTTATTTTTTTGCTCCTTTTGCCACATGTGAAAATAATATTTTTTTTCTACTGTCTTGCCTGGATAAATAAAGGGTAACTCTTGTGCTATCCTCGGCATGTTTACATTAAAAGTGGCGTAATCTGGACTCCACAAGACAGCGCGCTGAACGTCTTTTTTAAGGATTTTTTATCTTCACTGGTGCCTGTGGCAGACATTAAATCCTGTCCACCTCTGTCATGGGAGGAATCACAGATCAATGTAAGGGAGGGGTCATCTGGACCCCATAGGATGGATGGATGGATGGATGGATGGATGGATGGATGGATGGATGGATGAATGGATGGACGGTTGAAAGGTTACAGTACTGTATGATAAGAGATTTCGCCGTCGTCGACACCTCAGGGTTGACCAGTTTTTGATACTTTTTTTTTTTTTTTTTTTTTTTTTTATGTAATGAGTGCAGTGCATGCCTGAAACTCTATTTTGGACTATTTTCCATCTCTTCTATGTTTGAAGCGGTCTGTGGGTTTATCGTTTACACAATCAGCTTTCGTTGTTTGGCAGCAACAAAATACAGCCGGAGAAGTGACTGGAGATTACATAGGAGGCTGAGGATACTGGAGTCACAGCTTGCAGGACTCTCAAACATTATTATTATTTTTTTTATGGTGGGCTTGCATGTTGTTGAATGAACTGCTAGGGGTTGCAATATTTTGGCACACCCCTAGTTTTTTGTGTTTTTTTATTATCTATCTACTGTTTTTAATAGAGCAATGGTTAAGAAAGTAATTTCCCCTTTGTGGAATCAATAAAGTTTGATTCTATTCTGTTCCTTTAATAATTTAGAAATTTAAACACAATTGTACTGCATCAATCGGGTGAGGTCATTGAATGATTAAAGCAAATTTAGCATTGGAATATGTGGCAAGCACATTATTTTTGTTTATTTGATAAAAATAAATAACTCAAAATCGAGTTGACTTTGTATAAATTTAGACTTTTATATTTAGTTGTTTTAGTGGTGTGACATCTCTAATGTTATCCATGGTCATTACCAATCACCTGCGCCGACACTGACCCAGACCTTGAACTAACTTCTTCAGAAAGCAGACGTGAACAAAGTGGGCTACATCCAATCACCCTGAGAGTCTAGATTTTCGGGTCAAAAGAGCAAGATGGTTGAAATTATGCACAATCATAGACCCACTCCCAGCTGTCACGACATCTTCACACTTCTGGCTGCCTCTGAAAGATTTGGCTAACCACAATATTTTCACCGCTAAGAGTAAAAACATTAGCAGGCTTCTGTTTGATGGCCTTTTTGAACTCTGAAGGGAGACGCGTGTGAATGCGAAAGGAAAAGGCAGCAAACCTGTGTTAATCTGTGTCAGGCTGTTGGAAGGCAAACCTTGAGGGTGTTCTAGACAAGCACGCTTTAGGTGAACGTCAGGCATGTGTCTGTATTTACCCACACACACCCGCAACCAGGTAGTTGCCTGCACACAAATATGGATTATGTGGGGAAAAGAGACAGACACACATTCCTGCGGTGCCCCTCAAAGGAAAGGGAATTCCCAAATCCTGAAAAATAACACACTCCGCTGATGAAAATCCACAGAAATGTTTTTTTATGCTTTTCAGAACTCTTTACGCAAGACTTATGCTCTGGCTGAGGGCAAACATGAACAGTCATTTATCTGGGTGTCTCACTGATATACAGACACATAGGAAAACTCTGGAAGGATTTTGTATGACGCTAAATAACTTGTGCAACCTAAATTATATCATTTCTCAAATTTAGCAAGTTTGATGTTGGGTTTAGGCTAATTCCTCTGGTTATCAAATGTGTTTTACTTTAGGAATTGTTTCTGCAATCAGTTTTCAATTTTTTCTGGTTCCTTTTGTCATTTCTCGCAGTTTTTTGTCAATTAAAAATAAACTAAACGTCTGTTTCACCACCAAAAACATGTCTTTTCAGGGATTTAGTTTACATCTTGACTGAATCAGAAGCTGTCTGGGTTTCCTGCCATTGAATGTTGCCAAGTAGAATTTATTACAACGATTTGAAAAGAAAAAACATATTTTGGAGTAGACAATGTCTCTATAAAGCACCACAAAGACAAACGCCTATATTAAACACAAGAACAATTTCTTTATATTTAAATCTTTGTGTTTTCATCAGTTTTGTTGATTCTGATCTCCTGTTCTAAATTAAGGTATAAATGACGGTGATTTAATACAAATAATTTCAATTTTCATACATCCAGTAAGAGGATATACACATAGCAACAAACATATATTAAAAAGTAAGATTTGTGGTTCAAGTCGTGAATCGTTGAGCTTGATTCGTGAATGGAGTCAGATCACCACTTAAGCAACGATCCACAGCCCTGGACTAACCACTGCCAGTGAAATAAAATTAATAAAATTAAAAAAAAAGAAGAAAATGCTCTTAAAAAGTTTATGCTTCGACAATGCTTGGAGATGATAAGTTCAATTTAAAAGCTTGTTTTTTTAAAACATGTTCAAAATAAAAAAAAAAAAGTATTTTACTTTCAACAAATGTGTGTTACATTGTAGAAGAGGAGTATGCTTCTTTTTTCTTAAGCAGATCAAATCACAGAGGTCCTCCTACACACATGGACACACAAATCTTTGTACCTTAGTGCTCCAGAGTTTGACCGTCCAGTCAAAAGACGATGTGATGAACAGATGACAAAAGTCTACAGGCCCCACGGCGCTGTGGCAGCTGATGCCTGTCACCGGCCCCTGATGGCCCTCAAACATGTCACAGATACCTGCCTTACTGGAGAAGGAGGATACAAATGTTACCAACAACAACCTGTGTTTACAACGACTGCTGTTTACTTCTCAACTAATATGTGAAATGATAATCATCTTGATGGAAATAAATGTATGAATCAATAACTTTTCACCTTTACATTATTGTTAAATAAACAAAAGTGTGCTCGAGACTTCGACCACTAACCTGCCATGCCTGGATGCATTGTACACAGAGCCATCTTCACTTCCCACCACATAGTTATTAACGTCTCCTGTTGGGAAAGCCATGCCGGTCACAGCCACCGGCTTAGATTTACTGTAAACCAGCTCCATGGTTTCCTACAAGCAAAAGTGCTGAGGTCATTTGATTTCATACATTTATAAAAAGAGAAAGCATGACATCGTGACATTGTTTAGTTATGAGTTATAAAAAAATAATCTTTCAGTGCTTACAATGGTGCAAAGTGTGTGTGTATATATATATATATATATATATATATATTATATATATATATATATATAAAATTTGTCTTATGCAAAAAATGTCAGAAAATTGTCTTTTTGTTCTTTTTCATTTAACTTGTAGAAGAACTAAAAGCTCTTTTGTTTTTGTTGTTTTGTGGAAAAGAAAAGAAATAAAGAAATTGAAATGTATCGTTTGTTGTTCTTGCCACTTTTTTTTTAAACAAGGAAACATACAGCATTATCCCCTCATTAGGCTTGAATATTTGGAAAAGAATGAAGAAAACTCTTATATAATCTGATCTTTATGCATAAGCACAAAGGCGACATTAATAACAGAAACAACAAATCTTTCAAAACATTTCTACATTTCTATCCTCTTCCTAACCCTTTCTAGTTAATTTATCTGCTTGTATTTATCTAATATCCTATCTTTAGAGGTTTCTTTTAAATTGCATCTATGCTGGTGTTTTCTTTCAATGTAGAGTCCAATTACTTCTATAGATTGACTCTATATGTGTCTGTCTCAAAGTTGTGTGTGCAAATGGGACTTTGAATTATATTTCTTCCTGTTTCTGTCATCTTCTGAAACAAAAGAAAAAACAGTTTGAAAGATTTTTTTATTTGGCTTTGAGCATAAATTATAAATTTGTTAAATCAACTAAATCATGACTGTGTTCTCTACAGCCTTTTTCGCTGATTATTCCAACATATTTTTTCTGTTAAAAATGGCTTTATATGTACTGAATATGCTTTCCCTCTAACTTCGAGGCAGTAACTAAAATACAGTCAAATAAAAGAACAATATAACATATATTAGGATTGACTGTTAAATAAATATGTTTACTCTATAAAGAATTCTAATATTTATACTTATCTTCTTTTTTAAATAATTAATGCGATTTTCATTTTTACTTTTCACCCAGGATAAGCCCAAGAATTTTATTTTCTCATTTGCATTGTTAACCTGATCAATATTTGATGTTAAATTTGTATCTGTTTGGCAATTACTAAAATCATGAACTTTGTTTTTTCGTATTCAGAAATAACTTTCAAATAACCAAATTTTAACCTTAGTTATTTCTTCTTTTAACGTTGCCATTAGTTTAGGTAGATTTGTTTCGGAGTAGAAAACTGATGAATCCTATGCAAGCAACAGAGTCTATTTTAGAAACTTTGCAGATAACATAATAAATCATAAATAAAGAAAACCTAGAAAGATTGACAAAAAACTTATTGAATAATACCTTATTTGTCACAATCTGAAATATTTTTACTTTATTTTGTTTGTAATCATTCCTGGTAGCAGATCTTGTACATTTGTGGAGACAAAATAATTGTAGTTATTATTATTATTATTATTCTAAAAAATTAGCTTTTAACAATTCAGAGTCATAACTTGTCATTCATTTGCCTTGTCATCAACTCTAGCTTGTTCTGGAGAGTTGCATCATCTATGTTTGTGTACCTGAGGCTGGGAGAGCATGTCCAGACTCCAGGAGCACATCTTGCCATCTGTAGACAGAGTGATCAAGTTGTTGGCGTTTTGGGTGCCGACCACATTCACGCAGTACACAGGGTGCTAAATAGAAACACACAAAAAGATAGAAGATTGAAGATCTATTGCCTCCTGTCTCAATAAACCACATGCTTTTCATTAACTGACAAATCACACTTGAAAAAAAAAAAAAGCTCATCGGCAGTAATAAATTGTAATTATTAGACTTTTCACAACAGTTATCATTGTGTGTTTTAAATCCTGTCAAGGTTATGTAAAGTGCCAAAAATTGTACTTGTTCAAAGGAAAATTAGAACTGACACATTTCTGTTATAATCCTGTAATTCTACCCCTGAAACACATTATGAGATCCTAAACCATGAGACCCAGCAGGCTTACAAGCAGCGCGCATGTCGGAGCGCAGTTGTCTTTCTAAACCCTCCAGAGGAACGTGTGCTGCTGTTCAAATCCACAAGAGTGTGAAGCCATTATATCATTACTGGCCAGTAATTGATTTGGCTGGTGAGCCACACAAAGACTCCATTCAGTAATCAGCACTAGTAAGCAGGGCTGACTAGCTGGAGAGAAACCCATTACTCCATTACCTTAGACGCCTTCAACCTACATCACAGGTAGAACGTAGTGTTTTGTGTCTGCGAGATTTCTTTAGCTCAGAGTCAGATTATGTAAGAAATTGGACCCTAAAATGTCTTTGGATTTGCTGGTTATTTGTTGAGGGTCACTAAAACTTAAGTGAGCTGGATCACTGCTCCAATGGAGTTCTGACAGAAGTTGAGGGACTCTTTGCCAGAACATACATTAGATATTTGTCATTACATTATTGTTTAAGCTAAATCACATCCTAAATTTGGTTTACACACATTTTTTTAGGGGGGGGGGTCTGTTAACATGACATAATTAATCCATTATACATTTGTTTCATCTTTGGTTTAAGGCACCTCACTGAGATTTAATGGAAACAAACGGAGCAACAAAAAAAAAAAAAGAAACACTGAATAAGACATCAACACAGTGTGTGCTCTTTTGAGTTTCTACAACTTCAGATATTAATTTAAAGCTGGCTTTGGGGTTTGAGCTTTTCAACCATTTATAAAAATACACAAAAAAAAACCCAAAAAAAAAAAACGATAATAAAATTGATGCAAAGATAACAGTTTTAGGTGCTACACAATACCCATATTAGAAATACAACAAATACTGGATTTTCTTTCTTTCAAACTGTATTTATCCCAGTTGGAAATAAAACTAAACAAATTTCTTTCTTTACTTTCCACCTGTTAAAAAGATCTTTCTGTTAAGCTCTGATATAAATGATCTTTAAAATCTCAAGGTTTCCATTTTTTTCCACAAAGCACATGGCTTTTAGTCAGCAGGGTTCTCGGCGGTAAAGACTTCTAAAAGAAGGAATGAATGAAGTGTCCAAGTTCATTGTTTGGGCCCCACATTTAAATTAGACTGAAAACTTTCTTTTCTCATTAAGTATAGAGAACGTGACCCCAAGACACGCCCTCAGTTATGCTGCTATAATGAGAGACCTTCCATGAGGTTGTTACTTTGCTCTGTCCATTCAAATCTGTGCCACTTAGTTGATTTTTTTTCTCTTGAATTAAATGGATTGAAAAACATTTTTTTAAAGAAATTCCCGGTAAATAATTCTCATTTCATATTAAATACTTGGGAGTGTAAACTTTCTTCAGTTAACCTTTTTAAGGTTTAATTTTGTATTTGACAGTCTCCTCTTACAGTTTTTTTGGGAGTATTGTTACAAAGGCTTTTGAGACTATTGATACATTGATTTTCTTCTTTTGTTTTTTTTTTTGTTTTTTTTTTTGCTAAAATCTCAAAACATAATAAACACCTTAGAGTTCCTTTCCTGTTAGTTTTTTTGCTGATAGTGTGAGCCGGTCTTACAGTGTGTGCAGCAGCAGACAGCGGGGTCCTCTGGACAGGAGTTCGGCGGTGACTGCGATTGTCCCAAAGAACGATCTGTCCGGAATAGGTTCCACCACTACCAGGTTTGGGTGGAATCTGGCAAAACCAACAGACACCACTGGAGACTAAAGAGAGAAGAAAAGATCAGGAGAAAATAACTATGTCACACTGATGAGGGGGTGTTTTTAGGTATAAATGTTCTGTCAAGGTGTCAGTAGTACTGGGGGGAGAAAAAATCAATTTAAAATGTAAGCACAAGACAAACTTGGGTGGTGGTTACCCTCTTTAAAAAAAAGGGGGGGAGCAGAGGGTGTGTTTCAATTAAAGGGGATTCAGGGTGCATACAGACCGGCTGCGTCCAAACCCGTTTAACCGCCTACTTTCAATGAAAAGTCTATGCAAATGTGTGCAGGCCAAAATTCCATGATCGCGTGTTGCTACACAAGTTTTAAGTCCAGTCGTGAGCTCTACGTACAAATCTGGCATTCATTGATTGCACGCCGAAAGTTCAACCCGGTTGAATATTTTCCCGCTGACTTGCAGCAACGCAGAACTGTGACTGATCAGAGACATGTGGGTGACGTTCGGTTCAAAACGTGATTCAGAACGTGATCAAAAATTGATTCTGAAGTCATAGTTCAACACAGATCAATCTGTGTTCTTACCTTCACCTACAGCTGTCAGCTGTGGTAATAAGCAAATGTTTTTGAAGATCAAACATCCAATTAAGCTTCATTCACAGAGTGGCTATGGTCTCCCTTCAAAATAGGGTTTAGAAGTTCAGAGTACAACCTCCACATTGAGAAGAGCGAGTTAAAAGGGTCTGGACATTGACAGTGCCCCTAGAGATACTTTATAGATGTGTCCAACTGTCCTCAGAGATCTGGAAGATGCTAGAGAGCATGGGCCTCCCAAATTTTCCTTATAGCTTAATTGTAAGATACAAAGGAGAAAATAGTGTCAACATTTCTACTTGTTTTAAAAGATTCTTTAAGTAATAATGATTTAGAAAAAAGAACGACCTTGGAGCGATTTGTAACGTGCCATCAAGGCATCGCGATGGGTGGCAGACATGAGGACACAAAGGGAGACGAAGATGATGAGTTTGGCCACAGTGAGATTCTGCCGAGGAGACGAGAGATGGCCGACTACGGGGTGAAGGAGAAACAAAGAGAGGAATTGTACTCTTCTTTCCCCCATTCGTTTCACATTACAGCATCAAAACCCAAGCAGCCACTGGAGCGCTCACTGTAGCCTCCATCATGACAAGCGAACCCTTGAACTCCTTGTCCCCCTTCAGTGCCATGTTTATTGAGTTTTGGTTCCTCTTCAGTGCTCGTCCCATAAGAGTTCCCGCGTGCAACAGTCCCTAGCCTCTCCTGACCCAGAGCTACTGAAGCATCCATGCGTCTGAGTTATGAGAAAATATTTCATGCTGTGGTGTTGTGCTTCAGAGGGGTAAGTGGTGTTATGCATTAACAAATTGAGAGGGGGAATTGTTTAAAGGTAATACAGGGCCAAGAGGGAATTAAAATTGAAGCTCTCGAACATGAGTCACAATTAAAAACAGTAAACCAACAACATGCAGGGCGCATTTCGCAAAAGGATTGTTGCCTAATATAGTCGTAGATTTGCTTCGAAGAAACCTGGTGGCAGTTTTATTTTTCCTGAAGTCTCAATGCCAATCAGTTGTTGAAGCAGCTTCAGGAACGTGCTTGGAAGCCAGATTTGTCAATCATCCTCAGAATCCCACCAGAGTATAAATTTACAACTGGATCTTGAGAGAAAACCAAGATGTAGGATTCCATAGTGACAAATACAACACTACAAACAGTCAAAATGAGAAAAACACGAATAATTTACAGTAACATTTTATAGTATTTTCTAAAATCATATAACCTTGAAAAACTATTGCTTCAAATATGAAACAGGTATTTCTGAGACCACACTTTCTTTAAAAACCCATTGTATAGAACTTGTTTCATGTTTTCTGCCCTATAGTTCGTCAAAATTCCACTAGAGGCAGTAGTTCCTGTTCACTTCAAAATGGCTGCTTTCATGAAATCTCAAAATTCTTTTGGTGGGAAAGTTTAGCTAATTTTTTTAATTTTAAGGTGATAAAATTACTCATGTAACACATTTTTCAATGACTATTTGCTGTATTGAAAGAATGCAAAATATGTTGAAAAGTTTCTAGTACAGTTATGCTCAAAATATGTGGATCAAATTTGAGACAGTGGGTAAAAAGGTGATTTTTTTTCTGAACACCTAAACCAGCATTGTTGTCAGCAAATATATAACAAATCATTCAACAAATCATAATTTACATTATCTGTCTCTCATTTGAAAAACAATTTTGCAATACTTTTTTATTTATTCAAAGGGTTTAAGACGTCTAAATTGCAAAATAATAATAATAATAATCTGTCAATTCCATGATGTAACTGTCTTTACAGGGTTCAGTACTGTCTTTCAGTTTGTCCTCCATTCCTGCTATAACTTCATGGGAAAGCAGTCAAATCTCTCCTTTTTCTTTTTTTTTTTTTTTTTAGGGACTAATGAACAAACACTTGATCTTTAAACTTTTTTTTGGTTAGCACAGGGGGATCACAGGTTCCAGAGAAATGCTTCTTGACTTGCCTCAGACATCAAGACTCAAAATAAACCTGACTTTGAAGATAGAAATAGAGTCGGTCATCTTCTATCAAATGTGTTTGTTTTGACAAACTGGCAAAATCTGGTAGAATGTTCAAAAAATATTTTAAAAGGATTAGATTTCACGGTCAGGAGTCACTAAAGCTTTAATAGGACTTTTAACAGTTAATTTTGTTGAATACAAAACTTGTGTCGAAGTTAGGAAAAGACTAAGCAGAAAAGAAGGTACATTTATGGTAAAAAAAAAAAAAAAACTTAAGATACATACAGTCTTAATTTATTTATTTAACAAATCGCCTCTGGAACAGCCTGCCGAGAGCCTCAGGGCCGCAGAGACCATAGAGGTTTTTAAGAAGAGGCTCACGGCCCACCTTTTTAACCTGGCTTTTACATGACTTTTCTAGTGATTGCATTTTATCTTCTCTTTTTTTTTTTTTTTTTTAACTTCTATAAGTAATAAGTATCATTTTATAGTTATTTTATGAATATATTTAATATTTAAATCTGCTAACCATTTTTTTATTACTATATTTATTTTTTTATGCATTCTTTTTATTTTTATCTTCTTTTAATGCTTTTTAGTTATTTTAAACTCCAGTGTTTTACTCACGGGGATTCTCTGTTCTGGGGCTCCGCCTGCGGCGGGGGGGCTATTGCTACAGTGCCTGTTCTCTTTGGGGCGGCTGGGGTCCAGCTCGGTAGAGCGGGTCCTGCGCTGCCCCATGCTGGGCGGGCGCAGTGGCGATGCCCCCTGTGGTCAGGCGGGTTCTTGAATAAGGGGATCCTCGTAATATCATTTCTACACAGTCGTACCAAGCCTGATTGTTTCCTTACATCTGCAGTTTTTATAGCTTTGTTCAGTTTTATTGACAAGGGTCTTATTGGGGAGGGACTTGGGGGTGGAGTGGGGGATTGGTGTTTGTTTTTGTGTACGTTTGTTTTTAAACACTGTGTTTTTAATATGTATTTTATTTGCATTTATGCTAAGTGCCTTGTGTTACGTCCGAAGGAAAGGCACTATATAAATAAATAAATAAAGTTTGAGTTTGAGAGCATGATCTATGTTAATGTACTTTTACATTTTTGGCGTTGGGGAAAGTAGTAAGTCTTTTTGAGTCAAAAGGCTCTTGTCCAAGTGAAGTCATGGGTTACTGGTGTTAAAGTCCACGTCGAGTTGCAATTCTTTCAACATTGTTCCAAGTTGTGTCTAAAGTTATCAAATTCAGGACTCAAATCCAAGTCAAGTGACTCGAGTTCACAAAGTTACATATCTGAAAATATCGCAACAGGTTTAAAAATCTAAATCTGTGAAGAGATGATGATAATGTTTGAAAACTTGTACACAGTCGCATCCTTTGAAATAAAGAGAAGAGGTAACATCTGGCGTGTTATCAACATTCAGTTTCAAAGCTAGCATCCTTGTGGTGTGGAGGAACATTCATGCCTGTGGAATGGGAAGCCTCCACATCTGGAGGGGAAACATCAGAGCTCAAAGTTGTATACATAAGTGCCTAACAAAAACCAGCTCAGTGGCCAAGTGGTAGTGTCAACTCTGAGACTGGGAGGTTGTGGGTTTAAATCCACAATCGGGTCATATTAAAGACATTAAGATTAGACCCAAACCCTCCTGTCGACACTTGGCATCAAAAGCTGAATTGGAGGGTCATGCCGCTGATAAGGCAAGGACAACAGCACATCCTTTCCTCAGCGGATAGATCAAATCAAATACACAACTTTTACATACTTAGTAAATTACTACTGGATTTAAGGATTTTGTTTCCCAGAAAAAGCTTGAAAAAAACATGGCTTTATAGCAAAACATTTCTGGCCTATCTCTAGTTTAAACCTTAAAAGCTTGACACAACCCAGCATTAATATACCACAAAAAATTACCTAAAAAATTGATTTTTGAGCAGCTCGAATTCTGTTGTCAGAGCACTAAGTTTTGCTTAAATATTTTTATTGTTCAACACATTCACGGAATAGCTGATTAAACTGAACAGCTAAGAAAGATTAACCAATTGTTTTAAAATTAAAGGAAAAAATAACATATAAAAAGTGAGAAATCTATTTTCTTTACTATTTTGTTACAATCGGTATAAAGCTTTTGTCCATTTTGGGGGTACGATAAAGTGAGTATTATTTAAAAAAAAAAAAAAAAAAAACAGAGGCCAGATAGAGCACACTCTACAATATATCATCCCAATCTCCGTGCTGTATCCCCCAATCTCTTACCGCACTCATCTGTTTTTCACTCTGCATTATCAGGACCAGATGGATCCAACTGTCTCTTCCTGCATCCAGCCTTCGTAACCCCCCTCCCCTCCAACCACCTTTCTCCCCTTGGCTTCACTCGTTTATGACACCCCACAGATTTTGTCACTCTGTGGTTTCTGGCAAGGAAAGAGAAAACCAAGCCAAAGTCTCCATTTCAACAGACAAACAATGGAGTTAGAGCATAAGGAAGAGGCTCTGGGAGCACAAACAGGTCGTTCTTTGCCTCCTTGAACTGCTATTAGTGAATTTTCCACATCTTGTTTGTTTGTTTGCTTGGCTCACATCTTCAGTTTTATTGGTGTCTGTACAGAACGTGCATTGTAAATCAAATACCATGCCATAAACCATCCAGTTAATTTTTTTTTTTTTTTTTTTTACTACAGAAATAAACAACTTCAGGATTACCTTGTGGTTGACTGGCCACCTGCACTTTGACTTTCTCTGCAATCTAAGTTCCCTGGGACCCCGAGGATGGATGATGGATGGATGGATGGATGGATGGATGGATGGATGATGGATGATGGATGGATGGATGGATGGATGGATGGATGGATGGATGGATGGATAGATTGATGGATGGATGGATGGATGGATGGATGGATGGATGGATGGATGGATGGATGGATGGATGGATGGGTTTTTCATTATTTTCACAAAAACTCTGCTCTGGTCACATCAACATCAATAAACATTGGAGAATTAGCTAGAAGAGTCTTTGGTGAACTGGATGGAGAAAGAATCAGGATTTTGGAGGAAGTTCAGTCCATGAAGATCTTCACTTCCTCGTCTGAGCTGACATCCAGCTCAAAATGATTCGGCTGGACATTCCTGATACCATTTGATATTTTTATGTAGCAGCGGTGAAGATTTACGCTTCCAAGACACAGAACTATCATAATCAGACAGGAGGGGGATCAGGGGCGGGGCTATTCAGCTCAGCTCCAAAAGCCACGCCCCATCAGAGGAGGTTTTTGAATCAGAGGGTTCAGATCAACATGAAAAAAAGCTTTTATAAACTTTTTGGTTGTGGGATTTTTGTTAAAAAAAACTTCATAATCAAAATTAAAACACTACTGGGAACAAATTTTCAAAAAATTGTCATGGGGGACTTTGTACACCTTGTACATACGCATTCACAAGGTCAGTAAGAGGCCAATACATCACCTTACAAACAACTAAAGTGGCATAAGGTTACTGTACAGCATCAACCATGCACCATAAGTGGGACTATCTTACTTTATCCTCACAAATACTTCACCTACCACACGCACGACAATCGTGCTTTCCATTTTCATGGCTTCCCTTGGGGCTGGCTTACGAGCCCCTGGGACACTCCTCTCTAAAACCCTCAATGAACCTTGACAACGTAAAAACCTGCAGCACCCATTTGGGTCAACCCCATATAGGTACATGTGACTAAGGCTTTAAATGTTGTGTTTCACAGCACTGCTCACAGGAGTTAGTATTAAGGGTTGTTCTTTGTTACAGGTTGTGTGCTGTAGATGTATTCAGTTCAGTCTTGCCGGCTCATGAAATGTTAATAAGTGTTAAACTTGCACTGAAATAAATAGAGGAGCAGTAGTTCAGGCTGAAACTTGCTCTGCACTAACACACCAGTGAGGATAAAACATGAGTGGCTCTCCTATTCGCCTCAGAGGCAGTGCACTACAAAAGATAGAAAGTCAAAACATGTCTTTGTAATCAACTGGAGACGTAAGCAATTGTACAATTTCAATTAAACAATCATGTGGAGCACTTTACCGAGCGACCCTAATGTGACAACTAAACAATATTAAAAAATGTCTCCAGTGGGAATTGGAGGAACACATTGAGAGTGTTAATGGGTGTAGACTGTGTTGCTCTTCAGGTTCTTGATCCAATTTCAAATCTCATTCTGTGTGAGTTCTTGAGCCACTGTGATGTGTCTAAACAGTCCCTTTAAAGACAGTCAAAAGTATTAAGAAAAAAAAAATCATCAAGTCAAACTCCAGGCCTCAGCGTCCAGAGTCCTGTAAGCTTTATTTATTTTTTTGTTAACTAAGCTGCCATTTTAGCTCCTAATTGGCTGAGAAGAAAGCAGCTGGTCGGGCTGGGTCTATGACAAACCAGCAGAATGCTAACCCTCGAGGGTCTCAAACTAAGGCAGCGATAATTCAGCAAAGTGTTTCGTTTGACAAATTTTTATGTCAAATAAAGGCCTGAATCAATTAAAAAAAACAACATATCATTGGGATCTGCAACATATTGCAAAAACAGTTTTTGCAAGAACCCCTAATTGTTCTTTCCTAAATGCCACAAACACAACAAAACTAAAGCTGTGTTTGAACGACCTTCAATCATGCAAACCATGAATAGCTTATTCAGTGCATAATTTTTACTTTTATATTTAGTTGTTATTGCAAATGAGATTGTAGTGATGATATAATAAATCTGGTTCTACTTTGTTTATGTAGTTCTTTAGAAGTTAAAAGACACTGTTTTTTGTTTGTTTTTTTAGCAGTTGTCTAAATTCAATCTACAGGGTTCTGAATAACTATACAACAACAAAAAGTCTGACTTCAATAAAATTCCAAGTCTTAAAAAAAAGAAACCCACAGCCTTCAACAATAAAGGCCCATGCTGAATCCAATCTAGACCACAAACCCCAACCCTCCACCATCAACCTGCAAAGTCATTCTTTCTCATAAATGTGCACATTCACCACAGCAGCACATATGGCTGCTACAGGCACATGCATACACACTTTAAGTTGTAAGCCATCTACCTATCCATCTACTAGATGAAAGCGGCTTCTGTGGGCAAATCTGAAAACCCAAAATGGCTGAAGTGATGTTAAACACTGCCCTCCAACTGCAGCAGCATGTGCTAACCCATAGTGCAATATGTGCGTGTGAGAGGTGCTGTATGCGTATGTAGTGTGTGATTACAGATCCAGAGAGGAAACATGTGGCTGCCCTCTATTAGTCTTGCTCGGGACAGAAGATTGGAGCCAAAAAGCATCAGAGAAAGTAGTAAAAAGAGGAAGAGGCACCAGTCCTTGTTGTTCAGGGGCTTCAGGAGAAAATCATGCTTCCCCGTTTACATCCATCTCACTGCAGCTAGCTCAAGTACTAACTCTAGGTGGATCTTGGTAGGTTTTCTGTGTCTCTGCTATGTCTGTCAGTGACTTGTCAGAGTTGGCATGAAGCTCAGCTCAGAACACAGAGTTCTAGCCCAAGGTCATTGCTGACTTCACTGTCAACACATGATTTTGTTTAGTCTATGTTTCTAACAGTTAGACAGAACCATCAAACCAAAGTATTAAAATTAATCTATAGAAATCTCTTAATAGTGATGTGGACATGTTCCAAAGAAAATCCACCAATCAGCATAATATGGACAGACACAAGAACCAATAAGAACAGAAAGAGGAAACAACACCAAAGATCCAGAAACACACAGTTTTAGGAACCCTTAAAGTCCCTCTCTGAACTTGTCCGGTCCAACAGCTGAGCAAACAGATACGGGCTGAGAGCCTCTAGTGTTGGGCAGATTTTACTGTCACAACAGGAGTTTATTGAGTATAAATCTCTGTTGTATTTCATGTTAAATTTTTACTTATATTGAACAGTTTTTATATATTTTTTTTTTTCCATTAGACAGGACGGAAAAGAAAAAGAGGGAGGTTGGGGGGGGGTTAAGAGAAAAGAAGAAGACAACCAGGCAAACTGAAATGGGCGGGGCCTGTCTACACACACTCTGTATATCTGTTGGCCAAAATAGTCTCCACATTTAAACAAGTCAGAATGTACACAATAAAACTGCAGCCCACTCGTTCTTTTCTATTTTGTAAATCAGAAATCTTTTATTCATCATTGTGGTGATTTGGAAAAAAAAGACCTGCAGGAAACTTTTAAGATTGTAAAATAAACCCCTTAACTGAATTAGACTACAGAACTGTAGATGGAAGAAACATTATTACAAATCTCTGAGTAACAGAGAATCCAAAAGAACAAATAAGTAAAAACTTCAGTATTTTTCTTTGTACGCTGTTCTATTTATTTGTCTGAAATAACTTGACTAAGTAAAATGATGTCATAGCTGAATGAAGCCTAATTGGCTAAAGAAATTATAGCAATATTTAACACTAAATTGGTAAAGTGTGACTAAATAGGCAACATTACTATTTATTTCTGTAATAAAAAAAATTCTGGCCTTGGTTCTTGTTTCAGATTTTAAGAGAAACAACTTATATCAACCAATCAATCAAAGTCTTTCAATTTACTTGAAAACAATAAAATGTCTTAAAAATGATGGTCAGTTTCAATTCACATAGCTGAGATAAGACTCTTTTGAACAACGTCCACAAACATCCTTGATCTCAAGTTTCTCTTCCTTAGGAGTAGCAATTTCCCGTCAGCGCACAACTGAAAGCCGCAATATTTAAGTCTTATGTGCATCCATCATGCAGATTTTATGTCAAAACCACATGGAAATTCTCCAGAAACATTAAAAATAAAAATAAAAAATGTTATCTACTTGTGCAACCACATGAATTTGAGCATGAACATAAAATGTTGTGTCTACAAAGATTAGTACTTTATAATTTTATTGGGAGGCGAGTCTTACATGGGAAATTTCATGTGGAAATGCTTGCTTTTGAATGTGTGGTTCTGTCGTTTAGAACATAAAATTATAATGTACATTTACAATATTGATTTATTTGATTTTATTTAAACAGACCTATGGAGGTAAACTAGTTGCTTTAAGGTGGCATCTGTGTGATGTGACATAAACATGCATGTGTGACATTTTCTAATGTGTCAACTTCTGTTCTTTAACAAGCATACTAATCAAGTCAGTCTAAAGGTTTTTTATCTTTAAAAAATGTATTTATTCCTCCAATTTTTGTTTATAGGTAAGTAAGACTAGTAACTTAAAAGAACATTTTAGTTAAATGTATGTTCCTAAAAAACACTTTTTCATTTACAAGAACCGCCCTGCGACAGACTGGCATCTTGTCCAGGATGCACTCTGCCTTCCCTCAACAGTAGCTGGATTAGGCACGGCCAGTCCTGCGGCCGGAAAAGGGATAAAGCGGGTCAAGAAAATGGATGGATCTATAGGAACCTTCAATATAACACACTATTTTCTATATAATATTTCTGAAGAAATATTGTTATTTTCACTTCTCATTTACAATCAAGTTAATCCCCATGTTTGTAGCAATTTGTTCACATTTTTTTCCCATAATTTGCTGCTTTTTATTTTAAGATTTTGAGTATAAAAATGCAAATTTGTGTATAAATATTCTAATAACATTAAATTAGTCCAAGATAAAGTAATTTATATTTTATTAAAGATTGAAAAGAACTGTATTTTATTTGTCAAACCAAGTCATTTATTTATTCTGTTCAAAAATCAACGTTTATTTTGGCGCAATACCAAACTGATTTTCTGTGGTACAAGGCAGACTCTTAAATCTGTAAAAATCTATAGTACAGCTATGTAAACTGGATGGTCAGGGAATTATGGCTGACGGCAGCCATAATGATTATATTATTGTTTTGTTTTGCACCCTACAGTCCAGACACCCAAAAAAACTCCAAGGGAACATGAGAGTAAAGTAAATGTAGAAAAAAAATCTTAATATTCATAAAAATTGGGAAAGAAAGCAATGATGAAGGGAAAAACAAACACTAAAATATAAAAAGAACTTAAAGTTACCTGACAGTGAAAGATGTATTCAGGTGTGGCTTTTTTAAATTTGATATTCCACACCAGAGCAACGCCGTCTGGTTCATGGGGGGCTTCTTCATTGTTGTTATAGGAAGCCACCAACAACTCGGGATACTGGTGAACACAACACACAGGCAAAAAATAATAAAGGAAGAATCATCATAACAGAACAACAGAAGCATATTAAATATTCAAAAAAAAAAATGAAAGACAGCTTATACCCTCACCTGAGGGGACCAGTCAAGACAGGTGATCACACGATGTTTGGACCAGTGCTCATCATAGAAGACTCTACTGAGGGACAGTCTGGAGCCGCTGCCCATGTCTCTAAAAAAAGACCAAAGATATGTAATCAATTTTGAGTGTTTTTTCAAGTTGACTGAGCTCTATTTTAACATTTGTATAAAATTGGTACCTGATAAGGACAGTTAATGGATTCAAAACAGTATAAAGTAGCAAATCGAGCTTGATTAATTTTAGAACTGCATTTGCATTAGTTTTTGTCTCTTCCCTGATAAAATTACACATGTAACTTTGTCTTAAATTACATTAATGTATATATTTATTCTAAATAGAATACATTAATGTATTAATTTGTCTGTTGTTTGTTTAAGGTGATGAAAAGGGTTTTAGCATCTTGCAGTGTCAGTTCATTGTTTATGTAGTTACTCATCTTAGTTACTTGGTTTGTATTTGTGTAAGCTCTGTGAGGATAAAGATACTTGACTGCACATATTCTTCAAAGTACTCCTCACTATCAAACATGCATGGGAGCTTGAGAGCTCCCATGCATGTTTGGTAGTAAGGAGTACTAGTATTAACGTCTGAAATAAATGTGAAACTCTCAGGAAAATGTAAGCCACAAAGAGGGTCCTTGGGGAGAGGAAACCAAATTTGATGCCGAGCAGTGGGCTGGGACTTGTTTTGGACATAAAATGTATTTACCATTGGTTTCATGCTTTCCTGCTGCAGCGGTCAAAGCTGGAATGAGATTTCGACAGCATCCTAAAGCGGCTTGGCGCGTCTGACTCTCACAGCTTCAGCCAACACTTTGATAACCTCCATCTGACTTGACACAGGCAGTGCCTCAGATGTTAGCACAATGCTCTCAAAGCTGTGATGTTTATCAGTTCACAGGGGTCTTCAACCCTCAAAGAGTGTGACTTCATTATAAAGACATCCCTTTGGAAGATCAAACAATAGAATTCAAGCCCCAAGGATTACTCAGTGGCTATGAGTCACTTTTAGCACAGTTGAAGATGCATGATAAAGTTAGTGCTCCCATATCAAAACCACCACTTCTTTCAGACTACCGGCAGAGAAAAACAAACCTACTTGTTCCAAGATTTGATCAGTTTGACTTTCGTACTCATGAAGAAGGAAACGAGACCCTAAATATATTATTTAGGGGGACATGTCAGGTCAACAGCTCACCCTTCCTTGTCCTCAAGGTTTCGACCGCTATAGTCAAAGTAGATGTCGCTGTCTTCAGCGAGGGCTCTCTCCATCACTCGGATGCTGCACTCAAAGAAGCTTTGAAACTCAGATGAATGCAGGACCTGTTGTCTTTCCTCCTCCGTGAGCTCTCTCAGCATCGGAAATGAGCCTGTTAGAAAAAAGTCAGATAAAGGCAAATCATAACTTTATAAATATTTTACCCCGACGTGAAGAAAAATGCAGATTATTTGAAATATTGAAATATTTTACTAGTCAAGACTTGTATCAATTTCTAATGCTGCTGAAAAAAAATAATTATTAGTTTATGAACAAAGATGTAGCTCAGCATTTTCTATGTCCCACTTAACCCCAGCACATCAAAACCATTTCAGCAGCACTGCACCAAAACATCAACTAGATCTCAACGGAAGTATTTGGCGGTAGATGGTCACTCTTTAGCATCTGGTTGTTACACAGCTCAAACACACATATACAACTCAGCTTTTAACTGAAATAGCTGATTTCCCTGTTGGAGATTGTTCATTGTTTTTCCAGTAGCCATTAGCTAGCTCATAAAATACATTGAAGCAATGTTGGAAACACAGTGCTCCTGGTGTTTACAGGTTGGCGCCAGTATTAGACAGTGGAGCAACCATCAGTGTGTGAATGTATGTGTGCATTTGTGAATGGGGCTGTGACTGTAAAGTGCTTTGGGCCCTCTATGAAGGTAGCAAAGTGCTATATAAGTATTAGTCATTTATATAGCACTCTATTTTTTAAATTACACTTAAAGAACCTGATTGGTGATTTATTTTATTATTTTTTTTTACTAAAAACAATGTTTTGGAAACCAGGCAACATTGAGTGCTGAAAAGGTTTTATAAAAAGAAAAGCACTTCAACTTTGCTTTGGGTACAAGTTACTTGTGTCTGAGACCCAGTTGTAGTTCTTAAGCCTTTAACAAAGAAGATGTCCTCCAAACACCAAAATAACATGCTCTTTGAACAACCGTAACTCTTTGATCATTAAAGTGATCAGGATGAATCAGCTGATTTTAACACAGAGAAGGGCAACACATAATGTAAAGTGTTGCATATTGGCGCAAAGTTTGTTTTTTTCCCACCAAAGAATCAGCTGATTTAAATTGATTGCATTGCCACTTCCCATTTTACTGCATTGCATTCCAGCTAGGGCTGCGTTTCTCCGCTGAAATTATGTTAACTGCATAAATAATTGAAGAGTTACAGTCGTCGAAAGAAAGCAAACACTTGAGCTAAAGCTCAGGTGAAACAGGATTAATATTCTGAAGAAAAAAAAAAGTATTTTATACAGTTTTGTTCATGAGGAAGATGTATTCATATTCAAAGTTTCTCAAAGCCACATTTATGTCCCCCTCTGATGAAAATCAAGTTTTTTGAGTTTTTTATATGTATGTGTGACATTTTTCTTGTGATAGATAACAAATGTAATGAGAAATAATTTCGATTTTGCATTTCAGAGTGTTTGTCCTTTTAAATCGCTGTCAATCAAACTGTCTCAGACAGTCTATGTTTAAATTAATGAGCCTTCTTTACGTCACGACAGCTCTGCTGAACCCCTCATCTAGCGTGTCTAGTTCTGGTGCTGGAGAAGAGGAGATGGTATCTCTCCACTGACTGCAGTCAAATGAGCCAACGTTCTCATTTCTGTGATGAAATCAGCTGAGAACACTGGAAAATCTACACGAGACTCCACGGAGGTTCTTGATGTGACCACAGAAATGTGAACGGCGTCTCATTTGACTGCTGGTGTAAAGGATTGTAAATCAATGAAAGACCATTTTGATGTTAGCTTTCATTATTTTCTCTAGGATTCTGCTCTGAGAAACCAATGGATTGAATGTATTGGTCACAACACAGTCTTTAAACATTGGAGAATTAGCTAAAAGAGTCTTTGGTGAACTGGAAGGAGAAAGAATCAGACTTTTGAAGGAAGTTTGCTCCATGAAGATCTTCACTTCTTCATCCGAGCTGACATTTGGATCAAAACGATACGCTGGATATTACTGATATTGCTTGACATTTTTATATCGCAGCCGTGAAGATTTACACTAGCGAGATACAGAGCTACGATAATCAGACTGGGGGGATCAGGGGCGGAGTTACTCAGGTCAGCACCAAAAGCCACGGCCATTCAGAGGAGTTTTTGGAAAATGGCTTTTTAAGATATTTAGGTTGTAGTAGTTTGGTTAAGAACGTCCAAATCATAACTAAAACCCTAATGGGAAAGTTTCTTTTTAATGAAAAAAAATGTCTAAGGGGGACTTTGAAAAATTGTGATATTTCATAATGTGAAACTCTTCCCAAAACACAACCCTGATTTTAGCAACATCTATAGGCTCAAAGATAAAATGTTAAAAAAAAAAAAATGTATTTTACCTTCTAATTTAATCTATAAATGTTCAACATGAGTGAAAAAAGTTTTAATGATATTTTTTCCAGAGTTTGTTGTTACAACACTGATTGAAACATTTTAACCAGCTGGATGTTGTCCAGCTGCAAGGATTTCTATCAGTAATTTTGACACATTTTGACATTTGTTATGATGAGTAACCATGACAATTGGAAAGCTGTTTACATTTGGGAACAGCTACTTCAGAAAGCCAAGTCATGACTACAATGGAGCCCAGATCCAGACGAGTTGCAGAGGAGACACTGGGGTTTAAGCCAAAAGCAGAAAACAGAATTAGGAGGAAGTTGAAACCAGTTCTACCACTGATCATTTTGGAGAATGTGAGATGTTTGGCACGTAAACTAGATACACTTGGAGTACAGACAAGGACACAGCTGGACTATCATGCAGTACAAATATTTCAAACACAGACACCTCTCTGTCCAGCTGTCAGGCTATGAAAGGCACAGAAATCATAGATAGAGCAGCAATGAAAGAAAGGCTGCAATTCTTCAGAATAAATGGTGTAATCGTGAACTTGCTATAGTTAAGAATCAACTCTGCAAATGGAATATTGATCTATAGGCAAGGAGTTTTTTTTTTCAAATTATCTACTAAAAGAAGTCAGACATGTTACTATGGATTCACATGTACACTTTGGGAGCATCGGTGGTGTTTTGCCATATCGACTTTGCTCGCAGTGACTTCGATCATCATTGAACTGAATACTGGGACTTTTGTGTTGCTTTCAAAGCAGGGCCTGTTACAGAAAAAGAATAATGTTCAGTTTTCCAGGCTTCAGCGTGAAGCACAGCCAATCAAATTGAAGCTAACCAAGGGAGATGGCAGCCAATACAAATATATTTGCAAGGTTAGCTTTATAGTGGATTGTCTATGAGAAAAATACTGAAAAATCAGCAACATATGTGTGCAGTCCTTCATTTTTATATCTGCTTGTCATATTAAGCACTGAAGCAAAACCTAGACATAATTAGCAAAGATAGTGAATGAATCTGGTCATTTTTACAAATATTATCAGAAGATTCTTTACAGTATGGTGAGTAATAAGAATACTTACCATCTGCCAAAGCTTTGGCAGGTAAAATTGTCAAAGAAATCTGATATTTCATGACAAAAGTATTGAAATCTCAATTAATATAATTGTATCAAAATCAAATATCATCACTGAATTTCACTCAAGAAATACTAGTTCCATCTTAACGTGGTGGAGGGGTTTGAGTGCTCGAATGATCTCAGGAGCAATGCTGTCTTCTGCCCCAGTAGCAGATGTATAGTAGACCTCTATAAGGTAGACCTGTTGCAATAAATCCATACTTAAGTCCGTCTCTTCTCCTGTTCCTGCATTTATCCCTTATCCATTTGAAAAGAAACGTTCCACATACAACTTTTTTGTGCGTCGTACACCGCCGGATTACTTGTAGCTCAAGTGACTGAAATGTAACCGAGATGATTTTGGTTGATTTTTCAAAACCAAAAGATTTTTCTGAATAAACAGATTGTTCAAACATAGTCATGCGCTCCCTTGACCAAACTTTACAGATCAAGTGATTGAAGGTGACGCTGAGAGAATCTGGTTATTTCTCTAAATAAAAGATTGTTAAGACTCAAAGAATAAAACAGATATATAATAAATTACTTCTTCCGCGGCCCGGTGACGGTGGACCACTGAGCTAATCGACATCTGTCATATGCATTTACTGTAGATGCATATTAGCTAACTAATAGATATCTATTGCAGATGTCGTAGATAACTAATAAGCATCATGTTTTAAGTGTAAGAAACTACTCAAATGGCTTGTTTATTGCATGCAAGGTATGATGGGACTGCAACACATATAGCTGTGGGAAAGAGGTCTAAACCGAGATATGCAATAATGTTTGAAATAGTCATGATTTAGATATGTAAAAGATTTGTCTGAGGGCGAATGCTGGATTTATAAAATTCTGTGTTAGTACAATGAAATGCATACAGTTATTTTTAAAAATCTACAAAAACAATTACAAAAACAAAAATCTATCATGTTACTAATTCTTAATTCTGATATTACATATTGTATAAAGTAAGGCATGCATGAATGTCACCAAGTGCTGTTAAAAAAGCAGCCAGCAAGCGGTGTAGCTGTGAGATCCACATTCCCTTCATCCACATAATCACATGCAAGACACAATAAACTACAAGCAGTTACTAATACATCTTTTCCAGTAAAGTCCCAGAGCAAAAACTTCATAAACATGAGTAAAAACAAAGCCCTCTGAGCAGCTTGTCTGCCTTTGAACATAATGGCAGCACAGCATGGAGTCGGGTTTTTAATGTCACTGTCCCTGAGCGCACGTGTGATCTCACACACACATGCAGATAAACAGTACATATAGGGACATTTATGCTGCCTTTTGACTTTGATCCCCCATCCCTTTGTATTTCTTGCAAGTTGTCAGAAAAGACTGAGCGAATTGAATTGGAAAGATCAAAGACCAGACGTCCTAATGGCCAGGATGGAGTAGAGACAGATGGTTGTGTGTTTATGGGCGTATATGCACTTTAAAGTGTTTGTCCACTCAATTTGTTGGATGCTCACTTAATCTGCCTAGATACAAATATTTCTATCAGTCTGTATACTTAGTATATTCTTTAATTCAATTTAACCTTAAACCCCCTTTTTGAATGATCTACTCTTCCACATGAACCCTTGACATGCACATGAATGGAGACACACGCATGCACACTTCTTCATTGCTCCTCACTTTGAAACGTGACCAGGAGGTCAAGTGAGAGATTTTTAATCAGCGCTGACCTCCACATGCCATAGAGCTGATATGCTGACCCCAACTGTAACCTACCCCGCCCTCCGATCTGATACACCCACTGACTGGCAGAGGGTGTCACACATGAGTGGCCATAGTTCATGACGGATTGACCAGTAGCATGAGGGAAGTGGTGGGAGGAAAGAAGCCAGGGACAATGAATGAGAAGTTTTGTGTCTTTGCAACAACTGATGGCATAACTTTAACAGCTCATCTGCCGCAGGAAGCATTAAGAGTTAATTCAGAATGTCTTTGTATAATCAATATTGTTCTTCAAATGCATGCAAATATAATAACATAGGAGAACAGACAGGACAACTGTTGGAATGTGATGGTAAACATGGTCCCTTACATGCTCATGGGTTTCTAGTTTTTAACGTTTCATGTGAAGTTTGCTTGTGTCCTTCATACCTCAAGTCCATCACAGCAGATTTTGATCGTTGTTTCTTACAATTCATCAATGTAAAGGTAGTTTTTCTCACCATGGTCACTGAAACGTAAACTGAGTACAGAATTTGAATTGTTCAGTGAAATGACTGATACGAGACATTACAAAAATATTGTTTAAACTGTTTGGTCCCTGGACAGCGAAGGTCTCTATGCTGGCCCGCATGGGTTGGCTACGGCTCTCTCTGTGATTGGAGCGGCTGCCATTGCGGCTGATGCTCTCTGTTTGCAGGGCAACCAACTCTGGCCAGACGGAGCTTTACAGCGGCCGCGGTACTCAAGCTCCATGGCTGTGATGTTTACTTTTTCATATCAAGACGAAGATAAAATTGACATAGAAAGCTAACAAAACCATTTTGAAAAACAGTGATGCTAAGTAACATTGTCACGTTTGAGAAAAACAGAATTCTTTACAACTTTAGAATTGGATTTGTTGTTTTGTACTTAAAAAAAATGAAAATCATTAAGTCAAAACCTTTTACATATATAAATATAGATATATATTTTTTGGTGACTTCAGTCTAAGTTTATTTTTTTTAGAACTTTTATACTGTCTTTTTACCTTCTTTATTTTCCTTGGTGTCGTCTTCATCCGGCTGGTCTGACTCTGAAGCCGGCTTCGTTTCCATCATCTCTTCATCTTCCTCTTCTTCTTCCTCCACTACAAGAGAAAATAAAAAAATGGAGAGAAAGAGAAAGAGAGAACCCTTATGTTAATCAACAGCTGTTGCAATTTTCCTCAACCTCCTGCTGCTATTCTCCTCCCCAACCGTCTTAGCAAAATAATCATTCCCAGACATGCACTGGTACACCTGAATAAAATGCACTCATACAGGGTTTCATTTACAAACTACAAACTTCAAAAAATTATTCTTTAATTCCACTTCCAGTTGGATAGATTGTAATCTATTATGTTGGTAATAGATTACACATGACTGGGAATCCTGGCGAGGTCACAAACACTCACAAGCCCAGCAGTAAGTGTGCACTTTCCTCCGTCTTTCACCTTTGACTTCATGAAAAGAGATCCAGTGTGTGTTTGTGTGTAACAGGGGATTCCCTCTGCCTTCACTCCAATCAGTGTCTTCATCTTCTCAGGATTTATGTAAAAGAGTGTGCAGTGTGAGTCTGGGGTTCAAGCATGTCGGGTTGCTGTCAGCACAGGCACCTGCTTGTCAGCTACTGCCCCACCATGCCTCAGGGGTATGTGTTGGTAACCCTCGCAAACCTCTCCCCCTGAAAAACACGATGAGAGTCACGGGGCCTCCGGGAAGACCTCTTAACACCCTGACACCACCAGCAGACACCTGTGGTCTGCCAGCACACATGCTGCACACACGCACAATCTGTCTTTCTCCTCCTCCCAAACACACACGGCCGAGGCCCTCGCCCGCGGTGCCAGGGGTGGCGAGAGGTTAACCGGCAGGGTCAAGCTCACAACGGCGGCTCAGTCCATTGGGAGGAAGTGACTACATCGCATCCTCAGAAATGTCAAGTCTCCTTCTCACACAAACAGGAACGCACATAGGGTGTGTTTAACTCGGCTGGTGTATGGCCTGGGGCACCTTAAAACCCACTCGCTCTTTCAGCTCAACGTGAACTGTCCTTTCAACACTCACACTCGCATAAGCTTTTGATGAACTCAGCACATCTCTTCATGGAGCTACAATTACACTCTGTGCTCACGCTAATGATTTTACCATTATCCAATGATCATTTATCCAACAAATTTCAGCTTTGCTGCACATCCTTTCCAATTCATATGTTTTCTTTTAATTGCACTTCTTAAAATCATGCTTGATATACGACTTTAACCTTCATACTCTGCTTACGTAACAAATCACTAAACTTAATCAAGTGCATGGTGTTGGGGCCCTATCCAAGTCAGTGGTTGACTGCCAGCTGTAGAGATCCAAACACCAGTAACCCACTAGAGAAGCCAGAGAGGACCAGACATGCAAACTGCCGAGCTAACTCCATCTACAAGCTGCCAAAATAGACATGCTCCAAGCAGAAACAACCGTTTTTCCAGCTCTTTCTGTCTTTATTTTTAGAACAAAATGTCTTTCCAAAGTTGCGTTTTTAGTCATCTATCAGTCATTCCCCTTTTCACTTACTCAGGCCATTAATTTGCAAAGCTAAAGAATGTGCAAAAGAAAGCACCGCTTTATTTTTCCTGACCTGACATGACCGGTCCGGTGGTTGGAATGTGTGGTGATGGGAATGGGAGGAGCGTCAGGAGTGGAGGGAGACCACAGAGAGAAGCGGTCAAACTGTCAACCCGTTGGACCGCACATGTCTGGAGAAAAGCACCGTAATTAATGGCCTTTGGGTTACCTCACTAGGGGGAGATGATCCAATTCCCATACGAAGATACTGCTGATGTTTTCCCCAGTGGCCATGCATCAAGTTATTCTGTCATAATGCTGCACCAAAAATATCTGTACTATTTCCTAAGATTGATCTTATGATCGAAAATGTGTTTTTTAGTGTGACAAAAGAAAAAGTATGCCATAACTGATGATACACACACAAAAAACATTAAATACAAAGTATTTTTAAAAATAGAGAAACAACTAAAGAGGCTAAAATTATGTATTACTGTGATTTAGAAAAAGAGAACGTCTCAGTGTGAGTTTTCCAGCTTCTCTTTACGTTTTAGAACACATATTTGTTTCCAACTCATTCCAGTCACGGGATGCTTTCTCTTTCCACCAACCGCTTAATACCTCTGCTCACTGCAGGATGACCGTTTAACAAGAATCCTCCCCCTCAACACAGACAGGGGTCCACCTTGATGAAACTCTGCTTGGGGGCGCCCGTTTTGGCCAGCTTCACGCCCCGGGTAATGATATCCTCGGTAGCCCCAGTCGCTGAATCTGGCTGCTTCAATCTTCCCCCTTTGCTGCTTTCTCGTGCTGACCAGGTCCAGTCAATTCAGAGCAGCGCAGCGGGTATGCAGGTACAGCAAAGAGGTTTATAGAGCACACGAAAAATGTGTGGAAGTGTAAATGCAGAAAGAGCTGTGTGCCACACACAACTGCAGCTGTGTCAAACTGTGTCAACAGATAAACACAGACATGAACCAAATTTTGTTTTTTTGTACGAGCAGCTGAAATGTGAGCACTGGAATGTCATAAAAATCTGTGAATTAGTGTTACTTGACATCAGCGCTGTCACCCTTTTCCTGATCCCATCCATCACCAGCTGAAAGCTCAATAACGACCACGAGTGCCGGAAAGATTCAGAGATCCCACTCAAAGGCCTTCGGTGTGGCACGGTCTAGATTCAGAGAAGATACACGACTAGTGGCGAAGACAGATATCATAAGGATGACCTCTCAGTTCTCGAACCAGACAACCATAAGGGTCAGATTTCAGCATCTAGTTTCAGACAACTACAATGAATGCTGAAGGGTAAAAAGAGAAAAAAAATAAGAACAAATTTCAGGAACGCCCTCCACAGCAAAAGTTCTGTATCCTTTGGTAATCTGTGCAAAAGATATGAGGCAATTAAAATGACTGACTATGTAGCCTGTGTGAGTACTCTTTGGGTCATTTGTCGCATGAACAGTTAGGCTTAATTTGGTATTAGACAGTTTAAAAAAAAACACTTTTTTGTATAAAAGCATACATACAATGAATGTACATTTGGTTGTCTATTATATTTTTCACCCTTGGCTTTCAATTTAAAATAAAATACTCACATCATTCATAAACATTTTTAATATATAGTTTGTAGGTTAAATTTTATTAGAATTTGGAATTTAGGTTTTTTTCATTCATTGGGCACCATGCTAAAAAATATGACCAAAAACTATTTTCCTTACATGGTTTAGTAACACATAAAACAACAAACATTAAGAATAATTGCTTTGAAAAAGCTATGAACAAAAAAATGCACATTTTAATGTCAAATTCCACTTATTGATGATTTTATAACCCTAAAACTAAAGTTATAGCTAAATCAGGGAGGAAAAAAATATTGAAAACATATCTTAAAAACTATCAGGAATCAGTAGCAAATGGTGGCCTATATTTCCACAAAGTCAAACTGAAACTTGCCACAAAGTGTTTTTTGATGGAACGTATTTACTGTTGTTGCACGTTGCAACAGAAAAAAAAATCACTAAAAAATAATAGAATGGAAACATTTTTTTAAAGCCAATGTTACCTTTGTTGTTTTTGTGTGTTCTGTTAAAATAATGTTCTTCTAGTTAATAGAAAATCATGTCTGAGCAGAAGCAGCAGTAATTTTGAAATGAGCTTTTCCTTTACCCATTAACACCAACTTAAAAGCAGACAAGGTAGACATAAGATTTATTCAAATTATAGTTATTTTGATTTCTTTAAAGTAAGAGGAAAAAACTTTGTTAGTAATTTCATGAGTTTATGTAAATTTAGTCCATGCCCTTTTTCATAAAAAGAAAAGAAATAGTAATATAAAGTAACAACTCTGATTAG
This sequence comes from Oryzias javanicus, assembly GCA_003999625.1. Classification (NCBI taxonomy): domain Eukaryota; kingdom Metazoa; phylum Chordata; class Actinopteri; order Beloniformes; family Adrianichthyidae; genus Oryzias; species Oryzias javanicus. The sequence continues at coordinate 22,312,127 of CM012447.1, forward strand.
CACCTCAACTGTTCTAAACTAACCAAATCCTAAATCAACTTTTTTTGGCAGTTGATCTCTATAAATATAATTTAGCTTTTATCTTTTGCTGTTTTTTTTCTACTTTTTACTGATCTGAAAAATGATTCGAATCGTGACCCTAAAACCGTGACACGATCCAAACCGTGTATTTTGTGATCCATTACACCCCTAGTTTTTAGAGATAATAAAAATGTAAATATATACCACAACATCAATTATTTTCTAAGCTTTAATTCGAGTCCTGTTTTGTGAAATTCAGTTAAAAAATGAGGGAGTTAGTCCAATTTTTGTAGTTGGTGCCTCCATGTCTTATTGAAACAGCTGCATTCTGTTGCTAACAACCGTTACAGAATCAAAGATGGGCGGGGCTTTTATACTGGCGCTCAGAGCATGATGACATCAAACTTCTGGGACTTACACCAGTTGACCAATCGCAATATTCAAACTGTAATATCTTGTTTCAACCTGTACACAGATGGTTTTTGACAATATTTTTAGGAATTTAATTTAATTAAAATTTTTCAAAAAACTGTCAATCATCGTCAGACAGCACTTTTAAAGCCACATTTATGAGGTCAACAGCAAAAAATAGTTGATTCTGTGTTTGGTTACCCTTTCAGTACATAGAGCTAACATTAGCCAACATTGATTTTATTACTAAACTTATTTGTGAAATGAAGCTAAATGACATATAGGGATACTAACTAACTTCCACTAACTTTTGATCAAACATTTGCATTATTTCACTTCCAACATGGAGGGATAGAGAATAGCAGCATCAATAGATCACTTTCACCTGCTAGCCTACACTTGCTAAATATAAGTCCTGTATGGAGCGTCAGGACAATCCTGCTTTGGCATCTGTTTCATTTCAGTGAAGATCAAAGCATAATAAAAAAGTCTTTTTTTCTTTTTTTTTTTTTTTAAACCAAACCCAATCCACAATAAATGTTAGTGTGGAGAAATGTGTTAACGCATGCTTGGAGTGATTGGCATAGTTATCAAAGAGCCGTGGGTGTTTGTGTAGAGGGGTGGTGGGGGTATGATAATAGGGCCCAGATTTGTCATCAGTTACTTTATGGGAAAAGATCGGCAAACTTCTGTCGGAAGTCTGGAGGTGAGTGCTTGGCTGTCACACCCCATCCAGCCCTAGCAGAAGTCACATTTAAAAAAAAAAAAAAAACACCAATAGGAAAAACTAAAGAAAAAACAGACATGAGAGAGAAGAAGTGGCAGATGTAGGGTAAGGGACTTAAAAGGAAAATGTTTTAGGATTTTAGGGCATCCCACGCACCGGGAATAACCCCAAAACATGATGTAGACATTCGCATGGAGACACACGCTCAAAGTTTGCAGAGGCTTTGGAATACCGCTAGTTAAAAAGACCACAATATAAGCTCTTTGTGCTGAAGAAGGAGGAGCCCAGACAGACATGAAAGGCCTCTCTAATGTGGCCCTAGCACGACACACACTCACTCACACACACATTTATATACACATGTCCACAAAATTGTAGGTCCTCTAAAGTTAATGAAACAAAAATCCACAATGGTCACTGAAATTATGTAAAAATGACAAAAGTGATTAAAAAAAATGTACTTAAAATTAACCACCAGGCTTTATTCCAAAAGTTGTTCAATAGAATTATTTTTAAAAAATGAATCAATAAAGCCACGGGATCAAAAAAATAAAGACTGCATACCTAGAAAATACTTAAAATGAGTGGTTTAATTATTTCCTTATATAATCTTATGCCATGATGTGTATCACAGTAAACATGGACCACAGAAGAGATGTTCCTATGACAATATTATTCATAAGTTGAATTCACAAGATGCATGATATTGGATTTCAGACAAAGATATCTGAAAATATGCTGTTGAATATTTCATATTTGCATTTTTGTTTTCATTTAAAGATTAAAGAAACACTTTGGGATTTAAATCAACATTAAACAATGTATCTCAGGTTTTCACTGCACTGCATATCCAGTCAAGGTTTGAAAGTTTAGCAACTTAAGTGAAAATTCTGCATAAAAAACAGTAGTACGTGGTGCACATAATATATAACAGCAGTTGAGATTGATGCCCACGTTTTCTTGCATAAGGAAATTTCCTTTATAACTCAGTCTGAGTTTACTGACTTGATTTGGTTTTGTTTTTTTCTGCTGCTCTACCATGTGCTCTGACACACAACGTTACTCCTGTTATACATAACAGCTGTTCACTCTGTGTTGGCAGTACAAGGTTCAATCTTTGAAAGTGGCTTGAAGAAAACTAAGCAAATGTCAGTGTGAGAGATTCCTGTGGGGTGTAAAAAAATTGTGAAAAAAGCAGGTAAAGTGACAGGTTGTCATGACAAAGCCAACACGTTGAAGTCTGTTGCATTTGCGTTGATGGATTCAAGGTCACGATGGCCGTTTTGTCAAAGAACTATATTGGTGAGACCTATTGACAAATACAGATATTTCGTTATTTTGTGGTGTTTCCCCATAAAACTCATGACAAATTGAAGAGACAGATAACACTAATTGTTACCAAAGAACCAGAAGAATCTCCACAGACATGAAATCGAACTCCAACGTAAAGGTACACTGGTGTCAGATGGCACTAACCATTGCTGTTGGAGCCAAGGAGGAATTCAAAGAAGACAACCAAGGAGGACAAACTGTTGCACGTGAACCACCGACAATGGACACAATGTCTGTTAAAAAGCCACAGAGCTATTGAAAAACTGTCTTTTAAACAGATGTAACACAACTGGAGATGCAAAAAAATGAAGCATGAATCAAATGAATGATCTGGCACTGCTTAGCTGGCAAAAGTTCTCTTAAATCTGATCAGGGTACAATGAAATCCACATACTACGAAGGAAATAAATTTACAAAATATACTACCAAGTGACAGTTGGGTATGGGAAGGATTAGCAACAAATGAACCCCAGAGCATACTGATAACATTTGTTCTGTTTTCACAGGCAATGACAGCTGAAGCAGAGGAAATGTCTAGGCATCATTAAGTATACATCATTACAACAAAAGGGTTGTTCTGTGGAATTCACTAGATAAGAAAAGCAGCTATGTAAGATTATTAATAGTGTTGTTGCATGTATAAGAATTGATAGCTCTGTTGAAGAATTGTAGATAGTATTGTTAAGACTTTATGTAAAATTTTGTTTGCTGTAATTTGAAATTAGATCAAGCCTGAGGTGATTAGTGTAGTCACTTCATGAAGACAGGACAAAAATAACTACAGGTACAACAATATATATATATGTATAAACTTTTCTTGCACTATACATACAAATAAACTCTTCTAGTACAGTATGTATATATAAACTCTTCTTGTATCCTTTGGAAGATGTCCACTATTTGGTACTCTAGTAATGTAACTTTTCTCAGTTATCACAAGTGTTTTTTTAAAGCAAAAATTAAATTTGTGTTGCTAGATGTGACATATAAGTATATTATATCCAATAATGTAGTATTTTGGAGCAGAATAACACTCTAAAAAACTCTATTTGGATTATTTGGGATTCAAATGTTTGTTTGTTTTTTTTCTTTTTAAACACCTCGCTTAATCTTTGTTCAAACTCAGATGTGCAGGATATATGACCCAGAAAAAAATCCTTCTTATAGTCAGTTTCCATAGTTTCTTTTGTGTCTTCTTTGTTTAAAAGTTTATCTATGATATAAAACAAAATAATTGAATCAAAAATTCCTATTGGTATTGTTGAGATACCACTAAAACTCCAAACAGTATGTGCACTTTCATCTAATTTACTGTCAACAACTTTATTTATGCAATAGTAAAATAAAACATTCTAAATGCATAAAACATTCGAAACTATTAGAACTTCAAACCCAGTTTGCTAATTTGACAGTGTCTCCTCCCCCTTTCCATTTGTTCTAATAAAAACTAATGTTAAAATTCATCATGGTTCATCAAGTCATGATTGTCACAGCAGGAGTAAAAATATTCCCCACACAACAGCACATTAGCAGCAGGACCTAATGTAAAACTGCTAAAGCTAAAACCACAGCATGATTTAGATTAAATCATTTCTTTACCACACTTCCCCCCACACATCAAATATTGTATGTGTGTGTTTGTGTGTGTATGTGTGGGTAGCCAAGGAGAACTAGGTCTGTGGAAAACTTTGTTGAGTGCTGTGGACTCATAGAGTTTCTTTCTGTGGTTTTTTTTTCTCTCTTGCTGCCCCTTAAAAGGAGGGTCTGCCAACCAGACCATGCCATGGTCGGAGCCCAACTGCAGCTTCTTGATTGAAACCAAAGACTTTCAACTTTCCAAACTTCTTAAAAAAAACAACAAAAAGAAAAAAAAATGAGGGAAGGTTCAGGAAAAGAAAAGAAGTGGATCTGAAGCTACTTTAAAAAACAAATACCTACTTTTAAAACAGTACAAATTATGGCCTGTTTTTAACAATCTTATGTTGTATAGTTCAATAAAGGGGTTAAAAGTTTATTTTTTTAAGTCTTTATTAAAACAGACAAAAATATATTCCAAGATGTTTTTATATCTACGAAGAAACAACAACAACCATCCAGTCTTGTCTGATTTATTTTTCTTAAGTAGAAGCTGTAAAAGCAGCACATGTTGAAGATTATTTCTGTGATAATTATGTTACTATTATTCAATTTCCCTTATTACTGAAACCTCATCAAACCTCTGTCACCTCTGCTGGTTGTACTGGGGGGGAAAAGTAGTACATGTGTCAAGAGTGCCCCCTTCTGGAGAAATATGAAAACACAAGAGTGCTCCAGATAACACTGCTAAGTTATCCAACGCTAGTTAAAATTGACTATTAGACTGTCAAATGTGAAATATAAAATGTAGGTTAGTTTTAATCAATCTACAAAAAATGGTGGTTGCAATATATGTTAGATATTGACCAAAAAAACACATTTTAGGAAAATCATCTCACTTAAATTGAATTTAATGTTTGTGAATGTTGCTCTAAATACAAAGCCATATAAAAGAAAATTAACTAAATCTTTAAGTGGCGTAGGGCGGGTTGTTGAAACAAACTACTGCCTTTCAAATGGAAACCTCTTGAAGGTTGAAAGGATCTTGGAGTGAAGGAGAGACCACCCAAGCAAATGTTAAAGGCCCGCCATTATTTTACACGTGGATCAAAAAATGCAATGGAGGACGAGGCGGGGCGGGGCGGGGATGTCAAAAAGTCAAGTTCAACAAAATACATACCAAAGAAGAATATAAGTGAAAGGTTGAAAGAAAAGGAGGAAACATGAAACTGTATTTCTGCTCATCTTAAGAACTCATCTGATGGCAAATATTATTTTGGATGATGGCAATTTTACTGAAGGGAGACAAAGTCAGAGGGAGATGGAGAGCGGGTTCAGATGCCCTGCGTGGTGGTCGTGGGAGAAAATTGCAATCAGATGTGACTGACTTGGAAAGCTAACACACACTGAAAAAGTGTTGTTTTTTTTTTCAATGTTATTCTGTGTTTTTCTAAGCTTGAAGAACTAGAGTATTTGACAAAAATTGCTTTGGACTGTGTATCAATTTTACTGTGAAACAGGTGTTAAGGCTGCAGCGTGTGAGAGCAATATAAGATGAAACTAAGCTTTTGATGTCAAAAAAAGAAAAGAAAACTAGAAGATGATGAGTTGTGCTTGCAGGGAAAACAGTAACAGATTGAAATAGCAAAACTTTAGGTCCGAGTGTGTGCATAGAGCACATGCACAGCAGAAATCCAACAAAATGGCAGCTCAAGAACTAATTCAGAAGAAAGAAAGTAAACAAATATAAAAACACTTCTCTCTGAACATAACTGTAAACAATTATGCATCTAAATAAATATATTCTTCTGGGGGTAATGTCTGGCTTTTCCTTAGCAAGGATTGGACCAACAGTCACACACACAAACATACACAACAGTCCGATCTGTTTGGACTCTGGTCGGCTCGCTGAAACAATATATGAGACAAGTGCTTCCATATGTGGCTGCCTATACACATATTCACACTTTTATAGATGCAAAAAAGGAGCTTATGAGTGTTGAACCTTACAAAATGCAAACAAATTTCCACTACATGAAACTAACAAGAAACAATTACAGAACATCTCACAGAGTGACAGAACACGCATTATATATAATCAATAGTTAGTACCCAACAATAACAGGGGCATAATACTGTAATACCATATCAAAAATGTCAAATAAGCAACTTTAATTATACTTCATCAAATTTTTGAGTTCACTGATCTTGAAGCAGATTGTCTTAAAAAGCACTAAAAAAATCTCTTTCTGAAGATAAGACTGTACATGAGAACTGGAACAAGTGAGTGTGATGTCACTCACAGAAATTGTTTACTTCTGGTCTCAACCAAATGAAGTCAATTCAGTTGTCATTTTTTGTAATAAGGATGACGCCATGTTGGAAGCAGACATCATCAGTAAGCAGTGATTGGTTTGAGTCTGAGTCTACGCTTCTATGGCATCCACTCTTGCCAATCAGGGGAGAGCGCTACCACGAGAGAATCTGTCAATCATTTTGAAGTATCGATGTGTGACCGTTTCCTTTTTTTGTAAACATCTGAATTACAGAAAAAAAATATCTTAAAAAGACAATAAGAACTAGACAGAACATGTTGAAAAAGGTAGCAGAGCAAGGATGGTTATTCTGACAAATATACTGACTGAGTTGTTTATTTCTCTACAGAAGTCTATGGGATTTTGGCTTCTTGGAACCAGCAGGAACTTCCTGTTTGAAACATGAGGGAGGAGCACTCAGTTTAAACAGTCAATGGATCCGACTTTAGATATTTCCAAACAATTTCTCTGGATGTGGTCATAACAAATTACTAAGGTTTCGCCCCTACGTAAAAGTTAGCATTAAAATGAGTAAGTAATGCGAATGATGTAAGTATTTGAGGAAATACAGATCTATCAGCAAAACTGAGGGAGACCTGGCCACAGACAAGATGGCACCTGACATCATTAGCCAGAAGCAGAAATTATACAACTTGTCCAAATCCTAACCCTACACCTATCACAAAAGAGTACAGAATTGTAGAAAAAGTTTTTTGAAAGCTTAAAATGGGAAAAAAATACCCTATTTTTAAGGTCGCAACTTCTTTTTCGAGGGATAGGACTGTGCTTCCGGTTCCGGAGTGGACATCTGGATCTGGACGTTGATATCTGCAGCTAGGTCCTCTTGACAAAACTGCAACTACTTCTTGTAAACTCAGGATCAGTTACTCATTTTCGGAGCTGTACGGTGGTTAGCACTGGTCCAGGTGTCACTAGTTGTGCATGTGTGAGTGTGTCTGGGACAGAATGGCGACCTGTCCAGGGAGTACCCTGCATTCACCCAACAGCAGGGGACATGCTCCCCATGTCCCCAGAAGGGATTTAGTGGGTTAGGAAAATGGATGGACACGTTATGTTGACAAAGGATGTCGGGAAAACACCAGTCTTTACACTGTTAAGTCACAAATACGCTGCCAGTGGTCATCAATTAGTCAATTAAGAGTTTGAGTTTTAATTGTTTCCATAAGAGATAATGTGAGACTTATGTTAATTCAATGTGTCAGAGTGTATACATGCATATCTCTGTGGGTGTGTATCTGTTTATTTTAGTGCACAGAAGCATGTTTATGAGTCTAAGTGTGTCTTCAGTTTATTGCCAGCACACGATGCTTAGAATTGAACGCCATAACCAGTTAACTAAATGTTAAAAACTATAGTCAATATACTAACAGGGTAAAACTGATGCTGTCCTGAGAGTGAAAACTAATGAGGCAGAAAAGACTGCACAGGCAGGAAAGAGAGACTCGGATAAACAACATCAACTCTTAACCTCACAAACTTTTAACCCCAAAAGAGGGGTTTTCCAATGTGGTCCAATCAAATTATACATAATTGCACAAAGAGATTTACCTCTGAAGCATTCATTTCAATTGACTGCAGACAAGCAGTTTAGGAACAACTTTTTAGCTCTGCTGATGCAGAGAAGCCACTCATTTGTGTTCAGTTTTTTGTAGTATTTTGTTCTTTGTTTCTCACGTTTTTCTTTTACGTTTAAGTCTTGCAGATTCATATCACACCCTTTATAGAAGAAACGAAAAAAAAAAAATAATTTGAAATCAAAGGTCAAGCATTGCAGCTAAAACATATAACAGATATATAACTAGAATTATCAACAGAGCAAATCTGTTAAATGTTTTATTTTAAATATGCTCTACTGCTTGTTTTAAAATAATGATGAACCTTTCACCATATGCTATTGTAAGTTAGGTAAGTCTGACTACTGACTGTATATGAAAACTGGACATGGCAACATCCATATCATGAAAAAAATGACAACTGAAGTGACTTTATTTGATTGGATCCAGACATCGTCTTCAATGGTGAGGTGGGTCACACTAACTCGCTCCAGTTCTCTTATACAGTCGATGAGCTCAACTAAGTACCCACAAATTTAGAAAAAATGTAAGAAAAACTCATTTTGTAACAGTTAGACTTCATATAAGTTCTTTGCATGTTAAAGACCAAAATGACCAACAACATTCACAAAGAATTCATAAATACAGTGTAGCTGGTAGACCATGCACAAAGTTTACAAAAACACAATGATTTCACAGTCATTTAGCTGCTTAAAATACCACTAGTAATCCCAGAGGTCCTTTAATTATGATTATGTCATTTTTAGTCAAAATTAAAAACCCTGTGATGTTTTCTTAGTTTCTGCAGAGTGAAAATAATTCAAAATTTGTTAGAAATTCACCTCTGATTTGTAGGCCGGATGTTGGCAGAGAGCAACCCTGCCCCGCTTCTTTTCCCATTGCTGAGAGCTCTCTGTTTACACACTCTTCTACTGGCTTACAGCCCCAATCTTTCATTAGTGACGCAACAAAAATGGAAAGCAATACTGGAGCTATGCAGCCTTACAGTTTTGAGCCAGATACCAACTCAGACGAGGAAAACAAAGACGTACATGAATCTACTTGTCTGCAAGTGGAAATGAAGCGGAGCTGAAAGCTTGTGGCCCACTCAGAATATTTTCTGTCATGATTAGAAATAAAAAATAAAAAAAATTTCATCAGAGTAGGTCTTTATTTTTCTCAAAAAGGTAATTTCAGAGCACAGTAACTAACCCTAACCCTAACCCTATGCTGCAACTATACTAGGAGATTAAATTACAAAAAAAATAAAAAAAATCTGAAGATATGTGAAGTGTGTCAAAGATTAAGGGTAAAATAAAAAATTCTGTTTCATTTTCTGCAATGTTTTGGAGAAAGTACTGAACTGAGTAAGTTTATCATGATTCTGTGTAAGATCCCTATATTAAGCTGCACATGTTGAATAACAAGACCAGTAGCACAGAGGAAACAAGGAGAAATCATTCCCAACTCCTCATCTGAAGCTGCATTTACCCCACATAAACTATAGAGAAGGAGACTCCTGGAGTCATCCATTTGTGTCATTGTCCAATCCTATCTACACTTTGTGTGACCGCATTAAGTCCAGCTTCTGTAACCAGAACCCGACATTTTTTTCTCCTGCTTTTTTCAAACAAAACCTCTACTACCAACAACACATCCATTCATCCCAGCTAGAGTATCAGTAAATAGCTGGAGCCAATGGTGACTGACACTAATCAGATTGCCTATCACAATGGGAATCTGGAACAGACAGATCAGTGAGCAGCCAATGGGAAAAAAAACCAGAGATGAACTGCAACAGGTCACAATCACAGGACAACAAATTGGTCAGGGAAATGAAAAGCCTCATCAGTAACTCGATTAAATGACAGCCACAAACACACAAACGTTAAAACACAAGCGTTTGTGTGAGAATACAAACAAATCCAGTTTGATAAAATCTGCCTTCAGGCTTCGACGGCATGTTCGTCTCACTGACAGACATAGAGATGTTGCAGCTACAACTGAGCATAAGGTCAGATAGGAGAGTCATTTATTTAGGTCATAAGTTCATGAACTCACAAGAAAATCAAGAGTCAGTTGACGAGAAATATATATACACATTAATTCAGAATTACTGAGTGTTAATCAATATGATCATATTGAATCACTGGTCATAGAAATGCTATCTATTTCTATTATTTAGTTTGTCATTGTTTACAGAAATGTTCAACTTTGTGTTTTTTATTCAATTTTGCAAAACTGCTGTGTAAACATAATTTCACCCGAGATGAACGAAGTTTCTCATAGAATTGATCTTGACACAGTTTCCACACCAGTGCAAGAAGGAGTCAAGACTATTGATAACATTTCAAGTACATGGTTTATACATACAGGCTTGGTGTAACTACAAGTGTACTAGTGTAACTACTGTGATATTTAAATATGTGTGCAAGGGATCAAATGTGAATCTATACTTGGAAGATCACAGCTGCACCTCAATGTGCAGACGTGAATGTAGGCATTCCCTCTGTGACTCCAAAAGACTTCTAAAACCATTGACAAAAAAATAATCAGATTGAGAGGAATCGTCACAGGATGAATCACATTTTAATATAGAGTCACAAATCAGGCTGGGAAGCGTGAAGTTTGCACTAAAGTGGGAGCTAGCAAGTAGCATGCTAGCTTGAGTCATCATAAATGTATGTATTTATTTATTATTTTAATGTTTGGTGTTTTAAAACAAGGCTGATGTTATTCCCACATGTTTAAGCGCGACCAGCACAAAAATTGATGGAAATTCCCGTTGGCCACGCTTAGTATGTGCGGCCAAGGTGCGGCTACGTGTTGCTGTCGGTTGCACTTATTTTTTTGTAAAGAAAGTAATTATTAACAGATAATTTTCTACATACTTACTGCCAGTGTTGATCTTTCTTGGTTGCACAGACAGGAGGAAGCCCATCTTGAAGCCAAGTCAAGTTTTTTTTCATGATGGTAGATTTTTACAAATTGTTGCTTATCTAATTTTATTTGTATGTGTGTTAGAGAGGATTTTTCTTTCTTTGTACATCACTTTGAGGTGTTTTTAATAGGAAATGTGCTTTATTACTTCACTTTGTCAAGTTTATCAGCCAGCCATTGAACTTCATCAATCCCCCTCCTTTCTGGATTGGGCAATAAGCATCTACAAGCTCAGTTATATAGATTTTAGCACAAAGGCATTAATTTGACAGCAGTGTGTTACCTGTAACACTAGAAGGTGCAGTTCATGCACTATTTACAGCTTAGTGTTTAGAGATAATAACAATTTAAATATCAATCATATACATCAGTGATTTACATTGATTCATGTCCAACATCAACATTGTAGAAACCGTTAAAAAATGTGGCATCTAGCCCTATTTTTGTGGTTGATGCCTGCATGTCATAAATTGAAACAGCTGCGTTCTATTGATTGGCCCTCAATGGGGCCTGTGCGCACGTCTCTGTCTATGCAGCTAATAGACATGTGCCAATCCAGTAATATATATCAATGCAATTGACAAACCATAATATGTAATATTATGGAAACTATTACAGACAAACTATCTTAAAGTAGTATTGTTTTGGGTTTCAACTAGATCAGGGGTCTGCAACCTGCGGCTCCAGATCCGAATGTGGCTCTTTTATTTCTCCGTGGCGGCTCCCTGGCCAAACATAAAATAAGTCGGGGAGACTGCTGACCCAGTCATGTCGACTGAGTCAACAGCTCCCTGCCTAATCAAAACTACCTAAAGAAAACAAATAAACAAAGCTAGAAAACTAAGACTACCAAGGTCCAACTCCAAACTAAAATAACAAAACCCAGCAGTGTAAGACAAAGAAGGGAAAAGAATAAAAAATAAATGAGAGAAAAATAAAATAACATTTTTTTAAAGTAAGAATTACTTAATTAGGATTTAGCATTGGATGGATGGATGGATGGATGGATGGATGGATGGATGGATGGATGGATGGATGGATGGATGGATGTCAATTTCAACTGATATATTTTATTTGTTGTGATGTTTTCCTCAAAGCTCAAATGCTTTAGAAATGCCCTCTGTTTCCAACAAAAAAAAATTTAAAAATTACAGCGTTTCTGTCTCAGCTTTTTTTTACAAAAAATCCAAGTGGTATTCAAAAAACAAAATCAGTGAGTAACTAAAACCAGAAAATGGATACCTGTCTTTCAAGATGGAGTCGTAATCAACAAAAGGAACTGGCCTAAACAAACATGCAACTTCAAATGCTGGCAGGTGCAACCATCTGACTCTTTGCAGCTTTCTGCAGACACACGAGCTTTGTGGTAGCATGCAAAGGAAGGGTCTCCTGAGGCCAAGGTCACCTCCCATTAGACCACCACAGTTCTGCTCTGGTTTCCAGATGTGCTCATAGTTGCACACACACCGACAGAAACCCACCTGCACACACAGACCTCCTGAACATGCTCTTGAGGGCAGAAAACAAACAAACCTAAATGGAGCCACATATAGCCTTGCTGCAGGCGCTAACGAGTCACAGTGTGCATATTTATTTATCTGTCCATACACAAATGCACAGACCGTCTGACCTCTACAAAGCGTATTGCTAGTCCCTGTCTAATTGTCATGTACATTTTGCAGCAGCTGGTCGTTTGTTTGTTAGGTCATCGAACAGGTGAGCAACTGTGACCAAGACCAGTCTCATTAGATTTTTTTTCATTGCTACATGCTCGCACATACATGTGTTTTTGTGTCTGACAACACACATGTGCACTTGTTGATCTATTCCCGGGCATGTTGAGGAAATGGGGGAGCTGAAGCAGGTCGTTTGGAGGCAGATCAGAAAGGACGTGTGTGTGCTTCGTGGTTGCTGGTGGAAGGAGGCAGAGGAATCCACACCAGACCATCTATTATAATGACAGGAAACAGGAAGTACAACCCCTTTCACAGTCACATGGCTGCCAGCTGTCTTGGCAGCTAATGGAGGGGAAGATAAAGCAAGTAATCGGGTGTGTGTGTGTGTACATTTGGATGGACACCGTGTAAGTGGAGAATTATTCCTCTTGGCATTCCAACATGTGAGCAAGACAATTGTGAATAAAGGATTTGCATTTGCCAGAAGCAAAGGATTAAAGCTCATTACATGGAATAATTCCAGCTGTCCTTCATCCAAATATTCATTCACTTACAGTAGAAAATCTATACGTTCTAAACCACCAGTTCGAATGCAGAAATAAAGCTTTGAGCAGATGGATACAGAGCTACACACAAACTTTATAAAAATCTTGTTCTTGAAAAAAGGTTCTGTTTGGACTTAAAATAAGTTTTTTTAGTTTTTTTTTTTTTCTTTAGTTTATTACATACAATTGGTGACTTAGATTAACTGCTATTTCTTGTACTACATTTTTTGTATTTAATGTAAGCATATTTTCTAATGAAACTGATCCCCTTTGTCAGAAGGAGCTCCGGTTTGCTCTGACTTTCCTCAGTCGGAATAGACTGTGTGCTCAAAGCACAACAACTGGACCAAATTGGCCACCGTAGCTGGGTATTAGGCAGTGTAAACAGAGAGATGCAGACAGATGTGGAGCAGAGAAGCAACAGCAACTTATTAAAATATGGTTGGTTGGATGAATGCAGGCTCATTAAAACAACTTTTAACGTAATACACATTGATTTTCACTATTGTCCCGACAGTCAATGTGTCATAAACCCTTATCAGCGTCTCTTCTTACCTGTCAGATCCTCAGTAACTGCCTTGCAGCATGCCTCTGCAGTACCAAAGTAGCAATAAAAAGTGTTGTTACAGACAGATGTTCAGAATTGGTCAGTGATCTATCCCAACAACCATTGCAAATCTTAGGATTTCCATTATTCCTTTTCTCGTTGCTTATCCCCGGCCTCAAACCTTCTGGCCAATGACTGAAGAGATCTTTTGTTTACAGGTTTTAGTTCAAACGGAAATGTCCGGTAGACACAAATCGGAATACAGACCAAATGCATGGTTCAGGACTCAATCTGGACCAAATTAAACAGACTCGGTCCAGACCAACGGACATTTCTAGCCTGAATAAACCCTGAATTTACTCAGCAGGTATGTAAACAAGTAAATAAAAGTGCAAAAGTTTTATAAAGTAAGGACAGTCATGAGTTTTTAAAAATTTACTCTTGATTCTCACTACACTTTCCTGGAAATAATAATTACAGTAATTGTTGATGAGACCAAAATATCTACCTTGTCTGATTAGAGCAAATGACTGTATATGAGAACTGGATGAGTGACTCCTCCCCCCTTGCGTTCTAAACTGGGAGTACCTGCTGGTTCCAAGAAGCCAAAATCCCATAGACTTCTTATGGAGAAATAAACACTATTGCTTAGTCGGTACATTTGTCAGAATAACCATTCTTGCTATGATACCTTCAGTTAAACATCTCCTTGCTAATCCTATTTTTTTTTATGATACTATTGGTGCAGTGCAAGTTATTCAAGTAATAAACTGGTCGATCAAATGCCACAATAAAAGTATGTGCTCTCACGTTGAACGTTCAAAATGTCTGATTGACAGGTTTTCCTAAGCCCAAGTGGTAGGGGTGTGGCCTTCCTACAAGCTCACTCCTGATTAGTGAGAGTGGTTTCCATAGAGACGTTGACTCAGACTGACTCAGACCAACCAGATTATTGATGTTGTCTGGCTCCAACATGGCAGTGTCATCACAAAAAAATGGCCACTGAATTAACCTAATTTCATTAGAATCCGGAAGTGAGCCATTGTCTAAGAGTGACATCACACTCACTTGGTCCAGTTCTTATATACAGTCAATGGTTTGATCCTGTTCTCATCAAGGATTTGTGCAGTGAGGGCAGAGTTGTTCTGAATTGTGTTGATATGTGTGTTGTGTGTGTTTGTTTTTGAGTGCTTAATGAGCAATTTAATGTTATAATTTGCTCATGACACACAGACTTCTAGTGGAGTATTTATCTGTAATAATAAGCTTGAAATATATAGCGCTGATCAAAGAAATAAGACTTAAGACACGACATTCGATTTTGATCAAGTCTGAAACAACCAGCCAAATTTCTGATCAAGTGGTTGGATCAAGATATCGCCAATAAAATGAATGTTATTTGCTGATGTTTGTTTGCTTTTTTTTTACCAAAATCTTAAAAAAAATGAATCAAAGATTAAATCAATTTAATTTATTTCTAATTTGAGGCTTGATCTTATGACTTATTCATTGAATAGACTCCAATACCCAGTCTTAATAAAGAACAGTAGAATACTATATTTTTTAATCAAAATGTGTCCATCTTTGAAGTCTGAAATAACATCAGTTTCATCCTTCCAGAAACAACAATAACAACCGAGTAGATCCTAAACCAGTCTGAATTCACTTCAGTGTGAACCCATGTAAAATTGTACCTTCAGACAGGTGAGTGTTGACCGGTGTCTGTGTCTCTTTGCAGTAAAAAACCATCTCTTTGGGGGGAAAGTCCACCTGTGTGATTTTAGATGCTCCCAACCTCTGCATTCTGCGCCTGGAAGTGAAAGAAGATCCTCTCATTACCGTGTTTGTGTCGTTCAAAAAAAAAGACAAGATTGTTAAAAGCAATAAAATTATTTATTTAAAGTCAGACATCTGAATGAAAAATCTAACGACAAAAAAAGATATTCTGCAGGTTTGTGAACAAAAGGAGAAGGCTGTACCCGAGCTCAGAATCAGCCTGCAGCTGCAGCACAGAGGGGTCTGTGTCCCACTGCAGTGTCCTGATGTCACCAGCAGGGGGGGCAAGAGAGGACATGCATGTTTACAAGTATGATCACAAACTTGTCACATATGCACAAGGGGGTGGTACACATGTCTGAGCACAAAAACATGTTATCACAACAATGCAGACACACAAACACACTCATCCCCAGATCAATTATCTGAAGAACAACTTCAGTATTTCATTTTTTACTGACCTAAAGTGAGTCTGACACTTCAATTTAATTACATCTCAATCCGTATTGTGTATTCAAGAGTTCACACTTTTATGATTTATTTATCTTGAAGGAAAAACTTTTTTTAACTTTACATTAAAATATAAAAACCCAATGTGCTAATTTCTTGATATTTTTAAACTCATAAATCAGAAGGTCAGACATTCCAAAAAGTTTAAAACCCAAATTCTTTCTGTGATTTTGATGTCTGAGAATAACACTTGCAACTACAATTTAGCTAAAATACAACTTAATAGATTTAAAGTCCCACTCTGATTCTCTTTTGATATATTTTCAAAGTGTTTCTATTGGTTTTGTAATTATGCAGTTTTTAGCCAATTTTTTTTTTTTTTAGTTTTTTAGGACATCTTTTCTGCTGAGCAGCAGTAGTTCATCAAAAATGGCTTTTGAGTTGTAGTGATCCCGTCACCCATTGCTGAGAGCTCTCTGTTTACAGAAGTTCCCGTTAGCTTATCCAGTCGTATAGTTTGAGAGGACAATTTGGAACGTACATGGATCTGTTAGTGTACATGTGGATGCAGAGCAAGAGCTTGAGTGAGCACCCCCCAAATAATTTTCTACATTAAAAATGTGCTCTTTTTCAAACACCCTTTTTTTTATCTGCTCCTGATTCACATTTATTTGAATAAAGAAATGTTCAGAAATTAAATTTTAAGCTGAATTTTCTTTACCTATGTCCTCCATCATCAGAAAAATGCTACAAGAACATATTAAAAACACCCAAAACGCAATTTTCATCAGAGTGAGTCTTTAAACAAGTCCTTTTGATATCTAAATGCACATTTTTGATTCTAAATATAACATTTTTTAAGTAAATATTTGGGTTTAGATATTAAAGGTCGACATGGCACCTGTTGATAAGTATCATGTCAGAAACAAACAGATGTTTACAAGGCACAGCTAAGAATGCCGAGTCATTTCTTGGGCCTGACAGCAGGGCTGTTGGACAGTAACACGGGTGATACTTTAAGCAGAACTGTCAACTCCCTGTGACGGCTGAAATGACCTCTGTGACCCAGCTCATGCGGGAGGAAATCTTTCAACCTGCTGTTAACTTCAGCGCTTCAGACAGCACAGATGAAAGAGGATGGGGCACTGGACTGCTTCGATCTTCTAAATCATGGTGGAAACACCTCCAGAAGACCACCTCTACTGGGGAGAGTTAAAAGAGGGGTGCAGGGGGGGTCCCGAGTTTGACATGAAAATTCTTACCTTGAGCTCTGTGCTTGGGACTTGTTTTTAGAGAAACCTGACCTATGAAGGGACACACACACACAACTACAAATGGAGAAGCTGAAAATGACAGGCTGTAATCCAGGGTGGATTTGAGGCCAGGCTGTTTTAATCCAAGCATAAACCTCTATTTGTAAAACACTATAGGTAAAAAGAAAAGTGCTTACTTTCCACAAGAGAAGCTTCTACCCTTAAACTTGAATGACTTTCTCTTGTTCTTCAGCCCCAATTCCACCTCTGGCCACACCAGAAGAACATCGCTAATGATCCCTGAAGGCACCACTCACACATCAACCTCACAATCAGCTGCCACTTAGAAACAAGCAGGATGCTTTTGATGACCACTCTTGTCCTTCTAGAATTCACCTCAGCAGGCACGATAAGGTTCCACAAGGATTGCATTACCATGCTGCAGCAGCTGACCCTTTTATACTGTAATATGTGCTACTTAGCAGCTAAAACTTCCCTCAAACCTTTTCATCTATGATGATAAAAGACAAGACAGAGGTCACCAAAATACTGATGATATAAATAAATGATGATGTCACTTCATTCGTGATCTGAGGTGGTGAGTTGACCACAGTTTTCCATCCTTACCTAAACCTGTCATTCCAGAAATAAAAATCAAAATAAAAAAAAGAAAGAGGAATAACTAGTCACAGTCAGGAGCCTGAAAGATCACAGTTTTTAAATTGTTCCATTATGTATGCAGTTTATACAAAACAATTTATTATCGCTAACATTTAGCTTTCAATTACTTTATCTTGAAATGAAATGTATGACTCCAAAAATATGTGTTCAGAACTCCAGGAGGAGACAGGACTTTGTCTAAGTCACTGATGAGTAGAAGATGTTTAAATTTGAACTACCTTCCTGCTGCGCCTCCATCAGCTGAGTCCTGGCTTCCTGTCTCACTGGGCGTGCTCACTGATTTGCAGGGGGAAATAGGAGTCGGGACTAAAAGACAAAACATGAAAAAGTATTATCAATTCAATAGTGCATTTTAAAGCTGAGTTTTAAAAAAAAAACATTTAAAAGCACAATAAACCATATAATAATTGGAGGTTTATATGATGAAAATTGTGTTTTTGTGGCATTTCTCTGATGACGGAGGACACATATAAAGAAAATTAAGATCAATACGGCATTTCTGAGTATTTAAACAATCAAATCAGCAGCGGAGGAAAAAAACAGTTTGAAAAAGAACATTCCTGTGGTATAGAAAATAGCCTCCTGCTGCAACCTCTCAAAAATGGGGAGGGGAATAGAGGGGGGTTGCTCCAATAGTCCCACCCACAACTCAGAGGTGAATTTCTAATGAACTCCTACAGCTCTGCAGAAACTATGTCCTAGAAAACGACACTGGTTTTTGGATTTTTGCTAAAAAAAAAAACAAAAAACAAAAAAAAAACCAGCATAATCGCAATTATAAAAAAAACTCAGAACACTTTTACAATAGATCAATAGATAATCAAAGTGGGACTTTAAAATGTTTTGAAACCAAAACCTCCGATCAGAGGTCACGTGTTCTACTTCTGGTCCACAGCCATCTCTATATTTTGAATAAATTAAGCTAATAATGAACAAATGTAACTAACCTTGGTTAAAAAGTGTGCCAAAATGTCAGAGAGCTCTAGCTTTCCAGAATTTATTAATAAAAGGAAGAATCGTTTGGCCTTAAGACCACAGCACTGAGATTTATTGGATCAGTGCAAAGGTCAAATGAAAGTTTTCTTTTTTGGCTTGAAAATGGATCATGTTACCTAGTGGAGGTTCTGGAGAGATGCCAATACTCTGTAGCAGAGCTTCCGTCTCCCTGCGCTTGCGATCCAAGTCGGAATCTTCAGGGGTAACTTCTGTTTTCTGCTGGCTCTCGATCTGTGTAAAATACATTTAAAAAAAACAAACAAAAAAAAAAAAACAAAGCTTATTGACACACATAAACAGACTTAGCCTTATCCTTGTCCCAGCCTGACCTCCACAAGTTATTAACACAAAGATCAAACTTGCTTGAGTGTTGGGGTGAGACTCACTTTTTTCCTTACCTCTTTCTTCTTCCTCTCCTCCTCCTTTCTCTTTTTTTCCTCCCTGATCTGGGCCAGGCGTTGTTTCTTGCGCTCAAGCTCAGCCTTTAAGTCACTTTTGTCTGACATGTTGTACTGAAAAACTTTGATCGAGAGGACCATAAGATGACACGATCACAATACGTTCTACATTAAAAATCTAAAATGGTTATTTGTTTGTCCTTTAAGGCCAAATACAATGCACTATATGAACATAAAAAACGGTTTTTTGGAGGTTTTTAGAAAGAGATAACTCAACGAAACATCTGATAAGATTTTATAGACAAAAATAAACCAGGAATCTGAAACCTTTAGCACCAAAAGATTAATTTGGCCCAGTTTTTTTACTTTCTAAGCCAAACAAGAGTCGCCAATTCTGACTCAACCTTTTAGAAAAACACTTAATTTATAATTATGTGGCCATAAAGCCATTCATTTAATTTTGAATAATTAAATAACCAAAGTGTTTCATTTTTCTATAAATAGCAACTTTAACTTATTTTTTTTAAAGCAGCACAAACAAGATCCTTTCAAAATAAAGTGTCAAATAAGATCCTCCTGCTGCAAAAGATTTAATCGAACTAAAAATGCAAGAAAACAAAGAAAAATATGGCGTCTTCCATCATTATGACAAGGATTTTGCAGAATAGATAAGAATATGTGCTTAACTTTATTATTGTAATATTATTCAAAATATTAGCATTTTTCTTTAAAGCTAAAGAGTCGTAATGGAAGGATAAAAGAGCAGAAAAGGTTGCAGATCCCTGATACAGACTCTATTTAGAGTATAAATATGTTGAATGTCTTCCTTCATGATGATTATATTATAACAAGCAAAATAATGTCTTAATATACTTTTAATAACAGTTTGATAAACATGTTTATGTATAATTTTTCAATGTTAATTTGTAGCAATTATAAGAAAAAAGAACGTGTATCAGGATAGTAATGGTGTTTGACTAATTATATAAAATTTAGAGAGTAAAACAATTTAAAGAATGCAGTTATAAGTAGTAAACTAAATATAGAATATAAACAAGAAACAATGTAATCACTTGACTTTGACAGTAAAGCATGCAGTCCCAGCTAGCTAATTACAAATGTGACGATGTTTGGACACGACCTTTAAGGCAAAGCCAAGTCAAAAGTGCATTTTTCTGACAAACACTAAAAAAAAATATGACTGTAGTTACGCAAAAACACGCTTAATATTGTTAATGTCTTCACTTATACCTTAGCTACCTTGTAGTGCTAATGATGTGTCACCGAGAAAGATGCTGTCTCACTGCTGGAGTCCGAAATGAATCCTCTGACGTTGCGTTAAATCACACTTCATCGAGCTCGTTTCTTTCGCCACCGAACGGGTCCTTTGAGCTAACAATGTTAGCTGTTGTTAAAGCAGGGCATTGCGTTTCATGACGGTGGAGCTTAAAGCAGGTGCAGCTCACGCCGATGCATCCCTGGAAGAAGCAGGATGACACCGAGGACCAGGGGGGAGGAAATCCTCCTCTGTAATGACATTTTTTGTGATAGTCAATGTCGCCATCTTGAGGCTAGTCGGAGAAAAATGTAGCCTTCAGCAAATATTTTCAGTTTGATAAAATGCAGTGTAGTCTTAATCAGTCTAAGAATGAAATGAAAAAACGGATTAAGTTGTAGTTTGAACAGTGATTAACTATATATGCCATTAATTGGGGTAAAAAAAAAATTGCTGTAAATTTGGTTGTATAATTTACAAGTTTTCATGAAAGCATCATTTCTGATTTTGATAAGCGACATCGGTCAGTCTGTTGCTATGACAGCAGAGAACATCTAGATTGTAATTGGTGGAAAGTTCGAAGGGCTGTCCTGGCAGCCGCCTGCTTTAAATTTATATCGTTGCTGGCACTATGTAAATTTTCTTTAAAAATGTATTTATTTGTATTTTACTTTTAACATAAATATTAGTTTGTTATCACATAACTGATAACGGGCCACTCTGGCTTTTAATAAAAAGTAAATCCTTCTTTAAGTTTTCTCATGAACAAATCTGAGCTTTCCCTGAACTAACAAACAAACAGAAAAAAAAACATTCAAATTGTAAACTTGAAGACTTTAAGCTGTTTGTATATTCATATATCCACGATTTCCTCGGTAGGGGATGCTGCTAACAAAGAGAGTCGGGAGGGTGAGTTGTTATTGTACAGCAAAAACGTTTAGGTCCACCCCATTTTATAAGCCCCGCCCACAATGAAAGAAATCCAGGAGCTCATTGGTTCCCTTCTACTTCTCTCTGTTTTTTTCTTTTTTCTTTTTTTTCGCACACGACAACATACCAATGTTGCTGCAAGTTGAATTATAACTGGACAAACGCAGTCCAAAAGATGAAAGAAAGTGCTCGGGAAAAACGGTCCCTAATCGGAATGGCGAGCGGAAGCTCCTGTGCGACGTCGAGCTGCAGCCGGGCCTTCTAAAAGCGTCTGAGTGGATGGTTGCTGGAGGGGAGAAAGGACAGGCTGTCCCTGATTCAATGACAGTTGGGGTCTGCTGACGGGAATAACAATGAAGTTTGCTCAGTTTTTGCTGTCGAACGGCTCTTTTTCCGGGATACTAAAGCAAGTGGAGAGGTTTTCTAAATTCTCCCCTTCTCCTTTATCTATGAAGCAGTTCATTGACTTTGGTTAGTAAGTGCTCATTTCGTTTCGGTCATTCCATTAATCAGCCACGTTACCTCTGCATACACAATTATGTCAATATGTGTCAGTGCACCAAGTTTGAGCAAAAACACATGACACGAGCAGACATTTGATCTTAAAATGATGTTTTTATTGATTGTTTTATAAATTTGTTGTAACATGTTGCTCACTTTCTCAGTAACTTCTTTGCTTTCCTTCTTTGCTGTCACTCAGGCTCGACCAATGCTTGTGAAAAGACCTCCTTTGTGTTCCTACGACAGGAGCTTCCTGTCAGGCTGGCCAACATAATGAAGGAAATTGATTACCTCCCAGACAAGCTCCTCAGCACTCCATCTGTGAAGCTCCTCAACAGCTGGTAGGGTTCCTGAGGTGTATTTTTTTTTTTTTTTTTTTTTTTTTTTTTTTTTAGGTTTTACACCCCTCAATAGATAAGGTCACATTAGTTGTCACACACCTGTGTGCATTTGATCCATCTCCTGGAGTGGTTGGTGGTTTAACCCTCCAAATCGACCATGGATTTGAACTCACAACCTTCAGTTCTCGGGGCAGACACTGTACCACAAAGCCACTGATCTGACAAAGGCTAGAACTCATGCAAACAAACTACCAACATTTATTTAGCATTTTATTTTGAAAGTGAGCTTCTTGCAGTTGATACAATCCTCAGTTTTAAACCAAATGTTTCACCATTGAACCAATTCGAGAGGAAAGTACTGCGTGTTTGCATATGTTAGCGTTGTGTCAAACACGAGTTCTGCTATGTTCCAGATGGGTTTATCATTTGTTTTATTACCTGGAAATAAGTAAAAAATTATTAAAATTTGAATTTTTTTTCTGGAAAAAAAGTTGTAGGGAAAATTTTTATTTAAGGAAAGTATTGTAGTTAATTAGACATTCTTTCTTAAATAGATTTCATTTGCTATTGGAAAAACTTCCCCAGTAAGAGTATTTGTATTGCAAAACAGAAAATGAGACAATTTTCTTTTTGTTTTTGTATAAGGGAACTGATAGGTGTTCTTAGTTTGAACTTCCTTATTAACAAACAAAAAATAAAAATGTTGTAATGCACAAATTATACATCAAACCAAAACAGAACCAAGGTTTTAACCAAATTGCGGGGAAAATAAATTGTAGCATTCCTAGTGCAAATCTGTGAAAATGTGTCCATAATGATATGAACTCAATGAAACAGCCAAAACTACTATACAACCTCTTGCACACGAATTCACAGGCATGTGACATCCCTTCTAGTTTTAACTTCTTAGCTGTGTTGATACCTTGCATTTTTTTACTGTAACTGCACCAGATGCTTCAATTGTCTCCTTTATTATTGTGCACTGTCTGTTATAGAACAAATCAGTAACTGTCTTTGTTTTTCCATATCCTGTGACTCATAGAGGCAGACCCACTGCGAAGCTAAAGAGAAGAATCCGATTTATGTTAGAAAGCAATTACATCACAAATGTGTTCTGGTCTTCCACGTAGAACGTCTTCAGTTGTAAAAATTTCTGTATCATTACCTGTAATTGAGAAAAAATATAATTGTAAACCATAAATATTTGTAGATTTTGCTTAATTTGAGTTTTTTCCCCAGAATTCCCAGTGCATCAGCTTAAGATGACTCTGGTTTTAAACTTGTTTGCTTTATTTTGAAGAAACCTGCAGAGACAATAGATTTCTAAAGTCTAAACAAATGAAAATGACATATTATTTTGCTCATTCTAAAGCAACTCTGTTGGGTGGACAACTATGATTTTTGTTTCAAGATGTGTAAAAGTTAAACACTGAAGATCTGCCACTGTTTACATGGTTTCCACACCGGTGACATCCCTTTGGCAAACTATCAGCACAATAAAACACACTGGTTTGGAGTTTGATGTAGATCATAAAGATTCTGCTTCTTCTCCAGTAATCTACCTCTATTCTTTACTGTTTACACAACAGATGGTTTCAGGACAGCTGAAGTTCTCCTGCATGACTGAGGAGCTCAGCAGTATTTTTTTTTTTTTTTCTGAAGCAGAAAGTAGTGCTGTTTACATCTTTGCAGCATCAGAAAAAAGAATTGTTTAGCATATTTTTAGGTGTTCAAAACGAGCCAAAAAGCCATCCTATGGAAGCTTGTTTTTGAAGGGGGCGGAGCGGCAGATGCAGAGCGTTTTGAAGGAACAGTCACATTTGTCAATGAATGTAGGGGTTAGGAGGAAGTTCCCTCATAAGAGATTGTGAAATGGGATTTCAAATCAGTCTGTGGAAGCACAGATCACAGTTGAGGTCACAAAGTGAGCTGAGACGGCGTCTTTTGCTTAGAAAGCAAAGTTGGACCAGTCGCCACCTTTAACCCAGATACTGAGCCATTGACCAACAACTGTTACTGTTAAAGTTGTAGTCAGCAAGCCCTAAATAGCTTTATGGTTTTCTTTTATTGTACAACAACTTTTGTTCATGTCATTTGTATATATATATTTTGTAATTGTGTTCCCTATGATTGAGCTAACCTCCTGTTGTGTCCATCAGGTACTCACAGAGTTTGATGGAGCTTGTTGATTTTCTAGAAAAGGATCCAGATGACAAGGATATCTTGAAAAAGTAAGATATTTACAGACCTTTTTCCATCATTTTAATAAATTATATATATTTTTTTCTCTTATCAGTCGAGTAAAAAAAAAAAAAAAGAATGCAGACATTTGGCCTTAATAATGCTAGAAAATACTGCGTCTGGGATGCAACCAAATAAAACACCAACTTACTTACTTATGATCAAACTCGTGAGTAAATAGGAGTTAAGCTGCTTCTGAAATAGTTATAGTCACATCTTTATGTTTAGAAGTTACTTTTACATAAGTTCAAGATCAACAGTACCTGTAGTTTTTATAAGAAACAATTGGAATCCTCCATCATTCATTTAGTCTAAGACAGTAGTCTGTAACCTGAGACTCCAGAGCCACATGCTGCTCTTTTGAAGAAGCCCGCTAATACATTGAATAATTCATAGGTTTGTAGTTTTGGTTCATGTGTTCTAGTTAATTCCGTTTTTTCATTTATGTTTACTTGTCAGATAACTGAGAAAAATGATGGCAAAAGCTTTAGTTTTACGATTGAATTTTATTATTATAATTTTATGAACAGATTCTACAACAATGTTATAATTGATCATAAAAGGAAAAAAATAGTGATATTCATAGAAAACTATTATGTTTGACTTTTCTGCATTTTTAATTCCAGTAAATCTGCTGCAGTAGTCTGATTTGTCACAGGTTGTATTTTATTTTAAAAAGGAACTTGAATGTGCCGCTATCAAAAGTGAAAGAAGTTAAAATTATTAAAAATACAACTTTGGTAAAATTCAGTGAATAGTAAAGTAAAAAAAAAATGAAATCATAAAATCGAATTTGTTTAATGAATGGCTTAATGGCCATTAAAGCATAAATAAACTTTCTAAATGGCAACGTGAAACTTACCGGTTGTCTTCATTTTTGTCTATAAGAAATGAGCCCAAATGGCTCTTCTAGGGTTAAAGATTGCAGACCCCTGCTCTAGGATTCAGTCAAGTGTATTTTTTCTCACAGTTTTGAATTCACTGATTTAGAATGTTTTTTAATCAGTTCTTTCACTTTAAATTAAAGAATTAAATTAAAAAGCTACATTTTCTTCAAAATATTGGTAAATACTGAAAACTTTTTTTCTTTTATGTATAAACCTGAGACTTATTGCAGCTAAAGATCGTTTGCTTTTATCATCAATATTATGGTGTTTATGCATGCTTTCTGCTGTCACCATCAGCTTCACAAAGACCCTGGTAAACATCCGGAACCGGCATAACAACGTAGTACCCACCATGGCTCAGGGGGTGCTGGAGTACAAGGACGCCTTTGGCGTGGACCCCGTCACAAACCAGAACGTCCAGTACTTCCTGGACCGCTTCTACATGAGCCGCATCTCCACACGCATGCTCATGAACCAGCACAGTCAGTATAGCACTCTGTCATTAACTGTGAGTTAATCATCTCAGCGGCTAACACTCATGTCAGTAAGCAAAAGAATCCACAACTACCGTAGTAATTTTACACATCTGCAAGCGTTGTGAGTATTCTGTCACATATGTGCTCTCTTTAGATTCTTTCTTATTTTGTGATAGTTTTGCACAAATCAAAACAACTGATGTAATAATTTCATGCATACTTAAGAAAATATATTATGTAATTGTAACTTTTACAAGATTTTTTTCATAAATTTAAACAGAAACTAAAACCTTTGTGTGCCACAAAGACAATTTGCATTTAGCTTTTTATTGTAAAGTCCCACTCCAGTCATCTTTTAAACTAACTCTTACAACATTCAACCCAATTCTTAGGTTATTCATGTTAGGATATATTTTTTTGGTTATTTTTAGGAGCATAACCAAATTTTAGGGTAAAAGTATTTTAATTGATTTAAATGTATGTGTTTTCCTTTATTTTTTGTTTGTTTTGTCATCAGTCAAATATAACTCAGTAAAAAGTTGTTCCTTTTTTAATCTCAGGATTTGATTCAAACTACCAAACTTTGGGTATTTTTAACAGTGGAGTCATCAGTATGTTATAAATCTCCTTTTGAGTTGTGAGTGGGAATGTTGGGGCGGAGCAACCCTTCCCCTACTTCCCGTCACCCACCTGTTTATAGATTCTCCTGCTAGCTTGCAACAGAAATGGTGAGGGACCTGGCTGCAGACAAGATGGTGGCTAACATCATCGGCTAAGGCTTCCTGCGGGGTCTTTAAAAGACTGAAAAGTATAAAAATTTTTAATTTGGAAATAATACCTTAAGAAGTCTTGAATTTTGATATCTGAACCTTAAATATTGGGCTGTCTCTCCGTTTCACAGTTCTTGTTGAAAATGTAATTTTTTTAACCACAATAGTTTTGATCAAATAATGGAAATGAACAGCGGACATGCACCAATGCTGACTACCGGTTTAAAAAAAAAAAAAAAAAAACACACTAAAGCATCATGAAACAGACCACAAATAACAAGAAGCTACAGTTTAAAATGGGAACTTATTAATAATAACTGAGAAATTGGTCTTAATTCTTAGATATGAATGGGCTTAAAAGTGGAAATTATACAACTTACCCCAACCTAAAAGTATTCAGAACTGTAAAAAAAAAACAAAAAAAAAAAAACATAACTGTTATGGTCCCCAGTTAAAATAAAGTTTTTTCGAGCAGTTCCAGTCCAGGACTTCCAGTAGCAACCAGGTTCTCTTGAAAATGGCGAGCAATATTGGAGCTATCCAGCTGTACAGTTTAGAACCAGCAGCTCAGACAGGAAAGATAAAGTCGTACATGAATCTGTTTGTCTTCAAGTGGATGGTTCAGAGTGGAGCGGAGCAGGGAGGATTTGACCCACCAATTCTAATGACTACATCACAAATAAGCTCTTTTTCAAACTGTTGTTTCATCAATTCAATTTTCAGCGTAATTTTCTTTATATATGTCCTCCATCAACAGAAAAGAACACGCTAAAAACAAAATTTTCATAGGAGTGAGTCTTTAAATGATCTGGTTGTTATTGTATTTATTTATTTATTTTTGCATCCTGCAGCGTTAATCTTTGACGGCAGCGTGAACCCGGCACATCCCAAACACATCGGCAGCATTGACCCCAGCTGTGATGTCGTTGAGGTTGTAAAAGGTAAAAGATCATAGTCCACCACTTCAAATTTAGAATCTACGCTGACTCATAAAATCGTATCCACATGTTTGCACTGAAAAATGATTATGTAACCTTCTATTATCTGTGCCGTAGAGATAAAAACAGGGGCCTTGTCGTTTTATTCTATCTGAGTCACTAATTAACTTTAATTTACTCCTAATAATGCAAAACTTAAAACTTATTATATTTTTTTCTCCTTATAGATGCCTTTGAGAGTTCCAAAATGCTGTGTGAACAGTATTACCTGACCTCTCCTGACATGGAGATAACAGAAGTCAACTGTAAGTCATTCACTGGATCCAGTTTTCTGTTTATCTGGATATTTCCTGCTGAAGACGCATTTTTGAGATGATAGTTTTGCTAGTTGGCAGACCGTCTGCTTCCTGTCTGCTGACTCATGAAAACTCCTGCATCAGCATTGGACATTCCTCCACAGGTTACTGATTGCAGAAAGTGAAAACTGCTACAGCTGGATTTTTCTGGACATAACTTGTTTTTAATAGATGAGGTTTGAATGTTGAAGTTTACTTTTTTTAACCATCCCGATGTTGGAAATTGCTTTTTTTTTATTATACTTAGAACAGCTTCATCGTGATGCAAGTGTTAAGTCTTTATTTTGAGATTTTCTTTTTTAATTTTGCAAATTAAAAACACGCATTCTTTGCTGCTGATACTAAATGTCAGGTGTAAGGCTTGAAAACTGCCTTTCACAATCAGGACCTTTTTCCAGTCAGTAGTTGTGAGGAACTTACTGGAGAAGCAAATGACTAGCTGCCATGAAATCTGCATCTTATGGAGGTTATGCGTGGTATGACCAGAGGAAGAGTTATTTTTCCGTTTTAATACGAACATTTCTGAAATAGAATTTAAAAAAAAATCTCCTATGTTGGAAATGTTTTACAGCTGAAAACCCGGACCAACCCCTCCACATTGTGTATGTGCCGTCTCACCTCTACCACATGCTGTTTGAACTGTTCAAGGTAGATTTAAAAAGGTCCAAATAGTAAATCCACGTGGAGTTTGTGACCACAAGTTCAGTCGTAACTTTTGCTCTTCATCAGAATGCTATGCGAGCCACGGTGGAGACTCATGAGACAAGCCCAACGCTGCCGCCCATCAAAGTGCGCGTTTCACTGGGGAGTGAGGACCTCACTATTAAGGTGAGAACAAAGTAGGGCATTCAGTTCAGAGCTGCAGGTAAATCTGGTGTGTTAGAAAAGAAAATGGTAGCGTATCCTTACATCTCAGTATACATAATGATTAAAAACCACAGTAACGACTTTGAAGCAGCAAATAGAGTGATTTCATCTGCAGATGGAGCAGCTAGAAGAGTCTGTGCATTAAAGCGCACGTGTCCCTTATTTTCAGATGTCTGACAGAGGAGGCGGGGTTCCCCTCAGGAAGATTGAACGCCTCTTCAGCTACATGTACTCCACAGCTCCCAGTCCTGTCCACATAGACAAATCTCGCAATGCTCCACTGGTGAGGATAACCTCCTGGCTTTTAGATGACGATATGCATTTCCCACAGACCCACTCTTATGAAAATGGTGTTTTTAGCAGGCTAGTGTGCCATTTTTCTGATGATGGAGGACATATATAAAGAAAATTAAGCGTAAAATTGCATTTCTGAGAATTTTTTTATTTAATCTGTTTTCAATCAGAAACAGATGAAACACGTGCTGTTTATAAAAGAGCTCATTTGTGATGTAAAAAATACATGTAAATGTTTGTTTCCTCGTCCGAGAGCTCTCAACGATGGAGAGGGATAGAGGGGGGGTTGGGATGCTCCGCACCAACCGTTCCTCCCAAAACTCAGAATTGAATTTCTAATGAACTCCTGCCGCTCTGGAGAAACTATGTCCTATAAAATGAATTTGAAAGAACTGTTCTGTAATAAAAAACTGTTGGAATGGGTCTTTAATGTCAAGCTACATTTGCATTTGACCTAAAATCTTAGTAACTGAGATTAAGTATCCATGTAACTCTGTGTGGACTAAATAGAGGTTAAATGTCCAAATATGGTTGCAAATCAGCTTACCACACAATGGAATGAAGTCAGCAAATTTCTGTTAGTTTACAGTGTAAGTACAGGAGACATGCTGAATATAAAATGAACAGGATCTTGTTTATAGCCAGACGAGCTGATCTGTGTCTTCTCTTCCTTCAGGCTGGGTTTGGCTACGGCCTGCCTATCTCCCGCCTGTACGCCAAGTATTTCCAGGGAGACTTGCAGCTCTACTCAATGGAGGGCTATGGGACGTCGGCTGTCATATACTTGAAGGTGAGAAGCTCTTGTTCTCATACACAACTGCAAAGCAAAGGGAACTTTATTGTCAGCAATAGATTAGTCAATTTGTAAATCACTGTATTTTATGGCGCAGTTACACATCCATGTACACTATGATAACAGCTTTTATTTAAGGAGTGGACAGTTAAATTAACCAGAAATGAGAGCTGTAAAGAAAAATAAACCCAACACGGACTTGTTGATAAGAGTACAGAGTGATTTCTTCCCTCTGCCTTCTGCGTTTAGGCCCTGTCATCAGAATCAGTGGAGAGACTTCCTGTTTTCAATAAGTCGGCGTTACGGCATTACCAGACCAGCATGGAGGCTGATGATTGGTGCATGCCCAGCAAGGACCCAAAGAAACTAGGCAAGAATGAGATGACGCGGTGATGGTGGACGAGGAACAGTCAAAAAGGAATTTTAAGAAAGCTTCCACATCTCTTAAAAATGGTTTTAAAACTATAAAATAAGCTGTTAAGAATGAGTATGGCGTCCATAACAGAAATAAAGAAGTAACCTGAACTAAAGCTAATTTCAAAGCAGCTTTAATGAAGAAAACAATTTTGTTTGTATTAATGTGCTGCTAATAACAACTGAACCTAGGCAAGTGTTAAATTCTTTTGAGAAATCAGCTTTTTATTTTGATTTTTAAAAAATGTAAGAAATGTTATTAGTTTTCCGAAGTCTGTACCTTGAGTTTTTGGTTTGGATTCAATGTGTTTGAAAGACGTATTTAACCTTTAGTTGAGGTGCCAAATCCCTTCAACATCTCATGTCTCCAAAAGTGACAATATTCTTTAAAAAGTTGACAGTTTAACTTTTTTTTATTTTTTTTTTTTTCTGAATAAGATTTTAAAAAGAAACAAATTTCAAAGTCATGAAAACTGATTTCTAAACTTAAAAACAAGCAAAGTCAGTTTTGTTTTTAAGTATTACTTTGTTCATTGAAAAACCACACTATTTGAAACCTTCATTGACGCTTAATAATAAATACAAAGATTTAGAGCAAAACGTAACAAAACCCAGATATATTTTTCTGAAGAATGACCATCTTCCAGGTGTTAGATGAATTCAGAACTTCAATAATATGTCTGTGTCGAGCAAAGGACATTGTACTGTAGCTAAAGCAATCCTGGGAACATTTTTAGTTTCTAAGTCAGCTGTTTGTATTTTCTCAAAGAAACTGCTTTTGAAATTCTTCACATCTTTTTTTTAATCTGTAAAAGAAAACTGCTTTGAAAGAACAAAAACCTCTCTTATATAAACCTTTTTTTTTATCAGTTTTGACACAATTATACCTACAACCACCTTTACTACAGTAGACACACAGTAGGTTGCGGTTTATTGACTGCATTTATCTTATAGATATGAAGTGTTGCGGTACATGCTGCTGTAACGTCCTCAATACAAAATGGTTGAAGACTTTTTTTTCGAATGTCTTTACTTGCTCTCTGTCATTGACTCCATGTGTATTTGTGTCCGTTGCCTTGAACTCATAGACACCTGTTGTTCACGCGTTGAGCTCTTTGCATCACTTAAAGGCCAAGTGCACTGAGTCTGTGGTTCATTGCTAAAAGGGCCAGTGAATGTCGGCAATAAACCTCAAATGTTATCTCTGCAAATGTCTTTATTTTTTCCATCTTTAGAAACATCCTTTGAGTTGGGATTGTTGAGGGGGATGTTTGTTAGGTATAAAAGTATAGTTGTATTAATATGTTTGTTCCTTTTGGGAAAGGGTGTCAAACATACCGTATCCAGCCCTCCAGATGGTTTATTCTGCCCCAGTCATGAAGAGGAAAAAAAATATTGGTTGTTTAAAAACAGAAGCAAGTTTTTAGCCCATTCCTGCAGCGAGTTACAGTTATTTAAAGAAGTGTCCGCAATGCGCAATTCTGCCACTAGGGGAAGCAAAGGAAAAGAAACACTGGCAAAACAAGAGATCAAGAAATAAACAGCATTTCTTAGCAAGCAACGAGCCACATCTGGGTAAGATCCAGTTGGTTCTCTGTAATCCTCACCACGGTTTTGTTGCTTTAAAAATTATCAGGTGTGACACCACAATTACCAAAATGTTGTTATCTAAAAGATAATAATAGCTCTAAAAATATTAATAATACATGATTAGGCTACTAGGTACTAGGAAAAGAACAAAGCTATAGATAACAAGTTGATCATAAGTTATTTTGCTTTCATGTTACTGGTCCGGCCCTCTTGAGATCAGACAGGTTGAATGTGGCCCCTGAACCAAAATGAGTTTTACACTCTTGCTTTAGGGTGTCTCTTAGCAAAAACTCATGTACTTTTGATGCTACCAGTATGCTTAAAGTGAGGCAGCACACCTGAAATTCCCCTTATATATACTAAATATATGTTGTAAGTTTAGAATGTTCCAATTTAATCTGAAAAAGTTTAATTAATATATTTCCTACACTACAGATAGTTTTTAGTAGACTTGCTACTCTCAAGAATAATTGATAAAGTAAATTTAAGGTTTATAATTTTTTTCCCGACTGTAATACAGTGGCTTTTTATCTTCAAGCGCCCATCAAGTCTGCACTATCCTTTCTGTTTCATCTGTCATGTATAGTAATTTGTTTACTACCATATCTCCGCACTATAGGGTGCATCGGCTTATAAGGCGCACCGTCAATGAATGGTCTATTTTTGAACTTATGTAATACATAAGACGAACTGAGCTACATGGGGAATCAAGTGAGACAAAAGAGTCAGAGATAAGTCTGTCAGTCAGACTTACTTGCTTAACAATATCTCTAGAACTTGGTTTTTGTAACAAGCTACACTTTCAGCATGTTAGCCGCGTTAGAAGGCTAATATTTACAGTGCCTGTAACTCTTAGCCTTGTTTGTAACACATAAAAACCAGACTGGTATATCTAAAAAAAAATGCTTCTGTGAACACAGTCAGACACCGCTACACACTAGCGTATTCACAATAGCACCTAGGCTATGTCCGAATTCCTTCCCTACTCACTATATAGTGCACTACATAGTGTTCACCATTTTCTAGTGCTGTCCGAATCTACAATTCCTAAATCGAGTGCAGTAGAAATTTACCAGAGGTCTTTGTGAAAAACTGGCAGACACTACATTGGCAAATATGGACCAGAATGCATTGCGGTCGAATAATTTTTGCTAGAAAAAAAACGTGTTTTATTGACATTTTTTTTTATAAACCATCCACTTTTTCATCATCAGAACACAGTGGAGTCACAAATGGATGTTGTGAAATGTTCATATGAAATCGTTGACATTATATCTAGTGTTTAGAAAAACTAAACATTAGTAGTGAGCTTGGTGTCTGAATTGGTTTTAATTGAATTGGCTAATTTAATTGAATTAATTTCTGAATTGGTTTGGGCACTAGATAGTCCTGCACGATGCAGTTTTTAATACTTAGGGGTTAGGATGGGAATTTGGACATAGCTCTTAACTTGTTGTAGCTTATAAAGAAAACAGACATTTTGACAGAGCGCCATGTACCTGTCAAATCACTTTAACATCAGTAAACACAACTGGAATTGATCCATACATAAAGCGGTCCGTCATATAAGGTACACTGTTGTCTTCTGAAGAAAATTAAGTGCTTTCAAGTGCACCAAATAGTGTGAAAATACAATTATTTAAATGAGAAAATTATACATAACTTCAGTTTTACTCTGAAATGTAAACGACAGGCTTTTGGACGTACCGTCCCTACAAACAAGGAGTGACTGAGCTCCACTGGTTTATTTTAAGTGTGACCCTTTAGTCATCCAGACAATGTCCTCTACTGCCACATGTCTGGTTCACACGCAGGACGACAACACTCTCATTTTAGATCAGAGCTTTGTTCTGAGCTTACAAACGTTTTTATCCATATTAAAGCTCAGATAAAAAATTTAAACTTTTTCTCCCGTAATTCTTGACGGTTGGGTTTTCATTGAACTGCTCTTTGACTAAAATAGCTCACAACTTACAGGTGTTGACATTGTATGCTTATCTAACAGGCAGAGACGTGTTTGCTTTCAAGCTGTCAAGATTGAAACTCAATCCAGCCATTTTATCCTGACTGTGCAGTTTAAAGTTAGAACAAAGATTAAGAGTCAAAAGAGAAGTTAAAACATCTCTAAAAATTATATATGAAACCTGAAAAAGCTGTTTTTTATAATTTATATCTAGATTTAGGAGATTTGTTCAGAACTGATGGGGGAGGTCTTGTTGGCAGAAAGTTAAACATTTAATAAAGTAAAACATGAAAAAGTCATGCAGAAAAAAAAGTGACAAAGCAGACGTCCCGATAAAAAGGAACTGAAAATATAACACTTAAACAGGCTGAAGACCGTTAACAGAAATGAAGACGGCTGGGGATAATTATTAACATGAACTTGGGAACATGATCAGAAACACAGACTAGACTAGAGTATACAATCCTCACAGTTTCAGACATAGATTTACTACAATTACTAAATGTTTATGTAACATTTGATGTGCAGAAATCAATGGGATCAAGTTTCGATGTAATAAGCTAATCATAACAGCAGACTAACTCTGAAACTGATATTACGATAAAGCTGGAGAAGATTAAACGTTTTTAATCTTTCTTACCATTGCCCAATAGTGGCTGGGATAGGCTCCAGCAACCCTGTGACTCTTTAAAGATTTAAAGCAGATTGAGAAGGTGAACAGATGGATATTGAAAAACGGAATCTTAAGAAAGTAAAAGTACCCTTGTTTCAATAAAAAAGTCTTATTTTCTGTTTTGCTTGAAATCATATCAAGAAAGTTTATGGCAAAATAACAGTCTGAGAAAAAATTTTTTAGTGACTAGATTTTTTTTCTTAAAATACGAATTCTTGGTACAATCCTTTTCCATACCCCAATGAGGTTAGCATTTTTGACGTATTTCTGTGGGACCTTTTCTCCAGTGAGGACAAGCACACTGAAGTGAACTGCAAACATCCGTTGATCAAATGCGTGTTTCATAAAAACAAAGGGATCACTACTGTGGTTGCCCTGCACAACAAAATACAAATAAACCTGAACATTTGCTATTCATTCTGCAGCTAAAGATGTTGTTTCTGTCAGTAGAGGACTCCCTCAGGTTCCAATAGTAAGTATTTCTTCATGGGAGTTGGTAGAGGCAGCTGTGGGACTCCTCTTTGACAAAACCCACCCAAACTCCTCCTGATGGCGCATCTGGTGAGGTGGAGCAGGCTCCGAGGAGTGTTGCTGCATACTGCAAACAGCGAGTCATAGAAGTCTCTGTGTCGCTAAGAAAACAGAGAAAAACTTTTTATTTGAGGTGACTGTTTTGAAGTGCAGATATTTTAGAATTACCTGGTAGCACTCATCAGGAAGAGCTGCTCTCCACTTCTTTGTAGGCTTTAAGCGTTCGTAGGAATTTGCAACGATTTCTACGACTCTGGGATAGTCGTGGCAGGTCTGCAACAACTGCAAAGGACATTTCAGAGAATGAGAGATTTGCAAAAGCTTGTATAAATATGCCCATGCATGTATCATTAAGCTCTTCATTCAGAGTCGGGTTGCCACAAACGATTATTTTAAGAGTCGACTAATCACCAATTAGTTTTTCAGATTAGTCGACTATTCGGGTCATGCATAAAGTGGATGTGAAACACGTCTAACCATCATTAGCTTTAAGCTAACTAAAACCTAGATACATAGTATTACCTGGATAATGCTTGTGTGAATGCTGTAAGATGAATTTGACAGCTAAAGATGCTAGTGCTAATGGAAGAAGATGCTGAAATTGATTGCTAAAAACACTGCAGCTAATAGCTTAAAATACCGAAGCTGAAAACCAGCTAAATATTAGCTAAATGCCAAAAAAACCTAAAAAAAAAATGAAAAAAAGCCTGTTAGCCAAAACAGCTAGCATGTAGCCGAAATATTAGCTAAACTCAAAAATAGCCTAAAAATAAAAAAAAAAAGCCTAAATTAGCCAAAATAAATAAAATGTTGAAGAGATATTAGTTAAACTCCAAAATAGCCCAACAACCTTGGTAAATAGTCCAAAATGCTAGCATAATGCCATTATATCTTTCAACTTTACTACATTCTGGCTCCACAACAAAAAGTAATGACTAATCTACTATTAAAATGGTCGTTGATTATTTTATTAGTCGATTAGTTGACTAATCGTGGCAGTATTCTTCTGAACCTTGTGGAATTGTGGCGGGTAGATGCGAGCTGCATTGTAGTTGAGCAGCAGCTGATAGCATAGCTCAGGAATGGCCATGGGCCGGACATCCGTCACTTTGAGGAGGTACTGGATGGGGGCACATCCGTTGATGTCCATGGCTCTGGGGTCGGCGCCAGCCTCCAGCAGCATCTGCATCAAGACGTGATCGCAGTTCCAGGCGGCCTTGTGAAGAGCTGTTTTGTGGTCGTCCTCCCTCAGGTTAGGATCTGCATCAAGAAGCAGGTTTTCAACAGAATACAGTACAGAATGGTATCTTTAATGCGTTATGAAGGTAAGAAATTGATCCAGAACCTCTAACCAGCTTGATGGTCCAGAAGGAGTCGGCATACGATGTGGTGGTCTTGGCTGTAGGTTTGCTCCTTTGAGTCGAAGGACCAGAAGACTGCCGTCATCAGAGGCGTCTCCTGGAGGAAGTTGACGGCATCAGCAGAAGCTCCGTGGGCCAGAAGCAAAGCCACCAGTTCTGGAACACCGAACCTCGCCGCTGTGTGTAAAGGTGTGTCCTCCTCATTGTTGTTACTCGTCATGTTTATTTTTGCACCTGTGCAAAAGAAATAACTAATTTACTAAGTATTAATTGTTTATCCACCTATAGTGGAGGAAAACCAAGAATTTATATATATTGTTTTTCATTTTATTAAGGGAAATAAGTTTTTGATCCCTTTTGTTGGATAGATTATGTCTGAAAACTTTCTAGCAAGCACAAAGGTCAGATGTTTCCTGACGAGCAGGTTTCTGCACATTCTAGGAGGAATTTTGATCCACTCTTCTTTGTACATTAAAATTTGGAGCCTGTCACTTTGCAACTCTAAGTATAAGTCTCTCAATAGGTTTTCTTTATGTTTGATGTAGGTGGATTGATGTGAATTTTTTTCACAATTGCACCAAAAGTTGTCACCTTAACCCCCAGATTCTTGCTGGTGGTTTTGTAGTCCACTTCAGTATTGTGCAGGTCAACAATTTTATCCCTTAAATGCACTAAAACTCTTTTGTGTTTCCATGTTGGAGAGCTTGAAGTCTGACTGATTCAGTGTTTCAGATCTTTTTTCTACAGGTGTCTTCAATCCAGCTGACAGGTTGATTAGTCTAACTGGTCTTTGTGAACCAGAACTCTTTATGGTTATAAGGGGATCAAATACATATTTCCTTCAATGAAATGCAAATAAATGTGTATAAATTCCTAAAATCTTGGAGGGATCTAAGTAATGCATTTTTTTTTTTTTCTGGAAGGATAGGGTAGGATTTTGTTTTATTAAAACCTAACTTATTAGATGACATCCATTTTTGAACATAATTGAAATATTGCTGTAAAGTAAAACTGATATTGGCAATAACAAGTTTGGAACAATATATTATGGTGTCATCAGCATAAAGATAAATATTGCATTTGGAACTGCAGTTTGGTAGGTTGTTAATAAATATGGAAAATAACAAAGGCCTAAGAAAAGGGCCCTGTGGGACTCCTTTGCAATAAAGTCTGACTGACTGCCCTTATATGATACATTGATGAAGGTATGAGTCGAACCTCAGGAGGGATGGAGTAGAGAGACTAATTACAATTTATCTAAAAGAAGGGAATGGTCAACTAGATCAAATGATTTTGTATGGCCCAGCAAAATAGCACCAGTGCAAAAGTTGTCATAATTTGTAAAGATGTCATTTGTAAATTTCATATGCAGTTGAAGTAGAGAAGTGTTTCATAAATCCAGATTAAAATTGTGACAGTAGATTGTTAGTAGTGAGAACTAGACAGTTGATAATATAAAATATTTCAAATACTTTTACCACACTATTAATGGTTGAGATTGGCCTGTAGTTATTCAGTTTCAAGTGGGAAAACCAACAAAATCAGCACGGCATCAGTTACTTATTCCCTCCATTCCGTCCCATTATCTTCACCTTTGAGGATGAGCTGCTTGGCGCAGTCCACGGACTCCCTGGTGATGCAGTAATGCAGAGGTGCATGGCCGCTCAGAGACAGACCGTTGACCTTTGCCCCGTGAGCCAGAAGCAGGGCCACACAGTCGCTGTTGGAGACCTCACAGGCAACATGCAGCGGTGTTTTCCCATTTGGCATCCGATTTACCGCCGCACCTTTTTGGAGGAGCACCAGAGCCGTTTCCACCGCATTGTACATCACACACACGTGGATCCCCATCGCCCAGGACTTCTCCAGCTTGTAACCTGGAAGCCAGTATCCTGACAAGCACAGACACATTCAGACGGAACATTTTCAGCAGTAATATATTATTTTTTAAATATCATTATATTGGTTTCTAAATCCAGGACTAACATTTCTGAAGATTTACTGCCATCTAGTGGTTTGGCTCAGTTTTGAAAACAACTTGAATTTCATATAAATGCAAATATACTCTTTTCTGTCCTTCTCACCTTGTTTATAAGAGGCCAGCACCATGCTGGGGTCATCCACTTCCAGCACAGTATCAATGTCTAGCTTACCAGAGTGCAGAATCTTCAGAACTTCCTCTGGATTGTTGGCCTTCAGGGCCTGAACGAAATATTCCTTCAGCTGCTTTACAGCCAGCTTTCTGGGGCTCGTTTCCTCCATGAACTCACAGTTGCTCGGGTCTTGCATTGACTCTAATGCTGTCCGCAGAGCATGGAGGAAGTTAGAAATAAATAAACAGATGAATGAGATAAAGGAATAGAGTATTTCCTGCATTGTAAGGTCTCCATTAGCCTAGTCATTCGAGTTGTGTAAGGGGAGAAGAAGAAAATGAGGAAGAGGGGTGGAGGTGTCATGAGGGTGTCATCTAGGGAAGAAATAGATCAGCGAGCAGCTAGAATGAATATAAATAGAAAACATATAAAAAGAAAACATGGGGGGGGTAGTAAACTTCAGCAAGCCCAGGCCAACTGTTCTTCAGAGAAATACAAGGTTAAATTCAAATATCCAGACACTTTTAAAGTAAAAAAAAAATCCACAAATAAAGAAAAAGTTAGCTGTCAAAAAGTAATTGTGTGAAACGCGGTCCATGTCTTCTGCCCTGCATTTCATCATTATTCCACTGGAGGAAGTGGAAAGGCTTTTCCTGCTCATTTTAAAATGGCTGCCTCCTTGAAACCTCAGTCACTTTGGGAAGAAAAAATTTTCAAACTTTCTGGTTGGAATAAAAGTTTTGGTTGACTGACGACAAAGAGTAATAGAGTGACGTGAAGCCTTCATGTTAGCAGTTTGTGTCGATGTGTGCTTCATTTTCATATTTAATCACCAACCTGCAGCTAAAAGGAATTTTTCAATTTATTAAAAAGTATAAGCTTTGAAAGACAATGTGTGGAGCTACAAAAACAGATCCTTTTTTTCCAGATGTTTTCATCACTGTTTGGATTCAGAAACATCTATACATTTAAGCTTTTAAAGTGCAGATTATGTTTTCAGATTTTTTTAAAAGTTAAAGTTTTATTTCTTTTTTTAAAGTTGGGATCCTACACTGTTGATTTCTTTTTCACATCTTGTTCTTTAGAATTTTCCTGGAAGCCAAATGTTGGGTAAACCCTTTGTGAAAACTTTTTTTTTTCTTTTTTTTTTTTTTTACACAAATCAGGAAGTCCTGCTTAATAAAAAAGCTGGAACACAAACTTTTCCTTAAAATGAATTATTTGTCAAATCAAATAAATATTTAATAACCCAGTCATTAATCTGTTTTTTTTTATTCATGTCCTGTAACCATTTCCCCACACTTCTCTCACCAACGATACTCCAGTAATCCATGTGCTGTTGGTGTCTAGCTATAGGCTTACCACACTTTCTCCAGGTGTACTGCACCATCTGTTGGTCGACTTCTGTCCCTGTGGGAAGCCCTTGCTTAGATGCAGCAGCTACTCCGAAGCATGATAAAAATTCACAACTTTAGATAGTTTGATGAAGAAAATAGAAACAAACACCTGGAAGCAATTTCGCACAGCCATTGAAGAGGAGTGGACCAACATTCCACAGGCCACAATTGACAATCTGATAAACTCTATGTCAAGAAGATGTGTTGACACTGCATGAGGCAAATGG
This sequence comes from Oryzias javanicus, assembly GCA_003999625.1. Taxonomy (NCBI): domain Eukaryota; kingdom Metazoa; phylum Chordata; class Actinopteri; order Beloniformes; family Adrianichthyidae; genus Oryzias; species Oryzias javanicus. The sequence goes on from CM012447.1 coordinate 22,352,263, forward strand.
TGGTCACACCAGATACTGACTGGTTCTGGGTCCCCAGACCCCCAATAAAGCAAAAAAAAAAACCTGCACATTTCAGGGTGGCCTTTTATTGTGGGCAGTCTAAGGCACACCTGTGCACTAATAATCATTATGTCAGATCATCATCTTGATGTGGCACACCTGTGAGGTGGGATGGATTATCTCAGCGAAGCAGAAGTGCTCACACTATCACATATTTAGACAGATTTGTGAACAATGTTTGAGAGAAATGGTAATATAGTGTATCTGGAAGGAATTTTAGATCTTTAAGTCCATCTAATGAAAGATGGGAGCAAAAACAAAAGTGTTGCGTTTATATTTTTGTTGAGGGTACATATATATATATATATATATATATATAAATTCTTGCTATGACTATTCTAATCTTAAATAATACTATTTCCTTGCGGTAATCAGTTGTGCCGGTGCTTTCCAGCTTGGTCGGTGCTTGTTCTCACAGAGATGACTGGGGTCCAGCACTGCATCTGTGTGTTGCGTTTTTCCTGAAACCTCTAGTTATCCACCAGATGGCAGCATTGTGCAACCACTCTTCAAGAACCCCAGGACTAGTCAAGAGTACCTGTCACTACTGTAATATTACTGGACATTATCAAAAGTATTTGCTCATCCATCCAAATGACCAGAAGCAGCTGTCCTAATCATTTGGCCTAGCCACAGGTGTATAAAATCAAGCACTCAGACTGTTTTCACAAACACTTGTGAAAGAATGTTCAGCTCTCAGGAGCTTCATGAATTCCATCGTGTCATAGGATGCCGCCTGGGCAACAAATCCAGTCATGAAATGTCTTAAACATTCCAGTCAATTTTCAGCTCTATCATAACAAAACGGAAGAGTTTGGAAACAACAGCAACTCAGCCACCAAGTGGTATAACACGTAAACTGATGGAGAGGGGTCAGGGGATGCTGAAGCACACAGTGCAAAGAGGTCATTGACTTTCTGCAGAGCATGTCCGTGTGACAAACCTGTCTCTCAAAATCCCATGGCCAATGGTAACACACACTGCAGAAACCCCTGTGGCCGTAACAGGCATGACACAGGGCGTATTAATTATTGAGGCATATCTGTTTAAGAAAGTGGGAGAATGTCACGTTTTCACCAGATAATATTCACAATCGAAGTTCAAAGCGGGTGGTCAGAACACTCTGATGACCCAGCATTCTAGCAGCATTAAACGCATCACTTACGGATGAATCATAGAGTCTCACCTCAGATTTGTGCGTAAATGCGCTTTTGTGTTTGCGCAACAAGTGATTTGTGCATAATTATCAAAGATTTATGTGTGTAACTAATTTGTGCACGTGTAAATTATGTAATACGCACAAATAAATCAATAATTACACACGCACAAATCGAGGTGACTCTATTTTCTCTCCATAAATCTGAAGTTCGGCTGGCAGCCAAACTCCCCTCTCCAGTACTCTAGAATAGACCTTCCCAAGAGAGGCAGAGGAGTCAGTCCTTCTCCATGGCCTCACTACTATCGTCCCAGGACCATGTTTTTACCTCCACAGCAGCTCAGGCCGCAGCTCACTTGAACTGCCGACTCCCACAATTCAGACTTCGGAAAACGACCAATTAGAGTTCTGTTCATGTTTGATTTGTGTTTATTCTGTTGACCTTCCTGACAAAACCCTCTGCATTTAGAGACCGGCAGACGGACGCACTAATTTAGAGAATGAAGCACTGCTACTCAGTGACAGCTTGATTTGGGGTAAGCTTGTTGGTTTTGTTGATTGTGATTTAATTAAAGTTTATGAACTTTAACTGTTTCATCATCACTTTTGCTGCTTTTTTTCCTCTGAGGTCCTTTGATGTATGAAGAATTAAGATGAAAAATGTTCTTTGTTTTAGCATCAGTTCTCGTTTTAGATCAATATATATGAAAAAGCTCATTCTGCATCTTAACAGGACACAGAAACTGACAGAAAATTGAATTAAAAAACATTTTTTGTCCCCAAAATGCGTTCATCAACACGATGTACAAATGTATTTTGTCAGGACAATAATTAAGTTAATCATTGACAAAGTAAATGTTCTTCCCATTTATTAAAGTCTTGAAATGTCAAATTAAGAAGAAATTATTTTAGGAAAGAAGAAAATCAATTAAAAGGTTTAAATTGTTCCATAATCAAGGCTAATCTGAAAGAGAAAAGTCTTGCTCATCTGCTGCAAAAACAGTCTCTGGGTCAAATGCATCCACTGCAAATATGAAGAACATTTAGACAATTTTTTTTGTGTTTAATTTTTAATTTTTGAATCTTTAAAAATGTTTCAGTGAGAGACTGAGTTGGTCTGCACTGATGCAAAGACCTTAAGAGTTCTAGGAAGTGTTTTCTGTCTGTGGAATCCATTTAAACTACTTTAGTTCACATCTAAAGAAAAGAGAAAAACTGAAGGAAAACCGAAACACTTTGCTGAAGGGAAACTCCTTTTCTTTCCAACAAAAGGACAAACTTTACTTTTTGTCAAAGATTGGAATTTTGCAAAGGTGTGGCTGTAAAGGTTTAAGCAATTGAAAAGTTTCCATAATTATAGGAAATAAAGACAGAAGAAACTAAAATTGTGTGAAAACACTTTTCAAAACAGTGTTGAATTGAAGCGTTTGTGCTTTTATGAATCAAAAAATATTTTTTTTTATCTCAAACAAACAAAGTTTTGACATTTTTTTTGTTTGCATGTTATAGAACTTTAATTCTCTTTATAAGCTAGTAGGGATGAATAAACCACAAGTTTCTTAAATAACTGCTGCTTTCCTCACAGCAGCACTTAAACCCTTCAGCTTGTTTTTATCCGTTTGTGGGAGTTTTACTGTTAAAAGTAAAATTATTGGCCATAAAAATGCAATGTTCAACCCATTGAGCTTAAATGTCTAATTACAAGAATTTAGGTGTATTTTAGATCTTTGTTTGGATGCAGTCATTTTTTTCAGGTCTAATTTTACGTAAACAATAGTTGTAAAAATACTAATCTATGTTTGAAATGTTGTGATATGAATGTTAAGTTTCAATAGAAGCTTGTAGCCTTCAAAATTTTGCAGATTTTAATCTGAATATTCTGTCAATTATCTTTTGTATTGGGTCAATAAAAGAACCAAAAAGAAGCGGGACAGTGACTGCACATTTTATTCAGTAACAGGCGGCTGCCCTTTCAAATATTTCTGATTGCGAAAAAGACAGCCAGGCAGAATGACAAAGGAGGGGGAAGAGGAGGAGTTAGAAAAGCTTTTGAAAAGTGAAAGCATGGCTAGAAGTTGGTGGCATTTACCATTCGCTCTATTTACACAAAAATCCGACTTGATTCCACATGACTTGAAAGGTGTGCATTTGTCAGACGCTCACACAATCACACGACAGGTTAGCATGAGGCAAGCAGGATGAAACACCTAAAGAAAGAACAGTGGAATCTCGATTAGTCTCTGCAAACACACCATAAAAAACAAGGCTTTTGGAGGGTTGGTACAGCATATTGCTCTGTGTTTACATACAAAAGAGTGCAGTCCTCGGACTGTGAGGGGTTATTCACAGGGAAGTTACAAAATATTTCAGAGGAGCACATCTGGAGCCGTTTATTGGGTTACATGGGAGCAGTGGAAAAAAACGTGATGGGGCAAAAGCTCTGTTTTCATCTCTCTAAATTAACATCACATCCTTCACAACATCCACTTGAATATAAGCAATCAATAAATGAAAGGTTTGATTTGATTTTTGGCAAATAAAAGTATGACTAACGTTATTGATCAATGATCAAAGTCAATAAAACTCTTAATTTTAATAAGTTACAATAAACAATTGTCAGTTGCTTTTAAAAATATAGCAAACAATTACACATTTCTGATCAGGAACTCTTGTTGTGCTGCATTGGGTTTTTTATTGAGAAGTAAACTGTTGTTGTTTACTTAGCAGCAGCTTAACAGCAGGGCTTCTTAAGACAAACGAGGACTTACAAAAAAAAAGTAACCCTACTTCTGTGACGGTGACAGGTATTTCTACACAACTTGTGAACGGATAAAATTATAAATATGGGTCGTACATTTATCACTTATATTAAGAACTCTATGCAAAACAACATCGTTTTATAATAATTAAAGTTTTAAATTAAGCAGTAAAACAATTATATTAAATAATTCTGCAGTAAAACTTTCTTTTACGGTACCGTACTTATTGAAGTAGTACTTTCATGGTACTTTTGTTACACTTAAACGGTAGTTTCTGTGTAACTACTAAATGGTGAGTACCATGAAACACACAATAGCTTAACATGTACATTTAACACATGAAATGGTACTCCCTGTATTCTAATTAATGATAATTACTAGGGGTGTGCACTGGCAAGGGCCTGGCGATGCGATACATATCACGATACATTTATCTCAATACAGTATCAGAATCAATATTTTACTACATTTGAAAGAAAACAGAATACACCTATCACGTTAATAAAATGGGAAGAGCACATAAAATTTGCGCATTTTTATTGTACCGGTAGCTACTTGGCAGAGTTTCAATACCCATTCCGAGTTAAAACCAAGTAGCACTAAGTTGCGGTTACAGATCGGGTAGCGACAATGACCGAACATTTAACACAAGATGGTTCTCGCCAGATCCAGTTTTGTTTTGGTGCGATGTAGGGCTGTTGTTTGCTTTTAAACAATTAATCAAATATTGTGTTGGCAACCTTTTAAATCAATCCAAGGATCGCGATATTTTATTGAATTGATATTTTTCTACACCCCTAGAAATTATCAAGAAAAACACAATAAGGTACCACATAAATACCTATTTTCTTAACATATGATGAGTACTAAGAAACACATACAAAAAATCAGTAGAAAGTAAATTATGGGTACTTCTTCATGGTAGTTTCTTTTAACATGGTATTATTTCTAAGATAGCCTATGTTTACTGACTATCTTGTTACACAAAGTAAATACCTTGAAACATAACATGTTAAAAAATGTATTCAAGGTACTTTATTTGTACTTACTCTGTCCTTACATGTGGTAAGTATCACAAGAGACACATTAATTCAACATGTAAGTACTCAGGCGGTACCATGTAAAAACCAAGTGGGTACTATATAATTACTCAGTGGGTACTACGCAAGTATGAACCAAATAGTACTACCAACATATACAGCAATTATCACTTAAATACTCTGTAAGTACTGTATTGTAAAAGAAAGCTTTACCTTCTCTGCAATGATAGCAAACAGTTTCTGTTGTTGAACGATCAGGTACCATAACATTTTTAAGACTATTTCCTCCGTCTTTCAGCAAAAAAAAATACATCTAAATCACTAAATTCCATCCACTTTACTGAAAATATTCTAAATGTATCAGCATGGAAAACTAGATTTCAATGTGTTTCAATGCACAAAACACTCATAAGCAGGCAGAGCTCAGTAGATTTGTACAACTCTATTTCCTAAAGGCAGCAGCGGGGTTTACTTTTTGCTATAAAACGATCTCTATAGCAGGTTACAAGTTAAGCAAAAGCATTTATTATAAGAAGAATTTTAGGAGCTTTTTTGTTGTAGTTTTGCATTATAGGTTAGGCAATTAGAAATGACAAAGTACCTGAAAATCACTCAGTAAATGCAGTATATCCCTATTAATACTGTAGGAGGAGCTGTATCCCGTGTGGTCACATTTACAGGATTTTTGCACTTCCAGTCTTCTCACTGAGTCCCAGAGATGTTATATTCAGTGGTGAAACTAAGCAGCACGAGGACACCTAGTGGTGGGAGATGAAAACTACCCCCTCATCTGCACCAGACAGGCCTGTTGTGGCCTTGCAGCGTTAAAGCATCGGATCGTCTGAATGTATATACATGTACTGACATGGCACATCATCTTACATCGTTTGTTTATCGCTGTACAAGATTTTCATGTCCACTGGTGCTAACAGAATGTCTCTGAAGATGATATGGGATGAGCTTTTCATATATTTGATCTGGATATGAGAATAAATAAACCCAATTTACAGCTATAAACAGTAAAATAAATAAGTCTGAAAACTCTGAGGGGGTTAAAAACACAGGAGGCGTAACATGAGGCCAAATGACGGGCAGCATTCAATTCTCCAAAGTCTTGTTTTGGTATAACTCGCTGGGTGAACAGGTGATTCACAGCTGCAGCTCCACCAGCAGGAGGGCCTCAGGGTTCGTTCGCGGGACCTGCTGTCTTTCTCTTCCAGCAGCGAGGTGCTACTTAGTTTGGTGCTACAGAAAAGTGAGAGGATTCTCCTCACTCTGTCGCATTTCCTTTTAGTGCATCTTTCTGCTGCTGCTCCAGCTCTTTCTTCCGTTGCTTCTCGCGCTGTTTCTCCATTTTCTCTTGGTTCCTTCTGGCTTTCTCCATCAGAACTTTAAGGTCTTTGATCTTTTTCTTTATCACAGTACGGTCCTGGGAAGAAGACACTCCAAGAGCCTAAAAAAACAAATGCACAATACATCTAAGTGTTCAAATAACATCGACTTTGGGTATTTTTTCAACAGGACTGTAAGGAGTATCCGGATACTTGGATATTTGCGATCTGTACTAGTTTGAATACAAATAATTTCATCCCAGATGACTGATGTATGATCTTTGGTAGAGTGTAGTAAAAATACACTCAGTTAATGTAATTATCACTCTAAACAAACTTACGCAGTACTTCTTTTTTTACTATCTCATTAACAAAAGAAAATACGTTTTTTTTTCTCTTGATTATCACATTCACTATCTCATTATCTCAAGAAAACAATATTTTTCTCACATAATAACAATTACGATCTCACTATCACGAGAGAACACTTTTTTTCTCATGATAACAACATTATCACAAGAAAACAATATTATTATCTCATAAAGACATTTACGATTTCATTATCACAAGAAAACAGGTATTTTTTCCTCATGATAATGGAATTTACAATCTCATTATCATATCACTAGTTTGTTTTGTCAAGGCAGAGATTGTGCTGACGTTGTCGATCATAAACAACATCCAAATCTGTCGTTGTCATTTCAGCAGTGGGTTTGTTCGGCTGCAGCTGCGCAGCGGCACAGTGATCCTGTAGTTGTTGTCAATGTCATTAGTGACCTGATGGAGAGGATCAACCACCTACATGGTTACAGAAAGATGCATGAGTGGTGCAGGATGGAAGAACTGCGTGTTACTGTGAGCTTTTTTTATTAAGACGAACAAAAAACAGTTTTTCTCGTGAATTAGTCGACGTTATCACAAAAAACAGGAACAAAAAAGCAACATAGGTCGCTTTTGGCTTCTGTTGTTTTGAAATCGTTAAAGTCATTTTCCCTGAGGTGTTGCTGTGTCTTCATTTACTATCTTCTTTTCATCGATGTACTATTCTACTAGAACTGTAGTCAGAAAAATGTAGAAATGTTTTTCAGGATTTTCTGTAAAATAAAAACAAAGCAACATCGACATTTATGTTTTGCTACTGAAGTTAACCAGGAAGTCTTTGTGTTTTTATCTGATTTGTTGATTTTGATCAACTGTTCTGTATAAACGTATAAATAATGATTAAATGCATATTATTTTAATTTTCCAGTAAAAACACAAACATATGACAACCATTCAGACATAACATGTGAACTATTAAGAATTGTGGTTCAGTCTGTGAATGGCTGGTCTTGATTTGTAAATCTGATAACTACCTTAGAAATGATCCACACTCCTGCTCATCAATGTGTTGAGTAAAAACAAGTACCTTGAGTTCAGAGCTGTCCAGCTGCAGAAGCAGTTCTCCATCCACATTTTTGGCAGTGAATTCTGGAACCAAATGCTCTAAACTGAGGCCCGTGAGCCAGCGGGCCACCTGCTGCGAAGTCCAGTCTGAGACGCTGCGGCTCTGCCACTGAGGCTGCGTTGAAAACTGAAGTTCATCTAAGATCTGAACATTACAGAGGAGGAAAAAAAAAACATCAAAACTTTAACAAACATGGCAGCTTTACACACAATCTACAAAAGATATTGCAGGAAAATGAGATGCCGTGCATTTCAGCTTGCAAAGAGACCGATGTATTGCAGCCCTGATGTGAAAAAATACAAACACAATCAAGAATGATGGAAAAAAAAGCACAAAAGCAACAATCGATACTAAAATTCCCCAAGCTGTTAAGAATAATCTCTATTTTTCTTTTATTCTTTATAGTATTTACTTCTTTTGTGTTTGTTTTTTAATAATAAATGTTTTATCATTGTGTTTCCATAAATGGTTTTTGAATGATTACATTTTACGGATCAGGGCTACTACACATTCTCTCTGTCACAGAAGCGCAGATAAACAATCCTCTTAAATCAGAGCGATGATGAGCAGCAATGAGACCCAGACAGACAGCTCATGCAAAAACACAAACACACACACAGAGGGTAACGCAAGTCCTGTGGAGGCTGGCGGCCTCTGTCTCACCTCGTCATCTATCATATCCAGACTCTGAACGCAGCAGCATAGGAAACAACAGAGAAGACCTCGGTTGGTAACAGCAGAAAGTCGTCCATAACATTGAATGTGTAGGCGCTGCTTTTACTTGAAAAATATTTATGATGTCTTCTTTACTTTCCAAATGTTTTACCATTTAACTTAAAAAAAAACAAAATTTTTATTCATTTTGAGCGGATTAAATAAAAATTAACACCATTGAAGCATACTAGAGAGTCCCTAACGGGACATTGAAATTTAAAAAAAATCTGGTTACTAACTGGTGAGCACCGCAAACTAACTAGTAAGCATCAGATACTAATTGGTGCACACCAATGATACACTTCATGATATATCCCAAGACTATACCAGAGCAATTTTTTATAACATGGCACAGAGTTTTGGTTCGGTACCCATCCCAAGTAAAAACTACGTAGTGCATGTCTTAAAACAAATAAAAACCACAAGGCTGGTGGTGTTCTGGTGCGGAGCTGCTCAAAGATTTAGCTGCCAACTAACGGTCGGGGGGATTTGGTGGAAAACAAAAGTAAGACACTTTCGCGATATATCAGCAAATGAATTGTTAGCTCCACCCCCACTGCCAAGGAATCAGACAAAAAAGAGAAATGAAGTGGTAAAATTCACCTAAGGATTTTTTTTCACCCACTAATTTCAATTTCAAAAACAGAATTTATTTAAAATCAAATGGATAGTTGTTACTTTTTTTTTTTTTTAAAGTACCTCGTCGGAGGAGAGCTGCAGGCCGCGTGACGTCCTGACCTCACTGAGCACGCCGCTGATCTCCACCGAGCTGCTGCTGCTCGCGCTCGCATCATCGCTCAAAGTTGGCGCCTGAGAAATCAAAACCAAAAAGGAAAGCCTATTGACATTTCTGTGACGATTTATCGATCAAAATAAGTTTGTTTCTTTCTTTTGTGCAGTGTGGTGATAAAGTAGATCTGATTAAAAAATCAAAAAGGTTTTCCTATGGAGCTATTAAAAGCATCTAAAACACTCAAGCTGTTTGACAGCCTATAAATGTGAGTTAATGATCAAGAGGGACAAAACTGGAGGATGTCCAAACCCAGGAAACGGTTCTGTCCTAAACAGTGTGAGACACTGCAGACATAAAGATAAGTACACAAGCCTGAGTCATCAGCAGATGAATGCTGGTGTTTTTTTCATGGTAAGCACTCACTGATTCATGATAAAAGGGAGGTTTTAAAGGCTTAAGGTAAAATAAAACTCATTGAATTCTCTCCTAGAAGCTTCAGATTACTTATGTGCATAAATTCTTCATTGATTTATCTTCAGCTAAGCTCACAAAGAGATAACCAGACTCAAAAATAATCTTTTTAGCCCTTTAGTAACCACATCTGATACTACACTCAATTAAAACCACGTTCATGCAAACTCTTGCACTAAAAGAGAATCTTTCATCCTCATGGAGCAGGAACTCATTTCACTGATTCAAGATAAACTGATGCACACACAGCATTTCTGAGTTAACAAGAGATATTTACAATGATATGAATCTAATCATCATAATGACTTTTGATTAGGCAATTACAGCATTTGGTTAGAATGGTGGATTTCTGGGAATGTGATGGGACGATTTCCAATCAAAGCAGTCCTCATTTTGAGTGTGAACTGATTTTCATGTTTACTGATTATGTAAAAAAAATGTGAGGGAATACAATACCACATAATACGAATAGGAGAAGAATTGAGGCCACATAAGTGAGTTCTGTTCAGCAAAAATAAAAAAGACATAAAACAGTGCATTTCCAGTATTTCTGATGATCATGAAGCATTACAGGTCCGATAAGAATTGCCCTATTTTTTTTTCACATAGTTTGGCCTGTAATGAGACTTCCATGAGATTCTTAAATAGTTTTTGTGTTTGTCGTTTTGACACTAACAGCCACTAGAGGGCGCTTGAAGAGGAAGAAGGGCCCGATGAGCTACAAAGAATAGAATCGCTGCGCTACGAGTTACGTATGCAAAGTCGGACGCCATATTGGAAAGGGCAAGATGCCTGCTCACTGCTGCGCTTCAATTGCACAAATAGAACTGGAAAAACAAGAATGTGACTTTTCACAAGAAAATAATTACTGTTAGCTGATAAAAGAGAGAAAACATTTTAAGAAGATCAGACTGAATTTACTTTCAGTAATGAGTGTTTACAGAAACCAAGCCTATTCACAGTCAATGGTAGACATATTTCCATATTTTCTGGCTGGAACAATTATCGTTTTTTTTTCCGCAAAGGATGACCTTAGCATTTGTATGTATGTTCGACCTCAGATCCGACCATCATTTGCGGTGAGCGAATCCACGTCTTGTGTTGTGCCAAAATTTGTATCCCCTGCCAGAATGTGTGTCCCCCATCGCAGTACCACTTCTGGCATTACTGATTTGTTTTGTAACACTGAAACACTAAAAGAAGGTGGATTTTAACGATTCAGTTTATTCTGGAGCTTTTGGGAGTTCAGTGTTTTTCTGTTAAATTTTTTCCCCACACATTTAATGTAAAAAAAAATGTCTGTTATTGTTCCCGAATTTTGTTTTACATTTCTTCCAAAAAGTGGGATTAAAAGTCTGAAATTACGATTATTTACTACAGTTTTATTTACTATTTTCCTAGTTTTACGCCATAAATCTGGTACCTTTGCTTTGAGCTTCTCTGGACTTCTCTCTGTTGATGGCTCTGCAGAGCTGCAAGAATAAAAAGAAAGAAATCCAGAAATGAAATCGATGCTACTAATACCTGTATGACTCACATACACACACTGAAAGAACCAGCAATCACAGCTTTAGGTACAAGTCTATACCTGCTTGAAAAGCAGACTCTACATATTACAGTGCCTTAATGGAGCTAGAGGAGCTAGTCTATCAGAAAGGCTGTCTTTATCATCAGAGAAGAAAACAATCTACATCAAAAACGCATACAGTCGCCATGACAACATGCAAACTCCACACAAAGGGGCTCCAACCACATGATTAAATCAGAAAATGTCTTGATTAATGCTCAAACGCAAAGGAACCCTTTTCATGACAAAACAAAGATGTTATTATTTTTACCTGTTTGCAGATCTGGAATCCTTGTCTTTGGTTTTCCTGAGGGAGGAGCTAAATGAAAAAAGAAACTATATATAAGATAAAACAAGCTTTGAGCTGCACCATAAAAAAATCTTTGGCATTTCGGTTTATATACAAACGCTCAATTTAATTTTCATAGACTAAAACAGCAGGTTCGTCGATATTTTTTGGTAAGGTTTTTAACAAAACATGTTTTAGTTTTTCCCTGAAATATGTGAGGAAAAAACAAAAACTCCCTGAATAATTGTTGTATTTTTTTTCCAGATAATTTAAAATTGAAATCTCAAAAATCTTTCATAAACCTTTTAGATTTAAATTAAAAGACCGAAGAGGGTAATGTCTTTTCTTATGGCTGCAGCAAATTTAACACATTATTATGTCATAAAAAAAATAGTTGTAATGATACTGAAGAGAGGCCTTTGTGGTGAGTTTAAGAAGTTCAGAAAAATTGCTTTTTCACTATAATCTCTTGTGTGAGATTTTATTTTTTCTTCTTGATCTTCTTCAGAGATCAACACACATAAGAAAAAATACATCATATGATTTTTTAAATCTTACTCTGGTTCCAGCCCCTGTTTGTGAGAAGGGCTTAACATGGCTGAAGACTGGGAACCTGTAATTGGAAAAAAATATATATATGAATTAACAATCTCAATCACACAGAGGGGCAAAAATCCAAAAAACACTCTTGGTTGTGGGCTGAAGAGGATAAACATTTATTGAACACACTAAAACTGAATTTTTAAAACTTTTAAAATGTAACTTTTTAACATTACTATGAATAAAAACAGGAAGGAATATTATTCCAGAACAAGTCAATTTAAACCTCAAATAACTTTCAATATTTTACTCTTCATAAAATATATTTTGTCAAAATTATACAAGTTAGAAATGAGTGCAAGATAACATCATTCATTAATAACAATAAAATAAAATGATCTGGAGGGCCGGATCCGGCCCCCGGGCCTTAACTTTAACTTATTCAAAATGTATCAATTGGAGCAAATATTTCAATTCAGCATTAGGTCTTCTCAAAGCAATACGTTCTCAACCTATCATTATTACTATTTATAAATAGACTAATTTAGTCCAGATCACTCCAATGAAGACCCACTCCGAACTTCTTTTGATTTATTCTAAAATTGGGGTATTTTAATAATGATTCAGCCATTTTTAGCCAAAATAAAAAAAACTGTTGTTTTTTACAACATTTTTTCCAGAGAGTGACAGAAGTTCATCAGAAATTCAGAAACATCAGGAGAAACATCAGTGTGTAGCACGCTCTTTTTCAAACCGCATTTTCTGATTCACAACAATCTGAATAAAGAAATATTAAAAAATGCAATTTTAAGCTTAATGTTCTCTATATATTTCGACCATTATCAGAAAAATGCTACAAGAACACCATTTTCTTTGGAGTGGGTCAGTTTTATAATGTAATTTTAACAAAAGCCTTTACAGGTTCTTGCAGTTTGCACTGAAGGGCTTTCTGTGTACAAGAAAAGTAAAGATGGAAAGGTGGCATTTAGTAAAGGTAAAGGTGAATGTGTTAACCCTAACATCCATTATAAAGCACCAACCGTGCAGCGTTTTTTGTGGGGAGCCTTCTGCACTGCCAGGCGCTCTGCAGCCTGCTGCTCCTGCATCAATGCGAACCAATTCAGAGCAGCTGAAGAATGGACTCGCTTCACAGCCCTGAAAACCAAACAGAGAGAGACGGCAGAGAAGATATATATATATTAACTAGAAAGCCTGCATTACCTGTGAAAATGCTAGTGTGAATGCGTTTTGCTGAATATGGTCACTGTAGATGCTGAATACATTTATTGTAATTGCTGAATGATGTCCTCAACGTCCTGAACATTATGATATCTAACTTGCAGAATTGACAGAAAGTCAACAATAGAAGTAGAAGTTGAAAACGATCGTAGAAGGTTTAAAAAAGAAAATCATAAAAATTGTGTAAAATCTAAATATGCTTAAAATTGATCATTACCTAAAGTACAAGAATACATTTCCTAAATGTTTTGATACCAGTATTGTACAGGTTTCATAGTACGCAAAAAATTTGATTCGCCTTGTGCCAAAAAAATTGTGTAAAATTGCAAAAATTGGATGACATTTAAGAATACCAAAAGTACAAGCATTAATTTCTTGAACTTGCTGAACGTTTTTAATTGCAGATGTTTGAAATGATTTGAAAAGAATTCCCATTCATTTCAGTGAGGTAAAAGAAAAAAAAAATCGCATGAATTGCGTACAATCGTAAAAAACATACAATGTATGAGAACCACATGTACCAGGGATAATGTCCTTAACCTGGTGAACGTTTTTATATCAAACTTGCACAATTTGCAGAAGTGAAAGAAGAATTTCTTTAAAAATCATGAAAGTTGAAAAAAAAAAAAACAATAAATTGTGTAAAATCTTAAATTGCTTCAAGAAGTTCCTAAACGTTTTAATACCAGTATTGCTCAGGTTTCAAAGTATGCAAAGAGTTTGATAAACAAAATAAATTAAAAAAATTGTGTAAAATTTCAAAAATTGTAGATTTAAATTTGAGAATACCAAAAGTACAAGTATGAATTACCTGAAATTGTTGAACAATTTTATTTGCATACATTGCATAAATTGCAAAAAAATCCCATTCATTTCAATGGAGCTGAAAAAAACGTATAAATTGCGTAAAATTGTAAAAACTTTAAAATGTATGAATACCAAAAGTACAAGTGATAATGTCAACAACGTGTTGAATGTTTTAAAGCAAAACTTACAGAAATTGCTAAAAGTGTGAAGACTTGCTTACAAAGCATTCACATTATAATAACAATGTTCAAAAGGAAGAAAAAGTTATGGATAACAGAATACAAGATGAGGGAAAAGGAGGAATAAAGACAGCCTGATTGAAAGAAGCAAAGCCGCAGACTAATCTGACACAACTCCACTGACATACTTTGGCGTTCTCTAATTCTTTGGCCTCTTTTCAGTTGGAATCGTCACACCGCCTTATTCCTGTCTGTGTTTCTGCCAGTTCTGATCCCGACTTCCTCTAATCGGAACCCCATCCCGCCCTGGCTCAGCTAAGTGACAGTATTAACCAGATTTAAGCCTTTCATCAAGAGAAAGTCCCTGCTTGTAATTATCACGCTGGGAAAGACAATAAGTAGTGAAAGCAAGACCGACCCACTCAAAGTGGTAAAACAGCGAGCAGCTCCAGGTCCGGTCTACACAAACCTCTTTTTCTGTAGAGCTGCAGCCCTTTTTGCTTGGTGAGTGTGGAGAGCCCCGCCGCAGATCTATGGCCACACAAAGACAGAAAAAAATGGTTATGGTTCCCCACCGCAGTGAGATCCTTCAGCAAAAACACACAAACATAAGCACTAATAAACAAAATCACAATTAAATCATAAATCTTCAGCCTGGCAGTCATTGTATTTCTATCTATTTTATTTCTTTAATGGATATGCAGTGAGAAAATTCAAAGACTAAATCAAGCAAAAATATATTTTTATGTCAGCAAATCTCTCCTCCCACATGTTTTTTATTCATTTCTTTCATTCCACCACAGATTGTGGTCATTTATTGTGTACTTTCTACTCCCAACAGTCAAATAAAGCTTCCTGGGAGTTATTTTAGGTGAATAAAGTAAGACAGATGACCTCAAAATACTTTTGTTTTCACATTTTATCTGCAAAATGGTGCAAGAATCTCAGAAATTAGACTTGACTTAGAGCTGCTTTAAAAATAAACAGGAATTGGGATGCAAATGCCTAGATTACAGTCTGTTGAGATGATTCTTCTTAACCCCAGAACACCTTTGCTATAAAAAGTTACACCATACCTAATAAATAATATTTGCCATGAAAAATAGATAAAAAAAATATAACAACAAATGATAAATGATAACGTGTAGGTTTTTTTTTTTATTTTCAACTGTGGTTTGAGTAACAAAATGGAAAATAAAGACATAGGAAATTCCTAAAAACATGCTGGAAAAAAAAAAAAAATAAATGGGGGGCTGCTCAGGTCCAAAAGCCTCAGAGGACATTTTGCAAACAGAGGCTTCAGGTCAAGCTGACAAATAGCTTTTCAAGACATTTAGGTTGTGGGATTTTGGTTAAAAACGTCATAATCATAAATAAAACACGACTGAGAACACTTTTTTAAGCAAAAAAAAACCTCCCAGGGGGAATTAAAGACTCAGTTGAAAGTGATCTTTTTACCATGATATTGTGTTTTTTTCTGATGATGGAGGACATGCATATGGAAAATGAAGCTTAAAACTGTATTTTTTAATTCAAATTGTTGTGAAACAGGAGAAGACGAAAAAAAACTCAATTGGAAAAAGAGCTTAGTTGTGACGTAGAAGCTGCAAATGTTGGGCCACAAATGTCCTGCTCTGCAGATCCATGTGCGTCTTTGTTTTCCTCACCTGAGCTGGCATCTGGCTTAAAACTGTACGACTGGATTACCTCAATGTCACTTTTTTGCACCAGTAATGTTAGGTTGGGGGTGTGAGGGAGACAATGCAAACAGACGGATGAAGGGAAGTGGGGGTGGGCTTAATCCACACCCATATTTTACAGGCAAATTTCTGATAAAATCCTGCTGCTCTGCAGAGACTATGTCCCAGAAAACAACACATTTAAAAAATGTGTTTGGCTAAAAATGGCATAAGAGCTTAAAAGAGCTCTTGGAAAGCTTTTAAAATACCAAAATATGATTCAAGTAGAGATATTAGGTACATTTGAACCATACTTCCAGTATCTAACTTTATATCATCCAGTAAAATGCAGCCGACATGCAGAGACGTGTGTCATAAGCAGAAGCCAGAGTGGATCCAGACCTGTGGCTTGTGTTGTGCCTCTGCTGGGGCTTTGCTGCTGAGCCCGCAGCCTCTCTGAACTGTTGCTGTTGTTGTTGTTGACCTGGATGCCGTTCTGTTTCATCAGCTGCATCAACTCCGACTCCAGCGTCGCAATCTGTAGAGAGGAACCAATCAATGCTGAAGTGGGGGGATGCATTTACCTCTCAAAACAGCATTCAACGTACTCTGGACTGAGATCGGGCCACGAGTTTTCTGCACAGTAAAACAATGCAGACCATATTTTTGTTGTAGCTAATGAGTTTTTCTAATGAAGGATAGCATGAAGCATAGGTTAATGTGTTGTCTGTTTAAATGTGATGGACAGGAAAGTGAAGGGAAGCAAGAGGAGAAGCTTGTGTGGAAATGATGTAACTACTTTTATAGTTAACATCCTCATGAGCATCCTCTCCAACTGCCTTATAGTAATAAATAATCATTGCCAAAATAAACAGAGGAGCCAACCTGACTTTACAAAATGCCATCTGTTTATCATGTCAGCCAAAATCTAAATTCTTATTTTCACTCATAACTGCATGACTTTGTTCTTCAGTCTTTTTTTTTTTTTTTTTTTTTTTGCACACAAGGCCTCAAATAAGTGGTCAGACGAAGAAAAAAAAAAAAAAGATGCTTTACCCTCACTTGAAGTCCCTGGATTTCAGCCAGATGAGCTTTTTCAGCCTCCTCCAGTCGCCTTCTTTCTGCATCCTCCTTCTGGATGAACTCCACCTCCCTGGATTACAGAGGAGAGCGGCAGAATGGAGAAGTGATGAGAAAATGAGATACATTTATTTACAACATGCAGCCGCAGTGAGTGAGCGGCTATAGCGCATTTCATCCAGACCGAAAATCAAACGACTAAAGTGTGTATTTGAATACACATTTTCTCCTTCATCAGTGAAGTCCCCGCCTCTCCTCCGTGGCGCCGGACTCAGTTACAGATAAGCGCGGAGGGTTAGGTTCCTCACTTTGGTTTAATTTACCCCGCAGGGGCAGAGCCAATTATATGCTGTCAGACTGGAAAGTGAACAGTTGTGAAGGGAATGACGAAAAGAATCACATCACAGAAAAAGAAGAGATCTGCACTTGCATTACAAATATAGTCCCAACCTTTAAAATGAAATGAGAATTTAAAGACATTGAGCTGACTCTCTAAAATGTTTCTTTTTATCTAAGCAGGAAGCAGGTTTGCATGACATTATCTTAAATGTTTTAGTGCAGGTCAACTCTCGACAGGTTAAGGAGATCATAACACACTCCAATACTTGAGTCATACATGTGTGGGGTTTTGGGGTCGGATGTGGTTGTGTTTCTGTTCACTTTTTGTTTTCACCTCTCTCACTTAGAGGTGTATTGATTGCCTTCTTCTTTTCACTGTTCCTCCAGCCCTCTTAATGAATACACCTTTGCTTGGTTACTGTTATAAGCTGCCTGTTTTCCTCCACTCGTTGCCAGATGGTTTTGTGTGCTTCCTGAGTACTACGAGCTTTCCAGCCTTTCGAGCTAAAGAAAAAGAAAAGAAAAAGAATAAAAAGACTTTCTCGTTTGAACACCCTGCTTCTGCGCCTGTGTCCTCATCCCGACCCTGACATTATGTTGGGATATACCAACTTTTTTAGTTATAGTGTTTTAATCTTAATCTAATTTATGTTTTTTCTAGAGTTGAAATAACTCAGAAAGAAGTTAGTTTCTTTTTTACCATGAAGTTGTGTGAAAAACAACCAGACTTGGATTATTTTCAATGATGGAGTTTTTAGTTTGCAGGAAGCAGCAACAAATTAGGAGTGTATGGAAAAATCGATTTGGCGACATATTGCAATATTTTATTTGGCGATACCTGTATCAATTTAAAATGGTGACAGGACAATATCGAATTAATTATTTATGAGCAAATGAAGTTGGGCTAAAAAATCCAATTTAGATTATTATTAACGATGGAGGTTTTATTGTGTAAGAAGCAGCAACAAATTGGGGAAAATCAATTTGGCGTTTAATCACAACATGTCATTTGGCGATACTTGTATTGGTTTGAAATGCTGAAAAGATATTTAATATTTAATTACTTCTTTAAGAGTAAATAAAATTGTGCTAAAAAAAACCCAACTTGGATTACAGTGTTTAGTGATGGGAGTTTTTAGTGTACAAGTAGCAGCAACAAATAGTGGTGTAGGGAAAAAAATGATTCTGCCATAAATCGCAATATTTCACACCGGGTTCACACTGGACGCGGAAGCGCCGCGAAGTGGAGTCCGTGCCGCTTCCGCTCCGCTCTGTAGTTCACACCAGACATGCATTTTTCCGCGGCGGTCCACAGGCGCTTCTGCTAGAGGTTTTTTTGTTTTTGCCATCATGGTTGATAATTTCATAACCTAAAGACATTAACCCATGTTCCTGCTAAGAAGAACTGCTCTCTGTCTCTCTGCTGTTGTTCTACACCCAAAACCCCGCCCACCCGCTCTGTTGGCCCACTGTATTGATCTGTGTACGCGCACGTGTGCGTCTCTGTTTTGTGTGTGTCTGTGCGCACACGCTCACAGATGAACCGCATGACATGTCAAAGTTGTTAGACCGCTTGTTGGTATAAAAGTTTGTACACATTTGTTTTCTTTTGATAGTTAACACACCCCATGTGTGCAGCTTTTGCACAGTCAGTACTGAGCCTGCATACCAGGGGTGTCAAACTCAATCAGTCGCACAAGGGGCCAAAATCCAAAACACAGCTTCGGTTGCGGGCCGAACAGGATAAACATGCATTGAACGCTCTAAGACTACATTTTTAAAACTATAACTTTTTAACATAATAATGAACTAGATATATAGCAATAGCTACGATAATGCTAGTGTGACTACTGTTAACTGATTTTGGCCGCTGAAGATGCTAGTTTTGATAGCTGAAGATGCTGGAATTGATAGCTTAAAACGCTTAAGTTAGTAGCTGAAAATCACTGAAGCTAATAGCCAGCTAAAATATTAACTAAATGCCAAATTAAAGCTAAAAACTTTAAGTTAGCCAAAACAGCTAGCATAGCTGAACTATTAGCTAAACTCAGAAATAGCCTAAAAAATACAAAAAAAGCCTAAATTAGCCAAACAGCTAGGATGTAGCTGAAATATTAGCTAAACTCAGAAAAAGCCTAAAAAATCTTTGTAAATGCCAAAAAAGTTCAAAAAGCCAGCAGAATACTAATTTTTAAAACTTTGAAACTGTGACTTTTTAACATAATTATAAATAATAAAAGGCCAGGAATGTTATTCCAGAATAAATCAACTTAAACCCTGAACAACTTTCAATATTTTACGTTCCATAAAATATACTTTTTCAAAATTATTCAAGTTAAAAAACGAGGGCAAGGTAACGTCGAGCCTTTACATTTTGTTTACAATTTAGGACATTTTGATCTCACAAAAATCACTCTATACCCCTTTCCAGTTTTGTACAGCTCAGTTACCTTTTCCCGTAGATGTACGAACAGCCCTTTAGCTTTCCCATGACTCAGCATCCATAAATGCCAGGTGAAGGATACAAGGGTCTGTTGGGAGTCAAGAAACTCCAAGACCTTTTGTGTGCACATACAGGATGGTTACCTCATTCAAACCCTTTTGTGTCAGCTTGTGTGAACGTTTGCAAAAAGAAAATTTTTGACAATAAATGGCTTCTCCCAAGCACTTACTATGAGTGGAAAAAAAGTTTTTGTGTTATCTTTCATAATCTATGACAAACAACCAACAATCCTCATTTCTTCCAGGGTATAAGCATCTTAAAGAGTTTGTTGACTCACTTCTGCTGGAAGTCTTTGATGAGCTTCTTTGCTTTGTTGTACTTCTTCTCCAGCGTCTGATACTGGGCTTGGGCCTCCTTCAGGTGCTCGTTCACGGTGTGGCAGAGCGTCTGCGCCTCAATCCAGTAGCTCTCCAGCTTCAGCATCCTCTCCTTGTTCTCCTCAATGCTGGCCTTCAGCTGGCTCTTCTCCTTCTCCCAGCGCTGCTTCTCCCTCTCCACTGACGCCAGCTGGAACAGAAAATAAAGTGCTTTTAATCTGCAAACATGGAATAAACCCTTTTTTGTGTATTTTCTCACATTAAAGGATAAGTTGTAGGATTTATTGTCCATTACATAGAAGTCCCATAAAAAAGCAATTAAAACAAGTCGACACACAAAGTGCTTTAAAGTCTTGACTTTTTTTTCTTGAAAAGTGGAGTTAAAGCTAATCTTTTAATGGACAGCTATAGATTCAGACATATCTGCATCAATCTCAGAAATGTATCAAATTAGGCCATTAACATTTGATGAAGTGCCTGCATTATGCATTTCAGACATACAGCTTATCTCAGCATACATGCACATGTGCATTAAGGCTACACTTAAGAGATCATTTTTGCAGGATGAACATGATTTATAAAGAATGAAAAGCAAAACTTCATTCCAGATATTTTTTTTGAATCCAAAAACAGTTGTTAAAAGACACGAAAATCAAACTTTAGCACTCATGGTGGACAGGCATTCTGCTCTGTGATGGTTCTGATCTCTTACCTTGCTCTTGAGCTTCTGGATCTCAGCCTCGGTCACTGTGTGTTTGATCTGGAGCTGTTGAGAGCAGAGGCGGGGAAAAGTGAAACAAGAAGAGAGGGCGGCCCCATCGTCAAACGCATGGCTGCACAGCCTCTCTGCTGTCGATACGGGGTGAGTGACAGAGGCAACCGACCCCGTCCTGCCCTTGACAACATCCTAACTCCCACACTGACATCTACCCACAGGGGGAGAGACAGTATTGGAATGCATTACAGATAGAGCAGTTTCTGAAATCAAAATGTATTTTTGTGTCTAACAAAACATTTTTCCAATCCAGTGACAGATCAAATATAAAGATCCAACATATAAATTAAGTTTATGAATAGACAAGTAATGCCAGAAACAAAAAAGTTAGAATTTATTTTCAGCTATGAGAAAAAAAAAATCACTCATATCTGGGCTTTTAAGTGAATGATAAATTGAGGTAGTTTTGGAGTAGAAGGGATTTGATGTGTATTTGCATTAATACTTAAAGTGTGTGTGTGTGTGTCGGGGGGGGGGGGGGGGGGGGGGGGGGGTTATTTAGTCAGCAACCAATTGTGCAAGCTATCCCACTTAAAAAGATGAAAGAGTCCTGTAGATTTTATCATGGATTTACCTAAACTATGAGAGACGAAATGAAAAACACTTGGTGAAAGCCTCAAAAACTTGCAGAAAACTTTTGACTTCTGTCTTTGCCAACAAAGGGTATAAAAAAAAGTATTAAGTTGAACTTTATTTTTTTTTTTTTTTTGACAAAATACTTATTTTCTACCGTAATATTTTTTTTTTCAAAATCAAACAATGTGATTTTCTGGATTTCTTTCCTCATTTTGTCTCTTATAGTTGAGGTTTACCTATGAGGACCATTACAGGCCTCTTTCACCTTTTTAATTTCACAATTGGTAGCTGACTAAATGCTTATTTGTTCTACTGTATAAATGGTTAATATGGAGCTAGAATTGGACTTGAAACTTTAATTTTTTACCCGTAGCTTACATTTTGTTCTTGTAATTTAAGTTTTGTAGCTTGGACACATTAAAAAAAATTCAAGTTTCAAGTTCCAGGCTGCAGGAACTAAACAAAACCTACAAAACATCTTTTACCTTATTTGGCATGGTTGGAAGAACTAGAATCATGTTTCTAGAATCTCCATCCAATCATGGTGAGAGTAGGGCTCTGCACTCCTCTCAACCAAACATGACTACATTCACACAGCAGGTATAACTCTACAAACTCTACAAATGTAAATGACGTTATAGACGCTAACATTTTTATTTTTGGGCCAGAAAATGACCTATTAATCCCTTTCTAAGTTTGGTGTTATTTTTAAAATTTTTCTTCATTTAAAAAAAATGTAAATACATATCAAATTACAGATTTATGATAAATGTTATTACTTCAGTGTCTATTTTTATTTGCTGTCCCTTAACTGTGTGGGTCCTGATTTGCTACCGGTAGGACTATCTCAAGACACGTCTATAAGTATATTTAAATATAGATTCTTAATTGTATATTTCTTGATTAGGTGAGGGGGAGAAATAAACATAAATTCAAGGAGGTGTAAATTGTAAAATGTATGGTGTATTCAGTAAATATCTTTGAATTTTTGAAGCTTCATGGAAAGAAAATACTGAAAATACAAAGAAAGACAAAGTTGAAGAAATGTGTCTCCCCTAAAACAAGGGATTACATTTTTACTGGATAAAGGCGGCGGCGCCTGCAGGAAAAGCCGTCATTTAATCAAGTTGCACAGCGAGGAGCTCTGCAGGCACAAAGCGCAAAACCAACCGGCACTACCAGCCTCTCAGCAATTCCCAAAATGAACACCGAGGACAATTTCACTGCACTCATGCTTCAGTTTACAGGTTTTCAAAGAAAGCTTTTTTTTTTTTTTAGGCTAATACATACTCAGAAGTAGCTTCTTTTGTCAGTAACTAATTAGATAAAAAAAATCAGGAGAAAGTGCTGGATCTGCAACTGTTCTAGGATGGTTCAACAACACAGCAGTTAGGAAAAATGAGATCAAAGCCTTGCATTTATAGTCTGCTTATGTCTCTAATCATCCAGATTAAGCATTAAGAACAGTGAGAAGCTCCTAAACCTTTACAGAAGAGCAAAAGTTAGCAGAAACTTAAGAGTTTTGTGCTTGGATCTCTAAAATATTCAGGTGTGTAACTCGTTCTAGTGGTTGTGTGAGGACATGGACTTCCTTTCAAAGCCCCATTTTTACCTATTTAAAAGACAACATCGTACACCAACAAGTATGCGGCCTTACCTCTCTGAACTTCTGGTAGAGTTTGGTGGCATCTAACTCAGACGGGGACAAGATGTCTTCGGTTTCTGGTAAGTCGAACACCTCGATGTTCTTCTCTCCGCTTGCAGTTGTTGCTCCCGTTTCCTCGTCATCTGTGGCGTACTCTCCCGTCTGCTTCAGTCAGAATCGGAGATTAGAACCAGCAAATGTGCAAATGGAAGTGTAATGCATTATACATTATTGTTAGAAAAGTGCAAGTTCCTTTAGACTTGATTTTTCATATAATTTTGTCTTGGAAGATATTTTTTTTTAAACACAAATGGCAGTTTGGCTTCTTGTACCCTTTTTTCATTGAAACATTTGCTTAAACTCGTGCATATAAATCAAATGTTTTCCATGAATCAAACACATTTGAGCAGTGACTCTAATGTCTTGCCCATGTCCAAATATTTATTTATTTTGAATCAATCGGCTCATGAGCCGTTTGCGGCCCCCAAGTGATATTTTGCGGCCCCTGCCTTAAATCCTCAAACGCCTTAAATCTTGGCATGGTGCATTCACTGAGCTCCGGACATTAGTGGACTCGAACAGCTGCTCAGCCCAATTCAGTCTGCTACAATACTTTTGTCATCTTTACACAATCTGTAGCAAAACAAAGATGTTTTTCAGAAAAATGTTTATTAAATTAAAAAATTATAAATGAATCAGTTCTTCCGGTGTTAAACATTATCTTAGATAAACTGCTTTGTTTTGCTGCAGATTGTAAATAAATGACAAAAGTATATTATAGTGGTATTTATATATAATATAGTAGTCTAAGTTGGGCTGTTTGGGTCCTCTAATGCCCGGAGGTCACTGAAAGCACCACGCGGAGACCCTCGTCTGCCCTGGGTCCTGTCAATCAACCTGTTTGTTCAGAGTTTTAAAGATGATCTGGTGCATGAGACGGAATTAAGGTGTTTGAGGAACATATACCCTCTAAAAAATAAAAAGAGACTATAAAACAACTTCTGTGGAGTGTTTTCTTCTACGGTTTTTGTTGTTAACCACAAAATAAAGAGATTTGAAGTCTTGGCGTCTCCATGTGGAAAAGAGAGAGAGGTTCTTCATTTTCTTATCATAACGAGAAAATGAAGTTCGTATTCTTGTTATAATGAGATACTCGATCTCGTTATAACGAGAAAATGAACAAAACATTTTAAAAAAGCAGGGCAGGCCATTTTTGGCTTCCGTAACAGTTTTAGCATTTTTTTATTTCACACCTGGCAAGACAGACAAGAATATGCCACGTGCTAAAATGCAAACATAAAAAAAACACAAAATATGAAAACTATATAACAAGTGACTTATTTTATTAAATTACAACTCCATTGCAGGTGTTTTTAGTGGTTTTTTTTTTTGCTTTTTTTTGTTTTTAAATTTAAATTGGTCTTTTTGGGGGAATAAGTAAATTTGTAATTTGGCTAAGAATACAGAGTTCCTATTTCCAAAAAGACATTTGTTTGAGCCAAGAAATTTAACCAAAAAAATTGAATAGAGATGATAGATGCATCTAGTATATTTAGTACCACAAAATCAATTTTTTCTAATAAAGATCTGTGATTTCCGAAAGAAAACCCCCCAGGTGGCAGAGACAAACCAAGCTGCTATTTCTCACCTTTTACCTTATTTTCCATTTCTCCTCACATCCACACATCATCCTGCAGCACCACCAGGCCTCATTCTGCTTATCAAGCACCACCACAGCCTCATCCTCACCCCCAGCGCCTCTTTTTTTCACTCTGTTTTACCCAAGTATTCCATTTTAATATTACATGGTGCTTAAGGTTTCAAAAAGCCCACTTAGTTGCCAAAACTTTGTTGAAAATAAATTGATTTGACAGCCCGGCGAGGCGAAAGGAGCTGGACACTTTTTAGTAGATCCAACAGGATTTATGCCGACGTATCTGAACATTTCATCGAACTTCAAGTGCAAGGTTTCAAAATAAAAGTCTGTAAATTTAAGTCAAAAACCAAAATATTTCAAATTGACCAATATTTTCACATCATGTTGTCAAGTTTAAGCACAGTTTGGCTTATGTGAAGAGTACAACATTTCCAGCAGCTCTACTCTATGCGCGCATCAATCTATTCCTTTACAGTAAAATCATGTCCTGACTTCATCTTCAATGCACATTCCCATCCCTGGTTCCATCTCCTCTCTTATTAAGTTGGCCTACATCCTCATCACTTTCCCTGAATTCCCTTTCATCCCTCTCTCCCATAGCCGTGCTTGGACCTGATTTGTTTGCATGGGTGGCCCACACATGGTCTCCTTTCCATAATAGGCCTGCTTGTTGCCATGGTATCACTATCCTACTTTGAGGTCCCATTAAGGGTGGAGTTAAATCTCAACATGCGAGATGGTAGTCAAGCACCAATTTCAGGGTGATAAACGGCGACATAGATCATACGAAAAGGAAGGAACGATTTCAGGAGGAGTGATGTTGCTGATAAAGGATGCTCAGCGTGTGACCATCTGCACCACGAATTTCTGATTTGACAACAATTACCGGTACTACAGAAAAAGGACTGGGATGGCCCAATTTGTCAAAGAAGGACATGTTTTCAGTGAGGTTAGGTTTGGGTGTTTATAGGGGAAAAAAAGGCATTTTTGTGGTTTTAAAGTTGGATTTTGTTGACTTAAAGATAGATTTAGATGCTTTATAAACCATTTAGCTAATTCAACATAACCTTGTTTTTCTCCAGGTTTAGTTTTGTATATTTTAACAGTTTTATAAATGGAATCTTTGAAGCTTTTGAGCATTATCTGCTGATATCGGGGACAATACATTTGAAATAACTTGAAAAATTTAAGGATGAAATATTGGTGTTTCATAAAAAAAAAAAAAAAAAATCTGAAACTCTTTGAAATTCTAATATAAACGTAATTATTTTCAGCATTAAAATTTCTGGTTTTAAGCTTCAAAACTCAAAAATCACTTTCAAGACTTTTTTCACTTCTAACTTTTTTTTAATCTTGTTTCACATCCAGTTCATTCAAGCATAATGGCGTTTTTGACACCTGTCTGTGACACAATAAAACTGCACTTTGTTTTGGATGCGTGGTTTGTAAGCCATAAAACTCTGCTTTTTAAGCCCGTCTTGGGACAACACAAGACTATGATAGTACAGACATTACTGACATTTTCTGACCATAAATTATCCAAGTTCTAAGAGTCAGTGAATGCACCGGGACTGAGGTTACCACCCTCATCGATTTTGATTGGTTCTTAGTGTTAGCCCCTCCCCCTCGCACCAAAACGGAGCAAAATGTTTTAAACCTGAAATTTTCAGATTCAAAACTAAAAAAAGGGGATGAAAGTGAAAAAAGTTTTCAAGCTAAAAAACAGAAAATTTGAAGCTAAAAAAATTTGGTTTATATTAGAATTGCAGAAAGTTTTAGACAGTTTCTTTTCTGTTGTTGTTGTTTTAGCAAAACACCAATATTTCCTTTTGAATTTTCAAGTTGTTTTGTTTGGGTTTCAAATCTTTATGGTTTCAAAATGGCTCCATAACGCATATGGCTGGGTTATTAAAATTGATTATTGATCTGAATCGATCTAAGTTTAATAGATCCATAAAAGTAGCTTGATGCTAACGTGTAATGATATTTCCCATAGGAAAGTTAATGCTAATGCCCGGTACATAGCTGACTGAATGAAGATCTTTATATAATCACAGGCATGAATTTCCCAAAGGAAATATTTTTTAAAGTAGCCACTTGTGATCTAAAACACTGTTTTTTGCTCATACTTTCTTCTTCTGGAAGTGTAATGCTGTAGCATGATCACCACCTAGTGGCCACACTGAAACGTCCTCCAGGAGAGGCAGAACAATTGTTGGAGCTTAACACTGTATGCTTTTAACAATCTCATTATTATTTCACTAATACATTTTACAGTATGTGAACTGTATTTGATTATTATGAATATCTTCAAAAATATATAAATTATTAATGTATTTCTAAACTCAAAATTGAATTGAATTGAGTTAAAAAGGATTTAAAATAAATTGGAAAAATTGAAATTAGATCAATCCAGGCTCTGGTGAATCAAATAGAATCAATTTTGGAAAGTATTGGTAATACTCAGCCCTAATAATTAACTTAATGAAACATGCCCATGAATGAAAACAAGAAAAAATGTAACTAACAAAAACGTGATTACTTGGTTTGTGTCTCACAAAAATTTATTGTTACCCAAGACAATTAAATGACTAAATAAAAGATTTTTGAAAACTTTAAATTATCATTTCATTATCTGTTTGACAAAGTGGTTAAGCGCAAGACAATTTTCTCGGGTGAAATGTTTTAATTCGCTTTTACTACCTTTTTATTCAAAATATTAAAAAAAACTCACATCACTTCCTGAGTTTTAACAAATGTATAAATTATTTCTTTAATAATAATACAATATTTATTTAACTTTATTGTATAAATCTTCTACCTAGAAGTCACTATGATTAACAGACTAAATTGATTTTAAATACATTATAGTTAAAGTTCCACTCTGATCTTTTGATCTATTTTCAAAGCGTTCCCAGTGTTCTTTTATTTATGATTACTCTGTTTTCAGCCAAAATCCAAAAACTTGTGTTGTTTTCTAGGATATATTTTCTGCAGAGCGGCAGCAGTTGATTATAAATTCATCTCTGAGTTGTGGGCGCCCCACATTCCTATCAACTAACTGAGAGCTCTCTGTTTACATGCTCTACTCCTATACAGCTGCTCAAATCTTTGGAGGAGGAAAAGAAAGACGTTCATGGATGTATTTGTCTGTTTGTTAGTGGATGCATCAGAATAAAGCAGGGCAGTGAGCTTTTGACTCGTCCAGTGTCAAAAGTTTCCATGTCACAACTATAAACTTTCTCACAGCTCCGGATTCCCTAAAATTTGAATAAAGAAATACTCAGAAATGCAAATTGTGTCCTGTATCATGAGAAAAACGCAGCAAAAGGAAAATTTCCATTAAACAATGACGTATTCAGGCTCTAACATGGGATATATGGGGCTTTTTATCAGCGCCTCATGCGGTCTGAAGATGGACTGCAGAATGATGGGCGTGAATGTGTCGAAGATTTCCTTCATTTCACAGTCAAACAGCCAGATGAGCCCGGCCAATGCCTTTTGTTAGGTGAGAAACTCCTCTTCCCTCTTGGGATTTCCTGTCGCATCAAGCCGTGAGAAATAACAATGAGCCACAAAGAAGACTCTATGTAATATTTATGAAGATATTAATATTAATGAACTCTTTTTACTGTCCCGCGTACCTTTTTATGCTTTTGTAAGAGTTTATCCTCTCAGGGATTTGAAGTGCTCTACAGCGTCAGATCTATTTTTAAAGGAAATTGATACTTATCAGGGATTTATTGAGTTGGTAATGATACCTATATTTGCACTATAAATATAATCAAAGACTCTTTTGATTTCAAATTTTACAGGAAAATAAAAAAAAAAGAATAAGGATGTATTTTTTCATGAAAAGTAAGACCTTTTTTGAGATTTACTAAAACCCGAGGAGGAATAATTCCTTCCGTCAGAAAATAACATTTCCTGAGAGTGCAAACAGAAACAATGCAAATAGAAGCCTGAATGAGGCTAAATCCAGCTAAATGAAGTTTTCCAGTCCATGCAAATGACTACATAGATGTGTCTCTGCACAGTGTAGCGATAGATAGCATGTGTTGCAGGGCATTGAAGCGGTGCCTGTTGGATTAAACCCGCTGTAAGTAAGCAGCACAGTCAGAGCAGGAAATGCTGAGTGATCAGCTTTTACGGCATCCTCTTAGTGTGGCTATGAGAGATAGCGTTTGTATTAGCCCGCTTGTCACTCAGTTTTATGGAGTTAACTTCCAGTCAACTGTCATAAGAGGAGTGCTGATTTACATTAATCAGCAAAAACTGTTTTTTTTTTCTTTTGAAGAAATGTGACAGAAGATGAAAGTGCATTTTTCATCTGGGCGGAGTTTGGTGCTTATTACCTCGTCGTCGTCTGCATCGTATTGGGCGTACTGTTGCTCCAGCAGCTCCCTCTGTCTCCTCTCCTGCTCCAGTGTCTGCTGGATGAGCGTGGCCACCTCACTCTGCTGACCTGGGCGCTCTCGGCCAATCACAAACCTGCAAAGACACACTGTGTTGACGAGCACTTCTAGTGGCACGCGCAACCCCCAGACCCATCCTAAGATTGTGTAACACGCAGCCTTTAAGGGATTCCTCCTTAACAGGGAAAATGTCATCTGACAAAATGCATCACAAAAAGCTGCTAATGGATTATTTTAACCAAATTAAAACGCTACAGCATCGAACGCAAAGTAAAAAGGGAAAGAGCTTTTAGAGCGGTTTAAAAAAAAAGTTACAAATGAGATGTCATGTTTTACCGGCTCCTAAAGTTGATTAAAAACAAGGTTAGCCTTCCAAATTATCTGGAGGTTGCGCTGATAATCTGAACGTCTGATATTAAAATATAGAAACAGCCACAAAACACACTGAGTCACAGAGGTCTACAGCCACACAGTAATGAAAGTGATATTTGCTGAGGTATCACAGCAGGGCTGAGAGACTGCACATGCATCATAATGAGAAAAGGCCAGGCAGGCTGCCATCAGCCTGGCAGAGGAGAGGACCGAGGAAACCACAAGCTGGGCCTTCCAGCTACTGATCATTAATTACTGAAGTTACAGAAGATGTCACACTCATGAATAGAACAGGACAGAAGGTGATAAGTTCCCATTTAATTACATTGGGCTCAAATTTAGTCAGAACTGCATGTTTTATTGTGTGTTTTTCCATAACAGGGATCAGCTTAAATGTCAATTATCTTTTTGGATACTTTTTGTTCATTTTGTCTTTTTTTACATTTTAAAGGATAACACAACAGGACAGTAAGAGGCTGACTCCATTCTCAGCCCAGATTTGAAAAATGAAAAAAAAAAAAAAAAAAAAAAGGGGGGCGGGCTGAGTGGGAGAGGTGTGAATCTTTGACATTGAGGTTAGCTTGAGTAACGTAATCGCTCGGGTCTTTAAAATGGAGAGTGATATAGAGCAAAGTGATGCCAGTATCTCCACAGAACTTTCTGTACAGGTTGATCCCCCCACCTTTACTAGAGGCAGGCAATCATGTTCCATGCCTCCATGGACCATGATGTCTCAGTGGTAAACACGTTCCAAACAGGTAGAATCTGCTGGTTCAAAGAAGCCAAAATCACAAAGACTTCAAAAGAAAAATAAGCAACAATGACTCAGTCATATTATTTGTCAGAATGAACTTTCTTTCTCTGATACCTTTTCTTAACATTTTGATTAACCTAACATTTTCCCCCCATTTTTTACGCTGTGCAAGTTATTAAAGAAATAAACTGACCAACCAGATGCCTCCAAGAATTATATGGATCTATGTGGTTTTAAACGTTTGCATGACAGATTTTCTCAAGTGGAAGGGGTGTGGGCTTCCAACAAGCTCCAAAGAAACAATGACTCAGACTGATTTGGACCAATCACTTGATCCAGTTCTCCTTTGCAGTCATTACAAAAACTTTGTAGAAAATGTGTAATTTGAAATTGTAAATTGAAAATGTAGAGAAAAAAATATCAGAAATAGTTTTCTTTGCTCCACCATGAGAGGAGAAATAAGAAAGAATACAAATGGAATTGAGATAAAAACTAATTAAAAGAATTCACTTCCCCTGAGCTCCGTCATATATCTCTAAAGACCAAGAAGAAAAATGGCTCACGCTCCAGCAGAGAGCAGTACTTGATCTACATGTGAAGGAACAACTGAAGGGCACGTCACAGAGGGAGAATAAGAAAAAAATATATGAAAAAATAAACAGAGGAAGGAGAGGATAAGTGAGGTACTTCACAAGAACAAGCCCATGGACAGCGAGGAGGTCTGAGGAGTTGCTGACCTGGAAACAAGACTTTCTTCTCACGCAACGGGAGACTGCTTCAAACTGAGACAGCCACATGGGGGGCTGGATCAGCTAAACTGCAGAAGCCTTCAGATTTGATTTATGCCACTGGCTCCAACCAGAACAGACATGGTTCTAACACAATATGCCAAACAAGATGAAATCCTGCAATTCTTAGAGATTAGGAAAATAAACTTCTAATGCAAGGATGCAGAAAATGATCCTGCTGTCACAGACTGCCTGTCTTTCGATGAGTAGCACCGAGCTGACAGGGCTTTGAGGGCGGGAGCTGATGTGTCTGCTTAACCATGGGCAGTCACGTCTTAAACTTATGCAGAGAGAAGAATCCTTCACCTAAACTTGAAATAAAAGTTGGAGAAATTAGATCCACCAGAGACATTTTACAGTTTTATCTAAGATTTCATTACTTTTTAGGTCTCACTCCAATAACCTTTTGATCTATTTTCAAAGCATTCTAAGTGGTCTTTTCCTGATTTTTATTAATTTTATCATTGTTTTATTATTAATTAATTTTTGTATTTTTTGTTTGTTTATTTTTATTTTATTTATTTTTTCATTTTAGATATCTTTCCATAAATGCTAGCTCGTCATGCACCAGGTGGCGCAATCAAATTATAAACAGAGTAAAAACATATTCAAAAAACTTTAATAAATCAGCGGTAAAAAGCTGCATTTTCTTGGTTAAGATGACTCAAGCAGAAATAACTGATGCATTTGAAGAGGAATATCTCTGCCCGAGGCTAAATCACATCTAGTCCCCTCGTAGATGACTCAAGCCAGAGCCGCGGTGCTTATTGAAAAAAACATGTCACTTGGTACAACGGTTTCTGCTTTTCTTCTACTTTTTTTTTTTTTTTTAACAAACTCTGAATAATTTAACATAGCATTGGGTCCAATGTAGCTCAATGAACAAACAATGGAA
Source organism: Oryzias javanicus (assembly GCA_003999625.1). NCBI lineage: Eukaryota > Metazoa > Chordata > Actinopteri > Beloniformes > Adrianichthyidae > Oryzias > Oryzias javanicus. The sequence continues at coordinate 22,384,390 of CM012447.1, forward strand.
ACTCAGAGTTCTTCTTAGAGGTTTGAATCTATATTAGGGATGTCCCGATTCAATCATGTAATTGGAAATCGGGTCCTGTCACATGGTTGAAGACGTGATTAAAATCAGATTTTGTCTCCTGATCAATACTGTTCATTTCATTCTTATCATGATTAGCGCTTTATATTTCAAGCTTATTATTTCAGAAGAGTACTCTACTAGAAGGTTGCCTATCATGAATGGATCTCCACAATTTCTTTGGAGCGCTAGTTTGAGAAGGAAGTGCACAAAAACACTTCAGCAAAACTAAGCTAAAACAAAGCTAAGCTTGGCTAAACTAAGTTAAGTTAAGTTAAGTTAAGTTAAGTTAAGTTAAGTTAAGTTAAGTTAAGTTAAGTTAAGTTAAGTTAAGTTAAGTTAAGTTAAGATAAGCTGGCTAAGATAAGCTGAGCTACATTAACCTATAATAAGCTAAGCTAAGGTGAGTTAAGCTAAACTAAGAAGCTATGCTAAGATAAGCTAAGCTAAACTAAGCTAAGCTAAGCTAGCTAAGCTAAGCTAAGATAAGATAAGATAAGATAAGATAAGATAAGATAAGTAAGATAAGATAAGATAAGATAAGATAAAGAAAGGATAAGATAAGCTAAGCTAAGCTAAACTAAGCTAAGCTAAGCTAAATAAGATAAGATAAGATAAGATAAGATAAGATAAGATAATAAGATAAGATAAGATAAGATAAGATAAGAAAGATAGATAAGATAAGATAAGATAAGATAAGATAAGATATTTACAGATTTGGACTTCTGAGATCAATAACTTAAAAATGTTTAAGCTGACAGAAAGTCTCTATTGGGTTATTTGTCATGTTTCAGTGCTTAGGTTTTGTCATGTTCTGTTTTCCCTGTCAGGTTCACCATGTTCAGGTTAACCATCCACAGCTGTTTTCATTTAGTCAATCAATCTCAGTGTATTTAAGTGTCTGGTTTTCAGTTCTTATTGAGGTCATCTGTTCATCTATGTTCTGTTGCCTCACTGGTTTGTTCTCCTGGTTTTGTCGTGTTTTAGTTACTTTAGTAAATCGTTATGTTTCTGCCACCAAGTCTGGTCTCCTGCATTTGGGTCCTCCACCCCCATCCCTGACATTATTTTATTTCAAACAACAACCTACAACGGCATTTTGAAAGACAAAAGATCAGGGTCACGTTTCTTTGTAATGAGAACAGCACACGCTGTGTATTCTTATTTAGTGTGTATTCTATTTTGTGTATTGCATATTTAGCCCAACGTGTTCACACTGCAACAACATTGAGGGCCTTTTTCTTCTTCTGCTACTTTTTATTCTGTTTACTAGCGCATTTTGCACCACCTATAGTTGGGCAAAATGCAAAAACGATGCAAATCTTGTGAATCTCACTCCAGGTTTTTCCTTTACAGCTCTATTCCGATTCAAACAGTTGGAACTTGCGTGACCTAAAGGGACGCCATCCATTAACATACTTCTGAGTCTCTGACTGATCAAAATTGTTCAATGGCTGCATGTTTAGTACGTAGAACCCAAAAATGTTCATAGAAAGAGTTTTGAATGAGGTAACCTGAAGTGTTCTTCTACATAAACTTTTCATTGAAATGGTCCCTTAAGGACGGTGTGAATGTATCTCCAGGAAATCTACCTGTTCATTTTTTGTAATTAATTACAGTTTTTGCATGTATTGTAGTGATAATGGCTGCCTCCTGATTAAAAGCTTGGATGGTTAGTAGCTGAAAGTCATGGTTAAATATAGCTAAAACTGCAAATCTAGGACAGCTGGCCATAAACCTCTGGTGATCAGACAGAGTGGAGGAAGGATTTACCAAAGAGGAGGAGGTGCAGTGAGTGATGGAAGGAGACTGACAGTGGAAAAACAATGAGCAGTCAGTCACCACCTGCTGCAATACCAGCCCTAAAAAGTACAGTAGGAACCCATCCTTAACTCCACACTTCATGGACTTCTCTCATTAATCTCTTTGAACTTGCTAAATTTGCAGGCAGGTGACACATGCAGCCCGTTCAAGGTTGCGTCTCATACAGTCACATCCTGGTGTGGAAACCTTCCACTGTCAATATTAGCTTAGCAAACAGCATTGGCCGCGCCTGCAGACTGTGGTGACATTGTTCTACATGCCTATAACTGCCAGCTATCTACCAACAATGCATTTCTACTCAAACATTTATCTTTCCACAACTACTGAGGTACAACTGACAGAAAACATAATAAAAAAGGGAATTACAAAGACTTTGAACCAACATTGCTCTGAAAAAATGAGAAAATGAAATAAGCTAAACAGAAAAGGACTGACAAAAACAGTCGGAGGCTGGGATGGCGAGCGGTTGCCAAGGACAGTTAAAGCCGTACTGCCGTACTTTGAGCGTGACAGCGTGCGTGCGTGGACTGTCTGCTTCCAAGTGCTTGAAGCCAACAGAAGCTGCTCAGCTATCAAACACCCAAGGATCTGTCTGCTTGTCACACTATCATGGCTGCTCAATGGGCTGCTTTGAGCCACTTCTGCATCCTGGCAGCAGCACTAATTCATGACAGTTTTCTTAGAAGTCAGCGAACGTGGCTGATTTACCATTTTCAAAGACCGATGGGTAAAACATTTGCCGTTTTCTAAAAAACTAGAACTAAAAATTGTTGTAAATCAGTAATTTCCATGGAGTTAAGTTTCTTTGAAAACATGTTTGGTTCTGTTTTTTAAAGAGGAATTTCAGTTTATTTTGAGGCTGTTCTTTTTTTCTTTTTTTTTTATCAAATCGACAATGAGTTTTGGAACCAAAAATATGAGTTATTGCTAAAAGTGAAAACAGGTTCCCATCATTATCTTGGAGCCTTAATATTTATAATACAAGAGACATGTGACATATGTCAAGCAGAGTAAAGTAGAACACCCAAACTATCCCTTTCCTGACCATTGTTGGGGTTGTGAGGTTGCTGGAGCCTATCCCAGCTACTATTGGGCAAAGGCAGGGTACAAACTGAACAGGTTACCAGTCTGTCACAAGGCCACAAACACTCACATTCACACCTACGGGTGATTTAGAATCACTAATCAACCTATGAAGCATGTTTTTGGACTGTAGGAAAAGCTCCACACAGAAAGAAACCAGCCAGGATTTGAACCAAGGCCTCTCACTGTGAGACAAGAGCGCTAACCACTACTCCACCGTGCAACTTAAAACACCTAGATAAACTTTAAAATCATTAATAATATTTTCTGAGATTAATCAATAAGAACAAAATTTTGTATCTTTAAAAAAATCTGCATTTGATCTGATCAAAACTGGATTACGAAAACTATGCAAAACTATAAAATGAGGTAACTAAGTAGGGATGGGATTATACAAATTAGTAGTACATTTCATTATTTCTGTAAAGAGTTTGATAAACCTGTGTGGATTTTCTCATCTTGTATTGCCCAAAATTTATTTTTCAAATAAACTAGCTTAATCCATCAAAAAAATGTGAAATAAAGAACTAATGTTTAAAAGTTTCAGATGCTCAGTCAATAAAAATTTACACAGCAAAGATTTATGTGTGTATTTAACATTAAGCCGGTACATAAAGGAGTCAACCTAAAGAAGACATTAAAGAATATGAATTTTGGACTCCTTACTTTTAAAAGAAGATTTAAAAAAAAAAAAAGAAAAAATTCTGAGTTAGTTGGAGTAGAAAACAAGCCAAAAAGATTAAATTTTTTTTACTTTAAGGGTCATTTAGTACAGCAGAAGTTTAAAAAACTGAATTGAACCTTGAGGTAAACCTATAAATTATTTTATAGTTGATTAAAAGAGTGGTTCACTCATTTATATGGTACCTTGAAATGACTGTAGAAAAAAAACAAAAAAAAAAAACTAAGTGATTAAACAATTAAAGGTAAAAGTATTATTAGTGTCACAAAAATGTAAAATGATGGTAAAATGAGGTTTTGAGATCCAATTTCCTGCATTATAAAACATTGTAAAAACATTGTAAACATTATCAATTATAAAAAGTTATATAATTTGTTACATCTAAAAATATTAGTTTTTATCAATTTTTTTTTCATTTAGTAACAAAACATAACATCAAAATAATACTGCATAAACACAAAACAGTTAATAAATGAAAAGAAGCAGAAAGAAGAAAACTTATATTATCTTAAATTATCTGCCTCTATTGCTAAATCAACAAAAATAAATCAAAATATATCAAACATTTTTTAGTTCAGTAAAACAATGACTCAATATTTAAATTTAATGAAAACGAATCATTTTAAATGAAACAAATTACAGAAATGTTTTCATATGATCCAGTGTTTCCATTTTTTCAGTGTTTTCAGGAGTTTTTCTCACCGAACGACTCCTGATGTGTTTCTGAGGACAGACGCAGCAAAGCTCTGGGTCACTCCCACCAAACTGGTCCCATCCACCTCCACAATCTGGTCGTTCACCTTAATCCTGAACAAAAAAAAAAGTATTGTTCAAACATCTGAGGAAATTAAGTAAGCATGTGTAAGCTTGGATCGGGAAATGTTCAAAATAAAAGTGTGAGGGATAGAAAATAGGGACACAAATATGTCACAGTTACACTGATGCGTCACAAAAACTACATGAATGTGATGCAAGTTCCAATAATTTTCGGAATTACTGCAGACTGTTGTTTCTTTCTGTCACGATTTCCCCGATGTTAGCTCCAGACCACTGCCCAACCGAGAAACAGAGGAAATGAGACTCAAGGGAACAAAAAAGAAGCTTATGAGGACAAGGAGGTGAGCTTTTGCCTCCGGGCCGCAACCCAGTTGGGGCTTCTCCTGTGATCTGGAAGTGATGGGAGGTCATATGAGTTCTCAGCCTAAAATTGAACTGCAGACGAAAAAAATGTATTCACTGCTGAAGCACAAACTGTGTTAGTAATATTTTTAGTAAAGGCAAAACATCTAAACTCAGAGAGATTTCAAATAAAAAGTGAAGTATTGTTTGAGAAACAAAAAAGTAAAATTTATTTTAGTTGGAATTAAAGAACATATTAGACTATTATAACCCTAACCCTGTCAAAGGAAATACATGGGAGCGGCAACGGATGAAAAGATTTTGAAATTGTGGTTGTTGATTTTAAAGAGGAGCTGTGGATCCAACAAATCCACATGACACACTCAACTTTTGATGAGCTGTGTGATGCTGAGGGACCTCTCTGAGCATGGTATCCGCTTGTTGGTCACAGAACTCATCTAATTTGAAAAAAAAATTGTTTCCATTCCAGTTTTGCAAAATACCTCCTCCGTGCAAAAACTTTTTTATGATAAATGCTTTTTTCAAAATGTATGTGTTCCCATTAGGATAATTTATAATCCCAAATTCAATTTGTGCAATTTCACAGTTGATGGAAACGCAGCTAATGTGAGGCGAGAAAGCTAACCACTACACGAGCGTGAAACCTGCAAAACTGATTTGAACCAAAAAAAAAACATCTAACAGTTGTCATTAATAGAAAATAAACACTGTACAGCAAAAATGTTTGACATGCGTTTCGGTGTAAGCTTGACCTTACAACATGGGAAATTACTTCAGTGGTTATTTCTGGAACTGCAACATTTAAGGCATTCAGGTTAGCTTCAAATGAGAGAACAGAATGTGGAAGCTTGAGTCCAACCATTGACTGTAAATGAGAACTGGACTAAATTCCAACCAGGAAACCTACTGGCTCCAAAAAGCCAAAAAATCCTTAAAATTTTATAAGCTGACCAATCAGATGCCTCAATAAAACTAGGTCATAGCTGCTGCCCCCGAACGTAAAACATTCAAAGCTTTGGATTGACAGGTTCTCCTGAGCCTGGCTTCAACTGGTAGGGGTGTGGCCTTCTAACAAGCTCCCTCCTGATTGGTGAGAGTGGTTGCCATAGAAAGGTTGATTCAGACCAATCACTGCTTACTGACTGTCTGGCTCCAACAGGGTGGCTGGCTTTGACTTTATTTGGTTGGAGCTGAAACTAAACCATTTTCTATGTCATACTCATCGGTCCAGTTATATATATAGTCAATGGACCAAACCAGAGTATTTAATCTTTTTCAGAAAAAGCTAAACAATTGCAGAAGAAAAAGATAAATAGAAAAATGTAATTTAAAGAAATTGAAAAAAAACCACACACACCCTCCCATCACTTTGTGAACACCATCTGATCCTAACACAGCCACAGATGAAGCAGACAACGTCATCTATCTCCCTGCTAGGAAGTGAAAGTGTTAGCAGGCCATTAAGTCCAACTCAGCAAGAGGCAGGAAGGCCCGATAGCAGCAGATGTAATGGCGTGAAGAAAATGTGCATGACCCCTCCTCCACTGTCTGCGAGAACATGAGCTTTCAGACAACAAACGTGCTAAAGTTTTCAAATAAAAAACATGGCAAGATTAAAGATTATTACTGACTTTATGGGCCCAGAAATTAAATTCAGGCTTCAAAGAAATAATAAACAAGAAACAAAAAGACAAAAAACAATATATAATATAATATTTTATATTGTTTCATTCCCAAATTAAAAGTGAAACTTAAAACTAAATTATGTTGAAAAAAGACAGTAATTTAGTAATGTTTTGTTTCACTTCTAGATGAAAATAGATGTCATGAAAAAGTTGATTGTTTCTCCCGGTGTCCAGGTTCCTGTGCTGCTGACATCTGGGCAGCTTGACAGGGAAAGGCAGCCGTGGCAGGCCGCCCTGTGAGACCCGAGGATGTGTGCAGTCTGTTTGTGAGAGTGTAGTCGGACAAATCCCTCCGGAGACCGGGACTGCAAACAGACTGCCTAAAATTCACACATTCCAACTTTAAACGTTGACCTCTTAAGAAACACATTTTGAATCCTATTTTTCTCCAACTAGAACTGGGTAACGCCAATACTTTCTAGAACTAATTCAATTCAATTCACCAGACTCTCGATCGATTTTATTCCTGTTTTTTCTCAATTATTTTGATCCTCTCGATTCCATTCTATTTTGAGTAAAACTGTGCTTTACACTACAAATGGTTATTTTAGAAAATATTTTTCAAAGTCAAGGCCCGATCCGACCCTCCGGATAATTATATCCGGCCATCCAGATCATTTTATTTCATTGTTATCAATGGCCCGATGTTATCTTTCACTTATTTCTAACTTGTACAATTTTGACAAAATATATTCTTACGGAGAGTAAAATGTTGAAAGTTATTTAAAGTTTAAGTTGATTTATTCTGGAATAATATTCCTGTGTGATTTATTCAAAATTAATTTTAAAAGTTTAAAAGTTACATTTTTTAAGTTTTAAAAATTGCGTTTTAGTGTGATCAACAAATTTTTATCCCGTTCGGCCCGACACCTAAGGTGTGTTTTGGATTTTGGCCCACTGTGCGATTGAGATTGAAACCCCTGGTTTTAGGTGTACAGTAATAATAATGGATTAGATTTATCTGCGCTTTTCCAGACGCTCAAAGCGCTTACAATGAATACCCATTATTCATCCACACCTCATTCATACTTGGTGATGGTAAGCTACTACTGTAGCCACAGCTGCCCTGGGGCAGGCTGACAGAGGCGTGGCTGCCAGTTCGCGCCTACGGCCCCTCTGACCATCACCGGGACATCCATACACATTCACACACCAGTGGAGCCACACTGGAGGCAAGTAGGGTTAAGTGTCTCGCCCAAGGACACAACGACTTTTTGGCTGGCGGGAGCGAGGATCGAACCGCCTATCCTTCGATCATTGGCCGACCTGCTCTACCACCTGAGCCACCGTCGCCCTAGTAGCTGGAATAGGCTCCAGCAGCCTCCTCTGTATCTACAGAGGGACAGATTTCTGTTTGCATTCATGCCACAAAAAACAGAAGTTCATTTATATTTAGTATAAAAGTAACAGTAACATAAATAAAAAGCAGGGGGGCATTTTTCTAAAGGGTGAAGTAAAATTGCTGGTCCTGCTGAGTTTTAGTAAGGCAGAAATCATCCCGAATGGCTCCTTTAATGTTACAGTTGTAAACTCCTGCTCTGCACTTTTACAAGCTTTTCTCAAAATCATCAAAGAGGAGATTTTCTTAGATCTAGGATCTAAAAATAAGGACATTTTCATAAAAACGAGTCAAAATCCTTTTGCTTCATACTCGTAACGATAGAAAATCTTGATTTAAGACACAAAAACCCAAATGTAATAGTAATTTTTAGTTATATTATAAAGATGTTATTTTAAAATTAAATAAATGTTGGAAAGTTAGACCTGCATTCACTTTCATTATTATTAAAAGGTTTAGATGTATGCTCCAAGAATAAGTACTAGTTTTAGATTTTATGAGGATTTATTAAGATGGGAAAACTTCTACAAAGATCTTATTCTCATTTTCTTCTAAAATGAGTCATTTCCATTTATTAAACAGTTTTTTATCGCTGAAATCAAAACCAACTAGAATAAGGTTTAGAAAAACTGAAAAAATACAAACATCCCTGCTATCATACTGTACTAAACAGAGCTGTCTATCAGTGTTTAATGGGTTTACGGTGAACCTGAACCACACAAACACATTAATAGTGGGAAGCGTGCGGCTAAAGCCCAGAGACCACAGCTTGCCAGCTGAGAAGCTGTCACATCCTCCACCTGAAGCCCAGCGCTTACTCTCCACTGCTTTCACACACTCACACACACAAAAAGTAACTCAAAAATGGAAAAACTCAAACTCTTATATGATCACATTAAACTCCAATCTAGTATCACAAGCTACCTACAAGAGGAACAGGCTCACATGCAGTCCAGTGCTTGCCCTTGAGTCTAATCCAACCCCCCGCTGTTAAATCTGACAGGACAGACCATGACTGTGTGTGTGTGTGAGAGAGAAACAGGCAGGCAGAGAAAAATATGACATGTTTGACTGATGGATGAAGTTTTTTTTCCTGTATTTGACATTTGCTAAGAAGGCACCTCTCACCTGCCGTCTCTCTCGGCAGCTCCCCCCTCAATGACAGTCTTGACAAATATGCCGAGCTTCTCCAAGCCTGCGTCAGCACCCACACCCATCCCGATGATGCTGATCCCAAGGCCTTCTTCATCTAGAAACACGCAAGACAGGAAGTTAGAGGACACGGGGGCTGTTCGTTTTTGTCCTTTTTCCTCCATTTAGTACGACGGAGTATTAGGGCACAAAAAAATAAGTTTTACTGCCTTTTTTTTTTTTTGTAAGTTTACAACTTTAGAACCACCAAAAAAATTATTATTACAAGATTAGGGATATTGCTGCAGATATCCACTTCCAATAATGTCTTCATTATAAAAAACAAGATCTCCTCCAAGTCTGCGTAATGGTTTTGTCTAAAGACGCCCAATGTCCGAAATACTTTTTCTATGTTCTTATGCTGATTTTTAGTCGCAAGAAGGTTCAGAATGTCTTTTCTTTTGAAACATATCTAGAAATCAAGCTTCACTAAATGCTAAACGTCTTTCATCTTCTAACACGGCTCCAATAAATAGACAGCTCTGGTGTCTTTTCTTGTAAATTAATGACTTTTTTCTCTTAAATTTATGATTCTTTTCTCGTAAGTGTACATGTTTCAGAGTCACTTAAAGTTGAAAATCTACAACTTTGGTATCAAATTTGAAAATACTTTTTTTCTCCTAGATTTATGACTTTTTTTCTCGTAAATGTAAGTTGTATATTTACAAGATTTAAATGAATAAATGTATTACTTTAAAAGCAGCAAATCTATTACTTTATTTTTGTAATTTAACAGTTGCAACTTTTTCTTGTAAATGTATGACTTTTTTTTTCTCGTGACTGTAAATGTTTTTAAATCATAAGTTTACAAAATTTCAAGTGATAAACTCCTGATTTAAAGTTGGAAATCTACAACTTTAGTCTTATAATTTAAGGGTAGTGACTTTTCCTTGTAAATGTACGTGTTTTAAAGTTGTACATTGACAAGATTTAAAGGGATGAATTTATGATATTAAAAGTTGCAAATCATCAACTTTATTCTTGTAATTTCACAGTTCTTGTAAACTTATGACTTTTTTCATGTTTAAAAGTCATATGTTTACGAGTCTTAAAGTAATAAACTTCTGAATCAAAGTTGTAAATGTACAACTTTAGTCTACTTATTTAAGTGTTATGACAATTTATTTGTGAGTTTGAGTTTTTTTTTTTGTCCACAGATTTGACTATTTTCTTGTAAATTTATGACTTTTTCATCATAAATTTAGTATATTTTTCTTGTAAATTAAGATTTTTTAAAGTTACAAAATAACAAGATTTAAAGTAATCCATTTATGACATGACTTTTAAAGTTGTAAATCTATAACTTTAAATTAACAGTTATGACTTTTTTCTCGTAAATTTACGATATTTTCTCATAAATGTAGGTGTTTAAAAGTCATAAATGTACACGATTTAAAGTAAAAAAAATTATTACTTTTAAAATTGTAAATCTACGACTAGTGTCATAATTTAACAGTTACGAACTTTTCTCATAAATGTATGAGTTTTTTTCCATAAGTTTGTTATTTCTTTTCTTGTAGACGTTTGTGTTTTAGTCATAAATTTACAAGATTTATAATCATAAATTTCTGACTAAAAGTTGTAAATCTACTAATTCTTCTTCTTAAACCGTTAAGACTTTTTCTCGTAAATGTATGACTTTTTCAAATAAATTCATCCTCTTTAGTCATAAATTTGATTTATTTTAAGTCTTAAATGTACAATTTTATTCTTGTAGTTTAACAGTTACAATATTTACACATTAGCAGAATTACTTCTTTTTTAGTACTCCATCGTAATTTAGGTACCAATGATTGCAAAATAAAAAAAAACACAAGCAAACGAGCCTGAGTGATGGATTTATTTAATGTAAGGAAAGATCCTCCTGTAAGATATGAGATGGCCTTCACATAAATAGGAAATATCCTGGATAGGAACTTCTCGTTTTCCATTCTGCTCTGCATTAATTATTCACAAACTGCTGGAATTACATAACAGCGAGCGGCAGGAGGAATACTATCTATTTTAGGTGCTTGGCAGTTTTGATTTGCAACATGGGAAATATCCCAACAGAAGAAGACAAGTGTGTAAGAAGATGCATAAACGGCGGCATGCTGGGAAATCAAGATAACTGCTCTCTTCCATGCTTTAGTGGAGAAATGCTGATAAAAGGAAGAAAAAAAATGAACAAAACAACTGTAGTACCAAGAGGAAAGCCTTTAATCATAAAAAGAACGATATCCTGAGTGGGTGATTCTGCCTCATGGGTGTAACTGATATGACAGCACCACCTAATCTATTTAGGCGTTCTTTCTTTCCCACCTTTCTCCAATTCCACGGGGAAGAGCTCCAGTTTCTCCACCCTCTTCTCCAGCTCGTACTCGGCAGACGAGGCCACAGGATCCACCTCCTCATTCCGCCGGTCGTAATCCTCATTGGAGTAAGTGTTGAACACCTGGAATAGAAATACAAGCAGTTAGGATGCTAGATTCTTACTTAAGATTTACAAAAAGAAAACCTTTTCAAAGGTGTCAACAGATGCTAGAAAAGAAACTGTCATTTATTTAAATATTAAATATGATGGCTCCATTAAAGGTTAGCCTATGAAATTTTATTTTTGGTATTTTTAACATGTTCTTGTGGGATTTGCTCATGATGAAGGACATTTATAATGAAAATTAAGACTAAAACTACATTTTTTAGAATGTATTTATTCAAATCATTATAAATCAGGAGCAGATGAATAAAAGTCTTTAAAAAATGCTTTTTTGGGACATTAAAACAACAGTGGCTGTTGAAGTGCTGCAGTGTTGGGTCTTAAAGTGTTGAAGGTTGCAGACCCCTGCAATAGACCTACAATAGATGGGGGTCCTTAAGAGGTACGGGGTCAGAACTGTTTAATGAGTGCATTTAACAATAGCTAAAAATAGCGAACGAGAAACGAGGCTATAGGCTATATTCATGTACGTCTTTGTTTTCCTCGTCTAAACTGGTATCTGGCTCTAAACTCTGCGACTCAATCACTCCTATATTGATCGCCATTTTTGTTGCACCGCTAATGTGGCTACAAGCTAGCAGGCGAGAGTGTAAATAGATGGGGACGGGGTAACTCTTTGCTAAAAGTCCCGCTCACAAATCAAAGACAAATTTCTAATGAACTCTTGCTGCTCTGTTTAAACTATGCTCTAGAAAACGACACAGTTTTTTTGTTCATTCTGGATAAAACTGCATAATTATAGTAAAAAGTCCACTGGGAATGCTTTAACATCAGATCTAAAGATGATCTGAGAGGGTTTTAAAATGTTTTTGAAAAGGATAATGAAAAAAATGTTATTTTTCAGCTTTAATCTACAAGATACATTTCTAAACACTGTGTTAAAATATATGTGGCAAAGCAACAACTACTACTGAAAATCCACCCGATGGCCAACAACAAGCTCCAGAAGAGATGCACAAGGAGATTGAGGACAGGGAGGCCTGTCCTCCTCCCTGCAAGGGTCAGCTGTCAGTTCGCATATCATCCAAACCGAGCTTCCTCTCTCTCTCTCTCTCTACTTCTGCACAAAGCAAAACGTGCAAGAGTCTAAAAAAGCTGCAATCAAACTGACTTGGTTATTTGTTGTATAAAAGCATGAAAAAACAGTTTGCAAAGTGCTGATAAAGGCAGGTGTGTTTGTCTTTTTCATTTATAAAGAAAAATGTAATCTCTCCAGTTTAAGGCTATTCAAGTGTTTTGGTTCACTTGTGGTTGTAAATTTGATAAATAAATGTAGAGACAGGAATCGGAGCAGGGGGTAAAACATGCAGAAAACCGCTGCAAACAACAAAAAGTGAATCTTAACAAAATTTAAAAAACAGTTTTTTTCAAGAAAAATCGTCTAACTTTCTGTCTTGCAAGAACAATAATTTCAAAAATGTTTTTTTCAATAGCAAACGTTTCAGAAAACAAGTCATGGTGACTAGAATTATTAGCTTAAAATAAGATTTATTAGTAAAACAATTTATCTCACCTATTTAGCAGATTTTTTTAAGTTAATATGCTTATGTGGGAATAATATTCCCCTTATTTCTAAGAGACCTGAGTACATGAGGACACGTGTGCATGACTCTGTACATCAGATGCCTGTGTATGAGTTCTCCAGCACACAGTGTTTGCATTTTTATTTAAGCAGTGGTGGCACAAGATTTTTGCATAATGGACAAAAAACAGGCTTCTGTTTTTAGTACGTTAACTTAGCAGGTTTACTGAGGGGAAAAAAGTGCATTTCTAGGTGATACTGAAAACACTGAGACAGCATTAAACTGCATGACACTAGAGGTGTCTTAACATTAAACAAAACCTTTCCAGCATTTACAATGTATTGAAAAAAAGTACATGTAAAAGTAGATGATGATGGGGGATATACAGTATAACCAGGTAAAAGTGCACTTTAGGTATTAAAGAACATTTTTAACACCATTAAGTTTACCTTAATGTCTCTATTTATGTCAGCTCCATCAGACACACTGAAAGTAGGATGTTTTTTAATTATAATTGCCCTATAAGAATATAATGTATGTTAAATTAGCATTTAGGTACCCAGACGTGCAATATAACTTAAAGACTCCCTCCAATTATCTTTTTCTCCATAGTTAAAGTGTTCCCAGTGGTCTTTTGATTGTTTTCGAGGACAATTTCTGCATAACAGCAAGAATTCATTACAAATTCACCTTTGAGCTCACCACTGAGCAACACCGCCCCCCTTCCCCTCTAGGTTGCTGAAGGCTAATTTGCCCTGGACCGTCTGCGTTGCGTCTTCATTGTGTAGCGTTGATGCAAAAAATAGAACTTTCGTTAATCAATCGGGTTGATGACATCATCTTCGCCATGTCTGCATCTGTTCCTGCGCAACGCAAGCTTTACGCAGTTCTATTTTAGTCCGTTGGCTTTTCAATTTAGTGACAGATTTCAAAATAAAACTTATATTGTGCTTTCAAAATAAAACTTTATAAAACTATATTTTAGATTGAAAGTGACATACGAACCGACAATAATGTACAACAACATTGGTATTGCGTTTGAATTACGTGATTGGTCAAACCATGTAGGTCCCACGTCATGATCTGCAGCTCCAGTAATGATAACAGTCCTGTTCCACAGCCTACATTCTCTGACTGCATTTTCACATTTTAACTGTGGGTGGAGTCAGCCTCCAACATCCCTGTTTGGTTACCCTTTACACACTTCCTGTTTAAAGCTAATGATAGTTGAGATGTGTGTTTTACATTCAGCTCAAACAGCACCCAAGTAGTCGACTATTCGGATAAATTTCTGATCGCTGATTAGTTAACTAATCAGAAAACATAATCTACGATTAGTCGACTATAAAGATAGTCGTTTGTGGTAGCCCTAAAGTGGATGCTTTAATATAAAATGGAGCAGCAAGGAGGCTTTGGCCTGCCCAACTCATTTTCTAAGTAACAAATCAATCTTTTTCCAACAGCCATTTTTTCTACTCCTGATATTCTAACAAAGAAACTCTAACAAAGTTTAATCTAATCTTAATTATCTTTAAAGGGGCCCTACCATGAAAATTCTACTTTTTGAGGTTTTAAGTGCATTATACTGTTCATTCCTCACTATAAAGAACTCCAAAGCGGTATTTTGATCCGAAACCTGCAATCTGCAGCAGCCCCTCCCATACCCACGAAAACGAGTGGGAGATATTGTTCTGACATCAGCATGATGAGAACCCCCCCTCCAGGAAGAATCAGCACCTTCCCCAGTCTAACACCAACACTCAATTTCTCCACTGAGCCGATGGTGATTTGCAAAAATCATTCATTTTAGATGCAGAATAGTGTATATCTTCCAGTTGTGTCCTAACGTCAATAAATTTCAGCTCATACAGGTGTTTGTCGCTTTAGACGCGGGGCTCTTTTAAGACCCCCACCCCCAGTCTATTTTGTTGTGAACCAGTGTAGCCAGGGTTACTAAAGGTAGATATATTATATGTGCATCCATCTTTGAAAAAGCTTGGATTTTTTTTTGTGGGAGAAATGCAGACACGCTGCCAAAGACTCTAGAATGATGTCATGAAATGGGCGGCAGCCACAAGCAGCAAAAGGCGGAGCCTCAGGAATCGCGTTGTTTTACTTCTAGGCAGGAAAAAACTCACAAAAAATAACTAATATTTCATTAATAATTTGTTTTTTAGTATCATATATGGTTATAGTTCACTCTGAAGGGCTGAAGAAAATCATGGTATGGCAGAAAAAATATTTTTTTACAAACCTCCAAAAAATGCAAAAACATACATCTGACAGTACTGATCATGATCCGACGGAGTTGACAAAACACTATTTGCATTTCTAGTTTATGAAAGAATGTTTTTTGTAACGGGTGGAGGAACCAACAGTTTGAGAATAACAACTTTTCGTCTTATTTTGAAGAGAACATAAACACAAGAGGTATAGCCACAAATACTCAGCAATCACCTGAACACACAAGCTGAGAAATGCTAACACCAGCAAGTGTGTTGACCTGAACGCCCTGAATCCAATGCTACCATTGACAGTCAGAACCTCTCTAATGGCCTCTGTGTGTGTCAGTGTGCAATATGTGGCTTGTCAACCGAGAAAGGTCATGGATGAGGATAGACCAGCGGTGCAAGCAAAGAAGAGGCAGGAAGTGCAGTGATGGGGAAGGGTTAGGAAAGGCCATGAGAGGGAACTCCATTAATCTAAAACAAAGTCACCGAGAGGGAAAGAAGAAAACTGAGAGGAAAAGTGACAAGAAATAAATAAAAATCCCCAAAAATGAGAAACAGATGACTAAGCATTTCCAAAACTTGCTTTTATTCCGAATACAAAGTGGTTTTTTAGAAAAAAACGGCTTGGATTAGTCAACTTTTGCTTAAAAACTCCAAAAATTCACCATAATAAGATATAATACATTGTAAAAAGCTCAGAAATATTTAAATATTAACCGAATTAATATATAAAACAAATTAAGTCTGCCACGATTAGTTGATTACTCACGACTGTATGGACATTTAAAATAGTCGACAACTAATTCATTAGTCAATTTTTTCATGTCAAACTATAGTGCGCCCTTTCTACTCTCATGTCTGTCTAAATATCTTTAACACTTCAAGTTTAAAGCAAACGGTGGGTAGGATGTGTGTCTTACGTCCAGTTCTCGCACAATCTGATTAGTCGACTAATCGAAAAAAATAAATGGTGATTATTCGACAATTAAAACAATCTTTCATAAACATAATGTACTTCAGAGCATTTTTATTGTGCATACCATTTTGGAAATTAAAAAAAGAAGGCAAAGGAAAATAAAAAATGATTCTGCAGGACTGCTTAACCTTGACGCCATGAGGATGCTGCTGCTGCAAGCTGCTTTATTGCTTAAGGAAGTGAAAAATGGAGAGTAAGATCAGCACTGGTCTGATGGGTGTGCAGCAGACTGTTACATCACTTATAGGTTATTATCTGAATGCGTGGACAATTATTTCCATTGGCCGTTAAATTACCTTTAAGCATTAAAAATTATGTGTGACTGCTCTCCCTAATGCAGCCATTCATCTCTTTCACATACTAATTTACAGTCTAAAAGCTGACAGTCCCAGACGCAAAAGACGGACTGAATAAAACCTCACAGTTTGAAGCATATTGATATGTTTACACACAATATTCAATAAAATCTCCTGGAAACAGTCATTAAAGCCAGAGCATCCCACTGCTACCTGTTAATAACTCTGTCAAACCACGAGAAAACATATCTACACACTTTCTGCTGCAGTTGATGTGTTTTAAAGCTTGTCACAAAGCTCAATTTAGTTTTAGTGAAGAACTTCCCCACAATGAGGAAGTCTGGAGCCACATGGGGAGCGTCTTTTCAGATGACAAAAAAAAAAATCTTCTGGGATTTAATCCAAAACACAAGCATTTAAATGGAAATATATTCGTCGACACTTCCTGCAGAGCTTTGAATTTAAAACCAGCATACAGTATCTTCACTGTTGAATTGCCAACTTAAAAAAAATGCTTTATGAGAATGTTCAAGGGCTTCTAGATTAATTTAGATGGAATCATGTACCCCTTAAATCCTGATGGATAAAGTTAAAAAAGAAAATATCTTCTAAAGATTTTTCAGCATTTTTTTTCCAAGGGCAGAACACCCCACTTCTCTTAAAAAGCTCCTTCACAAATTTCATATCTTAATGCAACAAACCAATTCTTTACAGACAGAAAAAAAAACACCACTTCTGCTTCTGAAACGCCACAATTACCGTCAGCTTTTGAGCCCCAATCATTGACTGTATGTGAGAACTGGACCAAGTGAGTGTGACATAACCCATTAAAAAGAGCTTAGTTAATTTCATTCAATTCATTTATTTATTTCATTTTCACAGCAGACAACAATAAATGACACAATACAAACATCTCAGAACTTAAGGATCTAACTAAGTGAAGTCATTTCAGGTGCCATTTTTTAGAAAATGGACACGGCCATCCTGGAACCGGATGTCGTCAGTAAGCAGGAATCAGTCCAGATTGGTTGGACTCAACATTTCTAACCACTCTCACCAATCAGTAGTGAGCTTGCAGGAAAACCACACCCCTACCATGGAAAGCAAGCTTTATAATGCAAAATTAATACATCAAATGGCTGTCAAAAGCAACAAAGGCAGATAAACAAAACAAAAACTACACTAAACAAATAATCAACAACAAAAAACAAACACCTCAGAACTTCTGAAGCATTTCTGAAATTCTGAAGTCAATTCAGACACCATTTTTTTGTTGGAACTGGATGACTGGTCCAAGTAGGGCTGGGCGATATGGGATTTTTTATATCACAATATAGCTTTTTACATATTGCGCGATAACGATATTGGTCACGATATAAACCAAATAACTATATTTGACTATATTTATTTATATTAGACAACTAAACTGTTTCTTCAGTTCCATTAAAAAAACAAAGCATTAAGTCTACAAATAAATTCTAATGTTTTCAGGATTCATATAATAAAAATGTATTAATATACTACAAATTATTTTTGTTGTATTTAGTAGCAGTGTAACGGATCACAAAACACACGGCTCGGATCGTGTCACGGCTTTAAGGTCACGGTTTGGATCATTTTTCAGATCAGTAACAAAAAAAACAACAAGAAAAAAGAAAATAAAAGCCTAAAATTTCTTTTAAAAAAAGTTAAAAATATATGTTTAAAAAAAAGTACTTAAAAGCATTAACTCACACATTTTGAACTTTGAACATAAACAAAACATGTATTTTCTGATTACATGTACATTTCTGGAGACAAGTCTGCAAAAACTGAGAGAAAGGAATGCTTCATATGCTATCCCACCAAATTAAATTACAATTTTTGAATTAAACTTTCATTATTTTTGGTATTAATTGTTGTATTGAAACTAACTGTGGCAACATTTAAATATGTCAAATAATTATTATTAACCATAGCACATGTCCATGTGACGCACTGCCATACCCGCGTTTTTTCTGGTTAATTTTGACCCAAACGGCTTGCCTTAGCTCTACCTGTCGGCTCTTGCCAGCTGGGTGCAGGAGTGCGACAGGGCCGCTCCTCACTGGAAGGTCTCCTGAACTCCGACACGGAGATGTGTACCGATGTTTTTATTCAGCTCTTCAACATAAATTAATCTCTTGGTATCCGCGTTCTTCACGAAGAGTTCCAGAAAAGTTTTGACGGAAGCTTCTCCCACACTCCGCGGGGCTTCAGAGCAACAGACTTTCTGATGACCGAAAGCATCAAATCTGATGCTTGTTAAAACTAATACAGTGTACATTAAATTATTTTGACCCCAAATGCATTCGGCTTGAACAAACAATTGATTGTAATACAGCACGCGGGGCGCGAGGTACGCAGCGGCAGCGGGGGTTGCTGGTAGAAGTCGGCTTGTGCGCGTTTGTTTACCTTTTGTGCAGACGAAGGACGCGGAGTGGAGTCCAAAAAATGACCGAAATGAGAGATAATAAACACAAAAATTAGATACAAACACTTACTTGCCCTGTGGCGACTAACTCTCTAACTTTTACTTGTCAAATAGGAGAAAATGTTCGCTAGCAAGTGTTATTTGCGGACCCTTCAAAATAAAAGTCTATCGCGATCAACTCATTCTTCTATCGAAAAAATGTTCTATCGCGATATCAATAATTATCGTTTTAACGCCCAGCCCTAGGTCCAAGTGGGCCTGACTCAACGTTTCTATGGCAACCACTCCCACCAATCAGTAGTGAGCTTGTTGGAAAGCCACACCCATGCCACTGAAACTGTCAAAACAACATTTCGAACCTTCGATATGAGACCACATACTTTTATTGAGGCATCTGATTGGTCAGTTTATAACTCGAATAACTTGCACTATGGAAAAAAATGTTATGAAAAAAAAATAGAACATGTTAAAAAAGCAGTTATTCTGACAAATATAATGACAGAGTGATTGGTTGTTATAAGTCTTAAGCTAATTGGAACCAGCGGGTACTTCCTGTTTGGAAAACAAGAGGACTGGTCAATCAGTCCAGTTCTCATATACAGTCACTAGCTCCAACCAACATATTTAGTGGCAGTTGTTTCCTTGGTTTCTATCAAGCTGAGGTGCATCAATTTATTTAAAAAAAAATGCCCGAGCGTACTAAAAGACATGCAAATAGGACAGAAAGCAGAAAATATCAAGTAAAAAGCAGAGGACTTCACTGCTTTTGAATGGAAAGTAAGAAATGCCTTCATCCATTAACCAATTCTTCATGCAGCAACAGCCCTCAATCATGTAACTGATGGACGCATTAACTCTGGGAGGATTCTAAAGTGGGGAAAAGGAAATAGAAGTGAGATGAAAGGATAAAAACAAAAGACAAAGTGCCAGCAAAAGAAGGTAAAATGAGAAACATATGAAGAAAACAATATAAACAGAGATGGAAAGAAATGAAATCCCCCATGAGTCATAAGATTCAAGCTATAGTGAGGCTATAGCAAAGTGGAAATGAAAAAAAAAATTGGAGTGGCCTGGAGTTAAAGCTGAGTCACTTTCTCTAAACAGCCTTTGATGGTATTATACTGGGACCTTTGCCTTCCAGACGGCGGGCTTTGCCCAGTGCCACAGGAGGTCCACTTTAGTGTACTTTCTTATTTTGGTGTCAGTCCAGAAGAGCCTGCAGCAAATTAACTGCCACCTGGCACACATGCGTCCACAGACCTCTGTTTTTTTTTTTTTTTCGTCTGAAACACCTGAACACATTTGCATTTTGTCACCTCTACCTGTGGCCACCCACTCACATAACAGCAGGCTGGCAAGCTGAGAAGTGATAAAGAAAGTGTCCAGATTCTGTCAAGACGAGGTGTTTGCTGATGATAGCACCAACAAAGATTGGCAGGCATTATGAAGAGGAAAAAAAAGGAAAGAAGCTATACTGCTGTTATAAGTGCAGGAAATTACAGTCAAACTCAAAGATGAGCTGTCTTTTTTCTTGACACATATCATCCCAAATGTGACTGTGACACTGACAGGCAATGCAGAGCTGGAGAACGCTTCATGGGGAACAGGAACAGAACTCCCACGCAGATGGACATTTTCTTTGAGAAATATTGCTAAAAATGGTTTTCTAGAACTCTACCCATCATCTCCTTAAAGGGTGCATTCAGACTAAACACATGTGGTTTGTTTAAAATGAACCAGAGTTCGTTTCCCCCTGACCACCTGATCCCTGACTTTACTAAAGTATTAGCTTAACTCAGAATTAGCCCAAAAAACCCACAGTAGTTGACAAATTAGCCAAAAACCCAACACATTACTAAAATACTAGCTTAACTAAAAATAGCCCAAAAAAACTCATTAAATCCCAAGTAGGCAAAAAAAGTTAACTTGTTCCTAAAATATTAGCTTAACTTAGAATTAACCCCAAAAAACCTCAGTAATTGCTAAATTAGCTAAAATAACTAGTATGTTGCTAAAATACTAGCATAACTCACAAGTGGCCCAAAAAATGTCAGTATTTCCTTAAATATCCAAAAATGCTAGCATGTTGCTAAAATACTACTAGCTTAATAAAGAATTAGCCCAAAAAAACTTACTAGATGTGAAATTGTCTAAAAAAAAAACGTTAGCACTTTGCTAAAATACTAGCATAACTCAAAATTTTGCCTTAAAATCTATAGTAGATCTCAAATTAGCAAGCACATGACTAAAATATTAGCTAATTTGAACTTAGCCCAAAAAACATGTAAATACCAAATTTCCCAAAAAGCTACTACTAGCTAAAATATGAGGTTAAATTCGAATTAGCCCAAAATTGAGAAACATTTTTAAATGCCTGAAAGATATGAATACCAGGGAGATGTTCCAGGCATATCCCCGGGGAATAGGACACGCCTGGGCCCGGGGGAAGGCCTAGGACACGCTAGAGAGACTACGTCTCTCGGCTGCCCAAGGAACGCCTCAGGGTCCCCCCCAGAGGAGCTGGAGGAAGTTGCCGGGGAGAGGGAAGTCTTGGCATCTTACTTGTTATCTTTGTTAACAGCATTCAATGTTAGATGGAGAAGTTCTAACAAATATGTTCAGATCATTAACATTGTAAACATTGTTTTGTCTCTCCTGGAGGGCGTTTCAGCTTGGCCACTAGATGGCGATCATGCTACTGCATTACACCTTATTTCAGAAGAAGAAAGAGTGAGCAAAAAAAACACCATAAATGGTTATTTATAAATATTTCCTAAAAGGAGTTCAGAAAATTAGTCAGCAATGCATGTTTAAATCGACTGAGCGTTAGCATTAGCATCGTATGGGAAATTCCATTAAACATTAGCATTAAGCTAAATGTGCTAAATCGATCTATAGTTTTATGTATCGATTATTAATGTGTTAAGTTTAGATTAATCGATTAATTGATTCTATCAACCCAGCGCTAATCTTTGTGACACAGGAAGTCTTTTATTTTAAAAGGAAATCTTGTGAGCCTTTGTTTAAAGTTCTAAACTGTTTCATATTTGGGGAAAAAACATATTTTGTCATGAAGTTTTTTTTTTTTATTAATTCCAAAAAAAATAATAGATTATTTATATTTTTCTAAAGAATGTGTAGCTCCTACTGTGTTGTGGTCAGTGAGAAATCGATCAAATGGCTCTGTAAGTGTAAAAGGTTGCAGACCCCTAAAAACCTGCATTCCTATCTAGTGGATGCGTTTCTCCTCCAAAGCAACTTTTAGTTCAGTATTTTTGCCACAATCCTACTGAACGTCGTGTCTCTAATAATAAATAAGCCAGTGGAAAACTATCTGATGGACAAAGACAAAGAAAGTGAGGCTATTTTAAATCAAACAGTAAATTGTATTTGGTGGGAGGCAGGAATACAAAGTAGAACGACAACATGATACTTGATGCAACACATGCCCACTTACTACACTCATGAGGATGCAAAAATAATGAGTTACTAGAGGGAGGTACAAATTTTACTACCACTGTTTGATGTTTACTATAGTGAATGTTTGCTTGAATCTCTCTAAGATTTGACTGGATTGTGTGTCTGAGTTGACAAAGAGGATGTTGCAGCAGTCTGAAGTCCGAGGCAGAAGCTTTGGAAATACTCGTGACTTTAAGCCTGTTCTGTTTTTCGTAGTGAGCGACTTGTAAATGGGAATAGCACGAGACCAGATTGGGTAAGTGGGCGCAGGGTGATACTTTCATGACACAGACTGCTATGTGGCAACTGACCACCCTCAAAAACCACAAGGCACGGCTCGCCTTTCCCAGAGCATTAAAAATGCATGCTGCAGGGAGGATTGGGTAGCACGAAACAAGCAAAACAAAAACACGTCTGCATTCATTATTAAATGAATAAGATACCAATACGCACAGTTTTAAAAGCTGAACCGGTCAGAGATGAGTAGAGCAGAAAATGAATGGGAATCTTTAAATTAGTATTGAAAATAATCTGTTGCTTGAAGAAGCTTGTGAAGAGATCCTGGCCATGCTCATGCAAAAGGCACAACTGATGAGTAAAAAAGCAAACTGTACATGTTTTAACTCCATAACAAGTTCAGAATTATTTGTTAACTTCAATAAAATAGCTTTAGACTGCAGACAACATTCAAACTTCATAAAGAATGCCATTTTTCCTTTACATCTTTACATCCATAGATCCAGATATCTTCTGAAAGACCTCTGATTCTGGTGAAATCTTTTGCATAATGACTATAGCATATACAACACACTTTTAAAAAAGGCAATGAAGGATCAAAACAGTCATCTTTTTATTCTACCTATTACAGTTTGTGTCAAGGGTTTTTCTTAACCCTTATGCTATATCTTTGGGTCCAGATGACCCCACCCTTACATTGATGGGTTATCCCTCCCATGACAAAGGTGGACATGTTTGCCATGGATTTTGCATGGAACCTGCATTTTCACACCAGTGAAAATGAAAAACCATTGGGAAAAAAGTTCATCATGCTGTCTGTATTGTGAGTTCCGGACAACCCCAATCCCAACGTTAACGTGCACAAAGGTTTCAATAGAGATGAGCTTTTTCACTTTCTTCTGTCCCACAGCTTATCCAACAAGTTGCTTTTTTTTTGTTTGTTTGTTTTTTTGTCTTTATCCAGGGGTGTTCAAAGTCAGTCCTCGAGGACCGCCCTCCTGCTGGTTTTCCAGATACCCTGCCTTATCTGATGCTGATTACGTGGATCAGGTGCGCTTGGCCAAAAAGGAGCTTCAATGGTAGGTTGGTTGGAAAACATTTAGGAAATCGGCCCTCGAGGACTGACTTTGAACACCCCTGGTCTTAATCCATGTGTAGTGTGTAGCCAAAGGGTTACAAGTCTGGGTTCCCCTGTGCAGGTCCCCAACCCGGATAGAATACAAGGTTTTGTCAAGAATGGCTCTCTGCTTAACCAAATATGCGAATTAGTGAAAGCTGATTGGTGGCCCCTGACTGGATATGCCTAAAGGTGAACAACATCTAAATTAAATTTAAAAAATAAATAATAATAATAGTAAATTTAATAATATTTGCAACAAAACCATTATTGTTTTTCATTTGTCTGCATCCTTTCTATGTAACTTTTTATAGCTCAATTAAACAAATGTGCATAAATCCATCCATCCATCCCACCAGCTGTTTTGGGAAGGTAGGATACACCCTGAACAGGTCGGCAGGGCCACGCACTCACACATTACTTTTTGGAAGCATCAATCAGCCTATGAAGTATGTTTTTGGACTGTGGGAGGAAGCCATAAATTCACAGGGAGAACATGCAAACTCCATACAAAAGGATCCAGCCGGGATTCAAACCATGGCCTTGCAGCCCACAGACGTGTATATCTACAAAGATAAAGATTGGTAGACTATATAGAGATTCCCACTAGTTAAGTTGATATGGCAAAATTATAACTGGTGTTTTTCAACAGAGCTGCAGTGTGTCTTAAACCCTGAAGCTTTATTTTTATCTGCCTAAATCACATGGAAAGTTGTGATGCTTGATAATAATTCAAGATACTTCAGTCTGCTTAAAATACATAAAATTCAAAGACAGTTTCTCACAATCAAAAAAGTATTTTTATGGGTTTAAAATAGTCATAATGCTAAAAAAATGTAATTAAACTGAGAGAAATCTTACAAAAATGTTTTTTAATGAATTGATTCAAACCATGATTTAGATGTTAAAGTAAAATGCATTAAAATATATAGTGGGCTGCGTGATTGTGAGCGACTTGGTAGAGCATTGAGACTAAAGGGGGCAAACGGTTCCCAGACGTTCAGAAAATCTTAAACCAAAAAAGAAAGAAAAAAACAAAAACAAAAAACAGCTGAAAAGACGACAAATTCTCTCTGTAAGAAATCAACGTTTCTGGCATTGAGCCATCTAATTTGCTTGAGCTTGAACAGTACTGTGTTAGGGTTGTGCTCCAGATCAGGATGCTTTGGAGTCCCACATGTTTACAAGTTGATCTGCACACAACAAAATGTCATTTGCTGAAAGAAGAGTTAGCCCAGCCTGCCCCCCACCCCACACTGAATTAAGGACAAATAAATAAGCTCTCAATCCTCTGGAGAAATAACCATCTACTGATGCCTGACAAGGATAGAATCCGAGAATGTGGCTTCTCTGTTTTAAGCTCCAACAACTTTCTTATTCTCTGTCCTGCACACAAGATGAGCTACAATTATTCACCATAATTTAAGCTCAGTGTCCACTCATTCGTTAATCTTTGGGCGCCCATATATCGATGTAACCAAAAGAAGAGTGACACACATCTATATCATATTGATTATGGCTGTGAGCTTAGATTCATTCAATTCAGCATTCCACTAATGGCGCAGCAGCAGATTCTAATGGACACAACCTGCATCTCTCTGATGCAGGCAGTAACGGACAGACAGCACGCAGGGCGGAGCATTGCCGGGTCCAGTCACAAACCCTTTAACTGCAGCTGTCCCATGCACAGCTGCTCCGTTTTCTTTTTAAGGCAGTCAAGTGTCCCGAGTGATGACAGCGCGGTTCATCTACACTAGTGTGCAGATGGAAAGTGGGATTTCTGTGGACAAGATTGCTAACTATTCAGCAAGCTAGTAGGACACTGGAATGCAAGAGCTACCAAAATTAGATAAAAGGGAATTAATAAAAAACTAGTAAAGATTTATGTTTTTCCAATACACATAGCATTTGAAACACACTTTTGATGAAGGCAAGGAAGAAAAAACTGACGTATGAACTACAATGGGCAAGCCACAAGCACTCTGCTTAATTCTGATGCATCCACTCATAAACAAATAGAGTATAGTACGTCTTTGTTTTTGTCAAGAATCGGCCCTTCTTCTCCTCTTCTGGTCACCAACGAGCTATCTCTAGAGTACTTAGTGCACTACATCTCCCAACAATCCCAGTGCACAGTTTCTGGATGCCTCTCATTTTCCAATCACCCACATGACACTTATGCACTTCACAGAGTCTCACTTAGTGCGAAGTCTTGTTTGTGTCTGCATTACCGAGCATTTCTATCTGGACCTGATCTTCTTTTTCTGACCCTGCTTTGTCTCTGTTAGCCTGCTGCCTGCCCTGACCCTCCACTGGAATCTGACAACTCTCGTCTCTTCTTAAATGATCCCATGCTTGTGATTGACTCCTGCCTGTCTGACCCTGATTTAGCTTTGTGGAATTTTAGCTGTGCTTTGTTTCTGTCTGAACTAATAAACCTGCTGCATGTGGAACATCTGTCTGCCCGTGCGTGACTGTTCTCTTTGTCTGAGCTAGATAAATGATGGGAAATAGAGGCGAGCTTATTCTATACCACCAGTCCCGCCCACAAATCAGAGGTGAATTTCCAATAAACTACAGCTGCTCTGCAGAAACTAGTGTTGGCCAATGTGACGATACATATTGTGTGGGAGATTGAAAAGTGTCTATCGTCTCATTTCTCTTCTATCGTTTGTGTTTGTTTTTATTGCTAAACTTCTGTGCATAAATGTATTTTCCTACTAAGAAACCTGAAACTGCTGTTCACTTCAAAAAAAGAGTTTATCATTTGTAACTATTCAATTACATGAGGGGTCTCAAACTTGCGGCCCGCGGGCCATTTGCGGCCCCCAAGTTGATATTTTGCAGCCCCCGCCTTGATATGAAAGTTAAATGTCTACTAAGCAATATCTTCTGTATGTCCACGTTTCTTTGATGATAGATTTGTACTTGCTTTTGTGATGTTTCAGCTTGCGTTATGTTTAAAACTTTTTTGTCTATTTTTTCAGAGAATAACTGAAAAAAATATCTTATTGTGGTATATTGTGATATATATTTTTGTTGTGATATAAAATAATATATATCATGAAATGTCATGTTTTTCATATCACCCAGCACTAGCAGAAACTATGAGCTAGAGAATGACAGTTGTTTTTTTGGGGGTGGGATTTAGCAAAAAACTGTATCATCAAAATTAAAAGACCACTGAGAACGCTTTTACAAAAGATGATTGGAGTGGAACTTTGTGAGTTCATGAACAAGTTCGTGTTAGTTCAAAGGGTTTTTTTTAAAAGAGATTATTAACTTTTTGGAAAACAAGCGGCAGCTTCACTGAACACTAGACTGGCTTCTCTGTGGGTCAGCGGCTCCTGGCAGCCAGACGGCCTCAGTGTCTGATAGCTCAAAGCCGTCACTTCTTAGCGGGTCAGTCAGAATGCATTTTCCAGCCAAGAAGACATCCCCGTCAGCCTGTGTTTACCGCAGTAGAAGCAAACTTTGACCAGCATGTTGCAAATATTGTGATAGTCAGCACTGTTGATATGAGGACATGATGTTTGGATCAATTTATTCATGAGTTCTTGCAGATTTTCTGAAAGCAGTGATGAAGCTTTTGTGCTACACTCATTAAATAATAGCTCAAATATTTTGTTTTGGACTAAAAGGGTTCAAATTTCCACTTCTTTTCTCTAAAACATCTCAAGCGTAAGCTGGTTAAAAGCATGTTTACGCCAGTTCTCATTACAAAATAAATTACGCGCATTTCTGAATTTATTTGGTGTTCAAAGCCAAGGATTTTCCCATTTTATTAGACAAATTCAAGGCAAAACTCAAAAGTTTTATTAACATGTTGCACAATAAATCCAAAAACAGAAACCCCCCTCTTGTCTCCTCCCACAGGGGGTCAAGCTGGACTCGTGCTGATCCGAGGGCTTTGTGTCTTTCACTATGTAGACAAACAAAAGACAGAACCCCGTTTGTTCCTGGCTGGCTGAGAGGAGAACAGGCTCTGATGAAGAGGTGGGAGGGAAGCATGTCTAATTGGGCGTGAGCCTGTGTGTGAGGTTGGGGGGCAGCTTGCCTCCTGAATATTCCATATGATGAATGAGCGTCAGTCCTTTTCATGGAGAACAGAAGCCTTGAAACAGCAGGCACAAGAAAGGAACACAGTCCTTTCTTAATGGAGCAACAAGCGCAGTAGTGTTCTAGTGAAATACAGTTAACTGAACGTTTCATTCACTTAATAGAATTAGCATTTGTTAATTCATTAGGATATGTTTTTGGAGTTGTTTCTTATTATAGGACACAACATTTAATTCAAAACCGATGCGGAAAACACTTGTTTTTTTACTTTTGCTTTTTACAGATCATCTTTGGATCTATTTTTAAGTGTTTATGTTCCTTGATTTTCTTAAATTTTTCAATTACTAACACAATAAACGTTGATCGTGTTAACGGTTGAAAAGTTACAATATGTTAAAGATTTTGTGTTTAAGCGTCGCAGGTGACGCCTTAGGTGTTAAGGGTCAATTATGCCGTTTTTAGCCCAAATCAAAAAACTGTCGTTTTCTAAAACAAAGTGTCTGTAGAGCGGCAGGAGTTCATTAGAAATTCCCCTCTAAATTGTGGGTGTGTCTGTTGACTCAAAGCAACCCCTCCCCCGTTCCCCTCCGCGTTTTCTGTCTGGATAATTTATATATCTTTATTTGCAAAAATTAAAAGGAAAAAGGGAGTTTTTGGCCCATCCAGTGTATTTTCTATGTATCTATAAAAAAACTGGACTGATTATCCCCTCCCCCCTTGTGTTCCACACAGGAAGTACTCACTATTCCCAGAAAGCCAAAATCCTGTAGACTTATATTGAAAAAATACAATTATTACTCAGTCATTCTGTTTGTCACAATAAGCATTCTTTATATGGTGTCTCTTTTTAACATGTTCTTGCTAAACCTTTTTTTTTTCCTATACTATATTTTCTTTATCGCAAGTTATAAACTAGCCAATCAAATGTCTCAATAAGTAAATGTGGTGCCCGCTGGCCAGACCTCAAACATTTAAAGCATCTGATTGACAGATTCTTTGACCAATCACATTGATTTGAACAAAGAAATACTCATAAATAAAACTTTAAGCCAACATTTTAATATAGTAAATCATCAAAAAAATGCAACAAGAACATGTTAAAAACACTACTTTCATCAGCTTCTGCCTTTAAGGCTTTTCTTATCTCAAATAAAGCTTTCTTTAAAAAAAAAAAAAAAAATTCTGCTTTTACTTGCAAACTTTATATATAAAACACAAATACGCTTGTATTATTTATGTTGATATATATATATATATATATATATATATATATATATAATATATATATATATAATATATACACATTGTTTTGTCAAATGCAGGAATCAATTCTTTTTTGCAGGGATTTGATGTATGTTTTAGGCAAATTCTGCTTTTTTTTGTTAAACTTTAAGTCTGAAATTTTACATTTTTGATCTTTTCCTTTAAATTTTGACATTTATTAAGTACTATTACCTAACAAAATTGGTTTAAACATTAAAAATCTGACAGAAATATTAATATTTATTTGACAATCTGAAATAACACTTGTTTTTAAA
Source organism: Oryzias javanicus (assembly GCA_003999625.1). Classification (NCBI taxonomy): domain Eukaryota; kingdom Metazoa; phylum Chordata; class Actinopteri; order Beloniformes; family Adrianichthyidae; genus Oryzias; species Oryzias javanicus. The sequence continues at coordinate 22,413,755 of CM012447.1, forward strand.
ATCAAATTGATTCAGTAGAATACTCCCCTTCTTTTCTGCCCATAGCTCTCTCCCTTTATTTAAAGTGGCAGTTGAAGTCGAAGTCCTTTCCGGGGTTATTATTTTTTAAGTTTCACACTCCAAACGGAGGGGTCCTAAGTCCACTATCGCCAAAGTAAACCGAGAAAGAAGCGCTTTTCTTTACTTTGGTGCGCTCTGAACCACAGAAGTTTAAATTTAAACATAAGTAATGACTTTTTGCTGTAGCAGGACCTTTTTAAAGTTATAAACAGCTTAAGTTATGTTTATTCAAGCCCTGGAAGCTCTGCGCAAATGCTAGTGGACCAGTGATATTGATGACGTCAACGAACAAAAGTCACGTCTGAAATATTAGACACTTTTTTTTCCTTCACCCTCCATTTGGAGAAAGCACGGAGGGATAAACGAAGGGGAAAGGATAAGTGGAAGGGAGATGGGGAGTATTCGAATCTGGCCTTTGTTTTGATGCCCAACCCTACAAATATTCAATTTAACTGACTTTTACATAAAAAAAGTGGAAAGGATCAAAGCAAAGCACATCGTGTACTTCATAGCTAACCTTTCCTAATAAATTTCTTGCTAATTTTGTGCTCAATTCAGCATCAAAATACTGCAAAAAAAGCAGAAGCAGAAGCAACCGCTACCACTGTGTTTGCATGGCAGTTAAAAGCTCCATTAGCTCCACTGTAATCTTGCTGAGTAACAACACAATTACACAAATGAACCACAAAATATCAGCTTCCTAAAGATTCCATTTGAGATTTTGTGAAGCAGCGACCATTGTAAAACATCGTCAAAAACAGGATCCCGATTGGAAAAAAAAAAAAAAAAAAATGGTTGCGAAACACGAACACAGTGTCTTGTGTGAAAAGTGTGTGGGCGCCAAGGCAGCATGACTAACGCATGCACAGATGAGATGCTCACTGACATGTCAAGCTCCCAGAGAGACAAGCTTCATTTTCTGACATATTAAACCCAAAATCCATTAAATGGAAAACTGAAGTATGACAATTACGGAGGTCAAATTAATATCTCAGGATAATGAGGCCTTACAGACATTTACATAGCAGTTCAATAGTATCTATAAATACTAGCTCATTCAGTTGAGTTTCTAGTTTTCAGATTTCTACTGAACCTTTGTAAAGAATCTTACTGTGATTGGAGCGGTGCTGAAGCGAATTTTCCTCTTCGGCGGGACGTCTTCTTTGCTTTCTTGAGGCAGACCAGGGATCTCTGTCAGGTCTGAGCCGGGGTCATAGACTATGTCGTCGTCGTCATCACCGTACAGGTCATCCTCGGGGTCTGTGCAGCTCTCCCCCCAGCCCTGATAGCAGGCGTCCCCGTCAGCGTTAAAAATCACTCGCTCGTTCCCAGCGTATTCCTCATCAGGTTCTTCCCTCTGGTTCCTAGGGGATTCGGGTGGCTTGTCTTCCTTTGAATCCTCCACATCCTGTTTGCTCCCTCTGGTTGCAGAAGCTGTGGCGTCCAGCAGATCATCAGAAGTTTCGTCGGTGATCACAGCACCATGAGAAGGTTTTGAGACTCTGAAGTCCTTTTGGTCCTCTGAAGGCTTTGGGTCTGAAGGTTTAACTTCTTCTTCATAAGACCCATTGACCTGGCTTTCACCAGTAGTAGTCCCAGGCAAATGCTGCTTGTTTTTCTTCTGGATCTCGACTTCTGATTTGGATTCCAGACTATCTGGTCCAGGACTGGGGCTCAGAAAGTCCTCAGAGGATGAGGACATGGGAAACTTGCCTCCCATCTTATTCCGGGAGGTACCATGAACGGGAGACTGTCGTGACTCATCCTCGCTGAGGTCGCCGCCATGGCGAATGGATCCGTCTGGCGAGTAGAGAGCTCGTCTGCTGACTCCTTTGTAGGGAGCTCCCTGGTTGTGATGGTCGGCATTTTCAAAGACAGCGCTCAGCTGACTGACAGTCGGTGAAGACGCTTCAGTTCTGGAGCACAGGGAGTCCAAGGAGTCTGTGCTGCCTCGGTTGGACCTGGCTCCTCGCCAGTCATCAAGGTGCTCATGGGAGCCCCTCTTATCGCGTCCGTAGGGAAAAACTGGCGACTGGGACTGATCACGGGACTGCTGCTCAAACAGCCTCCTGGTTTCTGAGAACTTCGCCCCGGCACCTCCAATCCTCTCAGCTGACGAAGAATGCTGGAGCTTTATCACTGACCCATCAGCTTTGTTGATGAAGTTGGTGGGTTTCACCAGCTTCTGCGGTGAGGACTCGTCCCGAGCCCTGGTTTTAGCTGTGGTATTCTCCGATCCCATTTGCATGAACATGTCCTTAATGCGACTGACGTGGGCGCCATACTGACGACCCCTCGGCTGTTTCCCCCGCTCCAGGTCTTTGGGCTTTGAGTCTCCATCGACCCGAGGCTGATCGAAGGCTTTCTTCAGAGCCTGGAACTCAGTACGGTAGGCATTACGGTGAGGAGAGGCACTCCGGAGGCTGGTCCTCTCTCCCGAGGCCTCCATCTTCAGCATGATGATGTCTTTGGATTCAGAGGGGATGTCAGCATCGCAGTGACCTCATTAAATTGGTGGAGTGAGGAGTACAGTCGGACTTACTCCAGTCTTCCAGTTCCAGTCACGCCTGCAAGAATGACATATTTGTGAATAAACATATGCAGCTCTAGTCTACTGGAACATTTTTTAATCAAAATAATGGATTCAAAGCTTGAAAAGAGATCAATGTTCTTATTACAATTACAGTTTCCTTAAAAATAATATGAATGCCACCAGAGTACAATCTGTTTGCATTGAAAAAAGCTCTTTTGGAGGATTAAAATTTGAAGCATTTACAGAAACAATCTGTCAATAAATAGATTTTTCAGAAAACATCAAGTTTTTCTGCTTTTGAAATGATCTACATGATGTTGAAACATGCAAAAGAAGCAAGAGTCCCACTCCAATTGTCTTTTGATCTATTTTAAAGCGTTCCCAGATGTCTTCTAATTACGATAATGCCGTTTTCAGCCATTATCCACAAACTTGTGTCGTTTTCTAGGACATAGTTTCTACAGAACAATCAGCTCACCACTTCACTATGTGTAAAAATGCAACTACTGCCTCCCAATTACAAATACTGCCACATGGCTACATGCTGATTTTGCTGGAAACTTGCGCGTGATGGCATTTTGGTGTATGTAACTGTAATCTATCAGTTTGAGGAGGAAAACTTAGACATATATCACATGTCAAAGTCAAGGCCCGGGGGCCGGATTCCACCAACTGGGTGATTATATCCGGTCCGAACAGATTATTTTATATTTTTGTTATTAATGACCTGATGTTGTCACATATTGACACATGATTAAGGAACCCTCTGCATCAAAAATGTATGTTTTAGGTTTATGTTTTTTTATGTACAATTAAATCAAGGCTCCCCAACCTCTGGGCCACATACTTATACAGGTTCTGTACTGGGACGTGGACTCCACCTGTATCCTAACCTTAACCTTAACAGACAGTCAGTAACGGACCCAGATCATTACTAGTTCTGAACGCCGTACCAGACACGGACTAGGATAGCATTAGGGTACCGGCCATGTCTCCAGGACATGTCTCCAGTTTCAGTCTGCGTTAAAAAGTTACATTTTCAAAGTTTTAAAAATGTAGTTTAGGTTTAAATGTTTAGATTTTGGCCCCGTGGGTGATTGAGTTTGACACCCCTTACACAATATTTGTATACAAGTGGATGCATCAGACTGGAGCAGAGCAAGGAGCTTGTGGCCCATCCGGTGTATTTCCTACGTCACAAATGAGGTCTTTTTCAAACTGATTTTTTTTTTCATCTGGTCCTGATTCACAACAATTGAGCACATTAATACTAATAAATGCAATTTTTAGCCTAATTATATTTCAATATGTCCTCCATAGTCAGCAAATGCCACAAGAACATTTTAAAAACACCAAAAAGATTATTTTAATCGGAAACCGAAGTTGTTTTGAAGCTGCAGCTCGGGAGGGATGGATGCAGGTGCAACAGCAGCACGAACCTCAAATATCCCAGTTCAGTCTTCATGTTTCATTAGATCTGGACTGGTTCTATTTTAATTCAATCCTTTCCGCAGCATGAACTTTAGTAAACAACCTAGTTTTGAAAACCAATGTTTAAAAAGGAGCAAACATCTGACTCAGTTGGATCAGACAAACAAGCGCGCGCGCATCAGCCCCGCGCGCAGGACATGACAGCTCCGGCTCGAGCCCTTTCACTTTTACATCTCTTTTTCCTCTTTTTGTCCTTAAATCTGCCCTGTTTCAGAGGGTTTGGTAGGAACAAGTAAACTGTTTACCATCATGTGTCACAAAAACAAAAGACTTACAGTCATGGCTCCAGGTTCGGCGAACGCGCTGTGAGGAAAATACAAATAAAAAATAGTCCAGAGGACAAACCCGAGCAGATGTGGATGTTTTTCTGAAGAAAACACTTCCACTAAGAACATTTCTGTCTCCTGTCCGTGGATAGTCCGGGACGGAATGGCCACTACAGACAGGCTGGAAGCCACTCGAGCCGCTTCAACGCCATTGCAGGCAGTGGGTGATGCTGCCCGCCGCACAATGGGGGTGTCGGTGCAGTTTGGCAGCTCATCCCCCCCGAGAGCTGCGCCGCCGCGGCGTTTGCGGGACGCCGGCGTCCTGTTTGGGTCTGCGGTCGGTGAGGTGGACTGAGTTGCTGCAGTAATGGCCGATGTTTTTGCACGGAAAAGCGTCATGTGACAGGTGCTAAAAACCTGAACTGCGGCAATGGTTCGGTCCGATAATCTGCTGCGCGGAAGGGGCTTCAGCGAGCTGCAGTCCGGCGTAAATACCAACACACACCGACACGGGAACTTCTCTGCCTGCTCAGTGGGGACATGGGGGGGCTTTGGAGGGGGGCCCCGGGTCGGGGGCCACACTGATGCTCTGAGGGTCTCACATAAGGACTTTTCTGAGAGGCAAATTGATGAAAATTGTGTTTTTACCACGTTCTTGTAGCATTTTTCTAATGATGGAGGACATATTTAAAGAAAATTCAGCTAAAAGTTGCATTTTGAGCATTCAAATCCTCATGAATCAGGAGCAGACAAAAAAAGTCATTTGAAAAACTTGATCCACACACGTCTTATTTTCTTGTTCAAAATTCAAACAGCCGGATAACATTGCTTGCAATTTTCCTTATCCCATTATTGTTAGGTTGGGGATATGAGTGGCTGTAAGATAGCAGGAGATCATGTAAACAGAGAGCTCTCAGTGAAAGGGAGGGGATGGGTGGGCGGGGTTGTTCAATCAAGTCTCGCCCACAAATGAGAGGTGAGCTTCTAACTACTGCAGAATGGCTTTGTCTGAATTCCCGCCCCAATTCCTAACTATTTAAAAACTATATAGTGCCCTGGATTGTAGAAATAATTCAGCATGCTCACTACTTTTCTTTATTTTTTCAAAACACATTATATGACATCACTGATTTCACAAAGTGAAAATTGAATAAGTATGAACATTTCGCGACGTGTTTTTTGTGACTCCTTTGTGTTCTGATGATGACAAACATTTAAACATGTTTTTTTTTTTTTTTTTCCCCGAAAATTGTTCGACCACAATGCATTGTGGTCTTAAACGCTCATGTAGCGAGCATCGATGCACACTAGTTTTTCGCAAAGACTTCTGGGAAGTTTCCAGTGAACTCTCTGTGGGATTTACAGCGCTACGAAATGCTGAACGCACTAGTAAGTAGAGAGGGAATTTGGACATAGTCTATGGTGCAGGATTATCTAGTGCCCTGGATTTTAAAAGCAAAGCTGACATCATGATCACTTATTTTTAAACAGCGAGTATTACATCAACAATTTCAAAAAGGGAAAATCCAAACGATACAAACATTTTACAAAGATTATTTATGAATTCACTTTGGTCTAATAATAAAAAATTATCATGGTTTATTAAAAATTACATTTAAAATGATTTTTTTTAACAAAAATTAGTCAAATGCAATGGTCTACATTTGCTGATGTAATGATCATTGATGGACACTGGCTTTCTGCAGAAGCTTCTGGGTAATTTCTATGATACTTGATTTTGGAATTGTAGATTCGGACAGCTCTTGAAAATGGCAAACGTACTATATAGTAAGGAGTGAAAGAATTCAGACGGAACCTGTATCCTAGAAAAAAAATAGATCCATGAACGTCTTCATTTTCCTCGTCTGAGCTGAAATCTGGTTCAAACTTATACGGTTTGACCTGAGATGCCACTGATGACGCTTAAACACAAAATCTTAAACAGAAGTGTGGCTTTTCTCCTTCAGATATTGCTGGGATTACATTGATTGTGTTAACAATCAAAAAATTACAGTAGATCAAAGAACATAAACAGTGGAGCTCCAGTGTTAAAGAGTTAAATAGACTTCTTGTTGACAGTGGCTTCTTAACGCATGTTGCCGAGGGTTGGATTAATGTAGAGCAACGTTCACTCCGCCCTCGGCAACTCTTATAAAAAATCTGGAAACCTGATAAACATAAACCTGTTTTAATGTTTGAGACCATACTGTTAAATTTGTGTAAATGTAGATTGAAATCAAACGTTTTTACTAATTTTAACATCAAACATCCTTTGAACCTGTCTTATGAAAGAATATCATTTCAGACACCATATTTCACTGCTAAAAAAGGGATGAAAACAACAAGAAGTCTGAATTCATGTGATGACTTCAAGATAAAGGAAGCTCTGTTAACACCCAAACACATGATTATGATCTTAAATAACTTTGACTAGTTAAATCACTTCATTGTATTACAGGGTTTAGTATAGTTGCTTTAAAACTTCTATAGTCAACTGGAGGAATGAATGAATTCTGAAATGAAGTTTTTTCAATAAAGTCCTTTGATTTCTCATCAAAACTTTTAAACATACAGGTTTTTGCAGTTTCAGTTTTTAGGGAAAGCTCAAAATGTAACTTAAATAGCTACAAATATGTGTCATTTTTAACCAATTTAATCTTTATTTATTGTTTAAATATTAAGATGTTGCAGATATGTAATATGCTTTTAGTCTATCCCTTTAAACAACAGGGATGTGTGTTGTAATTTGCCATATTTTTAGAACTTTTTGAATTATAAAGCACAAACTTAAGTGTAGCAAATGTAAATATATAGAGTATGTGCATGAGTTTGTGTGTATACCCATATCTAGAAAGCAAATTAAAAAAAAAAAGATATAAAACCCGCAAATAATGTCTGACTAAGTTGAAACCCAATTGTCTGCTTGTTCAAAACTGTAGGGCTTTCCTTTTGCTTCATTCTCGTGTTTTACACAAACGTAGTGATTATTCTGAAACACTCATACCCACTCCAACTACAGGCTATGTAAGATGTTGCTAAGCAACCTAAAAATAATCTTAAGGGACTGAGAGGGAGCGTAAGAGCAGAAAACAGATATGAACTGCAGAGCAGTGATGCTGGATCAAATGAAAATTCTTCAAACAGGAAGCGTTCAGTGAGAGCTGCTACAGCCACCAGATTTAAGGGGTTTTTCTGCAAGATCAAGGAGCTGTAAATTAGCCCCATTGAGGGGGGGATGCCGGTCAATTTAAGGGTCCCAAAGCTTTTCAGAAGATCTGAGTGAGAGCCAAGGGGGCCAAAACGCAGCCATCTGTCTGCTAAGAGAGACTCCGCAGGAGGCCTGGACAGATTGGAGGAAAATCCCCAAACAAGTGTTTGAGTTCTGACAGCTGTTCACATAGTCAAAACGTAAAAACTTTAGCTGAGCAATAACAGAGGGAGGTTTTCTTCAAAGCCTCTATGGCATGAAGAGGACATTTCTACAAGATCTCAACAGAATTGGAACGGAAATGTGAACTCATTTTATGGGGTTCATTTATATTACCCTGCCACTGATTGATCCAACAGACCCATCAGAGTTTTAAATGTTTTATTTGAAATGAAGACCTCTAAATGGTTTTATTTTACTGTATTCATTTGGGGTGTAACAATGCATTTAAATAACGATTGGATTAATTTCATAACTAGTGTTTGCTAATGCAATTCATTATCGATATTGGTTCATTTTGATCAATCCGGAACATCTTTAGCCAAAATTTCCACTAGTGTGATTCAGAGATAAATACCTGGTACTGAACAGTGCAGGTGAAGTTTTCCAGACCTCTTGTATTTCTTTTAAGGTAATCAAGTGTAAATTAAATATATGTGCTAATAAACAAGCGAACAGGAATTTTGCTCTGTTGTTTTTCCACATCAAAATAAAAAACAAACGGAACATTCTAATAAGCTATATACACGTATGTCTTTGCAAAAGTGTTTCTACACGTTGGACTATTATGATGGCTGATAATTCTTTGCTATCATGACATGGGTGTTGTTTGTTTTGATGGCACTTGGTCGTTTTTACATTTATTATAGCTAAATAAACATACTGTACCTGAATCGTAATTTGAATATTGACATAATTGTTTTATTTCATTTGAAAAAAAAAAGTAAAATGGTATGTGTCAATTCCAATAACAATTTGCCAAAAACAGATCGATCTGTTTGAATCATGAGAATATAAAACAATTCACTGACTAATTGATTCATTGTTGCACCCCTAGGATGCACCATCAATTTATGCCTTTTTTTTAAGTAAAATGTATTCATTTGTTGGAGCAACGTTTCTTCTTTTGTCAAAAATTGGATTTCATAAATTGAAATAAAGATTTTTGAATTTGATTATTGTTTTCTATTTATTACGATAGAGTATAGGGACAAGTTTACGAGCAAAAAAAAGTTTTTTTTATATATTTTTCCCAAATCTCGTAACTTTACGGGGGAAAAGTCGTAACTGTTAAATTACAAGAATTAAGTTGTATATTTATGACTTTACAAAGTCACAGGCTAAACTTGTGACTTTTTTTCTCAATAATTTACCAGAATAAAAATTATAATTTTATGAGATTTTGAGCAATTAAAAAAAAAAAAAAAAAAAAAAAAGAAAATACTAAAGAAGATCAAACAAGAAATATATATACCCTGACATAGATATATCAAGCTTGGGCTTATTAATCGTGACTTAATTGGAATATATATATATATATATATATATATATATATATATATATTATATATATATATATATATATATATATATATATATAATATTAGAAAAAAAAGGAAAAAAAAGTTGATCCATATCCATATATATCCATGTACACGCTTAAACAATGCTATTCTAATGTATCTTAATCATAAGTAGACATATTTGCATCTATACATACAATACATGACACGTTGAATTCAATTAATGTGAGGTTTGTTTAAAAGAGGCTAATTAACTACTTAAAAAGGAGTGGGAGGATGAAAATCTATATGATCACAGCCCTATTATGCTTACTCAACTATTTTTTTAACTATCCCAATTCTGTTAGTAACCTCTAATTACGGTTATACAAATGACAAATTTTATGAACAAGGACATTAGCCACACTAAATAATGCAATGACTCAAACACATTATTTACAACATAACTTAAACCAAGCACGTAAAACCAAAGATGATAGTTTTTTGAGGGACACGGGGCTATATATTTCAATTAATACATTTAAAAAATAGGATAAAAACCATTCCTTTAAGGGTAAATGGAGCAGCCACGTGTGCTGAAGGCGTGGTGCTTGTTTCCATCGTTTAAATAACGTAATTGCTTCCTTTTTTAGCGTGACAGCCACCTTTTTCCATCCAGATGTTCAGCCAATGAGAGCACGCGCTGCTGAATCCACAGAAGGACGGAGGCGGAGGCAGGAATGCAGCAGGATGCTCATTAGAATGGCTGTCAAACACACTGACGTTTAGATGTAGCACAAGGAAAGCCTTTCTCATGTAAAATTTACGAGGACCATCTCCACCATGACTGCTGCAGCTGTCGCGGTTTGGCTCGGAACGGGTACGTATCGATTTCCGATGCAAATCAATTGTTTGATCAGGTACCCAGGCTAGCTAGTTAGCCGGCTAACTAGCTAGCTAAGTAGCTCATTTTTTCCAAAAGCCCGAGAGGAGGAGAGGAAAAATGGCTGCTATAACAGACACTCAGAGGATGGAAAACAAACCGGACTCAGTCCGTCTCTCGCTTACCAGACAGTTACGAAACAAAAATGATATATTTTAGGTTTCAATCGTGAGGTTTGGTTTGAAAAACGTTCACCAGGAAGGTTTTATTCATCCCAGTATTGTGACTTGATCCCAAACAAGCAAGTTTGCAAAAAAAAAAAAAAATTAAAAACCAGTGCTCTGTGCAGGCAGTAAAAAATATCAGATACAAATAGATAATATACTAAAACAAACAAAGATGAATTTATTTAACCTTCTATTCTATCTGGCTGGTAAATTAAAACATTAGCATAAAGTAATTTATTTAAGTTTACTACAACCGTACTAAAACAGAAGCAGTAGTGTAGTTCTTTTATATCTATATGTTATAATGTCAAAGTGTTCCAATTTTGTAAGAAGAAATATTATTTTAAAATACGTGGTTTAAAGCAGGGGTTTGCATCCTTGCATCCAGGGAAAAATCAATTATTATTATTATTATTTTAGCTTTTAAGTGTTTTATAATGCTAATTCCTCATGAAGAAACGACTCCAAAGTGGAATTTTGATTCATTCACGCATTTCTGAGCATTCCTTTATAACTCTGCGTTCTGAGCACCAGCCCCAACCAAATTCACGAAAATGAGCGGGTCCTCACATTGTGATGTCACAAAGTGGGAACAGCCCCTTCCATGAAGAGTCTGCACTGCTAGCTTCGCCCCCAGGCTATCACACACAGCCAGGCTATGTCTGAATTCACTCCTTAATCACTAACTACAAAAAATGTATCTAGTGCCCTGGATTTTAAGAGCAATTCGGAGACCATGCTCACTACTTTTTTTTTTCTAAAAGCCGAAATGACGTCAATTTCATGAAGTAAAAATCCAATCAATACGAACATTACACAACATCTTTTAGTGACTCCACTGTGTTCTGATGATAAAAATCTGGATGGTTTATTAAAAATTACAATTAAAAATGTTTTTTTTTCTCACAAAATTTAGTCAACTGCAATGCATTGTGGTATATGTTAGGTAATGTAGTGAACATTGATGCACGCTAGATTTTTGCTAAGACTTCAGCGAAATTTCCAGTGCACTTGATTTTGGACAACGCTTGGAATTCGGACATAGCCCCACTTTTTCAGCGGAGCTAGAATTGAATTATATACACAGGGTTTTTGTGGGTGAAATGCAGATACACTGCTGAGGCCAGCTCTAGGCTGACATCATGAAATGGGCGGCACCCACAGGGAGTGAAAGACAGTGGGAGTGGCCTGGGAGTGGTCTAGTGAAAATAACTCATATTTCATTAAAATACTTTTTTTTCTAGTATGTCAAAGGTAGTATATTATCATATATATGGATACAGCTTTCTCTGAAAGGCGTAATAACAGCATGATATAGGCACTTTAAAGCTAAAAGAGTCATTTAAACCAGTTTCTTAGTGGCCAAAATCTGTCATTGTTCAAAAAATAGCTTACATTTATTTTATGTTTTTGTGGTCGCTAAGCTATTTGTTTATAAAATGTAGCTTTTAAATATTTTCAACAATTCCACTATAAAAGTGTTATATTTGTGTATTTATAACAAATTTAACTTATTTTACTTTTGACGGCAGCACATTCAAGTTCTTTTCAAAATAAAATTCATCCTGTGTAAATGACATTCTCTAGCTGCAACACATTTCCTGGAATTTTAAATGCAAGTAAGGCAAGTCACACATGACATAATTTCCATCACCCTTCTTGTATTTTAGTATGGAATATAAATAAAAAAACATTGGTTTAAACAATTTTTAAAAATTGAATTATATACTTTAGGTATTTTGCCTTAAATGAGCAACTAAAATCAGTTGTGCAGCTCAAGATAAGTTCTTTAACCTTAAACTTTTCACTATCATTTTGTTCATTTATCTGACATGTTTAAAATAAAAATACAATTCTTATATACTTAAAACAAATTGATGAAAAGTTATTTTTTCAAATAGGTTGCATTTTATTCTTAAAGCTACAGAGCCACAAAAGAGGGATCAGAGCAAGTAGCTCCGGAGCTCCAGGTTGTACATCCCTGGTCTGTAGTATACTTCTTATACTCAAGTATATTTCATAAAATAAACTTCAAATGTACTACTTTTTGCTAAGGGAAGGTAGAACCTTTATAACACAGAGGGAATAAAAAAATGTTTTAAAGGAACAATATTGGACAAATAGTCCAAGGGATCAAAATTAATGACAATAAATAGTATTTTGAATGAGACTATTTGAATAAAAGAACTAGAAAACTGCAGCGTTAAGTTTGGACTATACCTGGGGACTCAATGTTTACCAGTAAAGACTTGAGAACAAGACTAATGGGATCTGTTCTCCCAGTTCTTGCTAAAATTCTGCAGAACTTTTCATCTGTTGTAGATATAAAAAGGTATATATCTTCTCACCATAGCTTTACCCAGATATAAAGTCTCTGTATCTTAATTTTTATTTAAAATAATTCAATAATGGCTCTAAAATATTTGTTGAAATTTAGATTTGAGTCCATTTTGACACCCAGAGTTATGTAACATATTAAAGATGGTGCAGATGTATATGTATCTATCCTTGTACAAAAGTGGAATCTAAACAACTTAATTATTTAATATTCAAAGCGATTTTAAATTTGCCATTTTTGTTCTGTATTAATATGCATTTTCTTTTTTTGTATTTTCAGTTGCATAAATACCTAAATATGTGTAATCCCATATCAATTTCTACTCTTGGGGTTGGAAAAATAGTCTGACAAAATACTTGTAGCTGAGGTTACTTTAGTGTTTCTCGCACCAAGAATATATCTTGAGGATGTGCTGATAGAGCAACAGTTAAATTTAATTTAAAAACAAACACATTTTGTAATTAAAAAATGAACATTTTCATTCTTTATATTTAAGGCAGCTTCATTATAATAACACAGCTTGTTGTATGACTCAAAACTATCGAAGACAGATTTGATGAGGGAAAATGATAAACTGGAAATGACTTATGGATTGTTTGATTTGTTGTTGAAAGACACCCTTGTTTCATGCATGCTCCTATTCATTGACCCAATAGTTTACATTGTGCATGCCTATGATGCAACACGGAGCGCTTTACATGAGCAAAATGCCGGTTTGGAGCCAGCCGTGGCCTTGAGGCAGAAAACGGCCTTATTCAAAGACGGTGAGTGTCTGTCAAAACACTGACAAACTCAAATGATTCCTCATTAATACCAGGATTGTTGTTGTGCGTTTGTATGCCTCCTTCTTACTCTGAACCCACTTTCTTCAGCTGTTTCAGCAAGTGAAGGTATTTCTTGTGTAGAACTAACTATAGATCTCAGCCTACCTGGAAGAGGAGGGAGTGTTTTCTCTGTTTAACAATGCTGCTGTAGAAAATCTATTATAGGAGAAAATAAATAGCGCTTTTCTTACCTTCTATGGAGAGTCAGAGGACTGAAGGGGTTTCCCAATGTCCATCATTGTCCTTGGCCACCATCGTGTGCTTGCTGCAGCACCAGCTGCTTTCACTTCCACATTGGAGCTCAAAATAAACGAGGCTCCAACTCCTCACAGGCAGAACACCAAAGCCGTCGTCACAAACAGTGGCGATCCTTGTTGTCTGCTTCCCCGCTGAGCACCGAAAAGCACATGCACTCCTCCTGACCCGTACAGCATGTGCGTATGGAGCTGACTCCACAGAACCAAAGGACACCCTTTCCTCGTCTCCGCCTCAGCTTGGTGAAGGCCTCAGTTAGATAAAGCCATTAGGCTGGTGCTTTCTCTGCTGCCAACAGTAGTTTTCACCCATTAAGACCTGATACCATATATGGCCATACCTGCACACCCTTGTGGAGGCTGCCTCAGGTCTTAATGGGTTATGCGGCATTGCTCCAACCAGTCCAAGGTCAGTTCAGAAATGCATCAAATCTGGTTAGTTATTTCCACCACTTCCAGTTTCCCTTTGTACTGTGTTAATCTTCTGCTGTGTGCAATGGCTTCACAAACTGTAGGATTCTGCACAACAATCTTCAATGTATGTGAACTCAGTTGATCGGAAAGTGTTTCTTCTGTTCTCGTCTGTCATTTGACCCAGAGCTGTATCCAGGAGACTAGTGTGCATTGGACAGTTGAGCATTAACCTTTAATTGGTGATGTATTGTGTGTACACGGAGGGCGCTGAAAGCTCGTCATCTTGAGAAGGCTCGGCTCAGACTCGAATAAGCAGATTTGATGCTCCTGGCAGATCCTCGGTGGGACTTAGTCACTGATCGCTGGTCGTTGTTGACTAAACGGGTGGAGAGAAAACAGTTCAAGCTGGAATTCAGTTTTCCAGGAGTGTCTGGCCTAAATGATTGACGTTGAGTAAGAGATTAATTAAATGTTGAATCTCTTTTTAGATCCCAGCGGTTGTTTTTACTATTTTCTTTACCTGATACCTGAGTGCAAAGGTGCAGTCACTGTTTAACCTTGGAGTGTGTGGAGAGGTTCCTTTGTGAGCTGGCCCAGTGGGTCAGATAATACAGACTTGGGTGTGCATCCAGCATACAGATAAACTGAGATGCTGATTTAAAACAGTCCTGCTGAATCAAAATTAGGTCTATTTTTTTGACTAATCTTTGGGTTGTTAAAGCCACAGGGAGCTATTCAGCAGATTAATCTTGCCCAGGTGGCTTCATGAAAAGAGGCGTGAATATTTTCAACCACCTTAAGTGTCAGCTGAAGGACATTGATCTGATTTCTCTGTGGTTGAGCCCTTGGGGAAATCAGTCACGTCTTGGTCAACCTCTCTGTTACTTGCCAAATCCCCAATTATCATACATACGAGCAATTTTTCTGAATACAGCTATTTAGATATTTGCTGTTAGTATTTTTATTTTTACAGAGGAATAAAAAAGAGTAATCTATAATCGTCTTTAAAGATCCACTCCAATGAAAAGAATTTTTTTAACATGTTCTTGTGGCCTTTTTTCTGATGATTGAGGACATATATAAAGAAAATTAATCTAGAATTTGCATTTCTGAGTATTTATTTATTTAAGTTGTTGGGAGCAGATGAAAAAAAATTAAGCTTCAAATATATTGTAGTAGTCATTTAGAGAGTGCAGTGGGCAGGCCACAAGCTCCATTCTGATTCATCGACTAGATCAGGGGTGTCAAACTCAATCGCACGGGGAACCAAAATCCAAAACACACCTTCGGTATCGGGCCGAACAGGATAAACATTTATTGAACAAACTTAAACTAAAATTTTAAAACTGTAAATGCATAACTTTATAACACGACTGTGAATAAAAACAGGCAGGAGTATTATTCCCGAAAAAAAATCAACTGTTAGAAATAAGCGCAAGATAACATCGGGCCATTAATAACAATAAAATAAAATGATCTGGAGGGCCGGACATAATTACCCAGAAGGCCGGATCAGTCCCCCGCGCCTTAACTTTTATACTCTACTTGTTTTTATTCATAGTAATGTTAAAAAGTTACATTTAGATTTAGTGCGTTCACTAAATGTTTATCCTGTTTGGACCGCACCTTAAAATGTGTTTCCTATTTTGGCCCACTGTGCGGTTGAGTTTGACGCCCCTGGTGGGTGACGGGAAGGGGGGTGGGGTTGCTCCATGCCAGTGGGTTCCATTCACATCTCAGAGGTGAATATCTAAAGAAACGGCAAATTTGTGGCAACTATGTCTTAGAAAACAACAGTCTTTTGTTTTTAATTGTGGAATAATCATAGTCAGAAGACCACTGGAAACGCTTTGAAAACAGATCGAAAGCTGATGGGAGTGGGTCTTCAAGCATTTTAGTTTTGATGCAGACGATTTGTGGTTTTCTCTTCGTAGCTCAGATCTTCCGTCCTCCTGCCCCTTCCTCCTCCTTTACCATCTCCCGCTCTGCCAGCGGTCTCCCATGGTGATTAGAAATTGAGTTCCCTCCCACTGTGGAAGAGAGAAGAGGGGAAGTAATGAGTGAAAAATGCCGCATGATAAAGCAACACGGTTGAGGCTGCGTGTGAAAGAGAAGGAAACAGAGAGAGGAGCAGTGAGGAAGGGTAAAAATCTGTAACGCCCCCCAGGTTTACCATCCGTTTTCCATTATGAACCGTAAATTTGTGGGCTGTAAACCAGAGTGCAGAAAAAATAACAAGTTTAAGAGGCCATCTTGGTTTGAATGCCTCATTATTTTTCATGACATTCTTTGTCTTCTTACATGCAAAAGCTAATAAGTAGCGTTTTCCTCTTACTCTTCGCTGCTTGAGCTGTTTTTAAGCTTTAAGTGCATTTCTTAGAAACAGAAGTGACTAATCTAAGAAACCTGCTCTTCTTTTACTGCTAGTGGCTTATTAACGAGTGTAAAACACACCTTCTAATATCTAATGTGCAGAAATATGGAACTTTGACTCTGTTCCTGTAAATTTGTACTTTTAGTGGTAACCATCTTATCGAGGTCCCATGGAGACCGGAATGTATACCCGTCTGCTGGAGTACTGTTTGTCCACGTTCTGGAGCGGGAGCACTTCAAAGGAGAGTTTCCCCCTTACCCCAAATCAGGTAACATCCCCCTCACTCCTATTCCTTTATAATGTAGCGAAAAAAGAAAAAAAAAAGGTCATTATAAATGGCACCAAAACACCTCCAGATTTATGCTTTTTTTGCATAAATTATGAAGGTTTCTTAATAAAAATTATTTTTTAAAAATCACTTTTCTATGTGCAGGCGATGCCAGTAATGACCCCATCACTTTCAACACCAACCTGATGGGGTACCCGGACAGGCCCGGGTGGCTCCGCTACATCCAAAGGACTCCATACGGGGATGGCGTTCTCTACGGATCTCCCACCGCCGAGCATGTTGGCCGGCCCACTGTTATAGAGGTGATGTATGCTTTCCATTGGGGTTTTTGTGCGGACATTGTCTGTGTTTAAATTGCCTCATTGGGTGTCTGGCAAATTGTCTTGGTGTCCAAATCTACATTCCCAAAATTGAGAGCCCAAAAAATTCACGTCTATGGCAATTTTTTTATTTAAAAAAAAAGTTCTCAGTAGTGTTTTCATTATGATTATGAAGTTTTTAACCAAAATCCCAAAACCTAAATGTCTTAAAAAGCCATTTTTTATGTTGATCTGAAGCTTCTGTCTGATAAACATCCTCTTAAAAATTTATCATTTTTTGCTGACATCACATGCGTGTTGTCTGCTGTGCTGGTACTTGGTTGTTTTTACATTATAGTAAAATAAATCTAACATGCCTAAAACTTATTGGTATTTGTCAATGTCAATTATAAAATTATTAAATTTCAAAACCATTTCATAATGTTATAAGTTGATTTGATTTATAACTTTTGATTTGGTTAGATTGTGGGAATAAAAAATAATTAATCGATTAACTGTTACAATCCTAGCTAATATAGTAGATTCCTCCTGTGTTTCATGAAGCCAAATTAGCATCAATGTGTTACAAAGGTGAAGCTACATATGTTTAGTCTATCATTGTTAGATATTCCATTACTAGGATTTACCTTTCAAGACGAAATGTTCATTCTTGGTCCTGTTTTTTGTTAAATAAATGCCCCCCAAAAGTCGTAATAACATATGTTTTTTTCTTCTTTATAATGCATTTTTTGGCTGATTAGATTTATATTCCAGTAAAGTCTGAAAATATAGTAGTTTTTGTAAAATGTTTATATTTGTTAGGTTTTAACTTCAGAAAATGGGTGGTCATATTTAGAAAAGAAAAAAAAAGTAATCAATATTTGTTTGAGTAGCATTAAAATCAGATAGTCCAGCACTACATTGTTAGGGAGTTGAGAAGTAGTGCGGGGATTCAGCCAGTCATTGTGTGGGGAAAAGCATCTGTAACATTCTGTAAGATTTTGCGTAGAGAAAAAAAAAATGTTTTTTTCATGTTTACATTTCTTTACCAAATGTTTCTCCATGTCCTTCGTTGCTCATGCACCTCTTTATGGTTCCTCAGCCAAGTACAGACGCTCTGTCATGCATCTAGCCCTGTTCAGAGCATGTTTCCATATAAGCTCCACTGATCTGAGCTTAAACTTTCACCCTTGTGTGTTACAGATTACTGCTTATAACAGGCGCACGTTTGAGACCGCACGCCACAACTTGGTCATAAACATCATGGCAACAGAAGGTAAGAGATGTTGGCACGACAGCTTGCAGCCAATGGAGATCCGACTGCACAGTTTTCCTGTGTAAAACCTTAAAGAACATCTAGGACTTAAAAGGTTTAACCAGCTTTTCTCAAGAGAAAACTTTAGCCATGATTATTTCTAATAAACACAGATTATTGATTCTTAAAAAAAAAAAAAGGCTCAAAGTATATGATATTTGCTTTTGACTGAAAAGACGACAGACGAAGCACATCTTTTGAAATTCAGCTGATCTAATCACATAATCTTCACAACCTGCTAGAGTTCCTCAGAATTTCTTTCAGTTTTTAGAAAAAAAAGGGAAATTCCATTTCACAACTTCTGCAAACACATGATTCAAGTAGGAACAAAGAGACAAAAAGCTTCACGAAAAGGAAAACTGACCTCTTGTTTTCAACAGAGTGTGATTCATTTCAAGCCAAAGTTGAATGTGCTACAAAATCCAACACTAGTTATCTGGGAGGAAATAAAACACTTTCAGACCAAAACTATGAACACTGAGGCTATGTCCAAATTCTCTCACTACTCCTTAACCTCCTTTGGACACACGGTCACTAATTCTTTTTTTGTTTTAAATCCAAATATGATGTCACCCATTTTCCAAAGTAAAAACCTAATAGATATAAATATTTACAAAGACTATTTATGAACCCACTGTGTTCTGATGGTGAAAACTTGAATAACTTACAATTTTTTTTAATGTATTTATACATTGTTTTAAATGACCAATTGTTCAAACGCAATTCATTGTGGTCTATATTCGGTAAGGGAAAAAAGTCAATTTGACAATATGTCACAATATTTCTTTTGGTGGAATTTCATTTGGCAACATTTTTATCAATTTAAATGTAGCCAAGTCAATATTTAATTAATTATTTCTGAGCTAACATTGTTTCAGTTCCTAGCCTTGTGATCATTGAATAAAATAATAAATCTTACTATTTTATTAACATGAAATGTGAATAAATTTTCAGATACAGATTTTTTCCTAAGTCACACTCTTTAAAAATTGTGAAAAATTGCTTTGGTACAGTCCTGGGATATATCGCAATACATATTGTATTATGAGATGCGTTTTGCAATATGTATCGTACAGCCAGACTCTTGCCAATACACCCCCAATATTCGGCAATCTATTAAGTGTTGATATACCCTCTTTTTGGCAGAGACTTCTGGGTAATTTCCAGGGCACTGGATTTTGGAATTGTAGATTCTGATAAAAATGACAAACATCCCAAACGCGCCCTCATTAGTGAGTAGTGAAGGAATTCAAATACAACAAAGTGTTGAAAAAAAGTAAAATCCACACCTAAACACAACTTTAAAGTAGATTTGTTATTGATTGTTGATTGGTATTTATCTAACATTTTGTCTTAAAAATCCAAGGTGTACTCAGGCTTGTGGTCAGTTCCACTTTGTAGCTCACATTTGAGGTCTTTGAAGCCTGAAGTTGCAATTTGTTTCAATCAAACATCCTCAGATTGGAGCAGATTAGACACAGATCTGTGGACACAAACACTTGCAGATGTGTTATTTACTGTGTCACCTCTCATGTAACAGAGAATGACAAGATTTGATGTGTTTGCACAGATTATGTAACAGCATCATTATTTTGTGGGAGTTGTGTCAGCTTGCTGTCTCATTGTTTATGAATTCAGAACTTCTTTCTCCGTGTTATATGAATTTATCTGCTGTCTCGTTTCTCAAAAGATGAAGGGAAAAAGAAGGGAAAGAAGGACCAATGGATTATATTTGATAAATCAGCTTTTCTGACAGACATCGTTTATTAGCATGGATGCTAATGCTATCAAACAGAAAATGTTAATTTCTTCATTGTCTTAATAAAAGAAAAGTAAAGACATAAATCAGTATTAAGGTTTTTGAAAAAACATAGAAGTATTTGCAAAAAAGTTAGTTAACCAGCTCTCCAATATTAGGTTCATAAATAGAACACATAAAGGTAGATTTGATCACATTATTTGTGTTATGTAGATATTAGATTGTATTTTGTTTACTTTTTAAAGCTTTTGTGTCAATAGTAAAAGATGTGTTTCTGAAACCAAAAGTTTCTCTGGTTCATGCATTTCTACTTAAGGACTCACACTGGTCATCTTTGGAGATGCCTTAAAAGTGTTACCAGTGGTCTTTTAATTTTTTTGTCTATAGGTCACATTTTTTTTGCATAGTTTGGGCAGAGGTGCGACTTCTCAGGAACAACTTGTAGTCCGAAAAATATGCTCCTTTTAGCCAAACCTGTGTCAATTTTTTAGAACATAGTTTCTGCAAAACAGAAATAGTTAATCAGGAATTAGCCTTTGAGATGTGGGCAAGACATTCCCTTTCCCACTCCGCTGCGGAGCAGAGAAAAGAACTTGTGGCCCGCCTAGCGTATTTTGCTTTTTGTCCTGCACCTGATTTACATAGATTTGAATAAAGAAATATGCAGAAATGCACATTTGAGCTCAATTTTCTTTATAAATGTCCTCCATCATGAGAAAAATGCCTCAAGAACATGAGTTCCAAAATGTAAACTGCTACTTATAGCTAGGGTCGTAACGGATCACCAGACTCACGGTTCGGATCATTTTTTGGACAAGAAAAAACAAGAGGATAAAAGCCTAAAATTGCTTTTTTGAAAAGCTTTAAATCACATATTTGAGAAAAAATATATAAAGCATAAATATACACTCACACATCTTTGAACATAAACAATAATATGTAGGTTCTGATTACATTTACATGTCTGGAGACCAAATCTACAAAAACTGAGAGAAAAGATTGCTTAATATGCAATTTTCAGTTGTTAAATGTGATCTGTTACGCCCCTACTTATAGCTCATTCAATTCCTTTTTCTTAATTGTTTTATTTGTTGTTCAGCGCATGGATTGTTTCACACTCACAGTTCAGCCGTGTGTTTTCCAGAGTTCCCTCTGCCTTACCAAGCTGAGTTTTACATCAAGAACATGAACGTGGAGGAGATGCTGGCCAGCGAGGTCCTCGGAGACTTCCTGGGCGCAGTCAAGAACGTATGGCAGCCTGAGCGACTCAACGCCATCAACATTACTTCAGCCCTGGACCGCGGTGGCCGCGTGCCCCTTCCCATCAATAATTTGAAGGAAGGGTAAGCATCTAAACAAATTATTTTTCTATTTTAAAAGTTGATTTTTATGATGCTATCAGCTGGTTGAGTAGAGAATGAGGATGTTGCTCCTCTGTTCTATTCATCATCCCCTCCTCCGTCTAGCGTTTACGTGATGGTCGGCGCCGACGTTCCCTTCTCTTCATGCCTGAGGGAGGTGGAAAGCCCACATAACCAGCTGCGCTGCAGTCAGGAGATGGACCCTGTCATCAGCTGCGACAAGAAATTCAAAGCTCAGTTTCACATCGACTGGTGTAAAATCTCCCTGGTGAGAACAGAGAAAAATTGTCACAATCTATTTTTTTTAACTTACTAAATTCTTCTTCACTTGTGTTTTTAAGGTTGATATCAACAAAGTAGTCCCGGTCTACATTACCCGCCCTGACCCCGGTACAGGGATCCTGCCTGACTTTGGGGAGTACAACCCCCCGTCCGAGTCCCTGAAAAGCAGGGACTACTTTTCCGACTTCCTTGTCACCATGGCGATCCCCTCAGCTGTGGCTTTAGTCCTCTTCTTTATCCTTGGCTACATTATGTGCTGCAGACGGGAAGGGGTGTAAGTTTGCTTGAATATTTATTTGTTCTGCACCTATAATGACAGCAGCTGTTAGTTAAGATAGAAGAGGATTGTTTCAGGAGCAGCAAAACCACTACATTTTGCACCAGAACTGCAGCTTATCTCTATCACTGTATGAGACCCCTTTTTCTAAGCAGTTCATGTCATTGTAGCAGCAGTTTTTGTTGTCATGACATCCTGCGCCTCCATGCAGAGGGCCATTCATTCACGTTTTTCATCGTTTACAGGCTGGGAGATCCCACTTTGACAAACCACCCCAGCAGTCATTCACCTGTGTGTACGTGTTGCTTTATGTATTAATATTAGTATTTAATTCATCCATTTTGTTTTGTTTCTAGGGAAAAAAGAAACATGCAAACATCAGAGTAAGTGTTTTACCTCTCCTGTGTTCTGTTTTTTTTTTTTTTTTTTTTTTTAAGTTTGCGTTTTGGTCACTTTTTGTTGTCATTGATGGCTGTTTCATGTCCATTCATGATCATATTTCTGCCATCACATCCATTCATCCAGTGGGCTGCTCAAAAATTCAGTGACTAGCAGTAATATAGTTAATAATAGTTATTTATCAAAAATAATATTTTTTTAATTAGACAAAGAAAATCCCAAGATAGATGAGGTTACATGTCTTGCATGCACAATCTGAGAACAGATCTCCTCAGGAATTAGTGAAGCTTTGAAGAAAGTGGCAGATTAAAACAAACAAAAACAAACTTCTCCATCCTCTAGCATCCAGCTGGTTCATCACAGTGCCATCCAGAAGTCAACGAAGGAGCTGCGGAGCATGTCCAAGAACCGCGAGATCTCCTGGCCCCTCTCCACCCTGCCCGTCTTCAACCCGGTCAGCGGGGAGGTGGTGCCACCCATCCACCCCGACAACTACGAGACCACCAGCATGCCGCTGATGCAGACGCAGTCGTGAGTGAAGGGATTTGGAGGGAGGAGGGATGGGCTAGTCGTGGTTACTAAAGTCAACTCATTAGTATTTGGATAACGTCTAAAACACCTGAAACTGTCTTCAGCTCATCATTTTTCAGCTGCAGCTCAAAGTTCTCAGGAATAATTTTTACAAGTTTTCTTCAATCCTTTTTATTTTTGGTTTCAGGAATCTGCAAAACCAGATAACCATACCACAGCCACGGCCTTCAGGTAAGGCTGCATGGTCAGAATACAACTTCATAAATCAAGAAAATTCTCTGAAACCAAAAGATTTCACTGCATGCTGCTGCATGTTTGTCTTTCTGCTTCACATTTCTGTTCTCGTCTTCTTCAATCTGCTAAGCATGTGTGCAGGTTGGGTTTTTCTAGACCGCTTCACCACAGCCACAGCTAGACCAAAGTGCTTCCCATTGGAGACGTTTTAAAATAAATAAATGAAAAAATATCAAATTGTAACACACATGTAAACAAAATAATACTAAAACATGCAACACCACTATTACACAGAAGCTATTTCTGGGATTTATGTTTAAAAACAGAAACAATAAAATCTTTAAAAAAGGATAAATAAATTAAAGATATAAAAAACTGAAATTTTGATTGAGGAAGTCAGTGACTTAAAAGATACAGAGAAGCAATAAACTTAAAGAGACACTTTAAAGACGCACTCCAATGAGAATTGTGTTTTTAATATGTTTTGTAGCCTTTTTTCCGATGTGGAGGACATATATCAAGAAAATTAAACTAAAATCTGCATTCTGACTATTTCTTTATTAAAATCCTGGTGAATCAGTATGAAAAATGTTCTGGAAGAATTTCTTTTGTAGCACAGAAAGTCTGACTACTCCACTCCATTCTGATGCATCCACTTGCAGACAAATAGATCAATTAATTGACTTAAAAAGTCACTTTACAATAGAAACCAAAATAAATTTAAACTGAGTTGCAATCCCTCAATGACTGAGCAACATCAGCTGATCAGCTGATCTCTTCTTTAAAATAGTTTATACACTTCAGTGTAGAAGGTCAAGAGGATAATAAAAGAGGCTGACAGAATTTCTGAAGGACTTTCAGCAGCTTTAGTGAATTGTCGGAAAAATAACATTAAATATATAAAAAAAATTAAGTCCTTGACATTTTGAAGTTGCAATCAAAATTATTCAACCCCTTGATTCTTTGAAAATGATTAAACTTTAAAGTATTTGTGAAAAAAGGACAACTAGATTGGATGTGCAATATACAAAATGATCAAAATTACCCACTAGACCAGGGGTGTCAAACTCAATCGCACAGGGGGGAAAAATCCAAAACACACCTTAGGTCATAAGCTGAACAGGATAAACATTTATTGAGAACACTAAAACTATATTTTTAAAACCGTAACTTTTTAACATAATTATGAACTATATATATAACATTAGCTGTGGTAACACCAGTGTGGATGTTGTAAGCTAAATGTAGGAGCTGAAGATGCTGAAATTGATAGCTGAAAACACTGAAGCTGATAGCCTGCTAAAATATTAGCTAAATGCCAAATTATCCTTAAAAACAGAAAAAAAATGTAGGTTGGTTAGCCAAAACAGCTAGCATGTGGCTGAAAAAATAGTTAAACTTCAATATATTCTAAAAAAAACATTAAAAAGCCTAATTAGCCAAAAAGCTAGCACGTAAGTGCAATATTAGCTAAACTCCAAAATAGCCTAAAAAATCTTAGTAAATAGAGAAGTAGTCCAAAAAGCTAGCATAATGCCAATTTTTAAAATTTTAAAAAATGTAACTTTTTAACATAATTATGAATAATAAATAGGCAGAATATTATCCCAGAATACATCACCTTGAACTTTAAATAACTTTCAATATTTTATTCTTCATAAAAATATATTTTGTCAAAATTCTACAAGTTAGAAATAAGTAAAAAAAAAAAAAAAAAAAAAAGAAATAAGTAGGGTTGTAACGGATCACAAAACTCACTGTTCGGATAATTTTTCGGATCAGTAAAAAGTAAAAAATAAAAAACAACGAAAAATTAATATAAAAGCTAAATCAATTTTTGGAAACGCTTAATATCATATAATTCAATAAGCATATAAAGTACTTCACACACTCAATACCCATAACTGCAACATCAAAACATTTGGTCATTGAGGCTTATTTATTAAAACAAAACATCTTTAAACTTTGAACACAAACAAAATGTTAAAACATTTGCATGTCTTGAGACCAAATCTACAAAAACTGATAGAAAAGAATGCTTAAAAATAGTGTTGAAAATACCAAATCTATGGAGTACCCCTTAAAATACAAATGTTCTCATCCCACCCGTCTACTGTCCAAATTAAATCATAAATAAAACAGTTAAAATTATTTTTGGTATTAATTGTTTTATTGACACTAACTGTGGGAACATTTATAATTACTAATTATATAAAATAGTAATTGTTATCTGTGAAACGTGACACTCCCGCGCCAGCTTTTTAAAAAATTTTTGGCCTCTTTGGCTTGCCATGCAATCGTCCCCTGATGCCACCATCAAGTCTGTTACGGAGCTGCAGCTTTCTCCTGTGCGGGACAGTTGCTGCTTTTAACTGGGAGATTCTTTGAGTCCAGAAATGGAAACGTGTACCGATGCTTTTATTCAGCTGTTAAAATTATATAAACCTGATATCTATCGATCCGCGTCCTTCATTATGAAGTCGAGAAAAGTTTTTGACAGAAGCTCCTCCCACAAGCATCGGGAGCTTCAGATGAACAATCTGTTCAAGATGTGAATGGACAATTGATTTAAATTATGAGGGCCTGTGGTGTGTGCGCTCAGGGGGTGGGGGCTGGACAGGTCCGCAGTACACACGTGTCCCGAACCGTGGCCTCTGATCTGTACGGACCAGATTATCCATGATCCGTTACACCCCTAGAAATAAGCACAAGATAACATCGGGCCTCAAATAATAAATTATAATGATCTGAAGGGCCAGATATTTTTACCCTTGAGGCCAAATTTGGCCCCCAGGCCTCGACTTTGACACGTGCACTGGACGTTGCATGTCAGAAAAACAGCTGAAAGTCCGAGTTCTGTTTTAAATCTGAGGTTAATAAGCCTCTATTGTCACATAAAGGGTGTAAGCACAGTAATAGGCAACCCTTATCGTCTTTTATGCAAGTCTTCAACATGGTAGCAAAAAAATGTTCAATAGATTTCACAGTAAAAAAATAAATAAAAGGAAATCAATCAAACATTGTTTTGCACGTCCGTCCTTCTGAGACTTGCAGGGTTTTCACATTCCTCTTAATCAATGAAATCATGACTTTAAACTTAAGGATGATCCAGAGTTTGGTACAATAAAAGATAAATGGAAGCTTAGCTTGGTGCTTTTTTCCCCCTCCACACAAAGATGGCTAACAAACGTGGGCGAGAGTTAAGAACCGCAGCATGAGACGCGGCTCCTCCCTGTGACCGTACCCGTCAGCTGCATGACGCACTAACCGACTGTTCTCTGTTCACTGCTAACCAAGGAGATAACTATGTCATGTCAACGTTTCGGCGGCTGGAGGTACGTCTGCTAATTCATTTACAGAGGATGTCTATATCTCATCATTCATAAATTTCTCATTTAAGCATTTATTTGTCCATTTCTTTCAGGTAAATGGTATTCCTGAAGAGAGGAAAGTGGCTGAAGCACTAAATCTATGACCAAAACCCGACTGTAGAGAGGCCTTCCCACATTCCCCACGTTGATTAACATTTGTGCCAATCTGCATGTCTCATAAGATTTTATTGTATAGAAATACATTTCAAAGGGACCCAGACTAATTAAGAGATTTTTAGAACACATCTATACTTGTAAAACGATATGGTTTATATGTTCATGTCTGCCAAAAAACTTACCAGAAGAAAAAGTGAGTTTTGTGGTGTTATTTGTTGCAGAAAAATAAAAGCTTTTTAAAACATGTGTGTTTGCCATAAATCAATCAAATAAAGCACATTTTCAGATTCTTTTTTTTTTTTACTTTGAGGTACAATAGAATAAAGGCATTTATAAATATGGGTACATTTCACACTGTAAGACATCACCAAAAAATTATTTTACATGTTTAGTTTATCCAAGAATTATAAATACCCGTTACTTAGAGATAATCGGATCATTTAAGGCCTGAAATAACTGTCCAATTCAATGTTCACCAACATGAAGAAAAAAAAAACATAAGAAAAAGAAATGTCGCCCTTCTTCATACCAATCATAACCATTTCAGTTCACAACCCAAATAAAGAAGCCTCAAACCTGCCGGTCCAGTAACAAAATTTTCTAATTTTATAAAAACAAAGTGACATCAAAATTATTTGGTACCATTTTTTTTTTCTGTAACTTCCCCAGGGCAAAAAAATAACACAGTTTTGATTTAAGAAGCACATCAGCTCCTCTTTTTTTCTGCACAAAATCTCCTATAAAAATGAGTCAAAGTGCTTTTAGTATTTACAACCTTAGAAAGAAAGTGGAGGGAAAGAAATAATAAAAGTGCTCTTTGTTTAAACATACACAGGTGAAGAAACATTGGGAACAAAATGTTTGAATCAATGCAACAGTAACGTGTCTTCTTAGCTCAGTCAGTGCATTAGCAGTTTTTTTCCCATTGCCGTGGCTCTGATGGGCCCAAACATGGACGAGTGGGAACTCTGCTACATGGCAGATGCCAGTTTCATGTAGAAGAGGCCGAACGCTAATGTGCGTTTAGAAGTTATGATGGGGAAACATTAAGCTGGTACAGAAGCTGAAAAACTGCCTCGCCTACTCTTTTTTTTTTTATTTTTGCTGATCGTTTCGAGATAGTAGATCTTGTTATAACAAGATAATGAAGAACCTCTCTCCCTTTCCCACAGGGAGACGCTAAAACTACACGATTTAAGTCTCTTTATTTTGTGATAAAAAACAAAAACAGTAGAAGAAACCCCTCCACAAACATTGTTTTTTATTTGATTTGTTTATGTATTAGTGCTCCTCAAGCATCTTAATTGACCGGCCCCCTCCCTTTATTTCCCTAAAACCTCCGAACCAACAGGTAGATTGACAGAATCCAGGGCTGCTGAGCGTTTCTGTGTGGTGCATTCACTGAGCTCCGGACATCCGCTGCAAAACAAAGCAGTTCATCAGAGAAAATGTTGAACACCAGATCTGATCCATCTGCATAAATAATTTATTGGTTTAATGCACTGATAACCTTTTTTCTGAAAAACTGCTTTGTTTTGCTGCGGAATGCATAAAAATGACAAAAGCATTGTTGCAGACTGAGTTGGGCTGATTTGCTGTTGGAGTCTGCTAGTGTCCGGAGCTCAGCGAACGCACCGT
Source organism: Oryzias javanicus (assembly GCA_003999625.1). NCBI lineage: Eukaryota > Metazoa > Chordata > Actinopteri > Beloniformes > Adrianichthyidae > Oryzias > Oryzias javanicus. The sequence continues at coordinate 22,442,001 of CM012447.1, forward strand.
GCCAAGACGTCTGTCGGCTCTGGGTTCTGTCAATCAACGTGTTTGTTCTGAGGTTTTAGAGAAATAAAGGTAGGAGGGCTGCTGCATGAGACGGAATGAAGGTGTAAATTCACTGATAAATCAGTAAAAGACCAAACAACTTTTGTGAAGAGTTTTCTGCCGTTTTTGTTGTCAACCACAAAATAAAGAGAATTAAAACAGGTTTAAGTCTCAGCATCTCAGTGTGGGAAACTCAGAGGGGCAGATTTCTTTCTTCGTTCTTTATTATCTAATTTTCTTGAGAAAACTAATTTTGTCATGATAATGAGATATTATTACACGAGAAAACTAACTATCTCGTAACAAGATATTTTGTTTTCTTGAGAAAACAGTTTTCTCATAACTTGTTACTATCTCGTCATGACGAAAAAAAAGCAAAGTTTTTTCTCATTACGAGTTCCTATATTTTTATGAAACGTTTTTTTTGAGGAAACGAACATCGTTTTCTTTTTATAACGAGATATTATGAAGTTAAAGTTAATTTTTTTCGTTATAACCAGTTACTATCTTATAACGAAAAAACAATTAAAAAAAAAAAAGTAATGCAGACCGTTTTCAGCTTCTGTAAGCTGGTACCTCTGTTGAAGAATAAAACATAAAGAGTGGTGTTTCGTAACCAGTGCTGATGTGGGTTTTCTTCACTTGAACTTTAGAAAAGAAAAGCATTACTGTACAAAAAAAACCTTTAACTAAAATCATACAAATAAACACACATCAAGGAAACTCGGCCAGTATGGAGACAGTCGGCTAAAACGCTCAACCGTGTCTTTAGTAGGGATGGGTACAAAATTACCTTTGCAGTACTTTTCTTCACAAACAGCAGTCGTGGGCGCAAAGTACAAAAACAAGAACCCCCACCCCCCTCCCCTATAAAATATATGTTTAATTTAAATCATTAAATACTGTACATGTCACACATTTCCAAGCTACAGCAGATGACCACAGTCTTTCTGTGAGGCTATTCTTTTTAAAAAGGACATACCACTTGCAGCCATTGCACTTTGCTAATTTTTTTGAAACACAAAAGTCATTGGTTCAAACATCAGAATGTCATACAATAATATCGATGAAGAATCAGCAGATTTAAACATCAGTTGATGAAGACCGGATGTCTGAATGTGCTGGTTATGGCGACTAGCTACTAAGTGGACGGAGAGAAATCCGAGTCAACAGGAATGCCACGTGACTTAAGTCAGAAAAAAAAAAAGCCTTGGTCCGCGCAGACAGAAACGTCTTGAGACAAGACAGCTTCTTCCTCTAGAAGAAGTCGTGTAAACAGTTTTTGTTTTGTCTTCTCTTGTAGAATTTTCCTGTTTTTTCAGGATTTTCCTAAATTTTTTTTTTTATTTCAGTGTTTGTGTTTCACTGAGGTAAGAAAAAAAAAAACTAAATATCTTTAAACGTGGTCAGAGAACTTATGAGAGCAGAAACCGGCCTGCATCTGTACCTCTTATTCAGTCTGGGCAGCATCTATGATCCGGCCCGTGTCCTTCATCATGAGGTATTGATCAGGCTCCAGGAGTGAGCTGGTTACCTCTGCTCAGCAGCAGTACAGTCAGACTGAGGACCCCTACGAACCCCAGCCTCCTCAACAGGGCCATGACATCTTTAGGGATGACCACCTGGGCTAGGTCGTTGGTGATGAGGGACACCTCATGAGCTACGCAGACAAAGATGAAGGTGCTGACTATGATGTTGAGCGAAGGGTTTCCTGGGATGAGTACCAAAACCCCCTTAGTGTCAGCTGCCAGCCAAATATGATATTGGCAGATAAAAAGCTGGACAAAGAAAACAAAGTCAGTTAGAACGAGAGGTAGAATGATTTCCATTTCAGTTTTCTGGTTCCATATATAATATTAGGGCTGGGTACCAATAATTTCCAGAAACGATTTGATTCACCAGAGCCGGGATCGGTTCAATTCTGATTTTTCTCAATTCTTTCTATCCACTCAATTTAATTCAATTTTGAGTTTACACAGTTTACATATTTAGACACATTTGTTTAGAAATACATTAGTCATTTATATATGTTTTTATATATATATATATATATATATATATATATTATATATATATTAATCTGATACAGTTCACATACTGTTAAATGTATTAGTGAAATAATGAGATTGTTAAGAGCATAGTGGTTACATGGTTTCTCAAAAGGAGAAACTAACAATGTTTACATCATTAACATTGTACATTCTCAAACTAGACAATACTCTTAAAAAATTTTAAGTTACTGATAAAATGTAAAAAAAAATGTATCAATACTAGTGAAATTCAATCTTAGTAAATATGTATGCAGTTGAAATATATGTATTTATAGTATGTATGTATATGTCAATGAACTTGTACATATGGAGATGTATTTTGGTCAAAATTTTGATTGTCATGCTTGTCGCATAATACGTTTTTTTCTTTGTAAGTGGTTTGTTTGGACGGTCTTTGATAAGCATGATGCTCCAGCCCATACCTTTTTGGTTGATGTAGTAGATAATTATTTAAAGGTTGTGAAATGTTGAATGTACGCAACCAACCAAAGAAATTTCAAACTTCTTATAAACATTGTTCTGCTTCTCTTTGAGGGCGTTTCAGTTTGGCCACAAGGTGGCGCTCATGTTACAGCAGTACACCTTATTCCAGAAGAAGACGACCATATGGGCAAAAAATGGTTCTTTAGACCACAAATGGTTATTTAAACAAGTTTGGAAAATTCCTGCCTATGAGTATATAAAGATGTTCATTAAGTCAGCAATGTATGTTTAGGTCGACAGAGCGTTAGCATCAGCCATCCTATGGGAAATACCATCAAACGTTAGCATCAAGCTAGCAGATTATAGCTTTATATGCTGAATCGATTTATATTTTTCAGAATCGATTATTGATCTGTTAAGTTTTACTCGATTAATCAATTTTATCAACCCAGCCCTATATAAAATACATGTCTTAATTGTTACTCCACAGTTAAGTCAATTTTACCTCTAAGGAGATCTTTCCAAACCAAGCAAAGAATGAACTGTATATGGAGCGAACGTAGCCGGGAATGTTCCTGATGAGAATGAAGGCCAAGATCTGCAAACACAAAAGACAGAGAAGAGTTTATTTAAAAAAAACACTCAAATGAAAATGAGGTTTTTAACATGTTCTTGTGGCATTTTTCTCATGATGGAGGGCTTATATTGAGAAAATTAGGTTTAGAATTGCATTTCTGTGTAGTCCTTTATTCAAATCAGCAAGAATCAGGAGCCGACAAAGAAAATGCAGCTTTAAAAAAAAAAAAAAAAGTGCATTTGTGGCGCACAAACTACAATCAGCAAGCTCCCTGGGCTCCATTCTGATGCATCCGCTTGTAGGCAACTTTGTTTTCCACATTTAACCTGGAATCTGGTTCAAAACTGTACGGCTAGATGGCTCAGATATTTCTCGCCATTTTCGTTGCACCTGTAAACTAGGTTGGGATTGCGAGGGGCTGTAAGATAGCTTGGTTCAAGAGTAACAGGCAGAAAGTGACAGACAAGGAAAGATGGATGATATCATTCTTTTAGGGAGAGAAAATGAAATTGTACCTGGACTACAGAAATGTAAGGATGCATCTCATTGCACTCAGTTTTGGTTTTGCAGTTGCTCGCCCATATTGAATAGGTCTAGAATAATGATGACAAAAAGAGACAAGTTCAAAATTTTTCAATGAAAACACTTGAAAATTGTAGATTTAGCACGATTTCTCTTAATCTTGAATTAAATATTCAGAGAAGTTGTTGAACAATAAAACTTTGAAGAAACATAATCTAAAGATCTTACAACAAAAGAGAAAATGGAGAGGGAGAGGAGTAGATTGGAGATCTTGGGAGGGAGGAGCAGCTCTCCTTTGTTCTCTGACAGCACTTGCCGCTTCTGCAGCACCAGGTAGATGAAGGCAAACAGCATGCCATGAATCACGGCCTGAAGATCAAATGTGTCCAATTAAAACATTATAAACAAGGACAGAACGTTCGCTGTAGGGTGAGACCTACAAATCTGTCCAGTTTCCATCTGAACCACCACTCGTGGACACTTCCGTTCAGCTCAAAGAGCTTGGAGACTGGCCACACGGAGAAGACACTCTCAAAAAATTCCTGCAGTCAAGGATGAAGCCAGAATTAAAAAATAGTAAAGTCCATACATATTATATTTGTCAAATACATTCCTGAGGCCTCTATTTCACTACCATGATCAAAACTTTCCTTATAAACTCATTTGTTAAAACTTGGTCCATGTTTTCTTCACTGCAGTTCATCAGCATTCCACTAGGGGCAGTAGAAGGCCTTTTCTTGCTCATTGCTTCCATTAAATCTCAAAAAGTTCTCCTCATTTTTAAAACTTTACGATGTGTATAACTAATTTTTTGTTAATTTTTTTTTAATGACTACTTGTATTGTTTAGAAAAAAGAACAAATATATGAAAATAAAATAAAAAACTAATGGGAAAAAGTAAGTGTATTACAAGAAAAAAGTCATACAATTGTGATGAAAAAAGTAATTCAATTAGAAAAAACAAATTTCACAATTTACGTGAATAAAGCTATAAATTGCATTTTAGAGGGTAAAGGTTGTGCTTTAAAAAAAATATTACATTTAACTTGTAAAGTCAGAAAAATCAGATGGACATCACACTGCTCCAGAAGCTCACTGAATCTTCTTCACGAAATGTAAAACTTTAATTTTAAAAAGACTTTATTTTATTTAAAAAAAAACATGATTTTTTTTCTTGTAAAATTACGATTTCCTCTATTCATTAATTAATTTTTTTCTAACAATTGCACTTTATACTCATAAAATTGACTTTTCCCTCTAAATTTCTTATAAAATTTGGAATTTTTTTAAAAATTTCTTTGACTTTATTCTAAAATTTTGATAATTTTCTTATAATTGCTACGTTATTCCCGTAAAATTGTGACAATTTTTTAATAAATCTGCCACTTTATTCTCATCAAATTTGACTATTTTTAAAGAATTCCGCCACTTCCTTCTCATAAAATTTTGACTATTTTCTTATAAGTGCCACTTTATTCTCATCAAATTTAGACTTTTTTTTAATTCCGTCACTTTAGTCTCATAAAATTTTGACTTTTTTTCTTAAAGAATTTTCCACTTTATTCTAATAAAATTTTGGACTATTTTCTTTTAATTACCACTTTGTTCTCATAAAATTTTGATGATTTTTTTTTAATAATCCCCCCACTTTATCCTTGTAAAATTTTGACTATTTTTTAAAAACAATTTTGTGACTTTATTCTCATAAAATTGACATTTTCCTCATAATTTTACAACATTTCTTAATTTTTTAAAAAACTTTTTTCCTTTATCTTGTCCACCGAATGCTGGCCCTAATGTAAAATTTATTGATATATAATTATTTATATTACAGTTTACACAATGTTGAAAATTGTGTGGATCAAATTGGAGACCGTGGGTAAATAAGAGGCTTTTTCCTGAACACTAATGTTAATATTTGTGTATCTTATAATAGCATTGCAGTAAGCAAAAATTACAAAATCACCCTACGAATCATAATTTATACTATCTATATCTCATAAAAGACAAAAATTCTATTGCAATAAAAAACATCTGAATTCCAAAAAAATTAAATGTTCTGTCAATTCTTTGATGTAGTGGGCTTTACAGGTGTAATCCTGTTTTTTCTATTTACAATCCATTTAAAAGTTAACAATATTGTTGCCCTGTAGCTGCTTCATTAGCCCTTAAAACACCCACCTGTGAGAAAGCAAAAAGGCAGATGAACAGCAGAAGACCGAGTAACTTGGCCAGAACTGCAAGGTGCCACATCCCACTACCTGTGCAGACAGTTCACTTCTTCACTCTCAATCCATCATACAGAATCGTGCAATCATTTTCCATTTAGAACCTACTGTTGGCTTTCTTTTGAAGGATCTGAGGCCACATGGCCATTGTGCCATAGATGACGACGAACCAGAATGTGACCAGTGGAACAAAATAATAGAACTGATACGGCCTGTCCATCACAACACACAGCACCAACACCAGGAAGTTCAAACGGAACAACACCTGTGAAGGTACAAGAAAACGTACTGATCCCCTGAAGAGGAAGTCTGAAACTCAAATATAGCTGGGTGTTAACTTACTTGGCACACTCTGTAGAGTCCAAAGTCTCCTTTCAGCCAGAAGAAGGAAAAGTGTCCATAACCCGTCTGGAATAGGTAAGCTGCCACCAGCACCCGCACATGCATGTACACTGGAACAAACTGACACACACACACCAGCGTTCAGATTCTCAGATGCTTGTTTGCAGTAGGAAACTACGAACTGAGACAAATGTTCAGCCTCACAGCACTGGCTCCAGATATGTGATAGATGAGGATGACCAGCTGCATCCAGCCCTTCCACTCGTCTGTTTGTTCTCTGTTTAGCAGTTTGGTCTGTGAGGACAGTTAGAGCATACGGAGATCTTTTCAGTCATGAGGCGTGTCTTCATACAAAGACATTTTGCACATTTTTGGGTTTGCAGTTGCAGCAATCTAAGAAATCTGACAAAAAAAAGAAGCTCCAACTCACCTCCTTACTGTTTTCGTTGTAAAATAATCCCAGCACAAAGATGTAGATGAGAGGAATGAAGAAAGCCGAATGTGTGTAGAACTTGTGTTCTTTCATGAACACATCTGCTCGGTCACAAAGGTAAAAGTAACCCATTATGACCCCCATCCTGCAGAGGGCCTGGAAAGGCGCTTTCAGCCCCAGAGGGACGGCGGCGGTCGCCGGCTTCTTCTCCTCCAGGCTCTCCACGTCGGCAGGCACGGGTCGGCGATGGCGGTTGTTGCCAAGGACGTGGAGGACTCCAAAGATCACAGCTGAGCCCAGGAAGAAGCAAGCAGTCAGTTTCTGGAGGAAATTTAGGGGCGGTAAAGTCTGGCAGCAGGAGCCGTCGATGGGCCTCAGCAGCTTGTTGCACACAGAGTTCATGAGCAGCATGGCTCCCTGAGAGGAAACAGACAGAATGAGAAATATCCAACAGCGCCAGCTGAACGTGTAACTTCCTTTAACCTACCACTTTCCTGGTGCTCTCGGGCAAGTGCAAACCATCTTCTGATTGAGTGATAGTTTCCAATGCAGCCTGCCGGGAGGCTGCCACCAGCTTGACTCCAGATCTGCCATTGTGCTTGGTGCCATTGAGTACACTCACTGCCACCTCATTGTAGAGCTCCAGCTGTTGATTGGTGATCATCTTCCTGTTCTCACTCAAAGCCTCCTCGTTAACTGGATCTGCAGGGTTGGGATATGCAAAGAAAGCAAGGAAAAGGTGAACGCGTAGGAAAATCAACCAAACATTTTTTTAAGACTCTGTCATAATTAAAATACTCAAGAATAAAAAAACAATGACAGACTATCCAGCAGGCATTTTAACACTAAGCTGTTTAATCACATCAGAATTTGCTTTTATTTCCCCAACAGCCCACTTCAGTCTGCAGGTGGGAAAGCTCACCTGAACTCTGATGTGACCAAACAAATGAACTTTGGATAGTGAACCCTGCTGTGGTTTACTACCGTGTTAATATTGACTCTTCAGCAGACCTAAAGGTAGAGTAAACCAAAGTCGGTCTTCCTCTTGTTTTCCTTTCGGCTTTTCCATTCAGGGGTCGCCACAGCGAATCATTTTCCTCCATCTAGGCCTGTCTTCAGCATCCTCTCCTCTAACACCAGCCACCTTCATGTCTTCATTCTCTGCATCCATAAACCTCCTCTTTGGTCTTCCTCTAGACCTCTTTCCTGCAGCTCTAAACTCAGCATCCTTCCACCAATATCTTCACTGTCTCTCCTCTGAACATGTCCAAACCATCTCAGTCTGACTTTATCTCCAAAACCTCTAACATGTGCTGTCCCTCTGATGGATTCATTCCTGATCATGTCCATCCTGGTCACTCCCAAAGAGAACCTCAGCATCTTCATCTCTGCCACCTCCAGCTCTGCTTCCTGTCTTTTCTTCAGTCCCACTATTTCTAGTCTGAACAACATGGCTGCTCTCACCACAGTCTTGTACATCTTTCCTTTCATTTGTGCTGAAACTCTTCTATCACACATCATACCTGACACTTTTCTCCACCCATTCCAACCCGCTTGCACTCGCCTCTTCACTTCTTTTCCACATTCTCCATTACTCTGTACTGTTGACCCTAAATACTTAAACTCCTCCCCTTTCTTTATCTCTTCTCCCTGTAACCTCACTCTTCCACTTGGGTTCCTCTCATTCACACACATGTACTCTGTCATACTGCGGCTAACCTTCATTCCTCTCCTGCAGGGCAAACCTCCACCTCTCTAGCTCCTCCTCCACCTGTTCAATGCTCTCACTGCAAATCCAAATATCATCTGTGTATGTCAGTGAGGAGGTACAAGAATGACTTTGGCTTAAATCAGACGTTTCCAGGTGTCTTGGTCTACTCTCATATCACGTGGACAAATTGATTAAACTGATCAAAGTTTTCTTGCCAAAGGGAAAAGTACAACATGTTTCTAACATGGACATTCTAAAGCGGGCGCCATCACCTTGCAGGATCCAGTAGACCTCGCCATGCTCAGCCAGCTTTTCCAGATGCACAGCGATGGCTGTCAAGTTGACTTTGTACTGCTGCAGGGTCTCACTGCTCCCACCATGCAACTTGATGGACCACTGTGGAAAATGGACAGACAGGTAAGATTAGGATTGACACCATCCAGAAAACACCTTGGCCGGCACCAAAACGAGTTGCAACTGCAGAGCAAACGGCTTACCGTTGCAGCACCGAGGATGACCACGTCTGGCTTTGCAGACGTTTCCTGCAACAAACAGGAGAAGATTTCAATTTGCTACATAAATGATGCTTTCACAGTAGACTTTAATAGTCAGACTCACCTGTATCCATAAAGCCAATCGTTCTTTCATTGAATTATTAGCCTCTGGACACCACAGAAAGTCCTTGACAAAAAAAAAAAAAAAAATTGCTTTCAAAATTCCATCAGATTACATATTTTGTGTACTAAGAGATTGGCAAGTAAGAAATAACTCACCACTTTAACTGATGACTCCACGTCCTCAAAGGAAATGTCTTCGTGCTTCCAAAATTACATGTATAAACAGAGAAAATTAGTTAGTGATAAGAAAGACGTTCGTCTGATGTGTTTCTAGACGCAGAGTTAGGCAACTCCAGGCCTCAAGGGCTGTATACCTGCATGTTTTCAGCAAATCCGGCTCTGGCATGTTCTAATTAGCTGGACACACCTGAACCAGGTAATCAGTCATGAGCAGAGCTTGGAAAAATCACGCAGACACAGCAGCCCTGGAGGCTTAGAGATGCCTGTTCTAGAGGGACTTGAAAAAGGTTCTTAAACCATCCCTAAAACCCTCAACAGAGACTTTAAAACATAGATATTATATATTTGATGTGTGTAAAAATGCATTTTGTTTCTAGGTTAATGTGTCAAATGAAATTTGTTAAACCAGGTTGGCTAAAAACAAACAGATGTATAAAATGAAAGATGGGTCCGAAAAAAGATTGAGTGTTCTACCTTGTTTCCATCCTCTCTTCTATCCGGTTCAATAACTTTGACAAAAGAGTAGAACAGCTGTCTTATCCGTGAGTCACCGACAAAGGCCACCCGTTTATCTGCAAGGCATGTTTTGGCTTCACTGTCAAACATAAGAAAACAACCAGATTAAAACATCTTCTTTAGCTAAAAAAAATAAAATTGGCAGTCAAATTTACATCAACTGATACATTTTATTTTACGGGCTCAGGTGTAGCTGACAAATATATCTATTTTAGATTAGATTATGGTCTGTAGAAAAAGGAAAAGGTTTAAAACGTCTTAAACTTATAAAGTTAATTATAGAGCATTTTACACAGAATCCACAGATCTTGGAATCAATTTTCCATTTATTCTCAACTGTTTGTTTTTCACTCAGCTCAAAATCTATTCTAACTCTATTAATGATGAAAATACAGACATAAAACGTGGTTTCTCAAGCTAAACTACAGCAGTGTCATCTTTATAACAAATGATCTATCCCCCCTAAGCAGCGTGTAACATTACCCTGAAGATAAAGCGGTGTAACTCACGTGCTTTTGTATTTGTGCATCATACAGCCATAAGGCTGCCATACATTCTCTCCCAAGTAGCGTCCCGTGGACAGCAGCCATTCACATGAGTCTCCGCCTGGAGGGAGGCACACAGAGGCAAACTGTGAATCCATACAAAAGACTCTGACTCGCGTTTCTTTACAAAATGACCAAAAAAAGAACTGGTGTTTCATCCAGTCCAATAATGCCAAAGACTTAGTCAATGCACAGTACAGATAGAGAGTCCCCCTCCAATGAAAATTATGTTTTTTGAGTTTCAACATGTTTGTGTGGCATTTTGCTTCTGAAAGAGAAAAAATATAATATGAAATCATTTCATGTTTGTGTTTCTCTTTTAAAGTCGCTGTCACTCAAACTAGAGAGTGAGGATAAAAAAAGAGCACGCCTCCCGGTAAGAAGTCAGAAGGAAAAAAGTCACGAAGCTTCATCGTCATCCATAACTGTTGTCACGGTAGATTGGTGAAAGTTGCGGTGAAAATAAAAAGTTGCAAGGTGCGCAACAAGACGCGGGGTTTGCTTGATTTTGCGTTAATAGTTGCGATCGCAACATCATGAAATCCTGGAGGGTCTGGTTAGCATGTGGTTGTGAGGAGCTGTGTAAACAAAAGAAATGCTGGGATATCACTGGAGGTTTACTTCCGCACCAACAGTCCCACCTGAACTTCTGAAGAACTCCTGCTGCTCTGCAGAAAATCTATTTCCTTTTTTTAGTGCTAAAGACTGCATAGTCATAATGAAGATACCACTGAGAACAGTTTTTCAATAGATAAAAAAAATACAGTTGGAGTGGGTCTTTAAGCAAACACTTTAACAAACAATATTAGAAATAATAAATAATCATTCTGAATAAAGGGGTTATATAACTTTATTATTTCCCCCAATAAAACGTCATTTTACTTTCTGTTTCTGGCTTGAGAAAGTTATTGACATAAATAATAAATATTTTTCATGTTTTATTTTTTTTAACCATAAATCTAGAGAAATACTTCGAAACATGATTATCTTAAAAAATATTCAATGGGAATTAAAGCCCCGTGGCTCCACATCGCTGTTGCTACCTCCTTGGACAACACGACTCTTCCAACAACAGTCCCTAAAGTCTAAAGTCTGTTTGGATGGACAACAGCTAACTTTGCCCAGCAACACAACACAATACAACGAGTCCATTTTTCCGTTTTCTCACACAACATTACAACACGAGTTTATTGTGTGTCATAAACGAGATGTGTGTCAAACAGCATCTGTTCATTCGCAGAGTAATAAAGCATTGACCGTGGTAGCATGTAAACACAGCTAATTGCAGGGTTAGCTAGGTTCCGCTAGCATACCAGACGAGCCAAACATGGCTGTCTGCTCCTCCCCTACTAGTTTACCAGACTGTTATCGATACGAAACGTTAACCCCAGATTGTAACATGTATTTGCTTTGCATTTTAGGACGCACAAGCTGGAAACATTTATTAAGTTGGCGCCTTTAAAGCGGGGAGGGAAAAAAATCAACGTGCTAGCAACTGTTAGCTTGTGTAGCATCATCAGCACTCAGCTGAAATAACGGGAGAGCACTTACCCCCATAGTGCCGCAAAACTCCGTGAAACACCAGGAGCAAAACGACAAGCACAAACGATATCAGTTTGGCATTTCTTATGGTGAAATGTTGGTTTATTTCGCGTTTGCCCAGGCTATAGGCCAGGATCGCCATCTTTGCTGCTCCATGACAACAGGCAGTTGTGTGGTCCGGCAGCGGCGGCGCACCATCTGTGTGCTCCGCTGCGAGCGACGCCTCCTCAGGTGCCTCCATCACCACAAACTTTTCAGGAGGGTGGAGGGGATAAGATTAAAAAAAAAAAACATAAATACATAATAATATTAATTTACCTACCTGCGCATCTGATCTACTCACCCTAAAAACTTCAAATAGCCGAAGACCTGGCATTCAAAGGTACCTAATAGAGCTGCTCTTCATAAACCAAAGGTTGGTCTTTAATTATAAGCAACCAAGGCAAAGTGCACAAGCTCTGCTGAACGCGGGTGGAGCAAAGAAAGTTTGCAGATCACTGCTTAACTAACCTGCCAAACAAGACACAATATTTATCATACAATGTTTTTTTTTTTTTTTTTAAAACTCTGAGGAAATTGGGAGCAACTGTTTTGCAACAATAAAGGAGGAAATCTGCGTCCTTTAAAAAAACAAAACAAAAAAAAAAAAAAAACAAAAAAAAAAACAGAAGTCTAAAGGGGCCCTACCATGAAAATTCTGCTTTTTGAGGTTTTAAATGCATTGTACTGTTCATTCCTCACTATAAAGAACCCCAAAGTGGTGTTTTGATCCGTTCATGCATTTAAGAGTGATTATAATTATACAGCACCTTTCACACACAAGAGTCACAAGGGGCCTCATAGCATGCAAACAAAAAGTGTGTTTTGGACTGTGTTTAGACCAGGGGCCCGTTTCAAGAAGCAGCTTCAACAAATTTAGAGTTGAAACCTGAACTTAGAGTCACTGGACTCCAAATTCCCGAACTTAGAGTTTTCGGTTTCAGAACAGCTGAAAATGTTTGATTCAATCAACTTGAAGTTGTTGGAACCAGAATCAGGTGCGAGCGTCGCGACCATTAAAAGCCCTGATCAATGGAGCAAAGACAGCATGATTCACCATGGCAACGTGAACAAACACCTGAGACCTACGGCGACAAAAATTGATAACTTCCTACAAGCATATGCCGACTACAAGAACATTTTCCGATTAATAAAATTAATCAGTATAGTCATGCCATTAAACAACTTCAAAACAAAAAGGCAATTAGAACTAATTTGATCTTTGAAAAATTTAATGTATAATGAACCCCAAGGTTTTTTGGATTTATCTTTCTTTTTCTCATACAGCACATGTTTATGATTTTTGTTTGCTTGCTTTTCTATAATATGTACTCATTTTAATTTCCACTGAGACATTCACTTTTTTGTTGTACTATCTTGTTTGTTAATAAAGTTATTTAAAAAAAAGAAAGAAAGAAAAGAAACCCAGCTGCAGCGGTAAAACAGAGAAAACATCTGCAGAGTTAATGCATACGTCAACATTTGAATCATTTCAAATAACGAATAAATAATAATATCAGGAAGGTTATTTTGTCACTTGTAAAGTAAGGAATGGTTCTTGATCTGTTAATAATTTAACCAGTTATCTCCGTAATGCATGTATGACCGTTTTTCTCAACCCCCCACCACCACATACACACACGGATATCACTGCACGCTAAAAAGAAACACTGTAGCTGCCTGAGATATGTTAAAATACGCATTTACTTAAATGTAATTCTCATGACTTAAAAAATATTCGCTGAAAAGGTTTTTTTCTACCTTTAAATTTATATGTCAGTTCTTAGACTCGAACTTAAGACGTTGTGGTTGGAGGCAGCGTTGTTGACAACTGAGCTAATACTTGATGTTAATAATTTGGTGGGGAGTTTAAATCATTTGCTAGTGTTTGAAATTTAATGATTTCCATTGTTAAGGGTTTTAAATGATGAAAATAAAACTCTTTACTTTTAATAGTAAATCCCTGGAAAAACTCACTATCTAAAATGGTCGCTCAAATAAAAATGAATCGGGGAAACTGCATCAATCGACTCGTGTCCTCAAAATCCTCTCCAGACATAAATAACATTTCCCCTGGATTAATCCCGCCTCCTCTCTACATGATCCTCTATGAATGAACATGTCATTTTGGTTTCTGCGTGGTGGAAATGTGACGTCTCTAATGTGAATGTTCTCTAAATATTAATGAAGAACTCAGATTTGAACATCTTTCACTTTAAAAAGGGGCGGAGACTGCAGAGAACTCTAAGTTTCCTGAAGAAAACCTGCTCCAGACCAGGTTTCGTTCACAGACTCAGTTCCCACAGTGATTGATTCTGAGTTCATCTTAACCCGCTTCTTGAAACGGGCTTGGTTTCGCCCACTTTCACGGGTTCCAGTTATCTCTCTTTCTGAAACCGAAAACTCTGAGTTCTGCTGAATTTGGGGTTTGCGAACTCAGAGTTCCAACAAAACCTGCTTCTTGAAACGGGCCCCAGGGGTGGGCAATTGTTTTGACTCGTGGGCCACATAGGGTTCAAAAATTTGTCATAAGGGCCGGACAAGGAGCAGATGGAAGGAGAGATTGGGTAATCAACCTCATAAACTAAAAAGATAATATGGAATTTAGAGAAAAACACGCTTTAATTTGGATTAAAATTCACAAATATTAATTTAAAAACAGAAAATTGGGGAGTTTTAATTTCTAAATTTTGATTTTTGTTCTCTTTTGGGTGATCCAATGGGTTGATGTTCTTCAGAGGAAAATGTGAACTCAAAGAAATGCTGCATTTATGTGGTGTAGGAATAATCCGATAGATCACCATCTGACTCAGAAAGGAACACACACGAACGTCAGAGAAACAACACCATTCATGGGAAGAAACCAGAAATACAATGAAAATAAAACAATAATTAGGATTTTTGATTCAATGTATTTTAATTTGGAGGGCCAGATTAAGTAGCTTAAGGGGCCGCATGTGGCCCCCGGGCCTTAGTTTGCCCACCCCTAGTTTAGACCCACTCCAATAAAATGGTGTTTTTAGCATTTTCTTGTGGCATTTTTCTCATGATGGAGGACACACATTCAGAAGATTAAGCTTAAAATAGATTCTGATTGTTTTTTTATTTAAATTGTTAAGAATCAGGAACAAATGAAAATCATCAGAGTTTTTTAATCACTTATGTTTGAACTTAGATTGTAAATAATATCTGGTGAAACTTGACATTTTCCCACTTTCTTAAATAGATATGCCTGATAATTAATGTAAAAAAGTCTAAATTTGTGTTTTTAAAAAACTCAACACTAAACTTTCTCCATTTCTTCGCTGAGGAACTTTGTTGGAAAAGGCTTTTAAAGATTCAGTTCAGCTAAATAAAACTCACATTCCTAATCTCTCAAAAATCGGCTGATCACAAGTGCAAAACAGATATTGCACTTTTGATTAAAGTCTCGTGATTTTTAACAACTTGATTTTGGGGACCCCAAGAATGTTTAAAAATCACCTTTTTTTTTTTTTTTTACACTGTTTATAACAAAACCTTGATTAAAAAAAAAGGAGAATATGTCCTAGGAGAAGTAATATTTCTGTAGTGCAGTACTTCTGTAATGTTTCTTTCTTTTTTAAGAATTCAACTTGAACCTGTGACATAAGTTTCTGACACTCATGTTGTAAAACCACATTTGTTCTTTTCTTCAGTGCAAAACAAGACCAGTTTAGAAGTGCTTACAACAGAAGTGAGCACAGTGAAAGAAATAATTTGGATCAACCAAAAATCTAGTCAAACAATGCTTACTAGTTTTTCGTGTTTCTTAAAGTGTCTCAAACCATTGCTGTCATTTTTTTTTATAGCTTTTCTGCAGCACTTTAAAGTAGACACACAATTCCTTTTAAAAACAGGTGTGTCTATGTGAGCGGGCCTTATTACAATGAACTTTGACAAGGCCCCATTTCAAATACCGACTGTGTCCTTTATGTGTGGAGTTTGGATTTTTGTTTGTTTTCTCAGGGAACTCCAGCTTCCTCACACAGCTTAAAAAAATGCATTCATAAGTCTCTAAATTGCCCGATATAACAACACCACGACGCCAAAACGGATTCTAAAAATGTATGGATGGAGATTCTGTGAATTGAGAATAATTCCAATTATTCTGATCTGCAGCATTCAAGTTGATTTATTCTGGAATAATATTTCCATTTTTTTTTTTTGTTACAAACATGTTAAAAAAAAAGACTATTTTGGCATGTCCAAAGATTTTTTGGCTGTTTTGGAGTTCAGCTAATATTCCAGCTACAGGCTAGCTCTTTTGGCTAATTTAGGATTTTTTTTTTTTAGTCTATTTTGAAGTTAAAATTTCAGCCACATGCTAACTGTTTTGCCTAACCTAACTTTTTTATTTTTACTTTATTTTTCAAGTTTTTTTAGGCTAATTTTGTATTTAGTTAATATTTCAGATGGCTATCAGCTACAGCAGTTTCAGCAATTAGCTTCAGTAATTTCAGCTATCAGCCTAAGTGTTTTTAGCCATCAATATCAGCATCTTCAGCAATCAACATTAGCTTCTTTAGCTAATTCAGCTTACAGCATTCACACTGGCATTATTGCAGGTAATGCTATAAATGTAGCATTACTTATATATCTTGTTTAGAATTACGATGAAAAGTTACAGTTTTAAAGTTTTAAAAATTTTTATTTTAGAGGGGTTAATAAATGTTTATCTGTTCATGTTTTGTTTGTGTGGGTTTTCTTGTGTTTACTGTTGCTGCCATACTTTTTTTTTCACTTGAAAAGTGAGGTGCAGTTTGCTGGAGATGAAAGGGAAGCTGCATAGTTTTTCAAATGAGTGAGCGGCTGTGATTTTCTACTAAACACATTTTTTTTAATGGGCTTGCTTGTTCCAATTAAGCCTTATTAAAATTGAAAATACGGAATTGAATAATATTGTTGCAATTTTTTTACACACTTAAGTTTGAAAATACTTTGACCTGGTCAGTTAATTATAAAATGAAAACAATAGATCTAGTTTAAAAATATAATCCACATCAAATGCATATAAAAGTCCCAAAACATGAGAATTTACAGCTTAAATTTGAATGCATCTAAAAGCTTGACGCATTTAAGCAACAACACCATCCAGTGACCAACCAAGGTGTTGCAGCAAAAAATCCAACGAGCGCTAAATCACAAGCAGAAAAAAAGCCAAATCCCCACGACAAATTTAACGCCCATAATCATGCATCACTAAAAATTAAGCCTTGACCCAAACCACAGAAATTTATTTGGATGCAAAAGCTGTTTTATGCAAAGAAAAAAAAAGCAAAGTGACAAGATGCATATTTACAAAAGTCAATGCACGTTAGTAATCACACATTGGCATGGACAGTGTAAACAGGAATTAACTATACATGGAGTTTGGAATGGCGAAATCAATGGGGAACAAAATCCGAAATATGGCTGTTCTTCCACAATAGGAAGATGTTAAATTCAGTGATGACACTGAAGTCATCAGCTAAAGTAAAGAAAACGACAGTGACACACCTTCAGCGGGTCATTAAAACATGAAAGCACTAAAGTCACTGTGTAGTGGGTTTTGGAACACTGGACATGCTTTATTTCAGAACTTTTCACAATTTATTTAAACATCTCACATATACAAAATAGGTACAATAGACTTTGGGGAGTCATTGTTTCAAAGAGAGAAGAGGCCGCTGAAAACCATTTAGAACTTGGTGAAATTATGTGCTGTCAGTATGAACATTGAGAGTGGGAGTGGAGGACTGAAAAAGCATGATGGGAAAAAAAAACTAGAAAAATAACAAAAAACAGACATCAGCTTTTGAAACATTCCACCTGCTTAAAGCGAGGAAGTATCAGCGGGATACAAGCAGGACTCCTCAAAGGTCAATACAAAATAGTACAGCACAAAAAGTGGTTCGCTCCACAGCTGCATCATAGCACCATAGATCTCTGCTTCAAGTAACCGAGCACCTTCTGAAATGGGACAAATCTTGAAGCATCAAAAGTCTTAACATCTCTGTTGTGGACCCAGCTCGTCAATAGTATTTTCTTTACACACAGGCATGAGGTAGTTCAAACCTTTTTTTTCTTGGAAATTGTGGTTTTAAACCTCCTCTCTGGAAGATGTACAAAGACCACAAAGGGATGCACACTTGAGCATTTTTATTACACTTCTTTTATTTTTTACAAAAGGATGACATGACGTCCCACAACAAGGTGTTTTTCCGCGTCCCTTTGGGTGGCTGTATTAATTTGAATTGCACAATCGCTCCTTTCAGTCCGTTCAGTCCTCACCGATAGTTTCCCATTTTAAGCAAGTGGATGTGCAGACGGAAATCAGCATTCAGTATTTAAAAAAAAAAAAAACACAAAAAGACGGGAAGAGATTTGGGGGATTTTTTTCTTTCGTTCTTTCTCTCTTTTTTTTTCTTTTGCTGTTAATTTATCACAAGTCTATTCATTTGAAACAGACTGGGCCAATGTCCAAACCAAACTCTTGGTTGGCTTCACCAATGTCCAAAGGTGCAATGTCGAGGATGGGGAGGCGAGATGGTTTATTTGTTCTGTACTCAATAACTGTCTTGCTCCATTCACCAGTGTGTCTCTGCAAGAAAGAAAAAGTACGTAAAATATGTGAAATTGAACCGATTTATTTAAATCCACACACAGCTAAAATAAGCCACAATGATCAGATACTCACAGTGCAGCCGTCCTCCAGCACGGAGAAGGTGAAGCGGCTGTTGCCTTCAGCTCTGAGCTCCACGTCGTTGGAACCTTGGAGCACCACAGCCTTCTTCAGGTTGCCACTCTCACCATCCATGTAGGCGACGCTGTTCTTGCAGTGGTAGGTGATGTTCTGACTGGCCTGGTTGGAAAGCAGGCGCATGAAAGCCAGCTGGGTGGCCATGCTCTGGGGGCTCAGGGTGTCGTCGTTGTAGGCAAACTGTAGGAGGGAGAGAACTGCCGTCAGTTCTGTGGGAAAATGCTTACAAAACAAGCTCATTTGTTTCCACTCTCACCTCAGTACCACCATTGATGGTCTCTCCAAACCAGACGTGCTTCTTGTTCTCGGTGCTTCTGAACCAGTTCTTGCGGGCGATGCTCTCAGGGTGGGAGTAGATGCAGGTCTCGCGGGTGGTGAAGTCGCAGAAGACCTTGATGGCGTCATTTATGCATCCCTGGTTGGGGTCGATCCAGTAGAATCCTGCACATCAAGAAACACAGACACTTAGACATGTTGTATTGCTTAGACTTGTACTAGATCTCAGATAAAGTCAAACTCACCGCTGCTCCATTCAGGATGGCCTAGCCTGATGTCACGGCAGGTGCGGGCTGGGTTCTTCCTTGATCCCTCAGGGGTAAGCAGGTTCTCGATCTGAGAGTTGAGTGACTTGATGGTGGCATCAACCTCGTAATCCTTGGCTCTCAAAGCGGGCTGGTCAGCTCTGTACTCATCGTATCCACCAGAGACGTCGTATCCACCGCCGGCAGGGCCAGGAGGTCCGGGGAGACCGGGAGCTCCAGGAGGACCCTAAAGTGGAAGAAAGAATGAGTCTGTATGCGGATGCAGGCTCAAACTATGCTAGAAATGTTTGAAAAACAGAAACTTACAGCTGGTCCAGAGGTTCCAGGAGGTCCACGAGCACCAGGAGCACCAATAGTACCATGAGCACCAGATCTGCCATCCTTGCCAGGAGGTCCATGAGGTCCAGCAGGTCCCTGAAGAAGAGATCATCACAATACATTCTGGCGGTTCCAAACATTCATGGTTCCCAAGAATATTGTTTCTTAATTTTAATTAAGTATCTTGAATTTATTTTTTTTTATAATAGTGTTGCTGTGAGGAAGGAGAAGAAAGGATAATAACTTTGTGACATTTAGATGAGAAGCTTGCTAAAACTAGAAGAATCAGCCCCCATAAGGGAGTGGCACACTACCTCATATAATTAGAGACAACAAAGTATTTCTGTACTTTTTAATACATGTATGGGGAAAAAGTAGTTTTTGTGTTTTAGTGTCTCAGAAATTTTTTTCCCATTACCTCCTAATTTATTTTTAATTCATTGAAAAATTTTCCACAACTACAAACTGTTTATACATCCATTCTATTTTGAATCTGGAATTCCACTCACTCTGGGTCCAGAAAGTCCAGTTGGTCCAGCGGCTCCGCTGTCACCAGAAGGTCCCTGTGGATGAGAACATTTTCATCAGTTCTCTGCAAGAAGCGCAAACTTGTGGTTTGGTTTTGAATGTCCCTTTTGAAGTTTGCAGACACTTACAGATGGTCCAGGCATTCCCTGGAGACCGGGGTGTCCACGCAGACCCTTCATGCCTCTCTCACCCTTGTCTCCAGCAACTCCCTTCTCACCACGAGGTCCAGCAGGTCCCTGTAACAGAACCAGAACACAAACAGAGACGTCACCTTTCTGAACCAGGACAAAACTCGAACAGAAACACAGAGATTTTTTTACAAACTAAACACATTGCCTACAATCATGGACGGGTGGTTGGCAATCACCAGCAATGCACCACAGGACAAGAAGAATAGGACATGAAAAGTGGGCTTGGACGAGGTTAAAGGTATATAATGCTACATGGAAAGGTTAAAAAAACAATTACAGCTTCTCCACGGCCTCCAGGTCTGCCAGGAGCTCCAGTGGGTCCAGCAGGTCCAGGGGATCCGGCAAGTCCCATTAAACCAGCAGGTCCGGGCTCTCCACGGTCTCCCTAAGCATTGTGGGTCAGAGGAGTTTTTGGTTTATGGGTTTGTCTTGCATATCAAGGTGTTGAGAGATGGATGTCAGGGCGTTACCTTGAATCCAGCAGCACCAGGACGACCAGGGGGTCCATCGTTACCAGGGTTACCCTGCAGAGACCAGAGGGTTTTAAAGTTTGTGCAAAAGAAAATTATTTTAAGTTTTAGGGAACACAGTTTGCATTGCAGGTGAAAGGAGTGAGTTGAAATTTATATTCTACCATTTTAATTCAAAGTGTGTATTACATGTGTGCACGTTACATGTATTTTTTGTGACTGTGGGTAAATAATCTATGCTAAGGCTTGAACAAAGAATTAGATTTGAAAAAACTGGGTATCAAACCTGTGATAGATAGAAATTATAGAGTTAAATTTAATCTCGGTTTAGGGATTGGCTAAAAAAAAAAAGCAGATTGTACCTGCATTGAGGTTTCAAATGAAAATATTTATTATTCAGTTAAAATTGCTCTGCACTTCATCTATGGACAAGCTTAAACTTACATCACGTCCAGCTTCTCCCTGAGGTCCGGTCATGCCAGGCATGCCAATGTTGCCAGGAGGACCACGAGGTCCTGAGGAACCAGGAGGTCCAACTCTTCCTGGCTCTCCCTATAAAATGAGACAGAACATGAGTGAATTTGACCCTCTGCCGTCTGCATCATGCAGTGTTAGTGTTCAGGATCTTTTTTTTGCACTTTTCTATTGTCATGGAGATGCTGGGATGCTCCACAGCAACTACTGACTAAAGCAACAGTTTTAAAGATTAGTCACTGATGCACAATGACTAATAGCACTTTAATCTTTTGCTGGTAGTTTCAGTTTTTACTAACCACAGCACCGGCGGCACCAGGTGTACCACGGTCTCCTCTAGCACCAGACAGACCAACGAATCCCTGAAGTCCAAGAGGACCAGTGGTTCCAGGAGGTCCAGGAGGTCCCTGAAGAAATGAAGAAACACTAATGTTATTTAACGGGAACATTTGCTGTTTGAAGGAAAATAATCAATATAATCTCAGCAATCCATGATCTCATATCACGCACAGCGGGACCGGACTCTCCAGGGGCTCCCTTCTCTCCGGTTACACCAGGTGGTCCAACCATTCCTTGCTCACCAGAAGGACCAGCAGGACCAGGGTCACCACGGGGACCACGGGGGCCATCCTTGCCAGCGGGACCAGAAAGTCCTGGAGGTCCAACTATACCCTAAAAAAAGAAATGAGCACAACAAGCTTGTTAAAGTATTCATGGGTGTTAATGAATGAGTGGAAATTCAAAAATAGGAACTCACCGCTTGACCAGGAGCACCAACTCTACCAGGAGCACCAGCAAAGCCAGTCAGACCCTGAGAAGAAACACAGTTGATTCAGAGTTCATAAATATGATCTGTTAAACTGAAATAGTAGGATCAAATAACTAAAATAAGTTGAATAAAACTGTACTTTCAATCCTTTTTTTTTAAAGGAAATGACTTAAAGATTAACTTTGTGTGTGGGAGTAAGTCTTTTTGTGTGTATACTTACAACAGGACCGGTGTCTCCACGAGCACCAGGGGGTCCAGCGGGGCCAGAAGGACCCTAGATACCAAGAACATTTTTTAAAAATCATCAACTCTTATCTCCAAACTGTATAAACATCAACTTTAGCAACATGAAAAAAGTATAACAGTATTTAAATTGAGTCTTTGAAGAATCCCCTTTCTCATCAGATTATATATCGGGTTTGGACTTACAGGAGGTCCAGACTGTCCAGCGGGTCCAGAGGGCCCACCGGGGCCAGTTTCTCCTTTTCCTCCAGCAGGTCCACGCTCTCCTCTTGCTCCAGGCTGACCATCAGCACCCTAAAGAGAGGAGCAACATCAAGTCAAGCATTTCTTTGTAACACATATCAGGTTAAAATTTATCTTTTGACATTTTTTATTATAATCTGGATGTACTTGAACAGGGCCTTACAGGGGGTCCGGAGAATCCAGGAGGTCCAGCAGGTCCGACCTCACCACGCTCACCCTACAGACATCAAAAAACCAGTTACCAAAATTGCTTCAATGACCTGAAATAACGGAGTTGATGCTCAAAAATGTGAATAACAAAAAAAAAACTCCAGCAGTTACTTACAGAGGGTCCACGGGGTCCAGCAGGGCCAGCAGGTCCAAAAGAACCGCCCTCACCCTGCAGAAGAATTTAGTGTCAGTTTGGATCTAATGATGGATCAATTAAAATCCCAGTTTCCAAACACCAACATTTAAACTGTTTCTAATTTTTCATATTTAATAAAAAAAATGTTTACATTTTAGTGTTTGTTTAATTGGATTTAATTTAAATTGTTTGACAGTTAATGTTAAGCTAAAGACAAAAAAAGTTTTTAAAATGGCCATTAGATGGCAGTGTTGAGACTGAAGCGTTACTGACATGACGCTACATTTGGTGAAAATGTCATTTTTTTCAGCCAAGCGTCAAAGATCTGACAACTTTTTTTTTTTATAGATTTAGATCCCATTTAGATATTGTTTCTGTGATCTACCTTAGTTGTAAATAGTGTACAGATTTACCTTATCACCATTGGCTCCATTTGGTCCAGGAGGTCCAGCAGGTCCAGGAAGACCCTGTTTGAGAACAAGGAAGGAAATCAGGAACTCATGGCACTTCATTTTGCATTTGTTGAAGTTTTATAAATATTTTGAAGACATTTTGAGGAGAGTTGAACTTACGCGAGCTCCATCTCTGCCAGAATTTCCATCAGGGCCTTTGTGTCCAGGTTCTCCCTGTACAATGAAGGGGGAAAAAAATCATTATATGGGTTGTGACAAAATAGTAATAGTGCACATGCACAAAAACAAAATCTCATCACATAATTTGATTATTTCAAAGTTACCTTTTCTCCTTTAGGTCCAGGGGTTCCTGCTGCTCCACGCTCACCAGGCATGCCTCCAGGTCCCTGATGTCCAGGAGCACCAGCAGCTCCAGCAGCACCAGGCTCTCCCTGGAAACAGGCCGATCACAGTTATAGGACTTTTGCTCTGTTTAGCATCTTTTTTTGAAAACGGTTTCCCACAGTCACCTTGCCACCATCAGCTCCTGGGGCTCCAGCAGGGCCACGAGGTCCAATTGGTCCCTGAGGGCCAGTGGCTCCTGGACTGCCATTGTTGCCACGCTCTCCCTGAAGGATCACAAATTTATTTAGGACTTACTTTTAAAAAAAGTTCATGAAAACTGACTATTTAAACAACAGTCTCACATACATGAAATTAGATTAAAAAATATATTACTTTACTTATTTTAAAAGAAACCTGCACAACTTTGTTTATAATTGAGAGAATGAAGTTACAACATGGACAGGTAATTCTCACCCTGGCACCAGCGGGTCCAGAGACTCCCTGATCTCCTGGGATACCCTAAAGACACAAGAGGAGGGTGTTAAACCTTCAATTTTAGAACATTTTCTTTCTTTTATTCTGTAATTCAGTGTTATAAAACATACTCTTTCTCCAGGCTTGCCCGCCTCTCCAGCTGGTCCAGCAGGTCCAGGCAGACCCTGAAAACGTTGAATAACAGAAAAAGTCAGTTTTGTGAAGCTGAAAAATCAATCCAGAGCATTCTGCATTTTTGAGTAAGTAAGAAGTGTGGTTTTTGAATCTCTCAAAGGATACAAGTGCTGCAAATCTTATGGAAAACTATTCAAAATGTCTTGTTTTTACTGAAATAAGTAAGAAATCCAAACCTGGAAACCAGCAGCTCCAGAGGGTCCTTGTTCTCCTTTGTCACCAGGAGCACCCTGCACATAGAATCCAAAAATAGTAAAAGATCTAACTTTTTTTAAATGAATTTTGATAGATAATATGAGTCAAGTCAATTACTCACAACAGCTCCAACGGGGCCAGCAGCTCCATTGTTGCCATCAGGACGGGGAGGTCCATGAAGCTGAATTGATTGGAGTTATTTACTTGCTATGGTCTTCAGTTAAAAAGCTTTGAGATCTGATTTTTTTGTCTTCCTGATCATTCGACTCACTCTCAGTCCAGTAGGACCAGTGGATCCCCTCTCTCCAGGTTTGCCAGGCTCTCCCTGATGGCGAAGACAGACGGAGCACAGGTTGTGTCAAATTAAAAACTGAATTCTGCTTCAAATACACATTTTGAAGGTCTCTCTTAAGATTCACTCACAGATGGTCCCTTGGGTCCGGGGAAACCAATGTGTCCGGGCTGGCCTCTTGGTCCAGTGGGGCCTGGAGGTCCGCCACGGCCATCTTGTCCAGCAGGACCCTTGAGAAAGAAGCAAAACACAATCAATTAACCAAATTTTGTGACAAGTAGAAGACATGTATGCGTGAGCTTTTTTAAGAGGTTTACTTACAGCAGGACCCTCTTTTCCTGGAGGTCCAGAGCTTCCAGGGCTTCCTGGGAGACCCTGAAGAAAACGAAGTGGTCAGCTGTTGGGATCATTTTTGAGAGCTACAACTCATTGACAGAGTAGCTTGTTACGAGCTGTCAGTTGGAGCGTCTAACTTGGAGCAAAACTAGATAAAGACTCACCCTGAGACCAGCTGGGCCAGGCTCACCAGCACGACCAGCATCTCCAGGGGGCCCACGTGGTCCACCAGAACCAGTGGAACCACGAGCGCCAGGCATACCCTGAAATAAAAAACAAATCAAAATAAGAGCGTTTCTCTATTTCACAAACTTTGGGGTTTCTTTGGAGGTCATACTCACAATGGGGCCAGTTCTTCCCTCCGAACCGGGCAGACCACGGCTGCCAGGAGCACCCTAAATGAGACGAACGGGCCTTAGCAATGACCTCCACTCAAATAAACTCAGACAACTATAATCCAAAGAGAATATTGCTCACTCTTGCTCCACGGTTGCCTGCAGCTCCGGTGGCACCAATCTCACCAGTGGGTCCTCTCTTGCCTTCCTCTCCCTGAGGTCCTGGGGCTCCCTGAGGTCCAGCGTTACCCTGAGTATGGGGACAGAGGAGTTGAGGGTCACAATTCCTTTTCTTTCCACTTTATGGTTAATTTCCAATAGATATGGAACATACAGGCTCTCCTTTGGGACCAGTGTCTCCCTTAGTGCCCTGAGGGCCAGGATCTCCCTGCAATACATAAAGAAAGCTTTTATCAGGAGAGCAGTCACATGTTTCAAATGATAGTAGTTTGAAAACAAACAAAAAATACTTCTGATGACGTCTTTTGCAATACTTACAGCAAGGCCTCTTGGTCCAGCAGCACCCTGGGGTCCCTGGGGTCCAGGTCCTCCTCTTGCACCAGCAAAGCCAGGAGCTCCAGCAGGGCCGGGGGCACCCTAAACAACCAGTGAGACATGAGGTCAGCTCTTTTCATGGTTCATACTGCCTGAACTTCATGTTTTAGGAGCAGACGCGTTGAAATTTTAATCTATCCCATTGCTAATCTTTAGGTTTTTACATATTAGCAAATGCTTTCACACAGGGAGTGGAACAAACTGAGCACCAAGGTGCTATAAGTTAATGTACGCTGTTTAAATTTTTTTATTTCTTGAAATATTCTTGTCACTTGGATGAGCCCAAAATGTTTCAAGAAGAGAAGACAAAAAGTCTAGATATCTTCAGGATTCTTCTTGATGAGAATCTTTATCTAGCTTATTGTCTTTAGGTAAGTGGAGCCTAATGTTTTCACTTATTGATATCCACATGGTCTCCCACCTTTGTGGTGTTTGGAATCCAAAAAAATGTGTAAAAACATACTCAAAGTGTGTGATCCTATCATTAAATACAGCAGATACTTACAGCAGCTCCCTTTGCTCCGTTCAGGCCATTGGCACCAGGGTTACCCTGTAAAATAGCACAAAAAAATATAACTCAAAGGTCATTTTTATTTTTTATTGTTGTTTTATTACTATCTTTATGGCTATATGTGGATGCAATAAATATCAATAACTAATAAAACCTGTCTGTTTACCAAATAGAATGAAACCAAAGTCTTCAGATCAGTCACTTTTAAGACAAAGAAGTGACCAGAACAGCTGCATCATGGTCAACTTACAGGGGGGCCGACAGGTCCGACAGCGCCATTAGGTCCAGGCTCTCCTCTGTTGCCTTGAGGTCCAGATGGGCCAGTTGCACCAATAGGTCCAACCTCTCCCTGTTATTAAAAGCATCATCATCAATCTGTGAATCATTGTTGGTCTGAATTCTTCATTTGATAAACTTGATATCTGTTTCTTTGAAAGCAACAGGAAGTGATGCAGCACCCACCTTAGGGCCAGGACCACCGGGGAACCCTGGAGGACCAGCAGCACCCAGGGGACCCTGTTTTTTTTTTTTTTTAAGAGAAAGAAATGTGTCAGGTTAAATGTCAAACAAGTCAAAGTTAGCTGCACTTTGAAAACTCACAGCGGGACCAGCGGGTCCAACGTTGCCGTCAGCACCACGAGCACCGGCAGGCCCGGCGGGACCGGGACGACCCCTCTCACCAGGCAGACCGCGTTGTCCCTGAATATGAGACATTTATACCGTTTTGATGCTGTGCTCATTGTATGTGATCATCCTGTAAAATTAATATCTCATAAAAACTTACAGCCAAGCCTGGACTTCCAGAGGTTCCGTGGGCACCAGATTCACCCTAGAAGGGAGACGAATATGTATGAAATAATGCATGTGGAGAAAAAAAACCCACAAAATTTCCAGCAGAAATAGTCTTACTTTAGCACCAGCTGCACCAGGTTCTCCTTTACGTCCATCCAGACCAGTGTAACCCTAAAACACAGAATCAAAGGGATCGTTTGAGGATATTCATAACCCATCATATCACAGAAAATAAGAGTGTTAAAACAATCTATGGAATAAGAAAAACATAAACATCTCCTTTTAACTTTTAGCAATGCTGCATCTGTACCAGACTACTATTTTTTAAAATCTCCAGTGAGGGACTGTTTACAGCCTTTGGTGTGGTTTCATTGAAAGCTGGCTTCACAGCACCACACATAATCAAGCTTTTTCTCCCTGCAATCCAGTAATTTTCAAGAAACTAAAAACTTCAAAGGCTGAAAGTTAACTCTGTAATCAAACAGACCGTTGCTCTTAGCGGAAAACTACCCTCAACACAGCAGACCTCAATCTGCTCTGCTTCGGAGGACGCTGGCGGGGATGTGGAGCGTCACCCCAAGTTGTAAAAATCAAAAACATGGACACTTACTCTGTGTCCCTTCATTCCTGGAAGTCCAGGGGTTCCGGGGAATCCACGAGCTCCCTAAAAACGAGTTATAGAGGTGCATTAGCCGTCAGTCACTTTGTACAACAATCCCTACTCTGATGGGGATGTCTTACCTGAGGGCCAGGGGCGCCCCTCTCGCCAGGTTTGCCAGGTCTGCCGTTGTTACCCTACGAAACAACAGAGACGATCTTTGAGCACCAAGAAACTACAAGCAGGAGATGGTAAAAATTCTAATAAATTGATGAAAAATAAAGAAATAAATGAATACTCACATCTTCTCCAGATTTGCCAGGAGGTCCAGGGGGGCCACGAGGACCAAGAGCACCCTGAGAAGGAGAGCTTAAGTTTTAAAGTCTAACAGGTCAGGATTGCATTTAATGTAATCTCAATTTCTTTTTTTTGTCTGAGAATCACTTGGAAGATTAACTCACAGCTTGTCCGGGCTCTCCAGGCTCGCCAGGGTGTCCTGTGTGTCCCTGAGGTCCCTGAAATATGGAAACAATCAATATTTAGTTGAAATATTTCAAAGTTTACTATGATCCAAGTTTGTTCTGAACTTACAGGGGGTCCGGGAAGTCCTGGGGGTCCTCTGGGACCCATCAAGCCCTGAAAAGAAGAAATTACGAGTGAGGCAAATAAAACTCTGCTATTGTCCGGACAGTAAAGCAGTCAGAAATGTCCGATATTGGAAAGACTTCTGAAGAGATTACAAATCCGTAAGGTAACTACATTTTAAGTGTAGAGCTTTTTGGTTTGTGAAATTGGGTCTGATTTTGTTGTGACAGAGGTCTGTCCTCACCATGGGTCCAGGGCCGGGATCAGGGGCTTTTGCACCATCATACTGAGCAGCAAAGTTCTGGAGGAAAGACAAGAATAAGACACGGATGAAATGATGGAAAAGAACAGAGGATGCTATAAATAAATGACTGTAAGGCTTCTAAAACATTAAAAGCTTTGGTGAAGATTTTTTTTTTGTTGAGGATTTGTGGATTTAACAGCAGTTACTCTTTGTTTTGGTGAACTCCAGCCACCAGACTTCAATGCATCAAACATGTTTGTGCTTAATTAGCTTGACTGTTATCCGTTCAAGTAATCTTAGCCAAAAAGAAAAAAAAAATTTTTTTTGAGCCAGTGTATCACTATAACACTTTTCCAGACTTACTCCTCCGAGTCCAGAGGGTCCAGGGGGTCCAGGTGGGCCAGGAGGGCCAGGGAGTCCGGGTTTGCCATCTTTTCCATCTGGGCCTGGAGGACCCTTGAAGAAAAACACCCAGAATAAATGTAGTCATCCTTACTAAAATTTCACAAATATATTATTTGTGTAAGGTTTTATTGTGGCATAAAGCTAAAAAAATGTAAACAAAAAAATGTCTAAAATATGGGTTCCCCTGTGGAGCTTATCATCCCGAGTAATGTAAACAAGGGGGCGTGGCTTAGTGAGGTTAATGGGTCAGTTGACATCAACAAAAAAGTTGCCAGAAGAAGTCTGAACTTTAGCTGACTCGTGTTTTCAGATCAAAGCGCCGGCTCGGCTCGGCTTACCCTGTCACCTCGAGGTCCTTTGTCTCCTCTGGGGCCCTGCAACACAAAACACACACATACAGTCACACCACAACACAGCAGATGGCTCGGTTTATTGGTTTGCAGCTCAATCTGTCGCAGAAGAGTTCAACCGAACCAGGCGACACTCAGGTACCCTCACTGATGACCTCACAATTTCTATTAAAGCTGAAGAAATACCTGAGATTACAGGTAATAAAAACAACACATTGTGCTACAAATCACTAAAAACACTGAAGTTGTCACTATTCTTTTCTTCTGTGACCAGTTTTGCAAATAAGTAAACGTACATGCAAATATATATAATAAGTTACAAAAATATAAAAATCTTTACTAAAAAACAGCAGAGTGGGATGTGTGTTTGTAAAGATCAAAACAAAAGTAACATTCTAAAGAATCTGGAGGTGAATAACACAAAAATTAGATATTTTAGTGATACAAGAGCTGAAAAAATAATCCTTTCAGTTTCAGGTAAAAGTAGCATGTTTCTATCAACTTATATTTGATTTTTTGATGTCTGTGTTTTACCAAGTTATCTAATTATATGACTGGTCTGAGACCAGATTATTTGATTTTTTTTGGTCAAGCGAGGACAGCAGAGAGGGATGCCAAACTGACCCAGAATCAGCCAGGGTCGGTTTGGGCATCCCTCTCTGCTGTCCTCAGAAAGGATCCTTTGTGTGCCAGGGCCCACGGGGGCCTCTGCATCAGGGTTTTAGCTTTCATGGACACACACTCCAGCCAATAGGACCCCTCACCTATACGTGCACAGGAAGGGTGAAACTTTGCACGAAATAACTCAGGCGAAAAGGCAGAGATTGGAGTCATCAGCGACCCTCTGACTGACATGTTTTGGAGGAGGCTTCTAAGAACGGTAAAGCTGCTCTCTTTTATTACTATTTATAAGTGCAAGCATGTGTACTGACCGTATCTGCAGCATTGTGGAGATGAGGAAGAGGAGGCAGAGGAGGGAGAGAGAAAGAAAGAAATACCTTGTTAGATTTAACATTCAGGATTAAATCTGGACAGAAGTAAAACAATTTCTAGTTTCCTGAAAGTTTTCTTGATTTCTTGTATATTATTAAAAAGCAAACGAAATCTGGCAGAATTAAAAAAAAAAGAAAAAAAATATTCCAACTTTCACAGTTTGGAAATGATTGAACCATGTAATATTTTAGCAGATACTCTTCGGCTGACTAAAACAGAAGCATCACAACTCCTGTCCTGTTATTTGCTAAAAGTGAATTTCAGTCCAACATGTCTCAGCCCAGCTGGAAGTTGTTGCTCAGGGCCATGTGTACTCTTCTTCATGGTAACTTTGGTCAGAGCGTCTGACTCTGCAGTGGATCGCAGCATTGCAGCATTCCAAATCTTAAGTCTCCATCTGCTAACAGGCCTCGACAGGTATCTCATGCCCCTGGGACTCGAATAGTCTGCTTCTTTAAACAAGATTGACTGTGATTTCCCTATTTAGAAAAATAAAAGTGTTTTTTTTTTTCTGGGTTGTAATTCTGTTGTCTGGTTTCCACAGATGGATAAACTCCATCTCCTATCTGGACTGTTGCAGACAATCTGTCCTGGAGGACTCTGGACCTGCAGCTGGGACCTCCCCATGAACTCTCACTTGTAGTGTGTCATCTAGTCCACAAGGTGGTGCACTTTCATGTCCTATCTTTTGGTGTTAAAGATACATTTTTTTGTTTTTAGATATTATAAATGCTTTAGATTGACTTTAATGATGATTTAAAGTGAAGAAAGGCACAAAAATGTAATTAGAAAACATTCAAATGTTTAAACAAGTTGTTTTTTAATTTGTTAATATATTTATTGTATTAAAGGAAAGAAAGAAATAACAAACTAAAAATTGTTAAAATAGCTTTAAAACATAAATTAAAACGAGTTTAATAAGGACAGAATCTAAATTGGTGCCAAGTTGATGTTTGCATTTATAGCCACCAGAGGGCGACATCACAGTTTCCTATAATAAAACTCCATTCTTTGGACGTCTGGATGGAACAATGCGTCCAACGCCCCACAAAACTTTTCCAAAAAAATCCTCGTTCTTAAAGAAAATCCTAACCTGTCCTAAATGAAACTACCCAGCATGCGTAAGTAACAGGATCAACGTCTCACTGAGAGCGTTTTCCTTCCCAGCAGCTTCTCTCTCGGCATCTATTCATGGTTGTATCCTTTGAAAGAAAAAAAGTGAATAATCCTCTGCATGAACTTAGTCCACTGAGTTTTATTGAGAGGCGCTTAAAGCCTTCTTTATGTCCAAAGTCCAAAGAGCCAAAATCCTCAAGCTGTCGCAAAAAATAAGAAGGAAAAAAAGAAAAATCCATCAGAGAAAAAAGACATTTGGACTTACATTGACATGATGTTAGGTATGAAGTTACTGCAAGCAGCAACAGAATCCGGGTATCCACAAAGCTGAGCATGTCTATGCAGACATGCAGACTCCTTGTGCCGCTGAGCCCCTGTATCTAAACCACCTTCAAGCAGGCATACAGTTGTGGTGACACGAGTTACTCCAAACTAAGCAGAAACCTGCTGCCGTGATGCTAGAATAATAAAGTTCTATCAGGCCTATTTATACGGCAGGAGGATCCCTGGTCTGCGTGTCAAAAGTCAGCCCACCGACCAATGAGGGAGGAGAAATCCAATCTGACTCCCATCCCTCCGCAGCTCGGAGGCAGTCATGTGGTCCTGCGTCTTCTCTCTCCACCAGGACGCGTTTGGCAAAGCTTTTGGCGATGATGACGAGTGCAACGTTTTAATTAGATCCATTCTTTTTGAGGACGTGGACAGCGTCGAGCTTTAAAAGGAAGATGAAGGCCTACTTTGCCCCCCTTTCCGTGCGCTGCCGTCAGTCTGGATGGAGTGCCGTGGCTGAGCCGTGCGTAAAAAGTGTTGCCGCACTTTTACGCATCGCGATGGGCTTTATTTGGGGGTCTTTTTTGTGTCCGTATGGGAATTAACGGGAAGCTTCGACATAATGGGTTGTTTAAAGATTATGGCACTTTAGCGGACTTGTACAGAGAAAAAGAAAACGCGCAAAACTTTACCGGAAAACGTGAAATCTGAAGCGATTTTCAATTTTACTGGAAGACATTTCAGAGACATTTTCTCACTTTTGGGACGCGTGCATCAGTTAGGAATCCATATTTATTCGGGTTTCGCACCTAAGAAAAAAAACATACACCCTTCAATCTTTTCTTGAATCCATTTTTTCAATCTCCAAATCTGTGCACGTTTAAGCAATCCATCCAAAGCATTTACAAAGTAAAAGTCCTCCAGTGGAATGCAGGGATTCCTGCAGAAAACCTGCAGAGCTTCAGACTGTCAAAAGGCAGGTGTGTGGAGAGATATGCTTTCACCCCGTCTCTTCCTGAGCTGCTCCTGCCTGTCCGCAGGACCAGACATGTCTCCCACTCTACATTCAGAGTGGGCCTCATACTAATTCATCCAGTATCACAGAGAGGAAGGAGCAGGTTAAATGCAGCTCCAGGATCCGACTGTTTGAATTTAGTCAAGGGAGTTTTATTCAACAGGACTAAAAAAGTATTAATGTTTTAAATGTCACATTCTTATGGTGCATCCATCCATCTTTCAAGCTCTTTTTGGGGCCATGAGGTTGCTGGAGCCTATCCCAGCTCCTGTAGGGGGAAGGTGGGGTATTATTTTGGTGCAGATTTGAGTAAAATTATCCTTTATTCCCTCTTTTTGCTGATTATTATTTTTATTAAAGGGAGCAGCAAAAGACAGAAGCTTACATTCTGGTTCTGTTCTTGGGAAAATCCATCCTCAGATTGTCCCTTAGTCTTAACCACATACAGGTCTTATGTCTGTGCTCCCCCTCCTTGAAAAAAGGAAAAGACACAAGTGGCGGACACTCCCATCAATTTCACCTCAGCTTTGAACTCAAGTCAAAGTGGTATACATAGAGAGGGGGAAAAAAATGGAGGAAGATGGAAAATTATCAGTGTCACACAGACTTCTGAGCGCCTGATGCTGCTGGAGGTGAAGAAGTAGCTGCAGCAGCATAGAGGGTGGTGCACAAGACCAAAGATGGCTGCAAAGCTTCCTCTGTCTTTTTTTCATTAGAAAAAAAAAACATTTAAAGTTGTCTTGGTTCATCGACGAGAAGGTCATCAATCTGCTGTTTTTAGGTCAGACTTTCACTGGGTAAAATAATTCAAATGATCCATTCCTCAATCTAGATTTATTTGGGGAGTCATACGTCATCTGCTGGTACTGGTCTGGTAACATTTTTGAAGGTCAGCAGAGCAATATTTTATTGTGATCCAGATTTTTTATTTTTTTTTTTTTATCAAAGGTGGCATCTTCCCAAAAGTGTGAATTCTGGTTTTAATCACTTTGGTAATTCTGGGATTGTTTGCACCACACCCAAACTCCACAGGGAATGTGTTGTGCAGGGAGAGTTGGGAACTTATTGCTTTTGATTGTGTCTTATAACTTGTATCATGTACAGTGTCCTGAGGGTCCTAAAAGGCGCATTGAGATAAAATGTAATATTATTTTTATTATTTACATCTCATCTACTAGTCATAGAGTGCTCAAACATAAAGAAACCATAAAAGAACGAAATAAGTCACGAGTCCTGGTTATAAACTATCAGATGGACCAGAGAAAAGTTAAAAGCATTAAAAAAAAACAAATTTTTAGCCTAAGTGACACATGTTGTTTGGGTTCATCATCAAAGATGTCAAAGATCTTTAGTTTTACAAGTCCAATCAAATATGAAGTCTTTTCCTGTAAATTAAGTAAAGTTATTTGGATGGAAACTGATCATAAAACTATGACAAACTACTTGTAGGGACACAATTAGTCCAACTGCAAACACTTTATTGAGATATTTGTACACCTGAAATCGATTGCCAGCAGATAAAAACCGAGAATAAACAAATAAAAATTGTCAAGAAGTCCCAGACGTCAAGTCTCAAGTCCTCGAGGTCGTGTCTAGACACGGGAAAAACTGAATTTTAAGAAAGAAAACATTTTTTAAATGAAAATTGTTTTATTTTATGTCTTGTAATAAAAATCTTATTGTTAAGAAATTTGTTCAATATTAAATAATAATCTTAGTTTGAGAAAACATGTATTGGCTAAAATTTTCTCTTAAAATCTGAACTCTGGGCCAGATTTTTTTCTTAGTCTCCAACAGTTTTGCTAATTCGCTAACACCTTGTAAACAGTAGAAAAAGAAAAAAAGAAGAAGCCCTTCCTTGCTGGTTCAATCTGAACACCATGTGCTAAACGGGCATTCAAGAACCTGCGTTTAGTTCATTTTTGAACACGCGTCAAATACTGCAGCTTTGCGAAAAAACGTGAACATAGCTAAAGAGCGATAAAGTAAGCAAGGAAAACATCTTCTTTCTTTGTTTTGCTTGATTCATTTCAACAATTTAGAGACATGAATCTGCACTTGAAGTGATTCTAATCTGGTGATCAAAAGTAAAAGCGTAACTGAATCAACTTTTAGCACTGCTGTGTTATTATTTATCAAACTGCAGTCAGAACAGATTTCCAATTTGCACAACGAGCGTCATGAAGTTATTACTGATCTTTATTGGTTCAAATGTAACTTTTGCAACATCTTTTCTTTGAAAAAGCTGCAGGCAGTTTACCAGAAAAAGCAAGGGTGCGCGGTTTTAACAGGCATCAACACCAGTAATCACAGTTTTCTCTATTCTGACCGTGCAGCATGCAGAGCATGAAGCTAGCTAAAGTCAGACAAACAGGGAAAAAAATTCTAGAGCGCTCATTTACTAAAGTGTCTGAAATTATACATCACCTCAGTCGCGTTTGTGACGTGTCTGTGTGTATATAAACCTCCTCCCTTTGTCCTGTATGTCCTTGTATTGCAGTGTGTTTTTTATTGCCTCACTTCTCTTGTTATTTATCTTCATTCAATCAATCAAGTCTTAGATTTTTGGGAGTATAGCTGCAGGGAGGCAGGAATATTGGAGAGCAGCTCATATAAGGGATTGGTGCATTATAAAGATAGAAAACCTTTAGATTTAATTGTCAAACTTTATATTTTATGAACTTTTCATCTGAAATCTCAATGCTAAGAGATGCTTGCTGTCTCCAAAAAAAATCACCCTTTTTTTTTTTTTGCCAGTGTCTTGATGTGATAGAAATGGAGGATCCCAAAGAAAATAAAGGCAGAAGGAAGGCATAAAATCAAAGCAGCTCGGGCACCTCCCTTTGGCTGGACCCATCCCACAGTCAGATTTGCTTCTGTGTCCACATGACTCACAGTCTGGTCAGCAAACGCATAATAAACGTGACAGAAATATCCCCAAACAATGTCACCCGAGTGCACGGCAGGCAGTTAATTATAACGTAGAGCTAGGCTATGGTTTGAGAGATTGAAGAAAAAAGGACAGCCAGTTTAACAGAGAAGCGAGTTTCTGTCGACTGTACAGGTTCTTTTTACTTTTCAAAACTCACTTTGAAGGAATTTGAGGTGCTCGGCAGAGGAACTGTTTCTTCAAGACAGAAACGTTCACCAACTCTAAGAACATGAAGACATTTTAAGAAAGGAGATTGTCATAAACTGAATAAAATGGCTGCATGTTGCACTCAAAGGTTTTTTCTGTTTGGAGTTAGCATGTTCTCCTCATGCATCACCACACACTCCCTCTCCCAGTCCAAAAACATGCTTCTTTGGTGAATTGGTAACTAACTGGGTGTTCATGTAAGAGTGTGGCCCTGCAACAGACAGCAGCTGGATTCATCAAAGGAAATGACGGGTCACTTACCCGCCCTGTCAGATCAGAGACTGGTGCAGAGCTTTCTATTCATTTTCTTGACCCGCTGCATCTCTTTCAGGGTCACGGGGTTGACCTGACTACTGTTGGGTGAAGTTGGGGTAAACCCTGGAGAGGTTGCCAGTCTTTTTCAGGGCCACACTCACCAATTAACCCATGAAGTATGTTTTTGGACTGTGGGAGGAATCTGGAGTGTCTGGAGCAGGAGTCTGCAACCTTTAACCATGAAAAGAGCCATTTGGGCCAGTTTGCCAAATTCCTCTTCACTATTTAGAAAATTCATTTATAAAATGTTGCTTTTAAATATGCAATAACTAAATTATTACAGTTATGCTTTTAAGTTTAATTGACAACATCTACCTATTATTTTCAAAATAAAAGACCAAATTAAATCCTTCAGCAGCATCAGTTACTTAAGTTAAAAATACATTAAAAAAAACAAAAAACAGACATGTTTTCTATTATGAATTTATCATCATCTTTTCACTATCGAATATAAACATGACAATACTGGTTTGGATATTTATATATATATAATCTAGGTAATCCTATACATTAAGAACTTTTTCATGGACAAGCAATTAAACAGTTGTGCAGCACAGATCAGAATGAGCTTCACATTTATTCGGATGATGACAAAACATTAACTTTTACTCTAATTTTTGTGTATTTTGGAGGGATGGTAGAACACACAAGGCCTCTTGATGTAGTGTAATCTCAGCAGTAGTCCAAAAAATGTCACTTTACAAGTCCACCTCACTTGAAAAATCTAAACAAAATTTAAACATTTAGCGAATAAACCCATTTATAAAGAAAACCCACACAGGCAAAGCCCTCACAGAAAGGATTTGATCCAGGGTGAAGTGAGAGCGCTGACCACTGCACCAGCGTGCCGTCAGAAAGTGCTCAGTTAAACTTAAAACCATAAGGCTTTAAATTGTGAAGGACTCTAGATTTTAAGAAGGTGTTTTTTTTTTTTACATTTGTTATTTGATAAAGAACACTAGAATAGAGAGATGTAAAACAGCCTAATAGAATATATCAGAGGTCAGTTCAAACACAAATGCTAAGCACAGCAGTGTAAGGACAATGATATGGGCTATTTTCTTTTTTTTGCGAACATTTTGATTCCATTATAACTGAATAAATTACAAGAAACCTCAGAAAAGCCAAATATATGCATAATTATAGAGAAAGTCATGCAGCGTTTTGTCATCTCAAGATTTTCTTGAAGTAAATTTAGAGAAAATTAGATTTGTATTTCCTTAAAGAAACTTTGTCTGATTTCTGAAAGCTGTTTTTAAACATTTTAAAGTAACTAAGTAGTAACTAAGTGAAATTTTCCTGATTTTCATCTTTTATCTTAAACCAGGAGTCCCCAAACTTTTTCCAGTGTGGGCTGCAAATCTTTGATTGGGGGGCGGGGTCATTTTGTAGGCTAAGACGTGTAAAAATCGCAGGGTGTAAACGTCAAAATTGAAAGTTTCCCAAAAGCAACTCAGAGCCAATTATTATTAACCCTTTCTGGGATTGTTACAGAAAAAAGTCATAAAATTGATAATAATTGATTTATTGAAATAAAAAACACTTGATGCCTGCAGAACAGTGGAATAAACGTACTATGCGGGTCTCGATTACTTGGCCAGACAAAAGAAAAAACAAAACAAAACAAAACAAAAAAAGCAGGCATACATCTCTGTTATTGTTCAGGGGGCCGGATAAAATGTGGGAGTGGGCCGGATTTGGCCCGCGGGCCGCACTTTGGAAATACGTGGGTTAAACACCGGGACAATGCAGTAAAAAAAAAATTGCATCTTAGTAAACTCTGCATACATAAAAAAAAAATGAAATACTAAAATTGCACCATAAAGTCAGGGTTAACAGCAATAAAACCATTAAATTGTTGCAGTTACATTATTCTGAATAATTGGGTATAAATAGTTTTAAATCCAAAAAAAAATTAATAACATATTATTTTAATCCATCATTTAAATGGTCAACAATGAAAAAAAATCTAAAAAATCTTGAAAACATTATTATTATTAGTTGGTAACACTGTACAATAACATTCCTTTACAAGCGTTATTAACACATTAACAAATGTTATTAAAGTGTTTATATTGTGTTAGTAATATATTTACAAGCACAATAAGCTGAATAATGTTTATTAACATACTTAGTAAAATTTGTTAACATCTAAAGTGAGTCAATTGTCTGGAAAGTCCAAATTAACAAACTGCTTATGAGCTTAACAAATGTATTAACTACATTTGTCAACATTATGTTTAGTGTTCTGTAGCACCTCATCTTAAGTGTGACCTATTGCTTTTTTTTTGGAAGAAATTCATGGTAAATTCACTGCAGTAGTTGAATTTTATTAGTTTTTTACGTTTGTTTTGGTCCGTCATTGCAGAAGCTGCTCTGCAACAATGTAGATGTTGCTTAGTTTCCTGACCCCACAGCTCCCATATTATTATCACATTTACGTTTTACCCTCATAAACGAGAGAAAATGACGTGAAAACGCTAAAGTGGCTGTGAAGGGGTTCAACCTCTGACAGGAAGTGGGCGGTTTGCAATCAGCTGTGATGAGCAGAAAGACAAAGGCGCTTGTGCTCTTCAAAGGGTTAAAGCGTGCGCTGAGGATGGAGCTCTGAAATCCTTTCCACATTACGGCACACATGAGGAACACATTGACGGGAGTTCAGCTGTCTGGAGCTCCCCCCCTCTCCCTCTCTGAGGCTGGTTTTGGGCAGCTGTATATCATTACACATCTGGGAAAATTCACTGAAAACATGGGAGGAAGGCGCACACTACTCTGACTAAAGCACAAGTTTAAGAATAAGAATTGAACATCTTTTGGGTGAAAATGTTTGGCGTTTTTAGGTGGAAGGCAGGGGGAAAAAAAGCAAAAAAAATGGGTGTAAAATCCCAGGGAGAGTGTTTAGACTGCAGGAGAAACAGTCATGGGGAAGATGTGGAACAGAGAAACTGTTGCTGCTCCGCCCACCATCCCTCTTCATAAGCTCCGCCTCTGAGGTCTTCAGTTTAAGTGTTTTATGTCGGGTTTCAGGAGGAGGAAACCTGCAGGATATTTTTTTTTTGTTTCCAGCATGGAAAGTTTTCTCTCTTCACAACCTTAGGTCTAGAATCCTGAAGTAGAGTTCTTACTGTGATTTCCGCCATTTCCTCAGTTACTGTTTGGCCTTAAAGTCCCACTCTGATCATGTTTTGATATATTGTAAAAGCATTCCCAGTGGTCTTTTATCAAGGATCAGGACATTTTTAGACAAAAATAATAAATCTGTGTCATTTTCTTGGACAAAGTTTCTGCAGAGCGGCAGGGGTTCATCAGAAATTTGCCTCTGAGTTGTGGGCAAGGCTGTTGGCGCATAGTAAGTCCAACCCCTCTTCCTGTCATCCATCTTTTTGCACTCTCTCCCACTATCTTACAGCCCCTCACAGCCCCAACCTAAGATTGCCGCTGCAATAACAAGAATGAGCTGTATTGGAGCTAAACAGTTGAACATTTCTGAGCCAGATGAGGAGAACAAAGACGTAGATGGATCTATTTTTCTGCTAGTGGATGTATCAGAATGGGACTGTTGTGCTTCTATGTGACAGCTACAAGCTCTTTCAAATAACATTTTTTCATCTGCTTTTGATTCATTGTGATTTGAACAGAGAAGTACTGTAAATTTAAGCAAAATTTTCTTTCTTCTTTCTTATTTACATATATCCTCCATCATCAGAAAAATGTCACAGGAACATGTTAAAAATACCAAAAATATTATTTTCACCAGAGTGAGTCTTTGAGATACAATTACCAGGAATGTAATCTGAAAGTAAGAATAATTGTTTGGGGGAATCTGTAAAAGAAATTTGTGTAAAAAAAAAAAAACAAAAACTCTCCGACCTTCGAGTTTGACCAAAAACAGGAAGATTTTTGTTCAAAAGCCAAAACAGTTTCAATTTAGTTGTTTTAATGTTAGTGTAAGGTAGCTTAGTTGATTAACGAAGAAAAAAGTTTGGTTAAAAGTCACAACATCTCTTTTCTTGCTAAATGTTTTATTCCAGATAATAATAGAAATGTCATGAATAATACTGTTTATGTACAAAAAATATGATGTTTTGTTTTTTTTTAAATAACTTTTTAAGCAAAGTTGGATGTTTATTTGCCAAAATTGTGGTGTTACTGTGTTGCGAAACTCAACAGCGACTGACAAGGAGCGAACTGCAGAGAGACGATTAAAAAATATGTTGAAATACAAACAGGTGAAGCTTTTTTCTTGCTTAAAGGTTGAAGCAGTACATAAATGTTTTTTATGGACTTACCTGTACAATAAACAGACACATTCAATAAAACTTTATTCATAAATTCCACTGTCACAAACACTTGTCTCATTGGGCCTAGTACTGGTAATTGTGCAAAAGCAGGAAGCCAGTCATAAAAAAACAACAATACAAAACAAAACAGACTAAACCAAACTGGTTATGTCTGCCTTTTGACCCTTCTTCTTGGTAAGGAAAAACTCGTAAAAAACAACCAAACAAATTCTACAAAAAAAAAGGAGCAAGAACATTGTATTGACAAATTGTTTATTGTTTTTATTAAGGTAAACCTGCAGATTTAGAGGAGCAAGTTGTGTTCCAGTAACTGCAGTTCACCGATACAGAATTTTACTACACATCTTTTTTCTCCTTTGTTAAAACATTTCCAAATATTGTAGTTTTTTTAGCTCCACATCATCATCTCTCCTCCTCCTCCTCCTCCTCCTCCTCCTCTGGTCTTTCTCTTCTCCTCTATCATCTTTTTTCCCCTCTGCTGCACAGCTTGTCTGGATCCAAATGCTAGGGCTTGCTGTCCAGAGAAAACACTTCACAAGTGCAGAAAAATGTAGGGGTGGGAGCACCACTGTGTGCCCAGTAGTGAACTTAGAAGTTCTCTTAAGGAATTGACAAAACTTCCGTTTAAAATTATATTTTATTTTTAAATGTTTATTTTTTCTTTTTGGAAATATTATGGGATCAAGATGACAAAATAATCTAAAAATAAACCTTCTGCTTATAAGATCTGATGAGTTTCTCTTCTAGTTCCTGTGCAGAAAGACCAGGTCACATTAGAAAGCTGTCATGAAATGATGCATCCATTTATGTGTCATAAATCCTGTTGCTAAAAATTATATTTAGCTCTCTGATTCCATGTAACATTTGCTAGCCAGTGATTTTAAAGTGGGTTGGAGTAATAAATGTACTTCATTAAGAGTATTAAGTACACTAATTGAGGGGCATGCGTCGTTATGGAGGTAAACCCCATGTGAGCTCCTGCTGACACCCTAAGCACATGCAGGAAGTTTGTGTGGAAGTTAGTGACTAACCAAGTATGTTTATTACAGCTCTCGCAGACGACCGGGCTCTCGGTGTGGTTTTTGCAGCTGCAAACTCCTGAACAGAGCAGCCCATGGGAAGGAGCGAAAGACCGAACGAACAACACAAATGA
Source organism: Oryzias javanicus (assembly GCA_003999625.1). Lineage (NCBI taxonomy): Eukaryota > Metazoa > Chordata > Actinopteri > Beloniformes > Adrianichthyidae > Oryzias > Oryzias javanicus. The sequence continues at coordinate 22,483,556 of CM012447.1, forward strand.
GACAGAAAATGGGATTGTTTTTGACAGTTATTTTAATTTCAGAGGTACATTTTTAGTAAATAAAATCACTGGAGCAGAAATATTTCAGATGTGACTTTTTATAAGGAGGGTCAGTGTTTTTTATTTTACAGGAGATGAGCTCCAAACGATTCCCTGCATAGATGTAAAAGCTACAAATTATTTCTAAGCTTGTCTGATTAAAAACAAAACAGATTAACATAGATGTAGGTGTAATGTTGACAGTTAAACCTTAGTCACACAACTGCCCTTACGGGTGGATATGGGCTGTTTGTGGGTGAGAATTGGGCAAATCTTTACAGCAGGGAATATCAACGTAGTAGATGAGTCATTTAAACAACATGTACGGGTGAGTAAGGGTGAAGTATTACACAATTACACCATCAGAGTGTCGTTTGTGAGGATACCCGCACGGGCGTCCTGTGGGGACTCATGTATTCCCTGCACCCCCCGTGCATGCAGAATTTGCTCGTGGTCGGTCAGTATGGAGCCATGACGCCAAAGGTGTCAAGGTCAACGTCCTACATGTTTTCCAACAAATCTGCCATGGAAGGTTCTCAATGACAAAACACACCTGACCCAGAACCTGCCAAATTCTCACTCCCAGCACGTCATTCATGGACGTATGGTTCGGGCCCTCTCTGTGTCACTTTTTGGTGTCCCCAACTTGTGTTTTTTTGACATGGTGGCTGTTCCCCTCAAATCAGGGGTCCCTTTGGCCAAGAACAGGTACCGCTCAGAGGGCTGCTTGGTACTGGGCCACAAACATGGAAAAATGCAAACCATAATCAGGGTTCTCGAACCCTCCACTAACCCTAACCCGGTAGTTCCACATCCATTACAGCGTCCAATACTATGTCCAGAGGGTTGGGGACTCCTGGTTTAATGAGAGCAGCCAGAAAGTCAAAAAACGTCACCCAAAGTGTCCCGATCCATATGTCCAGAAGTATGGTTGACATACAAACGAATGTGTTGACCAACCTGCTGTTGGAGCTCCTTACAGGCTAAACACACCTGGTCCAGGTGATCAGCAGCAGATAAGGAAGGGTTTCTGGAAAACCAGCAGGATGCTGGCCCTCGACCCCTGGAGTTTGACACCCCTTCTCAGTGAGTGTGATGCAAATACAAATATTTCACGGAATAATGTTGAAATTAAAGTATATTTCCTAAGGACAAACTGTGCTAATTGCTAGCTTAGCAGATTGTTTTTAAAAAGGAAATGATGTTAACCTAAAAGGTAGTTGAACTTAAAATACCAAGAGAGAAGGAAAATGTAAGCAGCCTAATTTTTACTCATTAATAACTTAATTATTTGCTTCAAATTGAAATCCCCACTGAATAGCTGTGTGTTTGACTAGCTTAGAACCTAACAGGGATTCAAAGCTTCCCCAATTCTCTTTTAAGGAGCAAAACACTAAACAAAACAGCAAAAATATCAGCACAAGCAGGAATCTCCTGAAAGTTCTTAATGTTCTGATACCAGAAAAGCTAAAATAGCTAACACCACATGTTTGACTTTTCGTGTGTTTGTAGAGAACTTTCTGTCAGATTTCCTGTTTGATTTCAACTTCTGTTCGGTTGTGTGAGTCAACACGTGACGGCAGCTTCAAGTGTGTTGTTGTATTGTCAAGTTTTTACCAGCATCTGGAACTCATTGCATCTTAAAGGAGAACAGACCTTCAGGGAGGGGGGGGGGGGGTGTCTTTCCCACATTACACTCATTAGTAAAGTCTGCCCCCCTGTTGTGCTAAATGCCCAAAGTGACCTAATGACATCATCATGGGAAATAGATTATTTCATATTTTAAGGTGAAAACATAATGAAAATGTTGCTTTTTATGCTACTTTCTATAAGTCTTCAACCGCACTGACCATAAATTTGGCTTTCAGAGTCACTCGTGTCATTTTGGTTTAGGAACATCTTCCTTAATTTAGATATCAGAGTGGGGTTGTGTAGAAAACCATCTTCTCCGCTCCGAGGTCTGGCGGATGATGGAAGAAATTCCATTTGGGAATCACAGATGTTTTTTTTCCACCTTTTGTCCCGCCTCCCCCACGCTCCAACTTTAATGGAAAATCACCATCATGGGTTTGTGAGTCTGCTCGCCCAGACAGACAGAATCACAGAGCGCCACTTTCAAAAAAATCAAATTGTGTTTTTTTATCACTGGGAGAAAACTGAATCTTCGTCTGGAGATGCGACTGTAGAACAACAGAGGAAGACATGGAGCAGCCAGAGGGAGACACAAAGAGAAAGAGGGAGGTCTGAAGGGAAAAAGGGGTAGTAGGGGAAGAGGAGGAGGTTTAAGGCTGGAGCAGGCAGCCATGACATAGCTGAGGCATGAGTGCATGCCTGCTGGCTGACGTCCACCATGAAAGAGCTGCATCTGGTTGCTGCCTGCTTCTTGACTTTTCTGCCTCAGTTTTTATCTGTTTTTTTAGACCTCTCCACCTCCTGAGTCCATTTTGCACCTTTATTTCAGTCTGTGTTCAACGTTCTTTTCGTGTTTTTTTATTAAAAATTCAAAAACGTTTGACCTGTTTATATTATTATGGGATAAAATCTGCTTTAAACTTAAAGTTAAGTCATTTATCTGACAACCAACCAATCATGTTTCAGTTCAGGTTCTCTGTTATTCTACGTTTTGGTTTTGTTTGTGTCATCGTCTGGATTTTTTTAAATTAAGTTAAACTTTATTAATCAAAGAAGCTTAAAATTTCACCAGCCTCCTCCTGTCTCCATTGTTTCAATCCATTAGGACCAACCTTTCTGACAAATTCAAAGGGTTCAAAACATCTTTAAAAAGTATTTGTTAACATTTGTTAATGTAGTACAGTATAAACACATTTTACAAAGATAAAGATGCCAGTATTATTGCAAATTCTTTTTAAAATGAGCTTAAAAAAATTAATCAAAATTAATTAAATATTGTTATTATAACCAAAAAAACTCTAGTGCTGGATAATTACATCACAAGAAAAAAAATTATTCAGCACACAACGAAACTTTTTTCCCCCATTTTCATGTGTAACAAAGACCCTGTGATGGGTTCTAAATAAAGATGGATGGATGGATGGATGGAATGGATGGATGGATGGATGGATGGATGGATGGATGGATGGATGGATGGGTGGGTGGGTGGGTGGGTGGATGGATGGATGGATGGATGGATGGATGATGGATGGATGGATGGATGGGTGGGTGGATTGGGTGGATGGATGGATGGATGGATGGATGGATGGATGGATGGATGGACAAACAAAACAGGGTTTAACCAGCTGCTCGTGTTATTCTTTTATAATGTTGGACGAAAAATATTCTTTCAACAAATTTTTATTTTTTTTCTAATTTATTGTTTCCATAAAACTAAAAAAAACAAACTTGATATTAAAAACTAAATTAAATTGAATTTTTTTATTTTTGGTGAATCTCTCTTGGTAAAAGTGAACATTTTTTGAGCAGTATTTGCTTTGTTAAAAAAAAATCCAGAAATGTGTCTCTGTTGCCTGATTGCTTTGGGTGGATTATATTGGTATAAAATAGTTCATCTCAAACTAGTTAGAAATTTACTAATCAACCTAATGATTTTTTAAAAATTGTTTCCCTGTTCATCAAATGAGCTCATATTTCCAAAAAAGCATTGTGTGTCAAAACTGTTTTGCAGTTTTTCAACTTCTTCTGCATCCATTCAGCATCTTTTAATGACATTAAGATAAAAGTTGTGAATGACCTCGTGTGGTCTAAACTCATTACTAGGGTTTACTCAGGAGAACAGAACGTGCACAGGCTTGTTTTTCTTTACTCTCTTTCACACCTAAATGCACACACCCTTATATTTTCCTGTTTTCTAGTTATTCATTTTGTCTAAAACCATGAATCTAGTTTTTTTTTCAACTCTCCAATTGAATTTCTGTCAATTCAGCAGTAATTTGGTCAGAATTCTAATTTAAATAAAAACCTCTAAAGATCAAGACTTGGAATGTAGATTCAGTATTTATGCTTCTCAATTGTTCTTTCCTTATATATTGATTATTGATAGCAACAAAAAAGTTTTTTTTACTCAAAATAATGTTGCAATTTAAAATACTGTCCACAAAGTTATCCGTCTATGAAAAACAAGTCATTCACAGAATTCAGCAGCACATTCATTTCAATGTAGGGCAGGATTAAAGCCGGGATCAAACACACATCCAGCCAGGTGAGCATGTCCTCCACCTATGTGGCCAGGTCCTCGTGTTTTCTTAGCCTGAGTCCGACAGCGAGCAGGAAACAGCGGCGTTTCCTCCAACAGCTCCCCTGAGCTCTGCTATGTCAACACACACATGAATACCCTCCACACACACACAGAAACCCACATACGTATTGTTGGACAGCAGCAGATCCGAACCGCAGACTGTCACTTTAATAAACTGTAAATGTAATTCTTGCTGTTGATTTTATCAGGGACACCTGTACTACAGGAGGTACTCACAATCTTATCATAACAAACCTAAAATATAGAAGCTGGCTAACAGAACATCTGTTATAATATTACATTCATTAAGATTCCACTTTGCATAATGACCTCGACTAGATATTGATAACTCATGTAACAGAAATGGTTAGGTCGAGCTGGGATAGGATTATATAAATTCACTTCAGCCCACTCCCTTGTCTGACGTTTCTTTGTACGGATGTAAATCATCTGCTGATTATATTGCACATGTATGATTCTTGTTTTTGATTGCTTCAAATAAACATTTTTAAATCAAATTAAAAAAACATCAAAAGGGAGCAACAGTTAGTAGTTTTTAGCACTTCACCTTAAAATACAAAAATACGGTTAATTTTTTTTTGAGTGTAGATTGACTTTTGACACAAATCTCACATTCTTATTTTTCAGATTTCAGCATTGTTGTTTAATTAAAATGTATAAAGTTTAGGCAAAGTTGCTTCTGAATATTGAAAGTTTAGTCGACAATTGTATTTTTCTTTTTTTATTATTTAAAATCAGCTTTATACCCTAAAAATTAAATAAAGTTCTGATTTTTGAAAAGGCAAACATTGCAAGCCTGTTGAGATTATCGCAAAAATCTGATATTTGCGAGAAAGCTGCAATATTTAGGTATGAATTGTTTGCATGTAATAGATAAATTTAATAACTAAAAAATATACATTTAAGTTGTAATTTAGGGTTTTATAAGTGTGTATTCTATTATAAGCTTATATGTCTGCAGAACAGTCTCATACTTGAGTTATTTGCTGAGGCTCCATTAGAGTACATAAGTGCATATCTGTAATGGGCTTTTAACAATCAAATCTCCATTTTTTTCTTAATTTGATTTATTGAAGTGGTTCTCAAATGAGAGTGAACAAAATCATCCAGAAAAAGAGAGAAATCTAATTAACTCCAAATCAGATTAATGCAATTATGGAAAGACATCAGATAGATTTGCATCTTCAAATCTAAATCCTGTAAGTGTGTGCTTAGTTCGTTTTTCCAACTTTCTTTGACCGGGCAAATAGCCGTGATTCTTATCTTTATGGTCTCAGAAAGTGAAGGAGTGGAACAATCTCTTTACTTTTCACTCTTCTCATGTTGAATTTAGAACGCATTGAGCGCTTTTTGCTCATCATTCCTATGAAGGTTTTCAGAACCTGGCTGCCCAACGCCTCTCAGATCTGGTCCTCCTCCTCTCGTCGGTCTCATAAGCGCCCCCTCCCTCTATGACAGTAATTACACTGGAAAAAAGAAGCAATTTTGTTTCCCATTGTCAGTCAGTGTGCTTTTCTTTTCTGTGGATTTCAATGTTTTTTTTAACTAAACCTTTGATTTAACTTTTAAAACTCAATTGAAATATGGTCCAAAGAGGATTTTCAGATAAACCAATTCAGACACTTTTACACAGAATTAAAAGCTGGATCTTGATCGCCACATCACTTCAAGTTTGGCCTATTTTCCATGACAAAGTGATGCACAGAGGTCATTTTCCTGGTCGATGACGTGGCTGAGCAGATCTCCCAGCTTTCTGCTGCTCCCGTCTTCATCCCTGATCTACATACAAAAAAAAAAAAAGATAATGACAAGCTCTCTCAGCCTTCCTCCGTCTGCCTACGATAGAGGACTGCTAACGTTTAGGGAGGGGCGTCTGCTCTGGAATAACATGGCATTACCCTCAAAAAACACAATTCAGAGGCTTCATTTTCTCTTTCAGCCCACCTCATATTGTAAACCTGCTTCTTTCTGTTCTTCTACCCCTGAAGTTTTGTTGAACATAAACGTTTCAAACTGAAAAATCTCCTAAAATTCGTGGGTGCATTCTCACTCCTATTCTCTTTTTTTCTTTCGTCCTAACCAGATGTGTTTCTCTTCTGGGTCTCCCTCTGTGCCGGCCCCCATGATTCATTTTCCACAGACGTCTTAAAAGGTCCAAAGTTTTCCCTCCCCCCCCTCTCCCATTTTTCCTCTGTCTTTGCTCCTCTTCTGTTTAAGCAGCAGCTCCTCCTGAAGATTTGTCAAATTTTATTCTTGCAGTTTATGAATCACCACTAATTCTCGTCCAGATTGCTATGAAGGGGACGGGTCTGCTGGTGCATCGTGGGTAATGATGCAAAGGGTCACCTTTTTGGGGGGAGGGGGGCCCACCTACAGACAGAACGGTGCAGACGGAGGGTAAAAGTGGTAAATTGCTTCTCTTTACTTTCACTGGAGGGAGTGGAAATGAGGAGGAGAGGGTGAAACCTGCACTTAGTCACTCCTCCTTCCTCGTCCAGATCTCTCCTTCAGTTCCCACCCGTCCCCACGCCCCAACGTCCCTCCTAACTTGCCTTCATCTGCAGCTTCCTGACTCGTTCATGTCTCTGATTGGTTCTGCAGCTGTCGTCAGACATTTCTGTCTGTCAGATCTGAAACAGAGGAAGAAAATGGATCACTAGAAAATATAAAATTATCGTGCAACTTAAATGCACTTTCTGCCTACATCACTTTCTTTTTTACTTTGAATTTGTCTGTAAAATTATATGAAGTTCAAACAAAGCTGAGTGCAGAAAACCAACAGACATTGTCAAGATTCTTACGTCTGTAGATTGGACATGTTGGCGGTATGTGAAAACTGAAGTACCCACTGGTCCCAAGGAGCCAAAAGCTCAGTGTCAAACTCCAAACAGGATAAGCATTTGTTGAAAACATTAAAACATAATAATTTAAAAAAAAAAACTTCTTAACATAACTATGAATAAAAACAGGCAGGAATATTATTCCAGAATAAATCACCTTAAATAACTTCCAAAGTTTTATTCTACATAAAAATATATTTTGTCAAAATTATTAAGGGAGGGATATAAATACCTGGAGGGCCAGATCCGGCCCCCGGGCCTTGACGTGTCGTAGGCTGTCTGAATTCCTTCACTACTCACTAAACAGTGCGTTTGCGAATTTCTACTCCTGTCTGAATCCACAATTCCAAAATTAAGTGCACTACAAATTTCCCAGAACTCTTTGCAAAAAAACTAGCGCGCATCATTGCTTACTACATAGAAATATAGACCACAATGCATTGCGGTCGAACATTTTGTGTGGCCCACTTTCAAGTGGTAGAGGTGTGGCCTTGAAACAAACTCCCTCCTGATTGACAAGAGTGGTTGCCAAAGAAACAGAGTCAGTCTGACTTGGACCAATCACTGACGGCATCTGGCTCCAACCTGGAAGTTCCTGAAACACAAGAAAATGGCAGCTGAATCGATTCATTTTGTTGGAGCGGTTTCTGCAAATGACATCACACTCACCCAGTCCAGTTCTCACATACAGTCAGTGCCTAGAACCCGAACTGGAGTCATTTTCTTGAACTCTCAACATGTTTTATTAGAACACACCCTCCCCACAGCATGATACTTCCACCGCCTTGCTATGTCTCTAGTTTTTGCAAACTCTTCTCAAAATTTTGGTCAAATTCTTATTTTCCTTCATTTTTTCCTCCTCAAGCATTGTTAAACCAGTTTATCTCAGATAAATTCACATTTAGTTTGCATCTCATTAACTATTTCAATTTATTTGAGCTACAATAAATGTAAATAAAGAAACGATATCAATGCGATTGCTGTGTAACACGATCATTCCATCAGATAGTGAAGGAGAAAAGCAGCGCGAGCCACTTCTCTCTTTCACAATCTGATGGAATTATTGTGTTAACGGTTGAAAAGTTAAAGCAGTTCAAAGAACATAAATACTGGAGCTCCGGTGCCAAAGGGTTAACAAGAAAATGCTTTTTGGATGATTAGTGTGAACTTTACTGAGGAAGACTAAATTTAAAAGTAATGTAGTGCTCTTTAGAATTTTGTTTTTGCTTTTATTCCAGTAGTTTCCATATATGTGCTCACTTTTGACGGTTGTAATAAAAGCGCTTGTATGTTACAGTTATACCTGGTCTTTAACAGGATGGGTGTTTCTGCTCGATGTTGGGGTTTGCCTTGATTTTCACTCTAAGCAAAAGCGGAAACCGTCGATAACTTAGTTTAAACCCTTCCCTAAAAGTTTTTTTTAAATAAAATATTAACATTTAAAGGTAATCATTGTTGATTTATCCTTCTAACAAAAGGTAAAATTGAACTTTTGAATTTCATAAGGAATTAATTTTCAATTTTATTTTAAAAAATTCACACCCAAAGAATTATGGGAGAAATTTAGTGCTTTTAACTAAAAATAATTATTTAAAAAGCGGACAGGATTCTGTGCAGACAAGCTGGTGCAGTGTGTAATTTCTTTATTTGTTTTTGGGGGAAATGCAACATATCTGGAACCCCATAGATAGTGAAAACTAAACAGCTCTTTGGGATCAACTGCAAACAGCAGTTAAAGCAGTTTGATGGTTAATGACTGTTTAGTTATGGCACACTTATGAGAGGCTGTGCAGTGCTTTCAACCGGTCCTCATCCCAGGATGAACCCAGACTCCCATCATCCCATCCAACGTCTACATCAGAGGAAACCTCCTGCCACGTTGTCTCTCCGTCCTTTTCTCCTCCCTCACATCTCCATCAGCCTTGCCTCTTCCTCATTCTCTCGTTTTATTTCTGTAGGCCTGCTCTTTTTGTTTTTTTTAAGTTTAATCTTGGCCGGCTTCTCTTACTCCTACTTTAGGATTTGGTCGTTGTCTGGGAAGTAGCTGAGTCCCCTCGACTTGCTTGCTTCCTAAATGCCACCTTGGTGACCACACAGCGGCGCATGAAGGGGGCTGGGATGGTTCAGCTGCTCTACTTCAGCCACAGGCCGTCTTTACAGAGCTCTACTCTCTCATTTCATCAAAACTCTTACTTAGATGCACTGCATAGGGATCTGGCTTCAGATTTAAATCAGATTTTTCTGTGAATTTCAGAAAGAAAGACTGATTTTTTTTTTTACTCAAAAGCAAAAATATTTAAATTGCTATGTGGAATCAAAAATGCTAATAAAAACAGACATTTCTTTCCTGTTAGCATCTGCACTAATTGTCCACTGCTGTCACAACATGCATGTAGGGTGACTTTGGAAAAAAAAAAGGATAAATTAATATATGATGCTTCTAGTTGAATAGAAGCTGGAAACGCTTTGAACTGTTACAAAAGATCCTCTTTGCACAAATCTTCAAAATGATCAGTTTAAATATTCACTTTTCGAAATTCTAAAACGCTTTGGCAAACAAAGAATTTGTCAAAATTTGTTTTCTTTTTTCTTTTTGGGCTTGTGTTCAGTTGTCTTTCCTCATGCTGACGCCTTGATAAACACTAAAAATTAAAAGTCCAATGATAAATATTTTTAAAAAGCTCAATATTACATGCAACTTCTGTTTTTCATCATCAAAAACAACAACAAAAAAGATTTTCACCTTAAGAAAATTAATTTCCACTTGGGTATCTTGGAAAAAAAATGTGAAAAAATGAAATAAACTGCATCAGTACTTGCAAAAGTTTCTTTTTTGACACTTTCATATACAAATAAGGCTTTTCTTGGACATTAATTTCTAATCATTTCCATTGTAAACTTCTGAAGGTGCAGTACTTCCTGTCAAATGAACAATTCTGGTGAATCTTTGTTGTTTTTTGCTCTTAAAAACCTGTTCTGTGTTTGTTTGGCTTGTTGAGGAAACAGCAGGACAGTAATTTTATCTGCTGGTTTTTCTTTACAGCACTGAAGTCCATTTAAACATGCGCAGCAGCATTTTACCTCATCTGCCTCTGGCAATAATGTGTGAGGCGTCAAAACTCCTCCCACAATCCATTTCAGGGCCTGCCCCGACCATCTGCTGAAATGAAGAGGGAGGAGAGCAGAGCTTACAGCTTCTTTGAGAGAAATTAAAGACAACGCAGACGGGAAAGCAAAATAAACAAAAGTATGTGGATGATTTCTGTCTTACTTTTTGGTTACAAGTCTTCATATGAAGACATTCCAAAACATTCTCAAAAGGAAAGTCTTTTCCTGAGACTTAATCCTGGTTTCTCTCTGCTCTGGCTCTTTGTATTGTGGTGAAACACATTGTTTCCACTGACATAAACTGGGAGCCCTCCTTTAACCCTGGCATGGAAACAGCTGCTGCAGCATCGATGGAGGAGCAGCGCCCTCTTCTGACCAAAGGGCTCTTGAATGACTCAGACAAGTACATTACTGCTACACTTTTTATTTTCTCGTTTTCAAGACTCATGATGGGATTCTCTATTTCCAACTTCTATCTTAGTACTCCAAACATTTGAAAAAAGTGTCCACTTAAGGGTACCACTGTATCACAAACATGGTTACATGGATTACTTAATTAGCCATTTTTAATTTAGACTGTTTACATTTATAAATTGATGGCTGAGGTGCACATATATGATAAACTATGTAGGCTTTTTCATCCCTGTGGATCTAAATAAGTCTTGTTTGATCAACGCTACAGATTTTATATGCAAAGCAAAACTTTGGTTAAAAGTTTGATCTTTTATGAGTTTAAAGCATGTATTATCTTATGCTGCACAACACTGGTTATTAGCTGTCCAGACCTGCACTGAGATCCTGTTTGGCACAGAGCATCTTTTATTTTGAAAATAAGTAAAAAAAAAAAAAAAAAAAAACATTTTGAGAGATGCAGGTTCTTTTTATATAGATGAAGTTCAGGCTCTAGGTTTTGATCAGTAGAAAACAAGCCCAAATGGGTTTTTTTTACTGTTAAAGGTCGCTGACCCCTGCTGTAAGGAAACAGTTTCTTTAATTAAACCACCTCATCTTTCCAGCAACTGCATGTTTTGATGGAAAATTCTCATCGGAACAGGTTACTTTGAAGTTACTGGAACATAAACATTAAAAAAACGTTTATTGAAATCTAAAATCATTTATTGATTACATTATTGGAATCAGTCCTGGAGATATTAAAAGAAACATTACTGACTGAGTTTTCCATTTTGAGCTGTTAGTCCAAAATGAAGTGAACCAAAAAGAATTAGGAATATTTATTATCCTTTTAGTTGTGCTAACATTTTTAATGCATTCTGTACAAACATTGGAGCTAATGATGCTTTGAGAAAAACTGTGAAAGTGACTTTTACCAAAGACTTTGATTGTGGTCATAAAGACGAGAAGGAAGTGAATGTGGGTCGAACCCCAGAATAAAATCCTAGAAAAGTCAGGTTGTTCTGATACAGTCAATATGTTTCTGTGATCTCAGATTATCTCAAAACCAAACACAAAAAGGAGATTGACTGATTTGACATTAGAATAAAGTGACTGTATTATTTTATAAAGTTCTTTTGAAACTGCTTTTTTGGCTGTTTAAGTTGTGTGATCACCACTGGGATCAAACACAAGGAAAACCAACAATTATCTTCAGCTTGAGTCAGACATCAGGATGTCTGCTCGTTCCTGCAGACACTTTCAATCTTCTTTTATGGCACCACATAAGCCCTTAAGTCTCCTCTCTCTGCTCTGAAAATGCCTTTTCTAAAATCATGAAGCAGTTTAAATGTCTCTCGTGTTTCAGAACAAGACACAAATATTTGCTCTTTTTATTTTAATTGTTAGAATTCTCATAATTTGTCTTTTTTGTTTGGTGTTTGTATAAAAAACTAATCAAAAGGATCTCCTTCAGGCAGCACTGTTTTCCACAGTGAGGCTTTTAAACACTAAATAAATCTCATTTTATCATTATTTTGCACATCTGAGATGATAACTCTATTTTACTTTCAATTTTTGAGTTCAATTAGTTCACAAAATTAGACCTTTCTTTTCAAAAAAGAGAAATACCAACTCTTTTTTTAAGCTGCAGAGGGTCGTGTTTTGGTAAATCAAATTATTTTTCTACATAATTGTGACTAATGCTAAAATAAAAACAAGAGAGATGCTTTTATCTAGAATCTAACACAACCAAATGATTTATATGTTGATTAAAAAAAAATCATAAAATCATCACCTTTACTTGTAAAGTGTTAATACAATTTGAAAAACTGAACAAAGTGCTTTTATTAAAAGGGAAGCATAAAGACTTATCTTTTCATTTGTTCTCTATAAACATTTTTGTGACTGACATTCGGTTTGAGTACTCGATTACAGTCTGTGCAACAGTTCTGTCCAAAAATTCAATGTAATCCAATTACTTTTATAGTACTTTGACTACTTTTGTTCAAGTTTGCTTTTTCTTCCCACTTCCCATCAAGCAACACATCATACTTGACTTGACTTTAATATAATCATTATATTTATATTACATTAACATCTATTCATGAGTATAAGTATTTACACTGTCAAGAAGAAGACATCATCTTCAATTATTTTTTTTAACGTCATCTTTAATTGATGTATCTTTTATATCTGTAAGGTGTATTTGTAGTTTATTTATTCCATTATTGTTAATGCCTGAAATAATAAATCAAATCACTTGTATTTTTTGCATTCAGACCAGATGTTTAAAGATCCTGTTTGAATCAAAGCATCAATGTATTGGAAATGCTAACACATTTTTCTATTCTTTCACATGGGTTGTTTCATTCAGTCAATCCAATCTGTTTGTTGTATCTCAGAAAATGTTAGATTTGCAACAGGTTTTTAGGATTCTAACTTCAAGATTTAACTTTTTGGGGAAAAAGAAAATATTCTATTACCAGTTTACTGAGAAGTAAAATCGACTAGGATATGTATGAATGCATGTAGCTTACATTAAAAAAATCAATCAAGGAGATGATTTTGATTGTCGAACAGATTTATTTGATAATGGGTACAGATCATGCACAGTGGTAGATAGAAAGAATTAGTCAATATTTATTTAGTCTAGTTTTTTATTGCAAGATACAAACAGAAAAAGTCATGTAGCTGTGTTTTTCCCTTAAATGTATCTATGTTTTTGTAAATGAGAGGGACTCCAGAGGAGAGTAAATGAAAGGAATAAGGAGGAAATTAAGGGAAAGACAATAGTTATCCATTTAAAAAAGTCCTGCTTCTTTTTCTTTCAGCTGTTTTATTTAAAACTGTTGTCCATCACATGATTTAAAGTATTTTAAAGTTACAAAAAAAAGACGAATAAAAGCAGTTTTAAAATAATGCTAAAAATAAGTGTAGTGCAGTGCACTCTTGCAGAATCTCTGTCATTAGCTGAATTTTCTTTGTGCAGTTAACCAACATCCAACTCATCCATTTTGAGGTTAACTTCCATGGTCCTGTACGTTTTCAAGTAATAAAACCACCAAAATAAAATTCTGCCTCTCTACCGTTTGCTGTGTTTCACTCAAATTATTTTTTCTGTCATGTTTTTGTGTGTCTGGATGAGAAATCAAAACAGTTGGGTCTGCATAGATTAGCTTGTGGCAGCAGACAATCACAGAGGAAATGTGTCTGAACCCCAGTCAGGACTTCACAGTCCACTTCAAGCGAGGAGTCCGGCACAGACCGGCAGCTACAGCCAGATGGACCGAGCAGGACACAGATAAATATGCACATGCTAATTGGCTCGGTTAAGCGAAAAAACGTGCCCTCGAGGAGAAATAACGTGTTTTTGGAGCTGTGACGGTTCGTCTGAAGGGCCAGATAACGAGCAGCTCGGAGGGTTTGACTAATTAACAAAAGGGAAATAGCAGCAGAGAGGCCGCAGTGTCCTCTTCACAGCCTTCCAGGATGGACTCCACTTAATGGAAGAAATAGACTGCTGTGTTCTTTTCTCCTCCAGCTGGGTAAAATCAAGGTCAAAGGATGTATCCTGCAATGAAAGTCACTTCAATCAAAACCAAAGTTTTGATTTTGTACATGTAAATATCATGTGTCAAAGTCTAGGCCCAGGGGCCGTATCCGGCCCTCCAGATCATTTTATTCTATTGTTATTACTAGACCGATGTTATCTTGCACTTATTGTTAACCTGTATAATTTTGACAAAATATATTTTTATAGAGGGTAAAATACTGAAAGTTATTTAAGGATTAAATTGATTTATTCTGGAATAATATTCCTGCCTATTTATTATTCATAATTACGTTAAAAAGTTATGGTTTTAAAGTTTTAAAAATTGGCATGTTGCTATCTTTTCAAACTGTTACCATGATTTTCATAGGCTATTTTGGAGTTTATCTAATATTTCAGCAAATGCTAGCTGTTTTGGCTAATTTAGACTTTTTTTTGTGCTTTTTTTAGGCTGTTTTGGAGTTAGACCTATAGGCTAATATTTGCACACTAGCTCTTTTGGTTACTTTAGGTTTTTTTCCGTTTTTTTGGTAAGTTTTAAGAGTTTAGCTATTTTTCTGCTACATGCTAATCTAAGTAGTTTTTTTGTTTTTAGTTTTTTTGGCTAATTTGGCATCTAGCTAATATTTTAGCTGGCTATCGGCTTCAGCATTTTTAGCTATCAATTTCAGAATCTTCAGCAGCCAAATTAAGCTTACAGCATTCTACAAGAATTATTGCTGGTAATGCTTTATATCTAGTTCATAATTATGTAAAGAAGACACAGGTTTAAAGTTTTAAAAATTTAGTTTTTGTTCATTCAGTAAATGTTTATCCTTTCCAGCCTGCAACCTAAGGTGTTTGTTTGGATTTTGGTCCCTTATGCAATTGAGTTTGACACCCAAATGGAGAAATACTGATGACAAAAGAGACTTCATAAATTCACCGTGAGGAAATTGAGCCAACATTTCATCAACTTACTGCAGTTTCATAGAACAAACAAGTCTAAAGGGATTAGTGTTGGATGGACATGAAAAGTCTCTCAGCCTGAGGTTTTAAAAACATGTTCAAAATATGCAGCAAAGCAGAACATTAACACTCCGCATGGACACTTCAATGTTTGATCAAATCAAATTTCTGCATTATCTTTCTGGTCATGACCACTTTTTGTTCATGCATCATCATTAGGGTCTAATAAAAACACATTTAGAAAGTTGTTTATGAAAGCCAGTTGTTATGCACAGACTGTTTCTAAGCACCGCTCAGAACACAGCACAGTTGGGTGTTTGAGACAAAACGGGGTAGAAATTTGGGGAAATAAATATTTCATTACATCGGAATAAAACCATCAGAGTGGAAATGTAAATATGGAGCATGAGCAGAATCCTACATTCATGTATTAAACTATAGGTAAATGTAAGGTTTCATCTGTAGATGTTAACCAAAGATTAGCAATAATTCTACTAATGTCCAACACAAACAACCATAATGTGCACATAACATGTGAGTTTGACAAAAGCAATGCTAATTTGTCCTGTGTAGACGGCATTTGCGTAAAGAAAATAAAAAGTTTGAAAAATGTAATTTTTAATTAATTTAATGTGTCTATTTATGATTAAAATTAAGATTTAAATTATTTACTTGTGTATGTGTGTGTGTAAATATGCATTTTCTAATTAATATCATATCTAATAACCCTAGATTTGAGATATCTGTGTTTATATTATGGGTGGAGAAATTGCGGACCATTAAGATATTTAATCTGGCAGGCCCTGGACTGCATGGAGCCCTAGCTGAAAAATGACTTATCAGCTAGGATTTATAAGTTTTAGCAGGTTCTAGAATACATTTTTTTGACCAAAATGTGTGTGTGTGTGTGTGTGGGGGGGGGGGGGGGGGGTTCAATCAATTTTATAAAAGTAAAACTGACAAACTTCTGCTTTGAGCCTGTGTTTTCTCTTCTTCCTTTTTTCATCCTTAAATTTTTAAAATAGCTCTAACAGTGACAACAGCGCGCCCCCTCTCCAAGACAGTTTAGCAGCTGCGACAGGAAGGGAGGGGCACTGCACTGCCGAGTTATTGATTACATCAAACTTTTGAGTTATTTCATTTACACTTTTTAATGATTACTTTTTAATTTTCTTTACATTGTATGAGTGGTGCGTCAAATTGTTTAACAAAAAAAGAGAAAAGAAAAAAAATTAATATATAATCATTGTGATTTGGCACCCTAGGCGCCCGCCTAGGTCACCTATGCCCAGTGTCGGTCCTGACCTTTGTTCAAATAGTGGAACATTTCTTGTTTTTCAGATGTTCATGTGTGTATCCTGAGTTGGACTTGTCATTTTTTCTGATGATTCAAACAACGCCTGAACGCAGCATTTCTTCAAGTGAGCATTTATCCTTTATGGACATCATACATTGGTGCAATTGGCACTAAAATAAATTTAAAAAAAGCCACAGTTTTAACGGTGACAGAACTTCAGAAACATTCTGTTGTCGAAAATGCATGAATTTATTTTCAATAAAGATTAAAGTATTTTTCTCTTCAGGAGTGTATGCTGTTTATTTCTCGTATGAGATGGGTTACCAAAATGTGTCATGCATCTGCTCCTGGTCCAGCATTTCTGTCAAATTTTTTAACCCTTTGTGGCCCACAAGTCAAAAAGTTTCCCCACCCCTGGTCTAGATTTATGCATCTGTTAATGGTCTTGCTCAGTTTTATTTTTGTTTTGATTTCTTGAAATAAATCCATCCATCTATCCATCTATCCATCCATCCATCCATCCATCCATCCATCCATCCATCCATCCATCCATCCATCCATCCATCCATCCATCCATCCATCCATCCATCCATCCATCCATCCATCCATCTTCTTCTTCTGCTCTCAAGGGACCCCGAGGCGTTTCCAGGCCAGCTGAGAGACGCAGTCTACCCAGAGTGTCCTGGGTCTTCCCAGTACAGGTGCTATGACTCAAAAAACAAACAAAAAAAAAAACGTCATTATGGGTGATGAAAGATTTTCAACTACGTATGTATTGTCCTATATGACAAATTGCAAAGCATCAAGTGTTAAACAATAAACTGTGAAATAACAATTTTCTAACATTTTTTTTCAGCTTGTGCAAAATCCATCTTGAGACATTCAACCAAAGCCAAACCAGTTCAGAACTAGAAGAATTTAAGCAACATTGTATGCATAAAATGTATATGACATTGATTTCTGCTTCTGATCACGCCGACCAAACTCATCTTTCTCAGAACTTGTGATCTCCTTAAATGTAAATTTTAGTTTCTTCATCACACAAATTTTATTTGATATTGTTCTGATTACATTGTTATTGTCCGTTTGTGTTGTTATCTTGTGTTTTACTTCAAAGCGGGGGATTTTGTGCTCATTTGAATTACAATCCCCTGAAAAGATCCTGAAGTCAGAGGTTTAAGATTACACAAAGAGGCTTTGATGTAAATGTGTTGAAGGGGCTTTGGCTGAGCCCTTCAACTCTCCCTTCTGCCAGGACGCTCCTATCCAAAACCACCGCCATCCTCGCCGTGACTCCTGCAACCATGACTCAGACGTGCCGTTCGCCGCTTCTCAAGCATCAAGCTCCCCTGTGACGTGACCTTCGGTTTGGCAATGACAGGATGGAAGCGAAGCCGCCTCTCTGTGTTGGTGGGGAACATTGAGGCGTGAAGGGAGGTAGAGGATCGAAGAGGGATGAAATGCTGCAGAACTGAGCTGCACACCTTGTTGTTTGGAGCTCAAAAAGCACAAAAAAGCATTTTCTCTGAACAATGCCTAAAAAAAAGTGTATTTTTCAACCATTTCAGTCTGCAAAGTCTGGAAAGAGAATAGTACTCAACAAAAAAGATCTCAAACTTGGGATGTTGCCTCTTTTTTTATGTAAAATTTGGTGTTAGCTGAAGTATTACTTTCTCTTTACTGCACCAGAGTGCAGATGTTAGTCTCTGGGAAGTCAAACTTTGACAGACAAGCATCTGTGGGAGAGGACGGCATCTGCCTCCTCCCACATCCAGCACTTCTAGAGAGTTTTGTTTCCTCCAAGGGTTCCTCCATCTGCCTGGATGATCCTGTTTCCATACAAGCTGAAGACCCCCCCTCCCAAAAAAAAAAGAAAAAAAAAAAACCAGCATCACCTCCAGGATAACGATAAAAGATGATAGCCTTTAGAGAAAATAACAGCCCTGGAAAAAAAAAAAGAGATCATAAATCCTCCACCCTCAAGAAAAACTGATGCAACATTAGGATTCAAGTTGTTGTTTTTTTGTACTTCATTCTAGCAGAAACACTTGGCCTGATTGTTTGGTCATTTCAGTCTCAGAGTGCATCTTTTTCACACTGTAGCTCTTTTATAGCTGGAAGTCATGTTTTCCATTCATCTGCATACAGTGGCCCAGATAACTCGACATATTCCCAGCCAAGGAACTCAAGCGAGTTCACTCATATTTTTTGTTGTTGTTATTTTTTAATGTTTAACTTGTTGCAATTAAATGCAAAATTGTAAACTGTGAAAAAAATGTTCCCTCTTTACTGTTTTTGCAAGGAAGCAAAAATCCAACAGATTTCTGTGTCGTATCCTTTTCTTTTTTTAACCAAATCACAACCAAACAAGTAAACAAATTCAGTAAACACCAAAAAATCAACACCGTATTTCAGGAAATATCACTATTTAACCTACTTTTTAACCCTTTTTTAATGTTTTAATATAAAACAGCAAAACTATAAGTTTAGTTGTTCTCAACCTATTACTTTTTTTATTATTTCAAGCTTGAGTAAGCATAACTAACAAAAACAGACAATACACATTTACACACTATATTCTGAGTGTTTACATGCACACATACATTTCAACTCATTTATATGTTGACAAAACACCCCTTTTTTTACATATACATAATTATTCCAGTTTGGGAAAGGGGTGAGAAGAAAACAAACAATTCTTAATTTTGAACCATATTTACATTGAAATTTCACGTGTTTGTCTTAAATGTAAATATATAAATCCGATTTCTCCCATTTTTCTAATTTGTGACATAAAAATTCAAATAATAAACTGGATAAAGTAAATCTTTTAGTGTAATTGCAAATCTCCTATGCTGAAAAAATGCTACGAGCTCTCCAAAAACAGCAAGATAAAAAAGAGAAGACATATTTTTTAATCTTTTCGCAAGGCTGTAAACTTAACTTGAAGAACTTGCTCTCAATTTTTTAATCAAAGTAAAAAATAAATAAATATAGAGACTAATAAAAATTGGAAGAAATATTAGCATATAATACGGTCAATATCATTTTTACATTAGACCAGCTCAGTGGCCTTGTGGTAGAGTGTCTGACCTGAAACTTTTCAAGGTTGTGAGTTCAAGTCCTCAAAAAAAAGGGGCTCAGTGTCTCCCTACTTGATACTGAACATTAAGGGGTTGGATTTATGGAGGGGGCCAGTCGTTTCACACACCCTTGAGTTTGTGAGTGTTTGGATCCAGAGATCCGTCCTCTTTATTTATTTATGATTAGTATTTCATATTAAAAATAGAATAATTTAAAACCTACAAGCCTAATTAAACTAAATTCTGAACATCTTTTGTTCTACAGCATGACTGACGTCTTCCTTTGACAGAATATTAAATCCTAAGACAATATTTCCATGGTTTTGTTGTGTTCAAAGAATCAAAAACATTGTCATGAGATGAGCAATAATGAGGTGTCAGCTTCTTGTTTCCACTAAAATGAGTTGAGACATGTTCTGTATTCCTGCCAACAGCCTGTTTTTGTTTTCTTACACACATCTGAATCCGGGAGAAGATGCCAATCACTCCTATTTTGTCCATCAGTCTTGGCGTAGAGGCGTTAAATTACTCCGGCTGACATCAAAGATGGAAGCTCCGTAGGGAGAGCTGCTGTTTCACAGAGACGTTCACAGAGATGCTCGGGATGGGATGCTCAAACTAGGTGGCACTGTTGCTCTGCTTTTGCTTTCACTGCTGTTCACATCCTCATTTGAAGTCAATTACTGTTAATTTCATCAACTGTGTTAAAAATGCACATGTGAATAATATAATATTATTGATTTCACAGGGAACCAATTTTTATCAAAGCACCAGGAGATTTTTTTCATATTTTATCATGTTAAAAGTACAGTTTCATAATTTCTCTTTATTCACACTGGCCCTTCTTCTTAAACAGGTCAGCACTAATACCTGGGCTTCATAATCTGATTATAGTTCGTACCGTTAAAGAACAATTTCCATGGTGGAAAGTGGGTCAAGATGTTGAAGAATTATGAAAGCAATATGGGGAGCTCTTCTGCTCCTCCTACACTTTCTATCCTTAAGCACACTGAAAGTTTTTTTTTCCTTCCAGGATGAGGATGAAATTTCCGATAACAAGAGCTGCACTGCTTGATTTGACTCAGATATTCGGGTAAAGGGCTGAACTGTAAGACAAAAACAAGGGAAAAAAAGAGTCAGACCCATCTATTCTAACTTATCAACATGCACTCCCAATATAAAAAACAACATCAAATTACATACATATTTTATGTTAAAGTCTCATAAGAGTGAAGTTGTATTGTTTTTCATAGTTTAACCAGGGGAGTGACTTATTTGTTACTTTTTTAAATGTACAGTAAATGTGGGCTCACATGTTAGTTGTTTTCCCACTAACAACCACTAGAGGGCGTTGTAGGTGTGCATCCGTGTTTGTGACTAACAGCAATGCAAAAGAAGAAGAAAAAAAACATGGAGGAGAATCTGATTGTTCTTCTGAAGTTGATATTTTTTTTTATTTGTATCAAGACATCATCATTCTTGTTTTTATTCTTTGCCCTCCTCTGACTAACAGCAAATAATCAAACTGGGTTACAGAGAGACGGAAGCTCCGCTGCTGTCATTCAGACACAGCTCCTGCAGTAGAAGGTAAGAGCACAGAGAAAAAGAAAAAAAAAGAAGACTGAATGATCTTATAAACCCAGCCATGGAGATGTGATTACTGACGCTTTTCTAGAGCTCTTTAAAATAAAAAAACCTGATCTATTAACATTATTTGTGTCTTTAGTCATGTCATTAGCGATCAGGCTAATGAAGACATTTTAACAAGCTTTGAGCATCAAACTATACTTGTGTCGAAGTTATTTAGAAGTGTTGCACTTTTCTCCCAAACATGTAACTCACACTTGGGAGCGACTTATATGCTTTTTTTTTTCTCTATTATGATTTTGGCTCTTGCTGCTAAGAGTCCAGAACAATTGGTAGTACTTTTCTTGGTGAAAGGTGTAGGATAGTTATATTAACACGCAAGCACACCAGAGCAGTCTCACTAGGAGCAATGTGAGGTTCAGTGTTTTGAACATGGAAACTTCCATTCATGGTCAGGCAAAGTGGAAACCAAACCAGCGATTTTTCAGTCGGGGTCGACCACTCTACCTCTGCACCACAGATGTCCTGAAGACATTAAGGTATGGACATGGTCAGCATCAATAATCAGGTAGGCTGTGGCATTGTTGTGATGCTCAATTGGCACTAAGGAGTCCAAAGTGTGTCAAGAAAGCATCCCCCACACCATGACACCACCACCACCAGCCTGAGCCGTTGATACACAACATACTCTCATTCCCAAATCGTCACATATTGAGGTTTGGTTAAGGATTGCTCCGCGACATCGTTTTTGACGTGCTGGATGTTCGTAAAATCAAGGGTCCGCAACCCACGGGACGCAGTAACGGATGCGGTACCGCATGTGGACTGGCCCTCAGTGCTCTGCCAGGTACCCGAACCCAGCATTGGATGCAATACCAGACCAGATCCGGTACCAGACACAATACTCCACAAGAACTGGGCCCGGACGTGGTACTGGATGCAAACCAGAATCTGTCCAGTCCCGAGACGTTAAATACACCGGAACCCTAGTGTACCACTATTCGGTTAGGGTTCCGGTGCACTCCACAGTCCAGTAATGGACCGGTTCCAGTTCGCGGCTCAAAGGTTAAGACCCGTGATTTATTTGGAACAGACAGCTCATCAATTTTTGACGCGGAGGGGTCCTTAACCAAACATCGGCAGGATGGATCCATGCGACCGTGTTGTTGACACCAAATGCTGCCCATCCAAATACCATGGCCTCTAGCTAGTTTAATGACACCCCCAACCTAACATTACCGATGCAGCAAAAATGTTGTGAGCAATATAAGAGCTATCCAGCCGTACAGTTTTGAGCCAGATACCAGCTAAGTTGAGTCAAAACAGAGGTATACATGGATCTATTTGATTACAAGTGGATGTCTCAGAATGGAGCAGAGCAGAGAGCTTGTGTTCCGCCCAACGTATTTTCTACATAGAAAGTACAATCTTTTTCGAACAGCATTTTTTCATTTGCTCCTTATTCACAACAATTTAAATAGACATATACTGAGAAACATAATTTTAAGCCTAATTTTCTTTATATACGTCCTCCATAATCACAAGAACATGCTAAAAACACATTTCTTGTTGGTCTTTAAATCTTCAAGAGGAAACTAATGATGTCATGTCTGTGAAGCTGGTTCATCTTTTCACAGCAGCAGTGACCCTGCCTCACTTTTCAAGTGAAAAACAGTTACCCAGAAATGTAAGTTTGGTAAGCTTCTGTTATTATTATTGCAATCTTTCAAATATACTGATAATTATTTTAAATGTTCATTTTTGAAGTACTCTAATCTCAACCCCCAGCTGTTAGCAGAGATCTCTGCAGTGAATGCATCCGTGTGACCAAAGCAGCACAAATCCAGGAATTAAAAAGAGACAAAAGAGAAGTTTCTTCAGTGTGTGATCAACACGCTCAATCCGCTCCCGGCTGGATAATGACTCACTCTGCTAAATGATGTCTTTCCGCCTTAAAATCTTTTCAAGTGCTTATGTATTAGAAGCCAATTAGTGCTGCTACAATTACTATAAGAGCCTTTCTGTTATTGTTTCTTCCAACAATAGCCTGAATTGTTGCGTGACCTTGAAGACAAGAGCTGTTTGGAGAGTGTTTGGCTGGGCTTCTCTGAGCTGACAACACGTTTTCTTTTCAACAAATAAAGTCACCTACTTTTATTGGGTTTTCTGCAAGGAGTAAATTAGTCTTTTACCCAGCCCTGATCTCTTCTTGTAAACAATTAAAGCTGAGTTATGAGGCTCAATCTCTGTCACGTAATTGTGTAAACCGCGCACACAATCCAACAGCTATCTGGGCCATTAATTGCACTCTGAAGCTGTGAGCAGAATGTCCAGCAAACTCCGACAAAGTTTGTCAGACTAACGCAGTGGAAGAAAGACAGCAAGCAGTTGTTAAAGTCATACTTTATGAATGCGCGTCCGTAGAATGACAAACTGGGAGGAAGACTGTGAATGCTCGACGGTGCCTGAAAACCCAGAGGAACTGGTCTGTGTGTGTGTCTTATGTTTTGAAGAATGTGCTTCAAAACATAAGATATGAGTCCGCCGGCAGCAAAAAGGACGAATCTTGGACAAACACAGATTTTCAGAGCACCCCTAAACCGAGCGATTATTAGCAACATTTTCCAGCAGCTCCTGGATGACTGCAGTGCTTTTTAACAGCTCTGTCGCCAGAAATAAACATGTTTTTTCATGAAATCCTTCCACAGATTCTGCTGTGCAAACTTGAACTTCATATCTTCACTTCTAATACTCGGACATCGGTTTTGTTATGTCTGTCTTTGGATGTTTGCACGTTGGAAGCGTTTCCCAAAACATCCTGAGAGCAGCATTTACTTGAGTCAAGGGAAAAAAAGCACTGTTTGCTAACACACTGCACATTGGAAAATGAAACGTTCGAGGCAAAATTTAATTTGGGAAAAACTTGCTTTTGTTTGTGCTTCATGGAGTTATTTTACTGCTGTAAATTGTGGAAACTACTTCTGTTAGGTGTTTTAAAGGGTTAAGTTATGACTTAAATGAAATATTTGTAAAACTTTTCCCTCAGATATAGTGCTATATTTAAAAAGTACAATTTTGAGACATTATTTTCTGAAAATGGAAATCCATTTAAGATTTTTGTTTAAATAAAGATAAACTTTTCTTAAGGGCTACACTCACTACCTGTCCAAATCGTTAACACAAACTTAATCAGCCAATCACATGGCAGCAACTCAATGTATTTATGCATAATGTAGACATGGTCAAGACGATCTTCTGCAGTTCAAACCCAACATCAGAATGGAGAAGAAAGGTTATTTAAGTGACTTTGATCGCGACATGGTTGTTGGTACCGGATGGGCTGGTCTGTGTTTCAGAAACTGCTGATCTACCGGGATTTTCACCCACAACCATCTTTAGGGTTTACAGAGAATGTTCAGAAAAAGAGAAACTATGAAGTGAGCGGCAATTCTGTGGGTGGAAATGTCTTGTTGATGCCAGAGGTCATACAAGAATGACCCGATTGGTTCCAGCTGAAAAACAACAGTAACTCAAATGATTACAACCGAGATCTGCAGAAGAGCATCTCTGAGACACAACATGTCCAACCTTGAGACGAATAATCTACAGCAGCAGAAGAACACACTGAGTGTCACTCCAGACAGCTAAGAACACAAAACTGAGGCTCCAATTCACACAGACTCACCAAATTGGACAATAGAAGATTGTTAAAATGTGATGAGTCTCTATTTCTGGTGGCATATTCGGATGTAGAGTCAGAATTTGCCATCAACAACATGAAAGCACGGATCCATCCTGGCTGGTGTCAACAGTTCAGACTGGTGGTGGTGGTGGTGGTATGACAGTGTGGGGGATATTGTCTTGGCGCACTTTGGGCTCCTTAGTACCAATGGAGCCTATTGTTGCTGACCATGTCCATCGCTTTCTGACCACAGTGTTCCATCTTCTGATGCTACTTCCAGCAGGTTAAGACTCCACATCATAAAGCTGGAATAATATCAGACTGGTTTCTAGAACATGCAAGTTGACTGGACTCTGATGACCTCCAGTCACCAGATTCCAGACCAATAGATCACCTGATCATGGACGTTCAGCCGACAAATCTGCAGCAACTGAGTGATGCTATCATGTCAACATGGACTAAACTCTCTGAGGAATGTTTGCTTGTTAATTCTATGGCACAATGAGTAAGGCAGTTCTCATGGCTAAAGAAAAGGGTGGTGAGTGTAATTTGTGACATTGTAAAACAATGAGGAAAGGCTGTAAAAGATAATCTATATACATTTTTTTAAGTGAGTATTCAGTTTTGTAACTTGTTAATGGGCAGATGTTTTGGGTGTTACTTGTACACTTTGATTAAAAGATAACTCAACCAAAGATAATTATTGCTGGGTTATTGCTTTCCTGTGGGTGTTAAAAATCTGATTTAAAATATGCAAACCTTAGTCATTTGGTGGCATTATTCATAAAACTGTCTTTGCTTATTTTTTCTTGAAATGTCAGTTTTTTGTTTGAGTTTTTTTTTCACTTCAAGTGGTAACAAACTCTGAAAGTGACCTTTATCTCAGGACTTCAGTCTTTCTATATTTCCATTTGAAGGGACTTCACAATTCTGCTTGAGTGCACTTCTGACAAGTGGAATAAATCTGTACTTGTTTGCTGCATGAGCTAAACTTTCAAAACAATTTAAAGTGAAACTTTGCTGAAGCACTGGAAACACTTTACAAAGCTAATCTGGAAACCCTCAAAAATTATTTCTTTCAGATCAATGTGCAAAAAAACAAAACAAAAAAAAAAAAACAGAGATGTAAATGCTTTTTCAATATCCTTGAAATCTCCTTTTATTTTTCAAAAAATACATCATTAACAGTCTCAATAACAGTCTTTTATTTTATAGCTTTCTAGTCATTGAAGCATCCATGTGTAGATACTTGATATGTGCTCCCGGACGAACCCCCAAGTTGTCATGACCGGCTCGAATAAAAGTCACGACTAACAAGATGGAGACTTGTAAGGCTTAACCAAGGATTTTTTTAGTGTATATTTAGCCCAACTAAATCTGTAAATAAAGGTAGATGGGTTGGTAAGGCTGCAACTACATCTGCCAGGTGGGAGAGAGCAGCGCCACGACTCCCAGTAGCTGTTATACCCTCGATGGGACTGGCCAGGTCCACCCAGAGAGTGGAGACTCCAACTCAACCTGCAAACAAAAAGGGGAAAAACACACAAAGACACACAGAGGGGAAGACCGGGGTGCATATGAACATAGGAGCACGCACATGCAGATGATATGCAAAGTGGCATGCATGAAGATGATGTATGCAGATGGACATAGGCACATGCATGTGCAGGTGTTGTGTGCAGATGCATCCAAGTGTAGATGTAATGGAAGATGCATGTGCAGATATAATACAAAGATCCATGCATGTGCAGATGTAATAACCAGATGCACAAATATGCAGATTTTATGTACATTTGTATGCATGTGCAGGTGTGGCTCCTGGCATCTCCACTCCTACTGCTTCTTTCTGACTAACCTTTTTCGACAGAATCCCTTCCTTCAGTAGAAAATGTTCGATTCTACTGATCAATAGTTAACATTTTTGGGAAAAAGTGATTTAATAAATTAGTGGCTATAGTAACAAACTACAGGACAGCTTGACAAATCTTATAGTCAGTTCTATCAATTTGATATTATTTGATATTATATTATTGTAATTTAGGTGTGAGCTTCAAGGGACTGCAAGACGTCCTTGACAACCCAAAAACCTGCAGCACTCGTGCATGTCAACTACCATATCGGCGAATGTGCTAAAAAGCATTATGCTTTGGTCAAATACAACTCTAGTAAAGCCAATAATTTAACATCAAATGCTTTCACTGAACGTGACATTTGAAATGCTGGTTTTCTTTTTTCAGCGAAAAACAACAATCTCAAGGATGAATGTTAAAGATTCAAATATCTTAAAATGCTATTTATTCATTTAAGAAAGCAGCCACAAGTTTATCCTTTGAGGTTGGAAGTCTGCAGTGATGCAGTCCATGAAGATTGACTTGCTTGAGGATTTAAGTTGTACAATGTTGCAAAAGTTAAGGTTTTTTTAACAATTGAGCTGAAAAAAAAAGAAAAAGTCATCCAACTAGAGACATATGGCATTCAAGTATGCATTCATATACTGACTTACAAAACCGGAATACCCTTACAGAGCATCAGTGTGGAACAGCAAGGGCTCAATGGGCTGACAACTTGCTTTAGTTTGACTAATAGTACAGTTCATTAGGAGAGACGGGAATCCCCTGAAGGGGCAGACCAGCATGAGAGCTATGAAGTAAAAATGAGGGATTTTATAAAGCGGACTTTAAAAAAACGCCTGACCTTTTGGTTTTTCTTCCTTTCTTTTTCACCATCAGATTTCAGACTCACTGGTGTTGTGCTTGCATGAGTGGCAGCTTAGTGAAAGGAATTAGATGGGATGAAAAAAAGCATGAACAGAAAGAAATGTTGTAGACTGTAGATGTCATGAAATGATTGCAGAATGTAATTAACTGCATAATTTAGTCATCTTCTTTAAAAAATAAAAAAAAGAGACATTACTGATGCTTAACCTCTTCCTCACTGGGGCTGTACATCTTTTGTACATAGATTTAGATTTTTAGTCAGAGCTGTAGCAGTTTTAGGGAAGGCCTAAGAAAATCTTCCAAACAGATCAGTGCTGTGACTTTTAAAGCCATGATTTCAGATGAAGAGCCCAGGGGGAATTTTCCTTCTGGAGGAAGCACTTTTATAATGTGAAAGTAAAAAAAAAAAGATATAAAGTGGTTACTTAGATGAATTTAGCATAGATTTGCTATGACCTCCAGCAAAGGACACGTGTCTTCCAGAAACATGTCAGCTAATGTCGTTTTGACATGAATGACATTATAGTTTTGAGGTTAGATTTGAATTTAGATGAAACACAACAGAATGAAAGTTTTTATTTTAAAGTCCCACTCTGATCATCTATTGATCTGTTTTAAAATCGTTCCAAGTGGTCTTTTAAATATAATTTTGCCATTTTTAGTCAAATTTTTTTTTATTGTTCTTTTCTGGGATACAGTTTCTGCAGAGCAGCAGGAGTTCATCAGAAATTCACCTCTGAGTTGTGGGTGGGACAGTTGGCATGCCTTAATTTCCCAATCATACCTTTGTTTAGATTCCTGCCGCTTGCTTAAAGCCCCTCACAACTCCAAGCTAACGTTAGCAGTGCAACATAGGAGCCAGATGCCAAGGAAAACAAAGACGTACATGGATCTAGTCGTTTGCAAGTGGATGCATCAGAATGGAGCGGAGCAGGAAGTTTTTTTTTTACATAACTACACGCTTTTTCTAACAGCATTTTTTTAAATCCTGATTTACAACAATTTGAATTAAGAAATACTCAGAAACTTGAAAATCATTATTTTTTTTAATTTACAGTATGTTCCTCATAATGAGAAAAATGCTACAAGAAAATGGCAAAAACACCAAAAACCACTTTTTTGTTTGACTGAATCTTTGAATTACTTGCAACTAGTTTAAAATGGTGTAACGAGCTAATAAGATGTGCACTTGCAAATACAGAAATACAACCAAGAATACTACTGAATGTAGGTTAATTTTAAATAAATAGGATATTTATAGTTCAGAATTGTTTTAATCAATGCTTTCAAATCAATGCATAACTTGTGTTCTCTCATTTTTCATCCGTCTCTTTACCAAGACCAAGAAAGTAAGATTTCCTTTACATACTGGTGAGAAAATAACAGTTCATGTTAAGGTCAGCATTTAACTGTTGCATACAAACCATTAAGTAGACGTCCTCTCTCTGAGAACATTAAGAAGCATAACGGCATCCTTTTGATGTCAGTTTTAAAATGCTTTCTTCTCCTATCAGCTTGCACTTCCTTTTGTCCTCGTTTGTTATCTTACTCATCCTTTCTGTGCGCTCTGGAAGAAATATGCTAATTAGGGTGAATGAAACATTATGAAGCATCAGTGGAGGTTCAGCTCAGATAAAGCAGAGCAAGTTTCATTTTCGGCTCATTATCAGCCCGCCTCACCAAATGCCACACAGACTCGGGCTGATTTCCTGTAGTTCCACTGACAGATCCTCAAGTCAGTGACAGATATTTCTTAAATGTTGTGATTTTTGGCCACTGCAAAAATGTTAATGAAACTGACATGAAAATGGGACAGAAATGTTGTTTTTAGGATTTTGTGTATTACATTAGGTCTTCACCATTGGCTGTATATAGGAACTGGACCCAGTGAATGTGATGTCACCCATAGAAAAGTGAGTGAATGAATTCAATTTCATTGCCATGTAGGAGCCAGATCACGTCAGTAAGTTAGTCTGAGTCAGTGTTTCTATGGCAACCACTCTTGTCTTGCCAACCAAGAGTGAACTTAGCTTGTTTGAAGTCCCCCCCCCCCCCCCCCCCCCACACAACACACACACACACACAAACCACTACCACCACAACATCTGCCAATCATATGTTCTGAACATTCGTCATACTTTTATTGCGGCCTCTGATTACGGCGTTGGTTTCCTCTTGCTTGGATACCGCCAGAGGTCAGTTAGTGCTCCTGCACATCCACGTATGTTCTCTCCGCAAAGCCAGAAGTATTTGTTAAAAGGGAGGTCATGGCCTCACTGATAGCACATGTCACGGTGAATTTAACTGTGAATAAACTGTTTCGCTGAATGTATAGCAAAAATTTCTGCAGTAAAAGGAGCCAGGATAGCTTGTCCAATGCAGGACCCAGTGATAGTCCTGAAGAGGGCTTGTCTGGTCCAGTTATTTTAGTCTGGTCTGTACGGTCCAGTCTTTTATTCTTAGTCAGACCTGTTCCAGTTGTTTTGTCTGACTTGTATGGTACGAGCAGGTCTTTATGGTTTGGTCTTTTGTCTTGTCTGTTCTGGTGTTTTCGTCTCCTCTGTTTTGTACGGTCTGGTCTATGATTTGTGGTCCGGTATTTTTGTCTGATTCGATTTGGTCAAGTGCTTATGTCAAGTCGGCATTGTCTTGTCTTTTTTTCGCGTTTCTAAGGTGCGTTCTGGTCTTTGTGGTCTTGTCTCTTTTGGTTTGGTCCAGCTTTCTTTGTCTATTCTTTAAGGTCTGTCCTTGTCCGGTCTGTTCTTTTGTCTGGTCTGGTCTTTTTTTGGTGAATATGAGTCATTCTGAGAAGTATGGTCTGTTTTTTTAAGCAGGTCTTGTCCAGCCTTTTGGCTTGTTTAAGTCTTCATGGTTCGACTCTTTATTGCTGGTCCTCTGGCCTGCATGGTGTAGTCTCTTTAATGAAGGGGTCTCAAGCTCAATTTCCCTTGGGGCAACTGAAGAGGCAGAGTCTGGCTGAGGCTGGACTGTATGGGGGTTCCATTTGTGCCAAAAATGTGTTTTTGCATCCACTCTCTCATATCTTTGGTCCATTGTCTCTGTCAAGTTTATTGAACATTTGTTCATGTCCATGTACTAAGCAATATCTTCTGTGTTTCCTGTGAAATGATAGGAGCTAACGACGCTAGCAACTGTTGCTAAGGACTTTTCTGACGACCTCAGGCCGCCAGTTTGAGACCCCTACTCTTATGTATTCTCTTTTTTCCTTCTTCCATTCTTTTTGTCTGGCCTGTATAGTCTTGTCCTGACGCTACAGTCTGGTCTCGTCTTTCTTTTTGTCTGTTTTTTATGGCATAGTCTGTTATTTTGGTCTTGTACTGTCTTTTTTTCCTCTCTGTACAGTTCTGCCTTGTTTTTCCTGGTCAGGCCCAGTCATTTTGTCTGGTCTTTTCTGGTCCTTTTTTTTTTTTTTGTCTGGACTGAGTGGTCTAGTTTAGACTGCTAGATTAGCAGGTGGAGCTCTGCAGAAAACGGTTAGCATAAACACTGAATTTTAGAAAAATGAGGACATACTTCAAAACAACCAATTCCAAGCCTCCAAGAGCAAAATGCAAAAAAGTATAGAATTTCTCAGGGGATGAAGATTACACCCAGAAGTGCTCAAAGATTGTTCATGTTGATCAATAGAAACTTTCAAACAACTACATACCTTTTCTCACTCTAAAGACCTTCCTAAAATATCAATCTTTCTAGATCCACAGAGGCGGCCAGGATGCAAGCACACACTTCAATCAATACCTTATTTTGCTTTGACTCCTATGTCAAGGTCATGCAAACGGCTGATGCATTTCAGCAGACATAAAAAAGATGACTGAAACACATTATTGCACATCCCATCTTAAGTGTATATTCATCAAGAACGTATCGACTAGAATAAATTAACGTCACAAAAGTCATTTGAATCTCTCAAATCAGATCAGCTGCCTTGAGCTATACTGACACAAAGCTGGTTAAATGAAAGAGGGCGAGGGCAAAAGAAAGGAAATGACTGCTAAACAGCACCTCTTGGATTTGGGAAATATTGAGAAGTCATTTTCCTCCGAGACGTCGCAGATAGATTTATCCGTCTGCCCTGGTTTTCAACCTGCAGAGAAAATTTGTCTTTATTGTCCTCTGATCGCATTTAAAAATGTAGCAGACAATTCGTCTGCATCTCTGAAAAAAAAAACAGGAAGCCATCATGCCCCGATAATCCCATGTTCTGCTATCACAGGAAGATTTCCTCAAAGGTATTTGAGATTTCTGCATCCATTGTGTTTGCAAAGATGATTACAGGGTGTAAAGTAGATATGAGGCTCTTCCTGTTAATCTGATTTATTCCTTAATTTCATCTTTGTAATGACAGAATTCAAATGTAAATGAAACGTTGCTCCACAGTCTGCTTAATTTGTTTTCATTTGTTGTTATTTTGGGTTAAAAGGGAATCATTTGTTTAGGCTCATCAAACAAAGTGAGAAGAATTACAGGAATAAATCTTGAATCAAATTTATTGAAATCAAGTAGATCAACAACATTAGCTCAAAAGTCTTTAAAAAAAAAAAAACATCCTGAGAGAATTTGTTAATTTAACTGAAGAAAATCAAAAACTACTTAAAATGTAAAATTCTTTACTCACCTCTGAGGGTATGAAACAGAAATTAAGGAGATAAAGCTTGGGCAGAACTCTTTTACCGTCTCTAATTACTGATTTAAAAGAGATTAGAAAGGCACAGTAAATAAAGATGGATGTGATACATTTATTGATGTATCAGTCTGCCTTTAGCAACTCTAACATCTTCTCATCCATGTTTCTTTTGTGATTCAAGATTTTTATGTAGAGTGTATTTTTATCTAAATGTTAAACTTTAAGTGAACAACGACTGACTTTTTGACCCATGGTCTTTTCTGCATCTAACCATAGACACACCACTGAAGCTCACATTTCACATTTGATGAACCAATGAATCGTTTGAACACAATGGCAACTGATTCATCCAGTGGGTCATACTAAGCTAGGTGAGTTAGTCATTTGAGAGAACAAAACAGGAGACATTTATGTCACTCTATGTTTGTTCCTTAAGAGAGAAATGGTAAGCCAATTCTATGTATGACCTACATTTTGTATTTGATCTTTTAATGAATATTTCTAATTTTATCACTTGTTTTTTCTTCATTTTGTAAAGCTCAATCTCCTACTGAATAAAATACATGGGTGCAACGAATTGGTGCAGTGAACAGGATTTAAGGAAAAAATAAGGAACCAGAGGACAACAAGAGGCTGATGTAAATTCAGGTTGATCTCCCCGCTGGTTTTATGAGAAGCAGGCTGGATGGGTAAAAAAAGAGGGCTCGGTGCCGGTCTTATCGGCTTGGCACTGGGAATGGTTCAGAAATGGACTTGGAGCTTGGCTTGGCACTGGCAAGCCAACCCAAGCCAAGAAAATCTGACCAGGGTCAGAACTTGACCTGCCTTGCCGCTGATTGGTTCGGCTCGGCTAAGGCTGATAAGTCTGGCTTGGTTCATCAGCTCATCAGATCGGAGCAGAACAGGAAGCTTGTGGCCTGCTGATTGTATTCTCTACATATTTCTACAAGCTCTTTTAAACTGCATTTTTTCATCTTCTCCTGATAAAAACAATTTTAGTAAAGAAATACTCAGAAATGCAATTTTAAGATGAATTTTTTTAATATATGTCCTCAATTATCAGAAAAAATCCACAAGAAACATAGTTTTCATCAGAGTGGGCATTTAAAGCCCCACTCTAATCGTCTTTTGATCCATTGTGAAAACATTTCCAGTGGTAATTATAATTATGTCTTTATTGGGCAAAATCAAAAGTCCTGTTATTTCTGAGACAGAGCTTTTGTAGAGTTCATTTGCCTTTCAGTTGCAGGCGACACGAAGTAAGCCTGTTTTCATTTCTTATCTTCCCTTTGTTTTCACACTCTCTTACAACCACTCATAAAATTTGCCTTTCAGTTGCAGGCGACACGAAGTAAGCCTGTTTTCATTTCTTATCTTCCCTTTGTTTTCACACTCTCTTACAACCACTCATAACCTAATCTACAGTAAGTGGTGCCACTAAGATGATTAGTAATATTGAAGCTATCCAGTCATACAGAATGGAGCTAGAATCCAGCTTAGATGAGGAAAACAAAAACGTACATGGATCTATTTGTCTGCAAGTGATACATCAGAATGGAGCGGGCGGGGAGCTTGTGGTTTGTTGCTTGTATTTTCCAAATCAATTTACTACAAAGTGCATGTTGTTTCTCACAACAATTTGAATGAGACATATTCAGAAAAGCAATTTCAAGACTCATTTTTTAATATATTTTCCATCATGAAAAGAAAAAAAAATATCACACAAACATGTTCAAATCACCAAAAACAGAATTTTCATTGGAGTAGGTCATTCATCTTGAATAACTTGCAAATAAAAGATGACAAAAAAACCCAACAGCAACAAACAATAAAGAATGATTAACAACGTGACTTTTCATATTAATTAGACAAGAAACATTGCTAAGAACATTATTTAAGTAATTGCAACAGCATTGTTGCGATTTAGTCTTATTTAGAATTAAAAGATTAAAAGTAAAAATCAATTTTTAGTTATTTAGTTCTTTACTATATAATTTACAAAGTTATTTTAGAAACATATTGATTAAAAATATATTGTAAAAATAGTATGTGGTTTAATTTAGCTTTTCAAAAGCTTAACCCTTTCCCCCTTTCGCTTTGTCACGTAGGAATTTGTCCTTCTCGGCTACCATATGATGTCGTGGCGTTTCCCTGTGTGTAGAGACTAGACCTCGAATTCTTTCTAATATTTTCATTGTTTTATTCTTTTAATCTCCAGAATATAGTTGAGACGGTTTAGGCTTCTGTGAGTAAAGATGAGACGCACCGGTTTGGGTAAGAAACGAATCTAAACCATGACGTTTTAGTTCGTACTAAGCTAGCATCCTAGCTAGCGCTAGCTAATGTTTTCACTTGTAGATGTATCACTCAAAGACGTGACGAGGATTTTAACGCGTCTCTAGGATTTAGTCTTAGCCATTAACATTGTTTTTTTTCCTCGTATGTAGGTGAAGGAGGCTCCGGGAATTATGTGGCGAGCGGCTACAGTGTTTACGAGGAGGAAAATGAGCATTTACAGGAGGGACTGAGGGCGAAAGTCAGCGCTTTGAAAAGTGTAAGACCGGCTGACATGAAGCTGTGCCTTCGTCTGTCATGCTTTTACATGTTTTGTTATCAAATTCAAGCTTTTAAAGATGTTTTAGCATTGTTACTTAATTAACAACAATATATTGACTCTTGTCATTTCCAGCTGACTATTGATATTGGCACAGAGGTCAAATACCAGAATAAAATGTTGGAAGATATGGTGAGTTTCATTTTTTCTATTTAAATGGCAAGGAGATAAAGTTAAGCTACTCTTAAAAGACCTACTCTAATAAGAAAAAAAAAAACGTTTTAGGTGTTTTTAGCATGTTTTTGTGGAATTTTTCTGATGGACAGAAACAAAATTTAGCTTAAAACTACATTCCCAAGTGTTTGTAACGTCCATATACTGATGCTTCCACTTGTAAACAAATAGATCCATCTCTTCCTTGTCTGATCTGGATCAAATCTCAATATTGTTCACCATTTTTGTTGCTCCAGTAATGTTAGGTTGAAAGCTTGCAGGATGATGGGAAATGAGTGCAGGCTTACTCCCTGCCAAAAAAGTCCAGCTCACAACTAACAGACAAATTTCTGATCGACTACTGCCAGTCTACAGAAACTGTTCTAGCAAGATTTTTTTTTTTTTTGTCTAAAGACAGCACAACTACTAAAAGACCACTGGGAAGGTTTTTAAAATAGATCTAAGTATGTTTGGAGTGGGATGTTAAACTGACTCAGTACCAACATTTTCTTGGATTTTGATCCTTTCCTAATCTCTACGTCTCTTCGTAGGACTCAGACTTCGATTCGACAGGCGGACTGCTGGGAGCCACCATCGGTAGAGTAAAGCAGCTGTCTAGAGGCAGCCAGACCAAACTGCTCTGCTACATGCTGCTCTTCTGCTTTTTTGTCTTCTTTGTCCTCTACTGGTTTATCAAGCTGAGGTGATAAGAGCGTCTTATTGGACTTAAACTCCACGTCTTCATTCCTGGCCACTAGCAGCTCTGACCTAAAGAAACTTATTTTGTAATTGGTTAGTCAGAGACGTTTTTTTAAATGACTCATCTTTTTGTTACATGATTTACACAAAATGAGTCATAAAAGGGCTAGAAATTTGATTTTGAAATAATTTATCTTTAAGCACCTTGTGTACAATTTGTATACCAAAAGCAACATCAGTATTTGTGTTGCACCTCTACTTCAACTATATTCATTAAAAAATTGGATCAATAGTCAAATATACAGCAGCAGCCTGTTCAGAATTGGGAAATAAAACAATTTAATGAAACATTAAAGTTATTTGAGGTCTAGGATAAAATGTAGTGTACTTATGTCAAGGAAGATTTTCATAATGACAGGGTTAAATCAAGTAATTCAAACTCATGTTGATGAGTTTTGTTAGCCAAATGTATAACTTTTTTTTTTTATAAATAAAAGTCACTGATATTAGAGCTAAAACCACAACGTCATACTACAATCTGAAATAGTCAGAGCAAAGCTTCCATAAAACACAACTTCAACTGTTTTTTCTTGTTCATTTAATTATTGTGCCACAGATTTACAAACTGTGAACAGATACATTTGTTATACAAAATTATTACAACTGTTCAGTCCCACAAGGAACTTGTCTATATTACATCTGACATTGTAAATCACCACAGAGTACTTCATTCTTTTGAGTAAAAATGTAAATAAACAGATTTTATGGTTCATTTTGTTTCCATGCTCAATTTATTCAGTGTTTTTAATGAATTCCTCAAAAAAGAAGCAAAAAAGTTAACAAAAATAGAGATATCCAAACTAACTTTCATTACAGGTACGGATGGTTTAAAAATTGCACTTCTGTAAGTTTTTCATGCATTAATTACAATCATTTATGGCATTAACCAGTAATCTGTTGCTCAGGACATCACTTCTTGGGTAAGGTGTCCATGTACTTGCAGATAATTCCCAGCATTACCTCGTCAGCTCCGGCACCAATGGACAGTAATCTGGAATCCCTGCAGGAAGAAAAAAATCAGACGAACTTCTGTGATTAAAAGTCCCTCAGGAGTCCAGAGAGTCAAATCTTTGACTTATAGTAATAAAAAGAACATTTTATTGTCAAGAGATTACTTTTAATAACAGACAGCTGGGGTTTCTGCATTCCCAATGCAAAGCACTGTGCAGGTAACCTTTATTCTTAGACCTTACAAAAATGTCCTGGAGCTAAAAACACAAGTAAACCAGGGATGTCAAACTCAAATACACAGTGGGCCAAAATTTTAAATTGAACAAAGCCGTGGGTCAAGGTTGAACAAATGAACCTTTCAATATGGTACCAAACAAGTTTTGATTTAACAATGAAGATTGAACAAGCAAGGTTTATATAATTTTAAAGTGCAGGGATGCAAAATCGCGTTGCTGATAATACTACCAGGGTTTTTCCTGGTTTAAAATAAGGTGGCGATAGTGTCTCGTTGCGACTTCAGATTTTTATACTTTAAACCCCCCCAATTAAATCTGAAATGAAAAACTTGAAATTAAACTTTCATTATTTTTTGTATTAATAGTAGCATTGAAACAAAATATATAAATATTGTTACCTTTAAACATTAAAAACCAAAATATTTGCAATTATATATTATTTTTTGGTTTACTGGAATTATTTTTTTCTGTTTTGTCATTTTGTCATGTCAGTCTGGGCCCCTGGAATCAGCCACCTTTCCCCCCTTATCGGTGCGCAGGTGTTGGTGCCGTTTTTAAATTAGATGATGGCAGCTGCCACCAAATTCTCTATGCAGGAAAAACCCTGTACCACTACTAATAATAGTAATAAAACATATCAATGGCATATTAAACAAGATTGAAATAAAAATGGAATGCCTCCTTTCTGTTTGCAGCCTTTTGAAGTAAAGACGGATCACTACCTTCCATCAACAGCAGGGCATTATGGGATTTGTAGTAAAGCGGTGTTACAGCGCTCCCAATGTATAATACAGGCGGGCCAGCTCTAATATTAATTTGAAATTGCCTCACGGGCCAAATGTAATTAATTCATTTACAATGAATATTTTGAGTTTAAAACTGTTTCAATTCTTTTCCCTCAAATTTGCAATGTCTTGCTTATCTTTCTTCTTTACAATTTACAAATTCCTTTAGGTCAGGGCTGCTCATCCCTGGTCCTCAAGATCTACCACCCTGCCTGTTTTCCAGCTCTCCCTGTACTGCTCGCTGCTGATTACCTGGACCAGGTGTGTTCTTTCAATCAGATTGTGGAGACATCTGACTGAGCCAATCAGCAGCAGGCAGGGCTTGGAGATCTGGAAAATCGTCAGGGTGGTAGATCTCGAGGACCAGGAAGGAGCAGTCCTGCTTTAGGTTATCGTAACCATAGAAACACTCCATACATTAGCATAATTTACCCTCAGACATCAGAGTATCTAGTATATTCCTAAATGTTGAGGCCACAGGGTGGATTTATGGTTTGATCTTAATTGTTTTGTAATTAGATGCATTTAAAATAAACGCATAAAACGGATGGATTTTCTAAAGCAAGACATTAAAACATGATTATTCTCCTTCAGAAGTAGAGTGGAGGAAGCATGCAGCTCTTTGTCGAAATCTCACCTGTAAAACCTGCTAACAAGCACATCGCTGGTGAAGCCCATGCCTCCCCAGAACTGAAGACAGCTGTCACTCAGCTCTCTGGCCAGGCGGCCCCCCTTTAATTTAGCCATGGATGCCAGTTTTGTGACGTCGTTCCCTTTAATGTACAATGCTGCGGAAATAAAGAAAGACAGGAAAGTGAATGAGGAGCTGGAGATGCTTAGAGGTCTGCAGAGGTGATCCCTGCTTCTGTCGCATTCAGACACGGCTCCTCAGCTGGTGGTCGCCTCACAGAGGGACTTGTGTTGGCCGAGTGCTTACCCACCTGAGCCAAGCAGATGCAATGACTTTGATTTATGCAGAAACTGCACTCAAACTGTTACCAGATGGATGAATTCATTCAAACCTGCCGGCTACTGATAATTACCTGTGCACGCTCCAGGACGCAGCAACCAAATATTCAATAATGAACACTGCAGCATTTGTGAAGGAGCTGGGAATGCTGTACGATTTGAGTAATGATACCATTGAAATATTATGTTATTATAGACTACATGTTCTGATTTCTAAAAAAAAAAAAGTGGATTTAGTCATCTGTCTGAAATTCAGAACATTCCTGCAGAGCTGAGTCAACTATTGCTTCTGTGTGATTGAGCAGGTCATGCAGACGGCTAACATTTTTCTGCATTAGCTGCACATTCAGAACAAGGAATAAATCACATTTTGGAGGTAAGGTAGAACAAAAGTCTATTTTATAATCCAAAAGTCTAACAGTTTGACGCAGATCAGTAGAAACTAGAAGGAAAAGCTGAAAAAAATAAAAGGTCAACTGAATAATTAGGAGATTTAAAGGGGCCCCACCATGAAAAATAAACTTTTTTTGTTCATTCCTCACTAAACAATAACCCCAAAGCAGTATATTTTGATCTAATTTCGCTTTTCTAAGCAATCCTCTAAAAACCTGCACTCTTAACAGCAGCCCCTCCGATACCCACAAAAACGAGTCGGTCCTCACATGCTTACATCACAAGGTTAGAACCGCCCCCCCAGGAAGACTCTGCTCCGCCCCCAGGCTGACTCAAAGGCCCGATCTGGATACTCCCCTTCTCCCTTCCTCTTAGCCCTCACCCTTGATTTGAAGACAAAATCGTGTCGGGATTAATCATTTTTAATTTTCACACTCGAAACGGAGGGGTCCAAAGTCCAGCATCACGAGAGTAAACCTGCGTCGCGCTAAGAAGCGCTTTTCTTCACTTTGGTACGGTCTGAGCAACAGAAGTTTACATTTAAATGTAAGATGTGACTTTATGTTGTGGCGGGAAGTTTTTAAAAGTTATAAAACTGCTGTTGTTATGTATATTCAAGCACTGGAAGCTCTGCGCTAATGCTAGCGGACCAGTGTTATTGATGACGTCATCAAATGAAAGTCACCTCCAAAATATTAGACACTTTTTTCTTTATCACCCTCTGTTTGGAGCAAGCATGGAGGGGTAAAGGGGAAGGGAGAAGGAGAGAATTCGGATTGGGCCAAAAAACACGTTCTCTGCCAAGCTAGCTGTGATTAGCTAGCTTTGCGAGCCCCCCACTCCCGGCTCGTGCACAGTCGTACTGACGCCGGCTGTCTGTGTTGTGTAGGGATTGCCAAGAAACACTCATTCAATTTAGCATTCAAACTTCCTGAAGAAACTTCAAGTGAGGAATCTACACGACATGTTGGGATGGATCCTGAACTTATCCGAGAATGCCGCAAGCAAACTGGGGATTTTGGAAAGATGGCTGGAAAAAGGAAGAAGACCATATCCTGGTGGAGAAAGGAAGAAGACCATATCCTGGCAGAAAAAGCCAGCAACGACTTTCAAGAACTGGTTTGAATGTGGATTTTTGAGCAAAGGCAGAAAGGTGCGCGTGAAAAGGATTTTTGATATAGAGATTAATGATGCTTCAAAGAGAACTGAAACGTTGACAGCCAGTGCTAATCAGAACACTGTTCTCATCATTTCAATGAATCCTGAAATCTTCATCTGGTGTTGTCTGAATTTTTTGACTGAATTTCACCGCAAAATGAACCCATTAGCCATCACCATTCTGTCTGCGCCAAATTTTGAGAATAAATGCCTGGGGTACACTGTATGTACATCAATAATATTAAAAAACTGGATGTTTTTTTTCGTGGGTGACACGCTGACGAGGACGGCTCTAGGATGATGTCATGAAATGGGTGATACCCAGAGATCGAGTTGTTTTACTTCCAGTTGTAAAAATAGTTCACAAAAATATTCCCATGAATAATTTGTTTTTTAGTGTACCAAAGGTAATATATGATCATATATATGGATATAGTTTACACTGAAAGACTAAAAAAATAAATAAATAAAATAATCAAAGTATGGCCCCTTTAAATAAGTGAATTTTGTTTAAAATACTGTTAAATTTTAAGATCCTCTGACTTTGAACAACAAACAAAAGACTAGTCCCTCTCTAAAACTCATCTTTACACAATTTTTGATGATTTTAGATTTAATCAGAAAACCACATAAGAATGGGTATAGATGATTCTTCAAGTTTTAATTCTTAAAGCTACTCTTTTTTGGGTGGAAATCTATGCTAAGGCACTGCCCAGGAGGTACAGTTTCAGTTTGATTTTAAAATAAGGAATCCTTTTGCTAATCAAATAAAATAGAATGAAATTAAAACCTGTTCAAAAAACCGATTCAGGCTGAAAATGTCAGATCAGAAACTCCCATAATTTGGAAGATATTACTCTAGTTTATACAAGTACAAAATCCAGTATTTAGAAAAAGAATGGTAATAAGTAAATTAATATTTGATGAAGTGTCTTTAGATGATAGAAGAAAATGTGACCTTTAGAAACTCCAGACATGACCTCCCTGGTGTCCTTCTCTACTTTTATCATCCAAATCCAATGACTCTACCCACCTGTTGCCCGATACAGGAGGGAGCGAAGCAGTTCCACCTCGGTTTGAAGCTCAGCCAGCCGGAAGTGAACGGTCTGGTGATAAAGGACCGGGAGCTTGAAGATCTTCCTCTGCCGGGTGTACTGGATAGTCTCCTGGATGATGTTCTCCATAGTGGTCAAAACTAAAGGAGAAAAAGTCCAGTGTTTATGTTCCTTGATTTGCTCGATGAGCCGCTTTTCTCCCTCGGAATTGTCTGGAATTACGTTGATCGTGTGAACGGTTGAAAAGTTACATAACGTTAAAGATTTTGTGTTTAAGCATAACAACCTTCCTCTAAGATTAGTTAAAAAATAATACAAGTATATAGAAGAGTATTGCATGTTTCAGTATAATTTTTATTTTTAAAGAATGTATTTACTCTTTAAATAAAAAAAGGTCACTTTTACTAAGTTTTGAATGTTTATCTCAATGGAACTGATTTTCAAAGTCCAAAGAGCAACTGCAAAACCAAAGAGAAACTAAAATGATGGGGAAAGAACAGAGGATAACATGTGATGAACAAATGCTGCCTGGAAAAAGTGGGGTGATTAACTTGAACCACTCACTGTTGGCCACTGCCCAGAGCCTCTCTTCCTGGAACTGCAGCATCTGATAGGTGAAGCCCATGCCTTCTTCCCCAATGACGTTCTTGCAGGGTACATGGACATTATCAAAAAACACTTCAGCTGTGTCTGATGACCACATACCCATTTTATCAATCTTACGGGCAACGTGGACTCCTATTTTAAGAAGGACAAGAAACAGAGTGAACCTTCTTGATAAAAAAAATAAAATAAAACAACCTGAAATAGCAAAACTGCAGAGGTGCTTATTATTTACATCCATACATTGCATTAACTTAGTATTAAAATTACACTTAAGTTTAACAATTACCTGGCAGATTCATGGGCAAACAGATGAGAGATTTGTTCCTGTGAGGCGGCCCATCACTGGTGTTTGCCAGCAAACACATCCAGTCAGCTTGAGTACCGTTGGTGGTCCACATTTTGCCCCCGTTTATCACATACTCGTCCCCTTTTCTCACAGCCTTGGTCTTGATACCTGAATCACAACAACAATTGAGTGGCACTTTAAGCAGGTGTAGACTTTTGTTCCAAACCTATTATACAGTTTATGGCTGAGAGCCTAAACCACAATTCTACTTAGTGTGAGTTTGGCACCTTTCCTGTTAGTGAGTTCTGAACTACTGCAAAGGGGTGGTGCAGCAGCAGAAATGATCACTTTTAAACTGTGAAGTTTGTGAGTGAATTTGCTGTGCTGATAAGATCAATTTTATAGATTTATTGGAATACTGAAAAAGTCTTTAAAAAATTGCAGTCATATATTTCTGAAAGTTTTTTTTTTTTAATGGTAGCAGTGGATGCAGTTTATTATTAACAAAAAAAAAAAACAAAGACACAAAAATCTAAAATCTATTTGCTAAAAATCATTTGTAAAAATATCCAAACAGACAATAGAGTTAGGTGGAGGAGCAAAAACACTTTGGAATTCAAAAATAGATGTTTCAGCATCCACATGAAATGTTTTGGCTTGAAAATGTTGCACTGAAGTCCAACTCTGATCATCGGCTATTTTAAAAGTGGTCTTATGTAATTTTAAGGTAAAATAAAAATACATCTGTGTTTTTTTTCTAGGACGTAATTTCTGCAGAGCGGCAGGAGTTCATTTAAAATTCCCCAGGACTGGTAACATAGAGTAACTCCACCCCCTTTTCCTGAGAGCTTGGAGCAGGGAGCTTGTCGGCTGCCCAGTCTATTTTCTACATCACAGATAAGCTCTTTTCGAACAGCATTTTTTCATCTGCTCCTGATTCACACCGATTTTATTGAAGAAACTGGGATTCTAAGCTTAATTTTTAGGGTTGGGTATCGATAGTAATTTTCAGAATTGATTTGATTCGTTTCACCAGAGCCTGGATCCGATTTTTTCTTATTTTTTTTAATCCTCTCAATTCAATTCGATTCAGTTCAATTTTGAGTTTACACTTTTATACACATTTGTTTAGAAACACATTCATAATCTACTTTGTTTTGAACATATTTACATTAATCTAATACAGTTCACATACTGTAAAATTTGTTAGTGAAATAATGAGATTGCTAATAGGATACAGTGTTACATGGATTCTCAAACAGAGAAGTGTCAACAAAATGTTCAGATCATTAACATTGTAAACATTGTTCTGCTTCTCCTGGAGGACGTTTCAGTTTGGCCACCAGATGGTGATCACGCTTAACAGCGTACTTTTTTCAAGAAGAATAAGCAAAGAAGGAGCAAAAAAAAAGGGAATTAAGACCAAAAATGGTTACTTAAAAAATATTTCCTACAGAGTTTGGAAAATACATGTCTGTGAGTTTATTAAGACGTTCATTTAGTCA
Organism: Oryzias javanicus; assembly: GCA_003999625.1. Classification (NCBI taxonomy): domain Eukaryota; kingdom Metazoa; phylum Chordata; class Actinopteri; order Beloniformes; family Adrianichthyidae; genus Oryzias; species Oryzias javanicus. Next base: position 22,527,149 of record CM012447.1, read on the forward strand.
GAAATATATGTTTAATTCGTTAGCATTAGCTGTCCATTGGAAAATTCCTTTAAACGTTAGCATCAAGCTAATGGACTTTAGCTTTATGTGTAGATCAATCTCTATATTTATGGCTTGATTATTGATCTTTTAAGCGCATATCAATTTTATCAACCCAGCCCTATTTATTTTCTTTATATATCTCCTCCATTGTTCAAAAATGCCACAAAAGTATTAAAAACACCAAAAACAGGATTTTTTTAATCAGAGTGGGTCTTTAATGATCATCAAATGCTGAAGTAGGTGGATACTGTTAACCCTTTAATACCAGAGCTTTAGCTCCAGTGTTGATGTTCTTTAACCTAACATAACTCTTCAACCTTTTACGCAATTAAGACAATTCCAACGGATTCACACTGATTGCATAAGCGCTTCAAGAGTTATGGTAGATCAGAGAGCGTGTGTCACTCAGGTGTCATTGGCAATGTCTCTGGTAGTAAAGCAGAAACAGATGGGCAGAAATTAAAGTAAAAAAAAATAAATCTATCAGTGTCCTTATTGTACAAAAATGAAACAGAAAAAGATTAGAAGTTGATCAACGATAAGAAAACTGAAGACAAATACCTACTTGAGACATCGGAGCCAGCTCCAACCTCACTGACCCCAAGACAAGCCACTTTGTCCCCCATGACTGAAGGAAAGAGGAACTCCTTCTTGAGCTCATCTGAGCCAAACCTACACAAACGCACAGAAATGATCAACCAAACACGACACCAAATCCCTTGTTGAATAACCCAATATGAAAATATATCTTTAAACTTTTACTGCTTCTAGCCTGAATATCATTGGCTGACAAATATCTTGTCGTCTAACTTTGGCAATACACAGCCACAGTTCCAGGACTGCCATGTTTGAAGCAATTACAATCCCTGAAGGACAGATGAGAAGGCTCCCATGACACCACTCGCCCTCCTCTGCAGTTTTCTTTATTCATAAACCTCGTTAAAGGCAATTTCAGATGTCTTAATTAAGCTCTTGAGAGTCCGGCTGTCTATTGCAGTGAATTCTGCCTTGTGACAAACTGGATTTTAAGCAGGGGAACATCCGAAATTCAAACCAAGGCCCGACGTTGATTAGATGAAATATTTTGCAATAAATGAACTCCAACACTTTTAAGAGCAGATGTTTACAGCAGCAGCTGGGGAATTAAAAAGTGCAGTAATATTAATAATGAAATTCTCAACATTTTCAGTCATTATGCGGCCATTCTGCTCATTTCACACCAAATCATGTTCAGAACTGGGGCAAAGAGGCCGTCTCCCTCTGGAGCTCTATGGTGGCTCTGTGGCGCCCCAATGTTTTTACTCAACATGCTATTGTTTGAACAGATGAACATGGGGCCTTCAAACATCTGGAAATCATAACCAAAAAGGTCAACAACTAATTACATTTAGCTGATCTAAAACAAACATTAAAAAAAAAAATATTAATACATAAAGTATCTTAAAGTATTTTTTTTTTGTAAATGACCATAGTATGAGTGGGATAATGCTCTTCTAGGTGTGTATTATTAAACATGAACGGCTTCAAGGATGAAGCAACTATTCGAGGCAGAAATTAGATTAACACAATTAAAATAAAAAAAAGATGCTGAAATGTTTTTTATTAATTAACACGATAATTTGACAGCCCTAATTGCAACCATTAACTGTATATGAGAACTGGAGCGAGTGGGTGTGACGCCATCCATTGAGATTGGCTTACTTCCGGCTCCAACGAAATGAAGTCAATTCAGTAAACACCTTTTTGTACTATGAATGCAGCCATGTTGGATGCAGATGATGTCGGTAAGCAATGATTGGTCTGAATCGGTCTAAGTCACTGTTTCTATGGCAATGATTTTCACCAATCAGGAGTGAGTTTGTTGAAAGTCCACTTGAAATAAGGCTCAGGAGATTCTGTCAATTCAACATCCGATTGTTGGACGTGGGAGGACCGCATATTTTTATTGAGGGACCTAATTGGCCACTTTACAACTTGATAAAACTATAAAACTATTATAAAACTCGTACTTAAGTAAAAATATCATGAATACTAATAAAATGTTTAAAGAATGTAACAGACCAAGATGGTTATTCTGACAAATTGAAAACACTGAGTGTAGCTGTTTATTTCTCTAATGAAGTCTATGAGATTTTGGCTTCTTGGAACCAGCAGGTACTTCCTGTTTGGATCACAATGTAGGAGGGGGTCACTCAGTCCAGTTCTCATTTACACTCAATAATTACAACAAGAGAAATAACTCATTTTTGTGAGTAACCACACCTCATCACATCGAGACCCATTTTTAAATAGACAAATCTAAACAATATCTTTAAAAGTTGGTGCAAAATATAGAAGCGTTAACAGTAAAACAGCATCTAATGTTGTACAATATAGTCTAATTACAGACTCTACCTGGCTAATGCTGGAGTAGTCATGTCGGTTTGAACCCCGATCGCCATGGGGATGCCTCCACAGCGGATGTTACCCAGTTCCTCCGCCACAGCAACACTGTAGCTGAAGTCAAGTCCCAAGCCTCCATACTCTACAAAAACAAGAAAACAACAAAGTTATTTCCGTAAATCAGTTTCTGAAAATCTGATAGCTAATGCAAAGAGCATCGCAGTAATAACCCTTCCTCTCTCTCACTTCATTCCCTTTTGTTATCTCTGTGAGAACATCTTGGCAGGATTGTGCAGTATATTCTGAGGTGATCTGCTGGAACCGATGAGTGCACTCAGATTAATAACATCTATGTTATCCTCAATTACAACATCTGTAATTGTGTGTTAAGAAACACTGCTGGGACACAAGAAGAGTCAGCCCGATGTTTTCTAATCCGATGTGTATCATGAGATTAAATGTAAAAGGATATATGCCTATATTAAACAAGCTTTTTCAGATTTGATTAAATCTGTTGCATACAAACGTCAAATTAATGGATGTCTATTTCCTACATTGTTATGGCGGGAACGCTTGGAGACCTCAGGTCCTTAATGGATTTGTGGAGCACATGGTTACAGGTAAAGGTTCATCTCTTTACCTCTTTTTTGGTATGTAGTCATTACCTGGATTACTTGTCCATTTGTAACAAGAATTTGAATCTGCTGTTTTCTCCTTTGAAACCCATCATAAACACGTTCTTTCATGCTCCATTTTCTATCTGTATCGGTTTAGTGAAAAAAAAGATTGAAACAAAAACAAGAGAATAACAACATGTTCTTGAGAAAGAATCTCATTTTTGAGTGGAGGCAGTTTAACCAACTTCAGGCCACGGACTGGTTTAAATTAGACAGTATTTTTATGGACTTGTTCAAACAGGGCCAAAGTTAGGATTTTTAAGCTTCCAGTTTCTGTATATGGATTTTTTTTTTTAAAAAGCTACTATAAGAAATTTTGTTTTAAAAAATCTAAAAATATCTAATTTTTTTCATCAGATTATGAAGATTCATTGAAACAAAGTTGTCTATATATTTGTAGAAGTTGTTTCTGATATGAAAAAAAAATTCATAAAAGAAAACTCACATGATTTTTTTCCATTTTAACACTCAATCCAGGCTCTGAATATTTTCCAGGACAAAATTATTGATCATATTTAGTCTTTACATGAATCCTCATTCATTGGGTATTTTTTTCTACACAAAGGAACATTTTCTGTACTAAAGTTTCTGAACAGATGCCAACCTAATTCAGCCATGCTGTAGGAAAATTCTCAAATGTCCCTTTTACAAGTTTCCACAAATCAGCAACTTTATTTGGTTGAATCTTTATTTCTTAAATGTTTACAGCTAGTTTGAACATTGCGAAGATTTTCCCTTTAACGTCAAAGTGGAGGCTAACAACCGCACACTAGCTTCAGTTGCGTCACACTTTAAGGTTTGATGGATAAATAAAGCAAAATAAAATGACTGGTATTTTCTGAACATAATATAAACATGAATCCACTGCGTCTCCAACTTTATTATCTGCGTGCGTGAAACAGTCGAGAATCTGTCAATGCTAGCAAGTAGCACACTCTACTATATGAGAACAACTGTCTCAATAGTTCTATATGTAAAGGAAAACTTGTCTGTAAACAGAAGCTTTATTGTTCTTTGAAGTCAAAGGCTTTATTCTCACTGAAGAAAATTTCCAAATATGTTTTTGTTAACTTTGGGGTACTAACTAACTTAACAAGCCAGGAAGCCATTATGACGGTAGCTGCTTTAAGTCACGTGACCAAGACAGACGTGAACAGAATCCAGTAGTTTTTCCAAAATAAAACTTCAATCAGGGTCAGAAAATAAACTAAACTGAAATTATCTAAGTTAGCGCATGCACTCAACCCCTGAACCACGAACCGGTGCCGGTCATGGTGAAGGGTTGGGGACCACTGCTTTACAATATTCCTGAGCTCAAAGAAAAACACACAAACAGAAACTCCACATACATCTATCAGTTCCAGTCAGATTTCATGACGGTATAGTCTTATTTTGAAAGGCTGGCAGGAGAAAATGCCTTCTTACAAAAGGACTATTGCAAAATTACTTAATTACTCAATAAGAGTTCTGGTGTAATTTCTAGGCATAAATGAAACCATGGGTGAAATGTCTGGAACATTACATCACCAGTTTAAAGAAAGACGTTATAATGTAGTGCTAAAAGAAGGTGGAAACATGAATTACAGTCAAAAATGTGTTTTTCCTGATGGCTCTTGGACCCAAAATGTCATCACCACAATGTCGTCACGCTCTCATTCTTAAGTTGTGATCCAAAATGAAGCAGATCGCGTCTTCTAAACACAGAAAATCTAACCAGTTCATCTCGGAGTGCGAGCTCTTGTCTGAGGCAACAAGAAAACATGATTTCCACATCCGCAGCTGTCACTGAGACGCAAACGTGGAACCTGGACAACACCATCTGATTACTGCTCAATCAAATGTCGGCTGACGGTTCTTCATTTTGGATAAATGTCTTGATAACATCCAGCCAGTCAAAAGTAACAAGCCTGGGCATCTGTGACCGCTCAGTGCTAAAATGTCCTATGATTAAATACAGCCTGCCAGCAGCTGAATAATGGATGCGGTGGCTGACTGACAATGAATAATTATGAGAAGATTGACCATATTGAAGTCTCCAACCCTGGTAAAGTGGTGTAATATCACCTGTCAGACTGCTTATCGAATATAGAAAAGCAAAGTCTGGCAGGATGTCAAAGATGGAATAAAAAAAAAAGGGACAGTTTGTGAGAAAGAGTTATAGTGGAACAAGTTAAAAGGTGGTGTTGGAGCCCAGCATAAGAGGAAACAGGTGCAGGCTGTGCAGTGATAAGTGTGGAGCCCTGCAAACCCCGCCGGGGCTAATGTGAACAAAGGGAAGCACCAAGGTTTATCCTACTTGAAACAAAACAGCAGGCTGACTGGTTGAAAAAGCAAGCAGAGAGAAATAAAACTGTCACACGTGTCACCCAAACATAGAAGTTTGTGCAGATGTTCTTCTCTATATGTTTATACTGGGTGGAGCACCACACACTAAAATACACAGATTTAGGAGCATTTGGCGGCACGGATAAAAAAAAAAAAAAATTTTAACCACGAAATTCCCTTTTTATAGTTTTTACAACTGGGCTGCCCAACCCCTAGAAAAACCACTATCCTGACTGTTTCACAGTTCTTGCCCTACTCTCTGCTGATTGACTGAACACACCTGATTCAGGTAATCTGCAGCAAAAAAAAAGAGAGAACATAAGCATCTCAATTAGTCCTGGGCTATATGGAAAACAAACGTATCACGATATAAATTATTTTATATCACAATAACGATATATATCACGATATAAAACAATAAAGCATATTTTCAGTTATTTAAAAAAAGCTCTCGCGAGTTTTACTTTGAAAACAGGAAACTTCCCTGGCACTTTATTCTGAAGATTTGTTTACTTCCAGTGACAGTACCGCCGCTCATTCAGCTTTGTCTTAGTTCATAAATTAAAATTATTCAGTATTTCAGAGCAATCAATCAATATTTTACTACATGATATTTTACTACACTCTGCTATATTTATAAAGATGGTGAATCAGCGAAATATTCATACTCAAATTTTTGGGAGCAAATCGTGAGAATCCAAGTGCCCAGATACTCGTTACAGTCCAGTTACAGCTTGGGTTTGTTGTGTTGGCATCGGCGTAGAAATGGCCTCCTAGCATAATTTACATATTGCTGTCTTCTGCCCCGCGTCGGACGTCTTGAATCCAAAATGCAGCCTAACCCCTGACCTACCCCTCTTTTGCTGAAAGGGTTTCTTCTTGGGCTGCCTGCATCGTATCATGTATCTGTCTGTTTCTACTCCGGGGAAACAACTTCAAGCTCTTCCGCGTCCATCGTTCTGGATACATGTTAGGTAATCTAAAGCTTGTCGTAAAAATCTGCGTAAGAATCAAAGAACTTAAAGCAGCTTTATGTTGCAAAACAACAAGACAGAGTTTCTTTGAGGAGAAACTCTTTTTAATTTATCTTTGTTTTCACTTGTATACATTTTTGGTTTACACTCTGAAGAGGTTTGGACTATTTAATGATATATTTGGCATAGTGATTTTTCAAATTAGGTTATAAACAACGTAAACGAGAGAAGAGAAATGGGACAATAGACACTTTTCTATCGGCCACACGATAACGTCAGATCGCCCAGTACTAATCTCAATGACCTGTTTTGTTAATTTAATTGAAAATCCCTAAAACTGTTTATTTCAGACATGTTAAGATAAAAAGTACTAGCTGACGATGACTATGAGGTTTCCACAAAAGCAGACATAACTAGAATTAGCTGCTTCAGGTGTCATGGCATGGCCTCTTTCATTTAATTTAAACTGAGTCCGATTTATAAATGTCTGAATTTATAGTGCTGTGTCAATTAAACTGCATCCTGTCCTTTGGTGTCGTCTGTGTATTCTGTTATGTGGTCTGTTTATGCCGATAAAGCTTGAAAAATCAATAAAAAAGATTGTAATAATAACAGTATAAATGTCTGAATTCTTGTAAAAAAGCAAAAATAATTGAATTATTGATATTGGTTCTAAAGCAACTTAATCCTTTTTTATTAAATTACAAAACCGTGGATTGAAGAGAGAATCTTCCTTCTGGCTAATAAAAGTTTATTAAATTTCATTTGATTTACAGTCAATCAATTTTCTATTGAAAAGTTGTAGAAACAACTCTTAAAAAATCAATCAGTTTATTTGTTAGGTACCTTTACACAACAACCAAAAAAAGTGTTTTTACATTAAAATGATTAATGAATAGATAAAAATGTGTTATTATAAGAAACAAAAAAACAAAAATTGCAGCCTGTCAAAAGGAAAAAAGTACAGGCTGCCTGGATGTTTCAGTTAGGAAGGGGACAAGGTCATTTTTATGTACTAATCGGCAGAAAACTCCCTGTTGGAGCTGAAGGAAACAGGCATTGTGCCAGGGGTCATCGTGGTCCTCTCCCTCAGTGTAGCAGCCCTGGAAAAACTTCCTGCTCTTTATAACAGTAAATGTTAGGGGAGAGTGTTAGTTTGTCTACAAGCAGCATAGGCAGGAATAAAATCTAGTGCACAGACATCTATGGTTATTTCCTAATTTGTTTTTACCACACACTAATCAATAAAAAAGAAGCAGCTCCAAATCCTGGTGTTATATTCTGAATCAAATAATGTGTTCAAAGGTTCGTTTACATCTTTGTATTAAAAACTGATGTCAAAAAGTGGCAAAAAAATTGAGCAACAATTAATTATTAGTACACCATATTTTAACAAGGATCTGAAGACCCAGTCTGACTATATTTTTTTTCTATTGTAAAATCTTACCCAGTTGTCTTTCAATTATTATTTTGCAGTCTTTAGCCTAAATCAAAAAACGTGTGATATTTATAAAGGAGTTCATCAGAAATTTGCTTTTAAGTTGTGGACTGTCTATTCAAATGGCTGTGAAATAAAAGCACATACAAAAATGTTGTTGGAAAAAGTTTTTAAATGTGACGTAGAAATTACTACAGCAAGCAACAAGTCCCCTGTTCCGCTCCAATCTTGCTCAAAACTGTAGGGCTGGATAGCTTCAATACTGCTCGCCATTATTGTTGCACAAGTAATGTTGGGTTGGGCTAGGTTAGCTACCGGGAGAACATGTAAACAAATTTAAAGATGGGAAGGGGGCAGGCTTACAACAGTCCCACTCACAATTCAGAGGCAAATTTCTAATGAACTACTGCCACATTGCAAAAAGTGCCACTCTGTGACATTGCTTCTGTTGCTACCATCCCCTAGTGGTATTTTGAGGAACTGCAACAGTTTTTGGTAAATTATCTCTCTTTAACACTTGGCCAATCCACAATTCATCTTTATTAATTTTGGCTAAGAATAATTATAAGACAATTAGGCTTAAAATTATACTTAAAATTATGTAAGAGTCTTTAATGTTTTAAGGTGGTCAACAAAAGAATGTCTTTTTAGGAGAGTCTACCAAATCTTTAAACTGTTGTTGGCTCTTGTTCTCTCCTGACTAAGGACAGGAATGAACCAGGAAAAAAGCTGTTTTTTCCTTGCTCCTCACATAAATCTAATTTTCCACTAATCCAAGCATTTTAATCAATTTACTCTTGCTTGTTTTTAAACTCTGATTCAAAGGTTAGCGCTCTAGAACAGAAAAATAAAGTTGTGATGACTCATCTGCAAGCTGTGGTAAATTTTATTATTCTCTTTTTTATTGTTACAAGTCATCCAAAGGTTCTAGTTTATCTTTGTGAATCTAAAAGTCACAGCACAGAAATGCTTTCAAAGAAGCTTTTAGTTTGACAGAGGAACACAAGCATAGCGGAAGAAAAATGTTCAACCAGTCATGCAAAGCATCTTAACCAGCTTGTTGTTTTGTCCATTTGATTTCTTACACATACATATTACTACATGATAGCATGCAGCCCGTTAGCAGATAAAACAGTCCACAAGCCCCAGTCTACTGCTGGGCTGATCCAAGTCCCTAATCTTGTCAAGTAATGCCTAATGCCTGTGTACTCAGCACTTTTTAATTCCCTCGCCCTCCCTTTTCTCTGACCTACAGACTTGTGGTGAAGTCCTCTGTGGAGACTTTACATGACGCCATTTATACACATGCTTAGCTTTCTGCGTCATATTTCAGAGCCCGTAGCACAGTTTTTCACCAAAATATAGATGTGTTGAAAGTCCTTTTTTTTTCTTGTAAATTGCTAGTTATACACAGAAAGCACAGTAATTTAGAGTACCATCAAGAGCTTTGTAATAGCCTTCCATCTGTTGAGGCAGTAACAAAGCTGGGCACACATGTGGTTATGAGATATCTAGCTAGCTGCATCTGTTGTGGATAGGACTGGGTCTCAAATAATGAAACAATTTGGCCCCAATTTGATTTGCAATTTGATGCGATTAGATTAAGTAATAACTCATTTTTCAAAACTCAATTGGAAAAGCAACTTTGATTGAATATGACAACAGTTTTCATATCACTAATGATTATACTGGGAAAAGGGAAACTTTCATTTATGAAATTATGAAATTAAAAACTAACAAAAAAGTATTTTTGCTAAAAAAAATACAAAATTGTACATTTTAAAGAAAAAGCATCAATTTATATGATAAATGGATCATAAAATAATTAGAATATTATATTGTTTTAATTAAACCAAGCCTTTTTATGGGACAATGGAGGTCCCTTCAACACATCTGAGAAATAACACAAAAGCAAGTAGCTTGATCTTTACCAACTGGCTTGTTGACTCCAAGGAAGCCAGCGTTTCCCAAGATCTTGAAGATCTTGTGGGCTGGAAATATCCCATCTGCTTCCCATTGATCCACAAAGGGGTTGATCTCCTGGTCGATGATCTACAGCACAGATAATGGAAACATAAAATTAATTAGGTGGAACAAATCTTAATAAATCTAATTAATGAATGCATGTTTCATTTAGTTTTTTTAAATCTATGTTTCTATTAAAACCAAAAACAGAACTTTGCATGTCTTTTTTTGTTACAAACACATGGAACACTCTTTTAAAACAGCTCTGGATTGAAGAAGTAGCTTTGCCACAATTCAGTTTTATTTATAGTCCAATATCACGATGCAGTCGTCTCAGTGGGCTTACAGGTAACTGTACAAAGACATAAAGTTCATCATAAATACAGCTCTGTTTATTTTTGTTTTCTTAGAAACACAGCAAATTCCTAGTTTAACCTTTTCCTTGCAAACATAAGATCTTCTGTAGTGTAACCTCCCCCATTTTATTATCTGCATTAAAAAACTAAGAAGTCTGTTGACTATGTTTTGTAGCATAGGGTACGATGGTAGAGAAAGAAAGAAACTGAAATCCAAACTTATACGTTGGTGTGGGACAGCAGCCAATCCATCAACTATCAACAAAGACTCAGGTACAGCTGCCACAAAAGATAAGACCGCAATAATACATACTCTTAGAGTGAATTAAAGACCAGAGGAGCAGTGCCAAAAGACCAAAATTCATTATTCTGAAGCTACTTTCCCACTAAAAATAGTCATCTGGTTTGGTTTGGTTTGGTTTGATTTGGTTTGCATACACACACAACGCTCTTAGAAACAAAGCAAATCAAACTGCCTAGAATAACCACGCAATTCCACATGGTGCTCAGATAAAGCCAATACTGCCTGACCAAGATGGGCAAAAAAAAACAAGAAAACCAGCTAGTCCAACTAATCCACTGGTTATAATTGTGCAATAATTATTTTAACTTATTCCCTGCACCACACTTACTCCGATACACATTCTTTTAGAAAGTGTACTACTTTTGATTTGGAGCTGCTGCTTCAGTTTTACACTGTGCTGCAGTTATTTCTCACCTCCTAATATGTGGCCTTAATGACATGTACTGGTACTCCCTTTGCCTTTCTTCCCCTCTTTAGTTCACTAAAGTGAAGTGAGATTTGTTCGATCCGTGACACATTTCAGGTGAGACTCCACCTGATTTTTAAAGCTTACTGTGAATCTGGCTTGCCGATTTAAATCCATTCTAAAGGAAAATGGTGCCACTGACTTTCATACGTTACCAAAAGTGAAGACTTAAGCTGATCTGTGACTAATTAAATATTGATTTCCGTCAAAAGAAAACACTTCTCAATGACAAAAATGAAGCTGCTCTGGAATGTCTTTAAAAAACAGATTTTTGTTGCATCGCCGTCTCTTGTGTATAGCATTGAGATGAGTCATGAAAATGTGTGTGATGAGTACAAAGTGGGCTACAACCTGATTCTGAAATAGATGTCGGAACAAGTTAACCTTGACTGTGACTCATATCGAGCACCTGGAAATGGTCCACAGCTGGAGAAGCACTTGTGAATCGACAGTCTATTAAGACTCGATGCCAGTAGAGATTTGTCTAATAGAACAGGCTATTCATCCCTTTGCTTTGGTTACAATTCATCTTGATATCATCCGTCTGATTCATGACAGGCTGAAGACTTTGTCAGCAATACTTCTGAACACAAAGACATCAATTGTTGACGCGAGGTGATTCGGTGCAAGAGACAAAAATATATGACATTATGTATTTTTTCTTTGTCTATTGCATCTGTTCTATGTGACTTCAACATAAACCTAATACTGCAGTAGTGAATTAAAATTTTAACACAGAAATAAACCGTTAATTCTGTCAAGCCAACTAATTATAAAAAACATAACTAGAACAAAGATTTGACATCAGCCAAATAAATTAATCCAAGTTTGCCAACAGTTTTAGAACAATGAGCTAAAAACATCAGGATTCATGGAGGACAGGATGTCGTCTTTCTACATTTCAAAAACGGAAAAGAGGCACTGCTGTTAACAGAAAGCCAGAGCACGGATCAAAGTTGAGGCTCACGCACAAATAGTGGATTCCAAAACAAACAGTAAAAAAAAAAAAAAACTGAAGCAAGTACTCACTGCACATAATTTACAATTTGTACTCAAAGTTCAAATCCTGAGGAGGAAAAAAGGAGGAAAGATTAATTGTTGGAAAGATCATTGTGGACTTATCCGTGTCCTTAAGAGATGTTATTTTGCACTGCTGGTCTAACATACCAGAACAGTTTTGTATAATTGAAAGGCTGTGCTCGGAGCCAAAATCAAAAACAGCCTTGCTGAGCAATTTCAAATGTCAAATCACAACTCCCACAAGCTTAGACGCCAAACCAACAAACTAGATATCTCATTGAGACACGGGCTTCCCTGTCAGATACAGCCGATTTGAAGTACAATGACTTGTAAATACTAATATGTTCAAATGAGTGACCTAAAAATGTTAAGACTTAGAAATGGTTCAGTCTAAACTCTAACAAATATTCATACTAGGGCTGCCGCAATTAGTCAACTAATCTGCTATTTTAATAGTCGAATATAAAGTAACGACTAATCGACTATTTTAATAGTAGCTAGCTTTTTGGACTGTTTTGGCGTTTGTTAAGGTTTTTTAGGCTATTTTGAAGTTTAGCTAATGTTTCAGCTGCAAGTTAGCTTTTTTTGTCAAACTTAGGCTTTTTTCAGTTTTTTAAGCTAATTTGGCATTTAACTAATATTTTCGCTGGCTTTCAGCTACAGCGATTTTGGCTATCAATTTCAGCATCTTCAACTATCAGCACTAGCCTTTTCAGCCGCCAAATTCAGCTTACAGCATTCACTCTAGCATTATCACAAGTAATGCTATATAACAACGTTTAGTTAGTTTAAAGCTAATGTTGGTTAAGATGTGTGCTTTACACCCAGTTTGCTCATGACCCGATTAGTCGACTAATCGGAAAAAATAATCTGTAATTAGTCAACTATTAAAATAATTGTTTGTTGCATTTAAAATCACATTAAATTTAAAATATTTTGGAAGGTGACAAAACAATTAATACACTGTAACCCTTGTGCTGTCCTAAGCATGTTTACATTAAAAGTGGGATCATCTGGACCCCACAAAAAAAGTAAGCTGAACTTTTTTTAGGGATTTTTTTTAACTTCACTAGTGTCCATGGCAGACATAAAATCGTGAAAAGCCTGTTATTTGTTTCAAAACTTAAAAATGAATCGCTTTTGTTTAAACTGAAACTTCATTGAAATATAAATATGTATATATATATGTATATAAAATAATTATTTAGCAGTGTAGGACCACAGAATCCAGCAGGTATCCCATTCAATCTAAACTTTCAAGAAATGTTTTTAAACATTCCTAAATTTAAAGGCTACATATTTTATTATCTTCTGTACCATCAGACCACTGTCCATGGTCCAACACAAAGAACTAGGGGTGTCAGAAAAAACTGATTGACATTCGAATCTAGATTCTCATTTTTAACGATTTAGAATCGATTCTTGATGTTCATGAAGATTTGAGGATTAATCTGTCTATGATGTTGTTTAAGTTCATAATTTTTCACTGGAAAACATTTTATTCTAAAATATCGTTAAATCAATTATTACACATATTTTGGTTATTGTGAGCAAGAAATACCAAAGGTCATTTTGTGTTTCACAGTTCTATTCAAGTTAAATGATCGCTCAACAACATTGTATGTGGTGATGGTGAAGTATTTTCTTTGTGCATGTGTCACAATAAAAAGAGTTGGAATATGAGACTGTGATTTTTATTTCAAATTTTTTTCAAAATAATTACATATTCAAAAACATTGCAACTTTTTACAAAAGCTGCAGCAACATCATGCACTTCAGGCCACAGCAATCATAAAAATCCTGCAGGGTCTGAATAATATAAGTTAGTACAGTATCATAAATCAGTGCTATTTCTTTATCAAAATATTTTCTTTGTCTTTTAAATTTTTGAATATAGAATCGATTTAGAATCGAATCGGCACCCCAAGAATCGGAATCAAATGGAATTGTGAGTTGTTCTAAGATTCACATCCCTACAAAGAACATTGAACCACTCTCGAAAAGGTAAGAAATTAAGCCGGACTATGTCAAGGTATTGCCTATGGTTAGGAAGCCTGAACACTCCCTAGTAAACTGGCTGAAAGGTTGAGAGTTCAAATCCAGGCTGAGTCAGTGACGTTAGTGACTCAGCATCAAGCTCCCTCCCAGATTGTTGAGCTTCTACTTTGACTCTATGCGGGACTCTGTAGTGCAACCAATTCAGTTGCAAACCTAGTCTAATTTCTTAATGATGCAACTAATAAAAATCTTAGCAGTAAACCTATCAATTTGAGGTATTAAAAAAGCCTCCGCGATTTTAAAAGTCTGCCTGTGGTTCAACAACAGACACACATTAATCAGAGACATTGATAAAAACAGCCAGGAATATTCGGATATTCCTAAAGTTGCAAATGGGATCAGATGGAGGTAAGTAGTTATCTAAGAGGCAGACGCAGATCATGATGAAAGCAGATAATAGGAAAGAGTGACATTTTTTTGTTAAGAATGTTCAGGCCTGATCCGTGGGAAAATTGAAAAACATGGTCCCATTGAAGACAATTTACTCCAGTTACACAGCAGCACGGACTCATAGCGGTGGTGCTTTGATTAGAAACCATTATAATCAGTTAAAGCAGGTCGCTAAAAGCCCCGCGGCCCAAAGGTAGCCAGCTGCACCGTGGAGCAACAAATCCATTGCGGTCCTATTTTGTTAGCTCGCTGATTGTGATAAGATGCACTGTCCTACAAAATTGGTGGTTATTACAAGATCCTACACATAGACTGAACAGCGCTGAAGACGTTGTCAGTCATACTGCACACACTACAGGGAAAACATGCTGCTTTGTGAACAGGGGACAGCTGTTGGCTTTAATTAATGTGAGGACAATGTGAGCGCTTTTATTATGAAAATGAACTTGTTTGTTGTCCGCATTAATCAAAAGGAGGGACTGTTGGAACAGTAAGCTTGATGACAGTTAATTCCATTTATGGTGAGTGGATTCAAATATTCTTAGAGCAAAAACGTGTTTGTTCCTCCCTCAAACAACTATTCCTTTGCTTTCACAAAAACAATAATGGGTTCAGGTGAGAAATATTGACAGCTCTTAATAATAGAACAATGGTTCACTGTGCAGGAAACATTACATTTGGTGAAAACTGTGTTTTTGACAACACAAGGAGAAGAAGTTAAAACAATTATAACGAGAGAAGAGAATGAAGTGGGTGAGAATACAGTTTGAGGGTCTGGAATATTGAGTTTACATCATAATAAATACTGTATCTGCCTTTTCTTACAACAAATGAAACTGTTTTAATGCACATTCAATTACAGAAAGCAAAAGAAGAAGATTGGAAAAGACATAAAAGGTAAATTCAAACTTTGAGGAAGAAAAAAGAAAATTCTTTGTGAGGCTGAGGATTAAACCAAAACCCAAATACTTGCTGATCGTTCTGTAAACTATATATAAGCATTGGGGTAAAATCCTAAAATTCCCTTTGGTGTATAAATGTTAAATAAATTAGCTCAACCAGTGTCCCTACCTCAGATCCAGTACAGCACATGATATCATGCACTGTGTTTATTGTAAAGAGAGTGTAAGTCAAGAGCTGGAAAAAGTGCTTTTGTTTGTTGTTTTTTTCCCCTAACTTGTCCAGTTCTACGCTTTAGCAGAAATATAAATGCAGAAATTCTCTTATGTTAGATTAGATTTTATTAAAAACTGAGTAGTTCTGGACACCCAGAGTGTATATCCATAACCCCTTTCATATTTGAGGCCACCATATTAGACTCATAGTATTATACATTGCTTTTGTGGCCAGACAAAACATAGGTATAGTAGGGAAGGGTGGCATGGCTAAAAAGGAAGACAGAAAAATATAGAATAACATAGACACACAAAAGGGGGAAAGGGAGGGGAACAACTAGCAACAAGTTGCATGAAGTTTATTATCGTTTTCATTTGCAAGTACTTCCCAGTGGAGCTAGAACTTTGCACAAAAACACGTATCTGCACATTCAAACATCCATACAGACACAACACACAATCCTACTGACTGCACATTTCAAAGCAGACTCATAAATCATGAATCCAAGAGCAGAGTGGTGTACACAGAAAATAACCATGCACACATGTAAATACTAGGGGTGTCAAGACTCAAAGTTCGGATCGTGTCATGGTTTTAGGGTCACAGTTCGGATCATTTTTCGGATCAGTTAAAAGTAAAAATTAAAAAAAGGGGGAAAAAAAACAATATAAAAGCTTAATTAATTTTTGGAAACGCTTCAAATCATGTATTCAATAAGCATATAAAGTACTTCACATACACAATATTTATACATGCAACATCAAAACATTTGGTCATAGGGGCCTATATTAAAACAAAATACATTTAAACTTTGAATAAAAACAAAATGTAGTTTCTGATTACATTTACATGTCTTTAGACCAAATCTACAAAAACTAAGAGAAAAGAATGCTTAAAAATAATGTTGAAAATACCAAACCTATCTGGAGTACCCCTTAAAATACAAATTTTCTCATCAGACTCGCCTAATGTCCAAATAAAATCTTAAATAAAACAGTTAAAATTATTTTTTGTTATTAATTTCTTTATTGAAACTAACTGTGGGAACATTTAAATATTTAAAATAATAACTGTTATCTGTAAAACATGGCACTGCCCGCTTTTCCTGGGGATTTTTTTATCTCTTCTGCTTCCCATACAATTGTCCCCTGACGGCACCGGCAAGTCCGTTAAGGAGCAGCGCCTTTCTCATTGGGAGATTCTTGAATCCAGAAATGGAAATGTGTAACGGACAACTGGTTTAAATTATGCAAGCGCAAGGTGTGTGAGCACGCAGGGGTGGGGGTTAGTGTAGTCCGCTGTACACACGTGAG
Organism: Oryzias javanicus; assembly: GCA_003999625.1. Lineage (NCBI taxonomy): Eukaryota > Metazoa > Chordata > Actinopteri > Beloniformes > Adrianichthyidae > Oryzias > Oryzias javanicus. Next base: position 22,543,975 of record CM012447.1, read on the forward strand.
CCGAACCGTGGCTTCTGATCCGTACGGACCACGGATTATCCATGATCTGTTATACCCCTAGTAAATACATATTGATTATATATTTCATGCATATAAATGTCTGTGTCCAAGAGTGATTGGGTGGGTGGGTGTTTATTCAAGTGTGAAATGTATGATCAAGGGAAACACAAAAAAAGGGCAGGCGACCAGACACTCCTGCTCTCCAGAACCGGCCTGAGCTGCCTGACACCGGGTATCTTGACCAGAACTGGAGAATCCCCCACAAGTACCACTGGCACCAAAGCGTACAAGGGCACATGAAGCGGGATACTGCAAGCTTCACACCAAGGGGAAACTGGCCTCTCTGAAGCGCCCAGGGCCCAGCACAAAGCCCCATCCAGAAGGCGCCCACACAAGACCCTGATAAGATCTCCACACCGCCCCACAAAAAGGAGATGTAGAAGTCCCCGGCAGGAAGTAAAAAGAATGATACACAAGGACTGGGAAAGAATAGAGAAGTCTATCACCTGAGGGTGAGGATCAGAACCAGCCCCACAGGGCCACGACATTCCTAAGGTCAGATCATTCTGTGATAAATGCCCTACCCAAGAGTCCCCCTACCCCCTTCAGCATCAAATGGACAGCAGTTTAAGAGCATAAAGTGAGATGCAATCATCCATATTCTAAACTCACTGTATTTCAACTAAGGGGCGGCGGGAGGATAGACTTAGGACAGTTCACCAGTCTATTGCAGAGCAACACAAAAACTAACAGCCACACATGTTCACATTCACACCAAAGAGACAATGCAGATTCACCATTTAACCTGGAGTTCCTGGAGAAACCTCACATGTATGGAGAAAATATTCAAACTGCACACAGTGTCCTGTGAAGCTAAAGTGCAACCCTGTACCCCACCATCCAGACTGTTTTAAATGTAATGTGGTGCAACAAAGATAAGTCTAGAGCCCAGCAATGAGACCTCCACAACTCTGCAAAAGAAGCTAACTGCTTTCAGTTGTATTTGTGATCTCAAATGTTTAATTTCTAAACCCATAGCTCTCATAGGTGAGGGTGGTAACTCATTTTATATTTGATTTGCCTGTTCTATTAAAGTGCTAATCAAGTTATATATTTTTACATCAATTACATATCCACAGTTCAGTTTCCTTAAATACTTATAAGATACTGGTCATGTCTGCAGATTTGCTATTTTTATACTGTCCTTGGAGGCAACTCCTCCAGCCAGATGCAGGTGATGTGAGGAAAGTTTTAGTGCGGTCTTTGGTTGCTACACATTCTCTAGATCGATGCGGTGCATCAGGGCTGTAACAGCTTCTATTGATTGCTATCCTAGGAGAGCCAGACCAGTGTTGACTCTGGTTACATCTCTCTTTAAGTGTTAGCCACCCTGAACTCCATAGAAGATATTCACATGTAGGCTGTGAACAACAGAGAACATAGCAGCTTGTGTCACAACAGTTAGACAAAGTGTTATTTGTAGAACGCCAGTATTACTTTGTGAAGTCAGATATTGCTTTCTGATGATAAATAGTGATAAAATATCGCACACTGCACCAACAAAGCCTTTCCACTTTAATTCTCGAGTAATAAGTATGCCTGTTATACATATATATATGTATTTTTCAACCCTTTAACACTTAAAGTGTTGCCGGTGACACCTAAATAACCCAAACTCTCTGAACTCTTGAATTCTGCAGATCATAGCTTCTAGAGTTTGTAAGGCCTCTTGAATATTTGAACAATATTTTGGTCCACTATCTGCTATGTTGCTTAGTGTAAATGTACTTTTTAATTTGTTCCTTTTTTTGTGGGGAGATCTAGTTTTGGGGTGGTGCAGGACATCCCAGGCCAAAACAAAGTAGCCACTTTTAATATCTGGGAAGAGTTTTTTCAATCGTGATATAGACTTGTTGATCTGTCATAGAAACTGGTTGTGCAAGAAAACACTGGACAGTCCATCCTGGAGCGGTAACTGAGGGATTTCCTACCGCCCTGTTTAAAAACCATTTATAAACACACTGTTGTGCTTTTAATGTGCCTCGCAAACTGAGGTTTCCTTTGGGCGCTGCTGACTTATTGTTCAACATTTCCTTTATCGGTATTCATGCTTCCCAATGTTCATTGCCGGTTTATTTTTATCATCTTGGCATTCTTTAAAAAGCTCATTAAACAAAAGACTTCCTCCATTTTTACTGAAACATTTTTGCATCATACCTTTCCATTATTGGGGTCCTGTTGTGAATTTTGTAGCATTTATTCCATCACTGTGTGTGGCTTTTTGAGTCCTAAATGAGTCAAGGTTATTACAAGAAAGAGACGAGCCTTGATAGGATGTTACCAAGTCAGAAGTTATTCTAGAGCCAGAAAGAAGCAACCGAAAACGGAAGGACATATTCAAGATTTTTCTAACAAGTAATCCCAGTTCAGAAGAAGCTGAACAGTCCCAGATCATTACACTACCACCAACACCACCATATTTGACAACATGGTGCTCTTTTTAACACCAGCTGTAATGGCAGTTGCACTTTTCAAAAAAGTCATCTTTTGTTTAGTGAGTCCAGTATTTCTCATTTCCAGTGTGTGTGTGGTTTTTTTTGGTTTTTTTTTATTAATGTTATGTTGTTTTCTAGGCAAAATAATAATAATAAAAACAGTCATTTTCTAGAACAAAGTTTGTGCAGCCTCAGCAGAAGTTCTCAGAAAAATGTCTCTAAGTTGTGGGCGGGACTATTTGTGTGGAAGTAAGCCTCCACTGATATCCCATCATCAACTCTTTCCCACTATCTTACACCCCCTTACAACCCTAAGCTAACATTATGTGCAACAAATATGGCAAGAAATTTTGAAATTATCCATCCATACAGTTTTGACCCAAATTGAAGACATTAATGGATCCATCTGTCTTCAAGTCGAGTACTCAGAATGGAGCTGTGCAGGGAGACTTTGGCCAGTCCATGTCAGTTTCTACATCACAACCACACGCTTTTTCAAACTGCATTATTTTTGGCTCTGATTCATCCCAATTTAAATGAAATAATAGTCAGAAAAGCAGTTTCAAGCAGCTTTAAATTCTTTTAAATACAGTTTGTCCTCCATCATGAGAAAAATGCTGAACGCTGATGAATTCCTGTTGCCGCACAAACTGTCCAGAAAATTACAGTTTTTAGATTTTGCTTTAAAACGGCATGATTATAAATAAAAAACCACTGGGAACGCTTTTAAATAGATAAAAATATGATCAGTGTGTGGGACTTTAACATGTTTGCTGACAAAATTCAGATCAGCTGTTCTGATTTTTTGTTCTTAGAAGGGATTTTTGAACTGAATATTTAAAATATTCAGAAAAGAACAGCATATTAAGGCAAACCACAGCCAGAATCTGCACATCATCTGGATGACAAACTTACACAAAACTACACCCACAGTTTCTACCCAGATGTTTTTAATGGCAGCATAATGGCGTCAAGGAAATAACTTGTCACAAAAAACGCAAATTTTATATAAATATATCTATTTTGTCAACATTTATTTGAGGATTGATCTTTTACTATAATAACCAATCAATTTAGACTTAAACCAAATCACTAAGAAAAGACTTTGTATGGTGACGTCATTTATTTACATTGGTCAGAGAATGTGGTGGATCTATATTCAATTCAATTTTATTTATATAGCCCAATATCACAAAGAAAAATTGCCTCATTGGGCTTCATGCCGGTATATATGAACAGGAAGTCCTCTCTTAAGCAATTGGGAGGAACTGTACAGGTGTGGCGCTAAGCACAGCTGGTACAGATGTGAGAGGGGGTCATGAAAACAAACCGGCGGATGTGTTTGTTACTTTGAACCGCGTTTGCTAGTGTGTGTTTTTACAGTCTATGGTGTGAGCTAACCGTAGCACCACCGCGGTGCTAAAAGTGTTTCTACGCCACTGTGACCTCTCACCTACATTGTTTTATTTATGTTCACGTGAAGCTATTTTTAAAGCAGAACGCTGGCGCTGCCTCACATAAATTATTTATTATTTAACTATCGCTACTGGAGTGATAAACGTGTTGTTTTGTTTTGACCTGAGTGTCGGCAGTCCTGCATACCTTTCTCAGGGCCTCCTTTAACGCAAAGTGCTCTGGTGTGTAGATTAGGTGGTCGTCCGCGGTCTCTGGGGCACTGGACTTGGATGAGACATTTTCAGACACCGAGCGGACGCCAACAAACCGAGAGAACTGAGGTAAATGACGAAGGCGGAAAAGCAGTTGAACCCGCCGGGATCCTTCACGCAGCGCCATCTCTGATGACAGCAGTGCGCATGCGCGCGCCTCTGCGCGCAGGAAGAGTGAGTCTTGTGTATTTTTTTCTATTAATTATTAAACTTAGAGGTAAATAAAAACCCTATAGTTTGATAAAACACTGGATTTCACCACCAGGGAAAATACTAAAAGGGGTAAAGAATAAAAAAAAAATAAAGACACGGTACAGAGCTGGTAGCGATCTATATTTAGTTTAGGAAAAAATAACTCCCAAGATTAAGGTCACTGCATTCTTCTTTTACAGTATTAATAGTATTACTTTATTTTTTTCAGGTGCATTATACTTTATTCCATGTCTTTCTTTTTTGTAACATCTGTAATTGTATATAATATATAATTATAACTTATGTAACAAATATGTCAACATTTTGGCTCATATTTACATTATCATAATCTATAGCATCATGCAGTGTAATATATATATATATGTTCTTTTTTTTCAGCCATAAACTAACAAAAAGAATAATGCAGAAATAATAACATAACTTTTACTAATACTTTAAAATGTATTTTAAAGTTGCTTTGTCAGATCTCAATACAGTAAATAAAAGTCAATTTTGCCACTAACTCTTCATGCAATTAATGCATCAATATACCATGTTTAAAAATCCCAAAAACCTTAATCCAAGTTGCAGACTGTATCCAAATAAAAATCTACTTTGATGTGTTATTTAATTCTAAAAATGTGTGTTTCGGGCTGCCGTATGCCAGGACTATCAACCCCTGATCAGAAGATTGAAGGTTCAGTGTGTCAAAGTGTCCTTGGGCAAGACACTGAGCCCCACCTTGCTTCTGGTGAAAGGTTGGTGCCACTGTTTGGGCCTTCGAGGAAGATAGAAAAGTGCTATACAAGTATTAGCCATTTGAATGCTTGATTATAAACTTACTGAAACATTTTTTCCTTCAGAATCAAATTTAGATTTATTATTGAATATTGCTTTTCAAATTTGAACAATATGCCCATTAAAATACCTCAAATCAGCAAATAAAAAATCATTATTGTACTTACAAATGTATTCTACACAATATAAAAACCTTCCTTATAATTGGATGATTTAAAAAATGCATTACTTTCTAGAAACAGCAGAATTTGTACTTTTTTTTTTTAATTAAAGCTGTTAATCAGTACTTCCTGTTTTACTCTTCATGTCTGCTTCGATGACTGATTTTAAAATCTTAAATAAAGGGATTCTATGTAAATGTATGTTTTTGTGAATACATTTTTTTGAATACTGAATTCCATAGGGTTACTTAATAGACAAATTGTAAACTTGAACACAATTAAACTCTTCCAAAAGTAGAGATTTTTGTTTCTGAATTTTATTTAATTTTGTCAGAATTTGCCATAAAAATATACAAAAGAGGAAAACTTTTTTTGATGTAGTATAATTTACTCTATTTTTTTCTAAGTATCTGAAAATACAAAATAAGATATTTTGTTTACAGGAAAAATAATCTTTAAAAGAACCAATGTCATGACTTTATGGGTTCAATCACAATTATATTTAAATTCTTAGTGTCCTAGCTGCCTGATTGCACTGTTTCATTGCTCAGAACGAATCACAGAGACCAGATGAGTTGTAAACATGCACATTTAATGACAGTTGCTTCAGTGTATGAAACAAGACAGGGGTCCATTTGCTCAGGCTATGTACATCACATATGAGGGAAGCGATATCTTACCAAATCAAACTGTTATTTATAATACCTTTCCAAATATTTAAATTATAAGGCTACAAATCTGTGGAGAAAATGGGATCATTTACATGGGAGCATGTGCAGTTTCATAAATTGTATCCTTCTAGTCATCTCCTTGCAAATCCATTTATGAAGAGGAGGGAGAATGTCCTTGGGGGCTAATCTGAGATAGGAGAAGCTCAGGTCCATTCTAGCAGATGACACAGCCACCTTTCTCTTTGAAGGGGTTCTTCTCCTCTGAAATGCCTTTCACAAGGGTGTCCTCTTCCACTCCTTCCTGAATGTAGTCCTTGATCTCCTCACAGCATTTAGATGTCTAAGATGATGGGATAGATGTGTTTAAATCTCATTTGAAGTCATTTTTAGTTACATTGAAAAAGGAACATTTTCACCAACAAAACAAACAAAAAAAAACTCACCTTCCACCTCTCAAGTTTCACCTCCACTTTGAGTTGGTTTACTTCCATTACAGCCTTGTCCTTGTCTGTGAGATCCTCCACATTGATGACCGGCATCCTCTGTCAAAAGACAGTTAACGCGTAAGAGAAATGTTCTTTACATGTTTTCTAGATTTCAAAATACCTTGATTTCACTCAAGTAAAAAAGTGGACTTACGATTAGGCTGCCGGTAGCGGTCCGTCACTAATGAAACCGTGCTGAAGAATCACCGTCCTCTCCCTCAATCCGGGTTATAAAGTAATCCACACAAACAGATTCTAATCTGGTAATCAGATTAATACAGGGCACTCTGAATGATCATACCATTGTCTCAAGCATGCTATCGAGGGACAGAATGAAGGTGTCTATTTTTTTAGGGGGGTTTTCCTGACTCAAACAAATCAAAAGCTTTACACGGATTCTAAAGAACCAAACTGGATTACTGCAATTTTAACTTTATGTCCCTCCTGTCATGAAATATGGGCTTGAGTGTTATGCTTCTCATAGCCTGTCAGGTCATTTTGATAAGACGGTTAATCTGTATTTAGCCTCCACCTGTCAAGGTGAAGGTGTATCATTTGTCTAAACATGACTGCACGGCACTTTTCCAGTGACATCCACTCCATTGGTTTAAACAGAAGAGATTTCAAATAGGTTTTTACAGCCACAACCTTCTGGAATTCAATTCTGACAAATTTGTCAACCAGACGTTGAGTACAGCTAAAAATCCTACCTAAGTAGGAGTAACATCACCTAAAATAATAGTCAAATTGATTAATTTTGACTACCTAAATCAGGGGTCTCAAACTGGCGGGCCAGTAGCGGCTCCCAAGTCGATATTTTGCAGCCCTAACCTCAATAAAAAAAGTTCAATGTACTATAAGCAATATCTTCTTCATGTCCATGCTTCTTTGATTTGTGATGTTTCAGCTTGCTTTATGCTTGAAACTTTACATTTACTATTGTCGTTGGATCTGGTAGTCAGTAAAGTCCTTAGCAAGAGTTGCTAGCGTTGTTAGCTCCTGTCGTTTCTCAGGACACACAGAAGATATTGCTTTGTACATAGACATAAACAAATCTTCAATAGAGTTGTTCAGTAGACATAGACATTGGACCAAATATATAGACAGTGGATGCAAAAAACATATTTTTGGCACAAAAAGAACCCCATGCAAGATCAGCCTCAGTCAGACTTTGCCTTCAGTGGCCTCATGGTAAATTGAGTTTGAGACCCAAATATAGTCAAATTTAAGTTAAAAGAAGCCTATAATAAAAATCAGTAATAGTAATATTTCACATTAGAGTAAAAAAAAGTGACAAATGAAAAAATACATGGAAAAAATTATTTTCTTAACATGAAATTTTAAATAAAAAATAAATGTACATTTTGTAGTTTTAATGAATATTTGAATAAAATGAATAACTATGAGCATCAGCTTTTATATTGCAACATTGGGGGATTTTACCATCTTACAGAAAACAACAATTGGACAAACACAGAGAAAAGTAAATATACTTTTAAAGAGTTACTTGAGTAAATATAAACATTTGTGACTTTAAGTCAATATCAGTCATCAGTTAAAATCAAATACCCTAAAAGCATTGGGATTCTGTCATCTCTAATCTGATAAATCATAATTTTGCTACAATAATTGGAAGAGTTTATGTTTTTAGTGTTAGATATCTCTGTGTCCCTTTCATGAACTCCATATTTCATAAAGAAAGAATGACGTTAGTGATAAAAAAAAATCTACCAAATATTACAAAATAAAAGTGAGTCTTAATGTCACTATAGTATGAATCAGATCAAGTAAGGAGGTTCCTCGTTTCGTGGAAGTGAGTCACTGCCTCCCGCCCCTGAACGAACAAGCCGGGACCGTCCGGTGCTATAAAGCTGAAAGTGTCAGCGGGAACAGAGGGAAAAGGGCTCGCGGGAACCAGCACGCGCGCAACTATGGAGTTTGAGATGTTGACGCTTTTTGCACTTTTCTCCTCGTTACCCAGCGGTCTGTCTTTGACACACAAAGGTAGAACTTTTTATTGGTTAAAAAAAATTATTATAGCATTCCAAATAGTGTTTTTTTTTTCTTTTTAAGCTAGCAAGTGAAGTTTCTTTGGTGCGCGTTCGAATATCCCTCCTCACTTCCTTGTCACTGTTTTGACTGCAGGCGCGTGCCTTCTTCAAGTGGACGAGGGACCCTGCAGAGGACATATCGAACGCTACTTCTACAACACAATTACGCAGAAGTGCGAAGTTTTCTACTATGGGGGCTGCCTTGGTAATGCAAACAACTTCAGGAGTTTCCAAGAGTGCCAGAAATCATGCTTTAGGATCCCAAGTAAGTTATTTTACAACATGTGATGATTATGTTTAACTTTTTATACAATAGTGGTCTAAAATTCATCACCTTTGGAACCAAACATAAAAAAATATCACCATAAATTGACAATTTGGTTGCAAATAATCAGATTTTGCCAGCCTCATCATGGGGTGCAGTGGGGGACAAATCTGGGTGTGCTTAGAGTATGGGGGGTCATTCTAAAATCCCAAAATTAATAGAGACCTATGATATAATATCAGTTTACTTTTGATTGAATTGATACGTCTTATAAGTTGTATGTTGAATTTTATGTACAACTCAAAACCACTTTAAATCGTTTTGGGACAGGCACAAGCAGAACACTGGTTTGTGCCATTTTGAGGCTGTGTTTACCTTTTTTTTGTCCATTGTCTGCCTATTCTAACATTTTTTTTTGGTCTTTTGTTTAATTCTTTATTTTAATTTTAGGTAATTGTGGGGCTTTGCCCCCCTTGCCCACATCTATATCCGACCATGGCACATTAGAATCTTAATCTTTTTTTTTTTTTTCACAGAGGTGCCTCAAATCTGCAGGTTCCCTAAGGAGGAGGGTCAGTGCCGCGCCCTCTTTCCCAGCTACTTCTTCAACATGAGCACCATGCAGTGTGAGCCCTTCTCCTATGGAGGCTGTGGGGGGAACTCCAACCGTTTCACAGACCTGACGTCTTGCATGGATTTCTGCAGTCCACATAAATGTCAGCAGGACTTCAGACCGCACCTTTTATTAGCCGAGGGATAAAAGCAGCATTCTAACCATGTTTTTTTTTTTTTTCTGTGGGTTCCACAGCCGTCCCCTTACTCTGTCTGGATCCTCTGGACAAAGGAAAGTGTTCGGCCTCCATACCGCGGTACTACTACAACAAAGCAACCAAGATGTGTGAGGAGTTTGTGTACTCGGGCTGCGGCGGGAGCAGCAACAACTTTGTGTCGCGCCAGAGCTGCGTGGATGTGTGTGTTAAAGGTAAAAAGGGGAGATTTTTAAGCTCATTTATTGGCTCCAATTTAACCAAAAGGAATGAGGGAGGAGACAAAAGTGTAATAAGATTTCTCTATCAGGGTGGATGCAGTAAAGATGTTTTGACTGGAGTCTGTCTCTGGGAGGAACTGTTTGCTTTACTCTGAAGTTTAACCTTCATTTAAAGGCTAACTTGAGCTAATCTGTCGTTGCACTATTTCTTTTCAGGAGCCAAAAAGCACACGGGGCTCAAAGGGAGAGATCATCTCCTGAAACGGAATAAAAAGAGGCGCTTCATGGCCTTCCGCGGGTAGACTGGCGTGACCCTGACGCGTTCTCGCTCCTCCACTGCCAAAATGTCGACGAGGTTGTTTACGACTGTATTAATGCCTTATTTTTCATTAAAAGGGAGATTTTTATTGTGCATTATGAAGGATGTTTGTTCCTGCTGATCTAATGTTTTCACTTATGTTTTTTTATTCATGTTTTATATATATAAAAAAGTCAGAATAAAACAATTGATATTTTCTTGTGTTCTCTAATGAGGATTGCATGACAAAGAGGGTGCATTCAAACCTCACTTATCTTACTTTCCCTTAAAAAATAACAGCTCTTCCCTTTTCTCTCAGTCACTTTCACCTTATCTCCAGGCAGCTCTTTGTTCCCTGCTAATGCCTGTGGCTCCCTTCCTTATCAGTTAATGCTCTCCAGCCTATTTCAGCATAGCCTTCAACTTACATGGAAGTGATCTTAAAAAGGGCGTCAGGCAACCTCAGCTTCATCTTTTATCTGTGGTCGGAGGGCAGGAAGATACAGATTTGGAAAAATATGTATAAATCAGGAGTTCACATTAATAATTTCTTTAGAAATACTAATGGAATTACATATAAAACACAGGCCTCTTAGAAATAAGTAAAAAAATTATTTAAATAGGCAAAAAAAAAAAATCTGCCTTACCCAATTAATTCAAATTCTAGACATATTTTAACTACTTTGTTTTTGAAAAACTTTCTTGATAAGATCATTTTTCTTATCTTTTTACTTTCTTAAAACTCAGTTTTTGCAGTGAAAGTTGACTTTAATCTCAAGTCCAAAAAGATTTTGGTAGTTTACGGTAGTTCTGTCGGTTAAATGTTACTCTCAGATGGCTAAAAATGAAAAGCTCTCAACATCCCAACATTGAAAAAGCTGAACAAAGATTCCATCTCTCAGAATAGAACTGAAGTGCTGTAGGATTTTGCAGACAATAAATATTTATGGCAGATATCAAAGGAAGCCACTCACCCACTGGGCCCTGCTATAAATAGAATTAAAAGGAAAAGTGCTTCTCGTTGGGCCTTCAAGGAATAGAGTTAAACCAACTCTTTGACAGCAGAATGAATGAGGCTGTCATGTTCTCAGTGTGTTTACATCGCAGCCTCTCTAAGGCCGCACGGTCTGGAAATCTCACAGATGAACAGGCAAGAAAATTGAAGTGAAGCTAGGTTTTTTTACACTGCAAAAAAATCCAAAACAGTCTTTGGATAGCGGGCTGAACAGGATAAACATTTTTTGAACAAACTAAAATTTAAAATCTTTTTTAAACACAAATATGAATAAAAACAGGCAAAGACATAATTCCAGAATAAATTAACTTAAACATTTAATAACGTTCAATATATTGCTACCCATAATAATATATAATTTCAAAATTATAAAGATGAGAAAAAAGTAAATGATAAAAGAAAAAAACCTCACATTTCTTTACCTTTTTGTCATTTAATCTATAAAAATTAAACTAATAAACATCCCAAAAGATTATGCTCTCCATATAATATATCCTGTCAAAATTATATATTATACAGGAAATTGCCTATTCTGCCAACACGGGCGTTGTGCAAGGCAGCTGATGCACTGTATGATGGGATTTGTGGTAAATTTTGTAGTGATGGTCGCAGACACATTGGGCCTGCTGTTCAGGATGTACATTTTCTGTCAGATCTGGCAGTGCAAGGAATTGTGGGATATCATTCCCTTTGCCTGTCTGGACTGATTGGGGTTTAAGTGTGGGTTTGTCAATGTGTTTTATTGTCTGGCTGTTTTACTCCGTTTTGCGCTTAGTTATTTTTATCCTGTTATGTTAGAGGTCATTCTAACTCAAATGTGTCAAAGTCAAAGCCCGGGGGCCAGATCCGGCCCTCCGGGTGATTATATCCGGCCCTCCAGATCATTTTATTTTATTCTTATTAATGGCCTGATGTTATTTTGCGCTCATTTCTAACGTGTATAATTTTGACAAAATTTATTTTTATGGACAGTAAAATATTGAAAGTTGTTTATGGTGTATGTTAATTTATTCCGAAATAATATTCCTGCCTTTTTATTATTCATAACCATGTTAAAAAACTATAGTTTTAAAGTTTAAAAAATTGGCATTCTGCTAGCTTTTTTAACTATTTTGGCATTTACTAAGAGTTTTTAGATTATTTTGGAGTTTAGCTAATATTTCAGCTACATGTCAGCAATTTTGGCTAATTTAGGTTTTTTCTTTTTAAGTCTTTTTTATAGGCTATTTTGGAGTTAGGCTAATTTTTACACGCTAGCTGTTTTGGCTAATTTAGCCCCCCCCCTTTTAGGATATCTTGAATTTTAGCTATTTTTTCAGCTACATGCTAGGTGTTTTAGCTAATCTAAGTTATTTTTTGTTTTTGTTTTCAAGGCTAATTTGAATATTTTAGCTGGCTATCAGTTTCATGGTTTGTAGCTATCAATTTCAGCATCTTCTGCTGCCAAATTCATCTTACAGGATTTACTCTAGCACTATCACAGGTAATGCTACATATCTAGTTCATAATTATGTTAAAAAGCTATGGTTTTGAAGTATTAAAAGTTTAGTTTTAGATTTTTAGAGTGTTCAATAAATGTTTATCCTGTTTATCCTTTCTGCACCTCAACACAAGTCAGTTTCTGTGGGGTGCACCATCTAAGGTGAGACACCAGCATTACAGAGAAAGTAAATATTACTTTGGATTATCAATATAATTTATTCCAGTATGGCGAGCCAAATTACATGGTTTAAAAGGAAAAGAAAAATTTTTTTTTGTTCTGTCTTTATTTTTAAATCCATATGTAATAATAGTTTGCTGTGGACGTAATTAAATTTTTAATGCATTTTAATTTCCTTTATTTAGTATGTTGCGTGTTAGAACTACAACTGAGTCTCTGTTTCTATTTCATCTCTATTGCAAAAGATTTGCAGGTAACAAAGGGAATCGACAGTTTTACTAACTGTCATTATTGACGAAAATGCAGGGTAGATTGCTGAAACGCCTCCTGGTGGCAGAATTACCAACAACATCATGAGGATTCTTTGAAAAGCAACTAACTTATATTTTTTTTGCTTGGAACACGAAAAAACTAATGCATGAAATCGTAAAACCGATTAGTACACGGTGCCATCTCATTTTCCCTGCACATTTCATTGCAAGAGTATGTAATCAACACGTTTCTGCTATCTACTTTAGGCACAAACACTAATGTTTTCATTTTGATACATTCCTGTGATGTTATCTGCAAAAAGAACAAAGGCAAGAGATTTCTGCTGCTTTGGTTTTGCTCATAAATACTTACTCATAAATAAAGAACAAACTGAATTAGAGATAAATTGACGTTGGGCATATTTGCCTTTGCTTTTCGCCAGATTCAAGAGTCCAAATTTTCCTTAATTTTTTTGTTTACAAATGTGGGTCCAATTTTTAAAAGCTTAATTAATCCTGGAATTTAGAGCATTTTACACAAAAGATAAAATAAGTCCACATGAGAATAAGAAAAATAAAGGGATTAATTCTAAAAAAAATAAAAAGGTCCGGAAAAAAAAGCAACAAAAACCTGCAGCAGATGTGACCACAGGAGCTGAACACGTACGTCTATTTTCAGATTTATTTCTTCGCTGTCAGTCTGTTGAAAATAAAGAGCAAAGCTGTCAGCTGCACCGACATGGCATCACAGTTTCCCCCCACATTCATCACCTTATATTCCATTAAAGTGCAAAGTCTGTTCCTCACTGGCATGAGGGGATGGATGTGCCTTGGGATGCAGGGTTTTTTTTTTGTTTTTTAAATGATTTATGCAGGAATAAATAAATATACATATATATATTTGGATTAGTCATTTTTTTTAGATGTTTGTGAGAGCTTCTGCAGCTACCAGCAGAAAGCAGAAAGTGACGAGGGAGAGTGTGGACTTTTAAACACGGCTCTCCTGCTGTTCTCCTTGGTGTGCTGCACAAAATGAATTTTTGAGATGAATTTCTACCTTTTAGAAAAGGGGTCTGTGACCTATCACAGGCAAAAAAAAAGGATTATTCCACCGGATTACAGTTTTGTATGTGAGCCCTTACAGTAGCAGCTGGGCTTTTGTTGGAGGAGAATAGCATCTCTTTTGCAGCAGATGACTCAGGGCTCTAAATAACTCTGGTTCTTCCACTCTACAGCAAATGTGCCACAATCTGTTTCCATCAAGGGTCAGGATGGAAGATTAAAAGTGATTTTAACAGGAAAGAGAAAATACAGTTGCTCATTTCCCCCCTCCCCAAGTCAAGTGATGATTTGTCCCTTTTCCTGGCAGAGCTGAAAAAGAAAAAGAAAAAAAAAAAGAAAGGGTTTTAATCTAGGCAGGTGGCTCTTTTCCCTCTTTGCCTGTGTGCTTCAATTACCAACTTCCCGAAGGTCAAAGACTTTAAATTGAGCTTGGGTGCTGCAGACTCAGCAGCCTACTGCATGGGCGTGACTGCATTTGCTGCTTAGTTATTCCTTCTTTTTTGATTTAGCAAACACACTTTGCATTAAGGACAAACTGGAGACCCAGAAGAGAAATGAAGAGGAGAGCGGTCAATTTCCTAATTGTTCAAGATTTATCATTTCTAATCTCAATAGTTCACAACAAAAGGGGTTTCAAAAGATGGTGGTGGTGGCAAAAAGGGTTTTGCTCATATTGAATGCCAACAGAAGCAGATAGAGTCCCCAGATAGAGTGTTCAACGCAGGAGGAAAAAAATAGAGAAAATGTTAACCTTTGAGGTAAAATGCAAATCTCCATTCAAGCATCAAAATGAGAGAAAATAGAAAGAAGCAAATTGAGTTTTCAAGTCAGAGTTGGCAGCATAACTCACAGTCTCCTTTTTTTTTAATTCGTGACTCTAGAAATCACAATTCAAATTTGTTCAAATTAAGAATGTCACAGTTTTTGCAGAATCTTGTCTCTACCTCTAAACTTAAATGCATTAGAAACTCCTAAATGTGGTTTTTAATCCACTTGGGGGCACTAGAAACAAGCTGCAAACTTTTAATTCTATTACCTTTTGGGTTTCAAGGTTCCTCTATAGAAACCAATAAAGTGGTTAAAGACATAAAAGTGCAATAATTTATGTATTAAATATTTATACTTCATTTTAATGCAAACAAGTCACTTTTGCATCTTAAGATATAAAGTTTAGTGGGTTTTTTTTAAGAGAAATTCAAAACTAATTCAAATGTATAAAAAATCAATAAATGGCTATTTCTGTTGTTAATTTTTTTTTCTGGCAATATGGTAGCAACTTTGGGGAATATTTTTAGATACTCTATGGATGGGTATCAATACTAATTTCCACAATCAATTCCACTCAATTCAATTGGATTATTTTAATTTTAGTTTACACATTCATACACATTTATTTAGAAATACATTAAGAATCTACCATATGTTTTGAATATATTTATATTAATCTGATCACATACTGTAACATGTATTAGTGAAATAATGAGATTGTTAATACTGTGTTACATGGTTTCTCTAAAGGAGAAGTTCTAACAAAAATGTTCAGATCATTAACATCGTAAACATTGTTCTGCTTCTCCTGGAGGCAGTTTCAGTTTGACCACTAGGTGGCAATCGCACTACAGCAGTACACTTCTCTCAAGAAGAATAAGCAAAGAATCAGCCAAAAACGGTGCTTTAAACCACAAATTGGTTTTAAAAATATTTCCTTCAGACAGTTTGGACTATTCTTCCTTGTATGTTTTTTTTCTGGTTCTGGGTCACGAGCAGACGTGTGTTCCAAGCTCACTCCAGCTTTGACATTTTTAGGTGATTATGATATTGAAATATCACAGAATTTCTACAGAAAAAGTGGTAATTCTACATTGTAGAAAGCTAACTATGGCCCCGAAGAAAAAACCAAGACTCATCTGAAGTTCCTGATCTGAAAAAGGCATGCAAAGACTTTCAAGCTAGCACTGCGAGCACTTGAAGCTAAACTAGCAGAACTGGCAAAGCTCGGGAGAATGCTGATGAAGCGCAAGGAGATTAAGAGCGCACAGATTTCGAATGAATGAATAATCGACTTTGGCCGTTTCACTCCACTTGGATTCTAAAGTGTGATTTCTGTTAAAAAAAAATTAAACAAACAAAAAAAGACTTTCTAATGGAAATAATCAACACATACTTTACTTAAATAGTAATGTGATTTATTATTACTTGAGGATTCTTAGTAACCTGAAACTATGTTAGAAAGATACAAGTATCTGATCTTGAGTTACGAACCAAATAATGATAATACACGTAAAGGAAATAGTGTCAAGCCGGGCTGGGATTATATAAATTCGGTTCCTCCCACTCCCTTTCAGACAAGCTCGTAATGTCTAGTTATCCTGTGTTTGACATGTTTTTATGGATGTAAAGCTCTGATGGTTGATTGTATTGCACATGAATTTAATTTTTTTTATTCTTTATTGCTTGAAAGAAACCATTTCTAATCTAAACTAATTTCTGATATAGATGTTCATTTGGTCAGCAATTAATGCTTTCATCGACCAAGCATTAACATTAGCCGTCCAATGGGAAATCCCCTCAAACGTTAGCATCAAGCTAGCAGACTTTAGCTACATGTGCTAAATCGATTTATATTTTTATAAATTGATTATTGATCTAGTAAGCTTAAATCAATTCAGACAGATTCGTGGATTTTATCAACCCAGCCCTACTCTAGATACATTTTTAATTAAAAAAAAAAGATATTTCTGCTATATGTTATATGATCTCGTGGAAAAATCTAGTTTCGATCACAAAATCCATCATTACTAGTGTATTAGACAGACTCTAACAAGCAAAACATCTCCAGTTTTTAGCTTTTCATCCTATTTTTGCCGCTTCTAAGGATTAAAAAGTAGGTTCCCTCATGCAGAAAGCAATGTAAGGATGTTGCCTCTTTTTTTTTTTAATGGAGCATTGACTCTGGCACCAAGTCCACACGGTCTTTATTCTCACATCATTATCCTCTGGATTCACAGCGCAGTGCAAAACAGGCGTCTCTCCAGCTCCATTTTCCCCCTCGTTCATTCTTCACCATCCATCATCGGCACAGCTGAGGGGATTCTCTGCTGGGTGAGCTTTCTTCATGGAAGTGTTCACCAACCGCAGCTCAGTTGCCAGCCCACCATCCATGTGAATCAGGGAAAGAGGGCATTCCGCCAGGGCAGATTTCTTGTACAGTTTTTACTGCGCTTTAAGGGGGGAAAATCACAGGAGGAAGCAAAATGTGCTTCCTCTATACTGACAAGATCAAGTTAAGGTTAGGAACGGCTCCAGGAGAGTGCAAGCAAGCACATAGCATGTGAAGATTATGAACATTCCCAAGTAGATTGTGTTTGTCCGCTCCTCTCCTGTCCTCGCTGCTAGTTTCAACACCTCTTGTTTTACAGGTTACAAGACTGTTGGAGATGAGGACTCACCGTGATGTGTCATAAAGACGCAGATCCTTAGCTGTGTGCGCGCATCTGTGCATGCGTGAACGTGGGCGAGATGAAGAGCGATGACTGTCAAATCCAGAGTGACAGAGAGTCGGGAAAAAACAGCTGTTTGTGTTGGAATTAAGAAAAAAAAAAACAAAGTTACAGAACAAAAGACAACAACAAGAGTTCCCTGTGGAGTCGGTTCCACAGATGTCTTTTGATTCTAGAATCCTGCTTGCTACAATTCGAACTACAATGCCAAAAACAAAGTTAGGAAGGCTTTGAAAGGAAAATATCAATTTTTTTTTTTTGTAAAACTCATGAAAATATATACTTATATGTTATAGTTGTTCACCTTTCCACAGTGAATCAGCTTTCACTTATCTAGACACTTGGTTTGGCCCTTCCTGACACGACCCTGTATTTTATCCGGGCTGGGGACCGACACAGGGAGACCCAGACTCGGACTACAAAGTTTGGCACTTCCATACACTGGAGCAACCTTATCACCCCCAGGAAACAAACCTTGGTTTCCCATGTGCCAGTCCTGCATGTAGCCAACTGAGCGATCGAAGGTCAATAATGTAAAAAAAAAAGTAACTTGATTGGTTTGGTTGGTTTGTCTCTATCAGTTGGGTGCTAAAGACAATTTTCCACAAACAAACGTTATTAATTTGGTTGCCTAAACATAACAAACACTATAAAGCAATTTTGGAATGAGATTCCTTGATATGCATGTTATTTTCACCTGAAAAGATATCCAAAGAGTGATAAAAAGAGCAATTATTACTGATATTTATTTCATAATATACAAAGCTTAAAAAATCATGACCAGTTGTACATAGGTTGGAAAAAAACAGTTTTTTGTTTTGTGGTTTTTGGCTATATCTGTAGGGAAAAAAGTAATGACACCTAGATGATGATTATACAGTGTATTAATTTCACCACTAGAGGGCAGACAACATTTTCAACATCGCTGCCTCTGCGGAGAAAGGAGAAACCAATGTCAACCAAAGTAGAAATGGAGTCAAAACGGGATTCAGAAAGAGAGTCACGTTGTGTTGGTGAGGAGAAAAGGCGCTTTCGAGCAAAGTGGACAAATGGTTACTTACTTTGTCGTACCTCACGGGCTGAACAAAGTCATATGCCTGATTTACATGCAGGTAAATGCAATGCTTAAAGAATTCAATATAAATCATTACTATGTTGCAAATCATAAAAAAGATGACAAATTTACAGGCGGGGAATGCAACTATAAGCTCCAAAAACTACAACAAGGCTACACGGCACAGCAGATAATGTTTACAAAAATGGCGAAATCCAGTGAAGCTGTGACAGGAGCTATCTATGTTGTGGCTTTGGAAATGACCCGATGTTCCAAGTCCTTCAGTGACGGAGAGTTTATAAAAGGATTTGTGCTGAAAGTAGCTAACATTGTTTTCCCAGAGCAAAATAAAAAGTTTTTAGGATATTAATCTGTCAAATGATACAAGTATTAGTCAAGTAGAAGATCTGGGCAGGAACTTCCGACAGCTATTTGTTGTAAATAGATTTTGCTGTCTGAAATAGGGTTGCCATGATTAGTTGACTAATCGACGATTAATCAGCTATTAAATAGTCGACGACTAATTTAATAGTGGATTAGTTGTCACTTTAAATTATATGGAGTCATAAGTCAAAAATTATGATGACATTATGCTAGCTTTATAGACTATTTTGGCATTACTTCAGTTTTGTAGGCTAGTATTTCAGCAGTATGCTAGCTATTTTGGCTAATTTGGGATTTTTTCAGTTTTTTAGGCTAATTTGGAGTTTAGCTAATATTTCAGATGCATGCTAGCTGTTTTGACTAAATTAGGATTTTTTCATTTTTTAGGCTAGTTTGGAGTTAGCTAATATTTCAGCTGTTTTGGCTAATTTGGGCTTTTTTCCATTTATTCGGATAATTTGATATTTAACTAATATTTCAGCTGGCTATCAGCTTTAACGTTTATAGCTGTTAGCTTCAGAGATTTCAGCTATAAACTTCAGCATTTCTCAGCATCTTCAGCACTAGCATCTGGAAATTCAATTTACAGCATTCACTCTAGCATTATCGCAAGTAATACTATATATCTAGTTTTTAGTTTAAAGCTAATGATGGTTAAGATGTGTGCTTTACATCCAATTTGCGCATGACCCGAATAGTCGACTAATCGGAAAAAATAATTGGTGATTAAGTCGACTTTTAAAATAATAATTTGTGGCAGCACTACTCTCAAATAGACATCACACAGTCTGATGTTGACCAAAATTGATCCTATTTCTCAGTTAAAAATATGTTTAAAATCTTGCTCGGTTTGATCTTATCCTCTGTTTGAATTAACCCCAGACATACATTGATGTGTTCCCATGACAAATGTGGATGAAGGTCTAGATGACCCCACAAGACAATGTCAACATACCTAGGATAGCACAAGGGTTAACTGTAAAAATGACACTTGAGGTCACTGAAGTTATTGAAAACAGTATTTTTCTGTTGATCTGTTTTTTTTTTCCACCAAAATTGGCCCCCAGTCTAATGTTGAGTTTTTAATTTGGCCCTCTGCGACAATAACTTTGAGAATTCCTGATATAAATAGTCTGTGCCCAAATGCTCGCTATGAAGTGCAAAAACTGCCTTCTTTTTTGTAATTATTTTATTTTGTTTTCTATATCTGCTTCGTTCTCCTGAGGGTTAAAAAAAATCTTTTGGAATGTCTCCCAACTGTTAGGTGTAGAAAGCCAGAAAACTGAAGACAGCAGAAGCCCAGCTTGGATCTGAAGCAGAGCAGCACAGCTTCCAATCACCAATGGAAAAATGTGCATACAGTGATAGCAAAACTGGCAGCGAATTTGAGCATTCCTGAAGAATAAACAAATTAAATCGGACAAATAAGACAAAAATCGGACATAAATTACTTGTAAAATAACAGTCTCACTGTTTTACTTTAGAAGAAGGCACCAGTTTTGAGTTTGAATTCAAGCTGGACTAGAAAATCTGCTGCAGTCCGTGTAAATGAAGACCATTTTATACACACTGGTGGAGCTAGAACACTTTATATTGGGAGGAAGACTTTAGAAAAAAGCCAAATGAGAACTGTTGCTCTCCTCAGCTCAAAATGTTGTACAGCGCAATCAAACCAACTGAGTGAAACTGGGAATTATTTAACTATCAACACTTATTTATTCAGCAAGGTCTGTCATGACTATTCTCTTTATCCAAAAGTAAGAATTTCCTCTTGCCATAATATGGGAAAAGTGCTGATTTAGGTTTAGAGCAGATTAGGTCCTGATGGATCGAGGTGAACCAAATAATTTGAGGTGTTAAAGATTGAATTTAGAATATTCATTTGGGGTTTTTTGCAATAATGAAAGAACCTTGTTTTGGTATTTAAAAAAAAATCTTTGCCAATATTGATGCTGACATTGACTAATATTAAATATTTGACTAATATTGAAGCTTTTTGCTGGTGGGGCAGCTGCCCCTAAAGTCCCCTGTAGCTGTGCCCCTGCTGATAAACATGTATTTGCTCTTGAATCCACCTAAATTAGTCACTTTTTAATTGATAATGCAAAAAATGCCACAGATAAAAGTGAGAAATCTTGTGCTGCTTGTATTTTATCAACAATAGACAAAATATAACATCATAAAACACCAGCGATAACTCCAGACTGAATGTGGATTCTCATTTCTATGTAAAGTGCTTTTTAAAGTAGGAACATTGGGACCAGACAACCGTCCAATCCGCGGTGAAGAGGCTTCTCATTGCTGTGTGTCAGCACCCCCCTCCCTCTCCTTCCTCCTTGAACACGCACACTCACGCACACAGCAGAGGTTAGTCGAGGAGGGGCTCCAACCTCCGCTGCTTGGACCGCGTAAACCCGGAGTCTGCCCGCCGATGATCTTGGATTACGCGCAGTCAACTGTCAGAGCGCGCACCGGCTGCAGCTCTCCGCCGCGCATCAACTTCTTCAAATCTTAAAAGGAAAATAAAACGGTGGAACTTGCCTCAGTCGTTGTTGTCATTTAGTTACTGTTTGACTGTGGCTTTAATTGACCTGGATGCAAAACGAAAAGTTTGTGTCGACGCTGCGTAAAATTGGAGCGCAGGAGCTGGAAGGACTCATTCTCCTCCACGTCTGTCTAATCCTTTAAAGGACCTGCATCCTCTGAAATATGTAAGTCGTGATTTTCTTTTTCTTTTCTTCACTAACTTTTCTCAATCTTGCATAGAAAACGTGACCAGATTATTATGCAAATAAGAGAAGATTTGGGATTTGCAAATCAAGTTGGACTTCTTATCGTCGTCACTGGAGAAAAGAAACATACAGGGATTGGTTCAGACACTTCATATTAAATAACTTTTTCACATTTTTTTTAATTTTCAAATGCAGTATTTATTCACTATAACTATTTAATAATAATCAAATTAATGATATTCCTCCTCTGTGACTCTCAAACTGATTACATTTCTAATTTCCTGCTATAACTGATGATTTATGGCAAAAACTATACTCAGTAATGTTGGAGTGGGCTGATTCTGAAGGAATCCTGATTGACAGGGTGTATAATTGAGATTAATGCCCAGAAATGCCACAAAGTCTGCTTTGCTGGAGCCTCTCCCCCCCTCCAAATTAAAGCTAATTTAATTGGGAAATGTTAACATTTAGGCACAAACTGTGCAGACATGAGAAAGTGTCTCCATCTTCACAGCAGGTGATTATTTTGACCCAAATGACCTCAATGAAAATGGAAAACGTGGCTTTATATCCTAAATGTTGAGGTCAGATTAAGCCACATTTGTGCACTGGACTGCCTTTTTTTCATAAAATAAATACAAAAAATCCCCCTTTTTTTGTTTAAACCACATTTCTGGAGCTCCATGTTAATTTTCAAAGAAAACTTACAGATGGAAAAAAAAAAAGACATTCCTTCATGGATGCGTCGCCCACAATCTGGAAACAAATCGATTAGAAAAAAATGTATCTGAATGTTGACTCTCTTCCGTCTCCAAGCGATGGCAGAACTGAACTGTAAAAGGCGTCTGCAGCTATGTTGGGATTCTTCTTTCGGGGATTCCTTTTTGGGTTTATATAAGCATGTTTGGAGTAATAGTGCATGTCATCGGGGCTTTTATTGGAGGCTTAAGTGGTATCAGAGAGCTAATATTCCTGAAAGCAACAGCAGCAGCAGCAGCTCCCCCTGTATGTATAGAACTCTGATATATACGCATTCCATGCAATGAAGAGGAGGACAAGAATAGCAACAAACATAATCGAGCTGTCAGAGGAGGCAAGGGATTCAGAAACAGCCCACGATGAGGGCGTCTGCTGGGAGGGGGTCTGAGCGGGAAGGCAGGCCGGCATGTGTAAAGGTGGCCTGCAGTGGACTGGCTCTGCTTGCTGCCGCTGCCGCTGCTTTCTGAGGTTCATTTGAACATTAATTGCAAGTGGTTTGTCTGGCTAAAGGGGTCGATCTGTCAACAAGCAGAACCGAGTGGGTTTTCATGGTCACGTCTGCCAGAAGGATTCCTCCCAGAACTCCAGAAAAATAACCAGATGTGGGTTTGAACTTGCAGAGATGAGGAACAGACGTTGCAACAAAAAAAAAAAAAAAAATGGATCAATAGCATTAAAAGCTCTTGGAGGGTTTTTGTTTTTCTCGTACTCAAATGTGAATTTGTGGCATTTGGGTCAGCCGCCGTGGGAAAACACTTAGGCATTATGAACGGCGTTCTTGCTTTTTTCATCCCTCTTTATTAACCTGAGTTTATTTTCCGGTACCCGAGATTGATCTGGGTGTCGTATGCTCAATTTACTGAGCAAGGTCTTTTATCATACAGCTTTCTTAACAAATGAAAGAAAAAAAAAGACAATTAACGTCAGTCAAGAGATCCTCAAAAAATCCTCTTTTGTTCAAAGCGATTTTTCTGTCATGCAATTAATTTCTCACACGTTTGGGGGGGCGCCTCTTGATTCAAAGGTCACCCAGCGTCCCACGTTAGCAGCCCATGCGTCAGGCCGAGACAGATCCAAGGGTGTGGTTTAACCTTTCCCTCTGCATAGTAAGTGCAGCGGGGTGACACATTTGTTCAGCAGCAGCTCACAGCTGGAGCTGAGGGGAGCGACAGTTTTCAGATCACAAGAACTGTACCTGGTCGACATAAGCCTCCTTTCCACTGAGTAGTCCGGTCCAGTATTTTGAGCATTTCTATTGTTAATTGGACCCATTAAATGTACCTCTTGAGGTCCCCCATCTATTGTAGGTCAACAGAAAAGCGGAATGGAACAATTGGGGCGGAGCCTCAAGTGACCTGTTGACTGGGAGAAAGTGATGACGACATTTGAAAGCGCAGATATAGCGCTCATTTAAGCTAATGTCCAACAGCAGTATTCATCTTAGCTGCCTGTAATCTTCTTTCAAACAACATTAAATTCATGTTTTACACGATGTACAAAAAGAAAAGCAAGAAAAGACGAGCTGCTGATGACCTCCATTGTTGTTGCACTACGATGATGCAATGACTCACTGGAGCTGCTGATCGTGACACGGGACTTAAATGGTCTGACCAATTGCAAAATTCAACTGTAATACTGAATTCAACCTGTAGGGGGCAGCACACAGATGGTTTTTTACTATATTTTCAAGAATTTAAAGTCCCCCTTCGATGAAAATCATGTTTTTTTGAGTTTTTAACATGTATGTGTTGCATAAGAAAAGCAATAAGAAATCATTTCCTTTTTGCATTTCCGAGTTTTTCTCTTTTTAAATTGCTGTCAATCAAACTATCCCAGACAGACTCTGTTTGAATTAATTATCTTCTTTACATCTCAACAGCTCTGCTGCACATGCGCAAAACCCCTCTTGCTCAGGTCTGGAGAAAAAAACATGAAAATGCTCTTTCAGTGATTTACAATCCTTTACAACTGCAGTCAAATGAGCCACCGTTCACATTTCTGTGGTCAAATAAGCTATCACTGGATTTTTTGAGTTTCATACAATAGTTACGGTAGCAGAGCTGTGAATGCTGGGAAATCTCCATGAGACCTCTTCTTGATGTGACCACAGAACTGTGAACGGCGGCTCATTTGACTGCAGTTGTAAAGGATTGTAAATCAATGAAAGAGCATTTTGATGTTAGCTTTCATTATTTTTACAAGAACTCTACTCTGAGAAACCAATGGATTGAATGTATTGATCACAGCAAAGTCAATAAACATTGGAGAATTAGCTAAAAGAGTCTTTGGTGAACTGGAAGGAGAAAGAATCAGGATTTTGGAGGAAGTTCGATCCATGAAGATCTTCACTTCCTCGTCCGAGCTGAAATCCGGCTCAAAACCATAGGGCTGGACATCATCAATATTATTTTTCATTTTTATGCAGCAGCAGTGAAGATTAACGCTAGCGAGACACAGAACTATCACAATCAGACAGGAGGGGGATAAAGGGCGGAGCTACTCAGCTCAGCTCCAAAAGCCACGCCCCTTCAGAGGAGATTTTTGAATCAGAGGGTTCAGATCAGCATGAAAAATGGCTTTTTGGGACATTCAGGTTGTAAGATTTTGGTTAAAAACATCATAATCATAATTAAAACACTACGGGGAATTATAAAAATTGTCTTTGCGGGACTTTGATTATGAGTTTGTCTTTTATTTTAATAGCCAAAATCAATATGAGACATTAGACTAGACTTGGTGAGAAAGAAATAACATTAATTTGTGGGTATTGGAGCAGATGTGTATATTCCTCTTTTGGACAGCAGAGGGCGTAGTTTTACTAATCAGATTTCAATTTCACATCAGGTGTGAAGAGAACTATGGGAAAATCCCGGAAGAAATTAGAAAAGGGGGTAGACATGTTTACATTTGGTGCCACTGCATTCTTCCTGTTTACTTCTTAAGTTGAGTGTAAATTTTGTTTCTTTGTTTTTTTTTCTAAAAACTACCAAACAGAGAAAATACAGGATCCCACAAGAAATTCTTTGATGCTTAAGTGTCATTAAATTTGGCTTCACATAGTTCTGGCACCTCTTAGTTGGTGTGAAGTAACGCCACCCTTCCATCACCCAAAACTAAAAGACTCTGTTGATGTGCTCTCCTGCTAGCTTACAGCCCCTCACACCCCCACGCTTACATTATTAGTGCAACGAAAAATGGCGAGCAATATTGCAGCTAACCATCCGTAATGTTTTGAGACAGATTCCATCTTAGACGAGGAAAACAAAGAATTGCATGGATCTATTTGTCTGCAAGTGGATGCATGGCAGAAGATGGGGCGGGGTCATCACATTCCAAGTCCTAATCAAACTGCGTTTTCTTTGTCTGCTCCTGATTCACAACAACTTGAATAAACAACGACAGAGAAATCCAAATTTAAGCTTAATTTTTTGAAAAAATGTCCTCCATCATCAGAATGAAACATGTTAAAAACACTATTTTCTATAACTAAAAGTAAGGATGTCAAATAAAGTGTATTGTTTTTTAATGACATTTTTAATACCACTCTACTTTATTGGTATACCACACAGATCATGGTGACAAAAGTAAGATCTGCTTTAGCAAAAACAAACACCGCATTCATGTGTTTCACTCGTCTCCAACCTGTAAAGCCGACTGAATGAGCACGTTAAGCATCGAAATAACAAATTGGAAAGCACAAGAAACAAAAGAAAGAAGAATAATTGATGCAGTGATGCACCCCTTTGGAATATTCAATATTTGCCATCGATAGATTGTTCTAGAATAGAAGTCTTGACAAACAGGAAGACACTTTGTCATTGCAGGCAGATCGCACTGATTATTCTGTATTTTCATTGAAACTGAAGCCCAGATGGTCTGGATGCTGCAAGTGCACAGTGGGTGGTACATCACACTTCTCCATTTATTGAATGCACCCTATCTAAAATGAAGATATCACACATTTACCTTCACGTAGAAAGAATAAAAAAAAAAAAAAACCGCTTTTGATGCCATAATAAGTCATTTGTCAGAATAAAAAGAAAAAACAAACCTTAAATCCAAACTAAACGGTGATCAAAGTTTCTGTACGGGTATCAAGTTGAGCTACAGAAATGACAAAGAAGAAAGCTGGAAATCATGCTAAATACTCAGAATTTCTCCTTTGGAGGCCTGATAGGAGGAAATGTGCTGATAACAGTACTTTACATTTACTTTAGCTGTTAGTACGAACATTATAGAAACCCCTGAGTCAGAGTTAAAGTGAAGTGGTGATCAGTCTATTCTTTTCACAGTAAATGAGACAGTTAGGCTGTTAGTTGCTATGGTTTCCGATATTCTGGCTACTTGTTCTTTTAGTATTTTACCCCTTTTCTTTCTGTGTTTGTTTTCTCTTTTCACACTCTAAGTATTGTTTGTGAGTGACTGACACTCCGGCCTGCCTCGACTCGTTCGGTTCTGTTTTCCCCTTCTCTTCATTTGTGACCTTTTTGCTCTTCACCCCCACCGCTGATTGCATCCTGTCTTTCGCCCCTTCTTCTCCTCTGTCCTGCCTCTTTTCTTTCATTCAAATCCTTTCACCTTTCCATTTCTGCATCTGGGTGGACAGAAAAGGCCTCCGGAGGGGCTCAGTGTCAACCGGCTGTCGTTAAAGAAAACTTGCCATCGCAGGGAGAAAATCCCTTAACGAGTGACAACAAAAGTCTAAAAACTTCCAAAGTTTTCATTAAATACATTAGTGTGAAAAGAAACCCCAATGTTTGATATTAATACTTAATAATCAATTCATTTTTAGTCTCCAGTTTTAGCGTTTTAAAAAAAACATAGGTTACAAATCTCTTTCCTCATGTTGATTTGGTCATCTTTTTATGGAAAGAAAGAATTCAAAGTTTAAAATATAGAAGACTTTATAGGTTTTCCTCATTATTATTGCTTTGATAACATGCATACTGGATTTATTTGCTTCAGCGTGCAGGAAAATAAGCTCTTTAAGTGTGCAGATGGCTCCTGTTTGATGATTAATGAATGCAATCAAAAGATTAACAAAAGAAAAAAACTGCAATTAATTTGATCCCACAGTTCTGGCTTTGGCTATATTGGCATTATTTCAATATCTGCTTAGTTGATTCAATACCTGTTGCTAAAGATAATTTGTTACAAGGACAGTATGAAGTGCTTAAAATGGTCCAATCTTGCTCTGTTTTCCTGGAAAAGCTCTGTTTTTATCCAATGAACAAAAAGCTCCATAAACGAGATGTTTGTTGGGGATGCTTTCATGTCACTAAAACAGAATTTTACACAACAGAGTATTAGGGCCATCATAAAATGAAAATTAATTATATAAATATTAAATAATAAATAAATAATCATTTGAGAACAAAGTTAGAAAATATATTTTTTTTTAAGTCTGAATTTTATGAGAATAAAGTTTGTACTATATTAGAAGAAGCTCAACATTGCTCATGATAATAAAATTGTACATTTGTTATATAAAAAGTTTAAATTTTACAACAAGTCATATTATTTTTTTTTTTTTATGTAAGTTGATTCATAGATTCCTGAACATTGTGATGTCCATCCGATTTCCATAATTTAATTTAATAAATTATGTTCGTTGTTAGAAATATTTAAGAGTGTAAAATATTTTATTTTTGAAAAAAACACGACTTTATATGGTAAAATTACAACATTTTGAAGCATAAATTTATTTATTTTTATTTTATTACTCTCATAAAAATTTTTTCCCTATATTTTTTTATAAATTCTGTTCTTGTAAAATTTCAACTTTGTTTCTAATTTTTTTAAGTTATTATTTTTAATATAATTTTGATTTTGACGTTTTTTTTTAGAAAATGTAAAACTTTACTCTCATAAGTTTTTAAAAGCATTTTTCTAGTAATTGTACAACTTTGTTCTTTGTTTTCTAAAATTTGTATCATTTAATTCTCATAAAATTTTGACTTTTTTCATAAATGTAAAATTTTATTCTTGTCAATTTTTTACAACTATTTTCTTATATTTGTACTTAATTCTTGTTTTCTCATATTTATATGATTTTTTTAATTAAATTTTAACTTTTTTCTTATAATAATACAATACGACTTGATTGAAATTTTTATTTTTTTATTTCATTTTTTTCTCATACTTTAGCATTCTTTTTTTAATTTTAAAATAATTTTGACTTTTTACTCAAAATTGCATGATATTATTCTTGTAAAATTTTGGCTTTTACCTTATGATTTTTTTTAAATCTTTTATTATAATTGTGCAATTTTGATTTTTGTGAAGCTTTGAATATTTTTTCATATTTGCATGAATTTGAATCCTGTAAAAATGCAGACTTTTTCATATTTGTACAACTTTATTTATGTGAAATTTCAACTTTGTTCATAATTTAACAAATTTTGATTTTTTTCTCATAATTTTACAAATATGAACTCTTTACATTATGACTTTTTTCCCATAATTTGAAGACTTTATTTTTGTAAAATTTCAACTTTTTCTCCTGTTCTTGTAAACATTTTGATTATGTTTCTCACAATTACATGATATTGTTCGTATAATTTTTTTAAATGTAAAACTTTATCCTCATGCAATTTTTACTTTTTTTCTGACTTTAATCTTGTAAAATTTCAAATTCGTCAAAGTTTAGCTTAAACTTGTTTCGCACATTCGTATAACTTAAACATTTTTTAAAATTTGGCTTCTTTTTTTTTTTTTTATAATTGTATAACTTTATTTTCTATTTTTGATGGTGGCCCTAATACTCTGTCAGACTTCTGACAGCAGTAATAAAAATCTGCATAATATTTATGCTAGCCATTAGTTTGCCAACAATTTGATTATAGAACATAAAAACATGTTTAATTATTCAAACATTAAATTCCATCTCAGTTGTATAACAAATGCTCAGCTGCAGCAGAGTCTGAATTTATGTGCAGCCTGTAGTTTATCTCCGGGTTAATCTTTTGATTCATGCAGAAAGTGGTTTGGAGGTTCTGCCCAACAGAGCCCGCTTCTTCATCTTCCTGAATCCCTTTCTTGGACCCAAAAGGCATCATTTTCCTCTAATTTGATTTGACTTTGAAAATATATGTTTACAAGCTGCGGATCATCAACCAGAAACATTTGCAATCTTTTTGCTTCTGTGTCCCATCTTTGATTTAGCCTAAATTACTCTTTTAATCTGTTTTGTTTAGCATAAGATAAGATGGATGAGTTTACCAAGAGACGTATTTGTAAATGAAAAAGGTAAAAACGGTGGGATTAAGTGGTCAGATGTTGGAAAAAAGAAAACAGACACTAAAACATCTGGCCTAAGAATTTAGAGGCTAAATACTTATGTACCCACTAAAACGTGTCCGTCTAGCATCTTAGCGATACATTACCATGGGAACTGGAAGTAAAAAATAATTAATGATCCGGTAACTATTTTTTTTTTTCGTCTCTTAGGAAAACTGTCTTTCTGTGGCAGGCTGGTAAATCCGACTCATTATGATATCCCCAAACCATTTAATAGTTTCCTGAACTGTTGAGCCATTTTTCATCCTCATTTTCTGCCTGTGAAAGTAGCCATAATCACCCCCTATCTGTTTTTTTTTTTTTTTAAGTGATGAATCATGGTATTAAGAGAAAGCCATTGCATAGACTTCAGAGGTCACGGTTGCCACATTTTTCCTCCGCGGTGAAGCTTCTTTAAGGCTGCTGTGCTAGAATCTGAAGATGAGCTTAAAGCTTTATAGATGCATCACATTATTACTGCTTATTTCAGTGCGGCTCACAGGGAGTATTTGCACATGCTCTCAAGGCATCAAATACCCCTCTTCTCAGCCTCACCTGTGATCTTTTGTACCTCCCTTCTTCCTTCTATCTTCCCCAGGTGCTGAGAGTATTCTGAATTTGTTCCCCTGTTAATTTGTAATGTTTACTCCTTTTTTTTCCGTCTCCACCTCCCTGTTTTCTGTCATTGCTCTATCTACGTTCTGCTCTTTTAATTCGTTTCCATTTTTACCCCGCGGGGTCATAACACTGAAGGACTGGCAGAAAGCTTGATTATCTTTCCCGCTGCCGTGTTTGCGCAGGACAGTGCAGATCTCTATCACTCTGCCCATCTCCTTCCTCGCTCTGTTTACAGCTTGTAGCACCCAAACACAACATGCTCCCTGACCCGGGCGAAAATGCTGTCTGCCTCCAGAAAAAAAATGCTGTCTAAAGGGTCTCGGTTTGAATTCACTGCAGGAAACTGCTGTAATTGTTCCTCTCATCTGTTCTTCCTTATCCACAAGCAAGGTCAAGTCAGGGATGCTACCCTTGAAAGCTCCTTTAATTTATTATTATTGATCAGATTTTATTTGATCAAAACTCGACCCAAGTACACAAATAAATAGACTGTTCTATTGTATGCTTGATGAAAATTGTGTATTTTGTGTGTTTTCTGATTATAAAGGTCATAAATAGAGAAGATTAATCATTAAAGGGGCCATACCATGCTTTTCTTAATTCTTCAGAGTAAACTGTATCCATATAAATTATTATATATTACCTTTGGAACACTAAAAAACAAATTATTTGTGAAATATTAGTTATTTTTGTGAACTCTATTCATACCTGGAAGTAAAACAACTCAATCTCTGTGGCTCCGCCTTCGTTTCTTGAAGGACCGCCCATTTCATGACGTCAACTGAGCTGAGAGCCGTCCTCCTTAGCGTGTCACCCAAGAAAAACACCTCTTTTTTAATTTATGTACATAAAGTGCAGCTCAGGTGTTCATTAACTATACTTTGGCACAGACAGGATGTCGGGGGTGGGGGGCTCGCGAAGCTAGCATATCACTGCTAACTTAGTGGAGAAAGTTTTTGTGTTAGCCTTGGGTGGGGGGGCAGCCTCTTCCTGAAAGGGGCGGTTCTCAACTTGTGATGTAAGCATGTGAGGTTTTTGTGGGGATGGGAGGGGCTGCAGGTTTTTAGAGGACGTTTGTGAATCAGGAGCAGGTGGAAAAATGTAGTTTAAAAAAGAACGTAGAACCTGCAATGGACTCCGATCTCTAAGCAACAAAATCAAAGGTCCCACCCACAACTCAGAGGCTAATTTAATGAACTCCCTCCTCTTTTTAGAAACTGTTCTAGAAAACGACCCTGTCTTTTTTTCTTTTTTCATTTTGGCAAAAAACTGCATAATCGCTGGGAACGCTTTTAAAATTGATCAATAAATGATCAGATTTAAGCTTGTTGCAGTTGCAGAATCAACAGAACAGACAATTCTTCAACAAATACATGCGGATAGAACAGCGGAGTGGTCGGCCAGAGAAAAGGTCATCAACTTGACTTCTACAGGAAAGTGCCAAGACTCTGCTGTCACGTCAGGCAATTTTCTGACTCTGCCCTTCACTGGAATTCAGGGAAAATAATTGTAGTTTGATTCTGAATAAAATGCAAAGCTTCACAACAGCAGTAAACACATCTATTTTTATCACTTTGGTTGGATTTAATACCTATCCTCCTGATTACAGCAGTGCAAATATGTTCTCTGTCTCTTTGGGGCTTTTCAATGATATCAATGTGAAGCGGTGGGGTTCTAGGGATGTCTAGTTTTTGGTAGATGCCAGGAAGAGGGTGAATTTTAAAAAATCTCTCTATATTTGGATATTTTGACCTCTACATTTACCCATTTAGGTAAAAAATTGGAAAAGTTGATAAAACATGTATTTATTGCAACCACATATTTAGCTCTGCAGTTGGGTTTTTTTACAAATGTGGCCTCATTGAAAAGGAAAACAAACATCCTCCATCTGTAAATCATTTTTGCAATGGATGAAAAATGCTATCCATCTAACACAAAACGATTACATTTGGTCTTTGTATTGTATTTCCAAGTTGAAACATGCACTCTTAAAACTCTTGGGATTTTTAACCAAACCAATTCTTGGTAGGGCTGTGTATCTTTCCCTCTCACACAATTCGATACGTATCTCGATACATGGTCCACAAATTGATACATAAAGGATTCAACTAACTTTTTTGCGATACGTTACAGTATAATTCTTTCACAAAAAATTCTAAAATCTTGATATTTCTAATTCATATAGCATGTAATACTATAGCTTGAAAAGTTGCATTACCTGCAATAACGCTGGTGTGAACTCCTTTTGCTGAATATGGTCGCTGAAGATGCTAAAAAATTAGGTTTAATTGTTGAATAATGTAATAAACAAACTGAACGTTTAACACCAAACTTTCATAGTTTGCAGAAAGTGCTCAAAGAATTTCAAGAATTATATGAGGAAAAATCACAATGTTTCTGAGATGTTAGCTTAACTCAGAATTAGCCCAGTAAACCTCAGTAGATGCCAAGTTAGGCAAAAAAGCTACTAAATTGCTAAAATACTATCTTAAGTAAGAAACAGCACAAAAAAACCTCAGTAGATGCCAAAATAGCCAAATAAGCTACAACATTGCTAAAAAAATAGCTTAACTCAGAGTTAGCCCAGAAATCGTCAGTAGGCCTAGATGCCAAATTGGCTAAAAAAAAAAAGCTAGCACATTGCAAAAGTATTAGTTTCACTCAAAATTAACACAAAAAAACTCAGTTGATGTCAAAATAGCCAAAACATGAGCATAATGCTAAAATATTAGCTAAACTCAAGATTAGCCTTTAAAACCTGATTAGCATGTCCTTAACATGCTGAACGTTTTGATCCCAAACCTTCAGAAAGTGCACAAATATTTGAAGAATTACATGAAAACAACTCCCGCAAAACTAGTGCAGTTTCAGTAATTGCATAAAATTTCGATAATTATGTAACATTTCAAAATTTACGTAAGTAAAAGTAAAAGCATAAGTGGAAAAATTTCCTATTCATTTTCAATGCAGTTGCTCGATTGATTTTTGATCTATTTTTTACATCCCTAACTGATATCGCTGTTACTCCCACTGCCCGATCGATGTTTCAGTATCTCTTATTCTTGGGTTATTTATAGATTTTTAGGTCACTTTATGGAGCAATGCTATTTTTTGGAATTTTATTATAACCCATGAAAAAGTTAGTACTTTTGTGACCTCAGGGTTGGGTTCAAATCATTCCATAGGGGTTATTTTTAAGCTTTTCGTGTGCACTTTTAATACCGTCATCCAAATAAGACTAACTTAAAAAGAAACTGACATTGAGTCATTTATTCAGTTGTAGAGTTGGCAGACACTCAGTGGATCTCATCTCCATGATAATAAAGGTTCTCTGGGTTACGCGACATGTTGGAAACACTTTGTAGCAACATGTCTTCATGCTCAAACTTGATTTGGATGGTGTTAATGGATTAACGTGCGGCTGACTGTAATAGTAACAGGACAGAACAGCGGGCACATCGTTCATCCACTTATTAGCTAATAGTGGGGCAATTTGCCATGTACTTTGCTGGCCATGCACGTATAGGGCTGGAAATGGTTGCCATCAGCATGGCCCGGATAATGGTAATAGCATCAGACAGATTGGAAATGGGAGACAGAGAGACTCTCTTCACCTCTGCAAATGTATTAGAGGTTTTGTGTGTACGTGTGTGTTTAGACATGTGGAAGGGGCACGGAGCCAGCAGCGCATATCCCTCCATATCCTTCCCAGCCATGTGATGCACAAAAGAATACTTTCAGCTGCCGCGGATACTGAATTTGAATTTCAAAGAGCATTTAGGAAAAAAAAAAATCTAGAAACAAAATGCAAAACAGAAGTTAAATAATTAACTTAAGCAGTTTTTGGAGCGGACTCACATTTGTTTAGGCTGATGGTTTTCCCTCCACCAGAATGACAATGAGGACCGGGCTGCCGCTCCGTTTTGAAACTTTTATCTTGAAGAAACTCTGATCTCAAAGCTCCTTTGAAGAGTTTTTGATCTGCTGTTGCCACAGTCAATATATGAAACTGTGAAATTGAATATGTGCATAGTTTTTTTTTTAATAAAATAAATTCATTTTAATCTTTTTAACTTCATGCTGTGGTATAGATCTATGGCTGTCATTCATAAGATGGAAAATTAAATAACTATGTTGAGTGAACACTTTTTTAATGGTTTCAGTTGATAAATGTGACTTTTCAAAGTAAAACATATTCATATCATTATCACATATATTCATTCAGCTTGATTTTTTTTCTCTTAATTGTCAACTTTTGTTTATTTTTTAAATATAAATGTGAATCTTTTTGGTCCATAACTGACTTTTGTCAGATAAATCGAGTCAAAAAATATTTAGCGAGTGTACATTCAGTGGGTTCCAGAGATTTCCGGAGCAGACTGACGACTGAGAAGCCTGCATGAATCTTCTGTCTGGCAGATTGAACACAGTTTTGTATATTTATTGCATTTGCCACTTATTCTGCAGTTATGTCACTGCCACACAGAACCATCTGCTCTCCCCTTCATATGTTACATCCAACAAATCCTTTGAGCCTTTTAGGTCTCCTTTTAGTTTTTCATTTTTTTATAATTTTGCAGCTTCTTTCCAAACTTGTTAATGGTTTTTGTTTCTCCATTAGATTTATTTATCATACATTTTCAAATTTACTTTAAAATAAAACTAAAGCAACACAAACATGCAGACCCTTTGAAACAACGTCTCATTTCAAAGGATGCTTTCTTAAAGGTTGTTGTCTCTTTAATTAGAAACCAGCTGTTGTGTTTAAAATTGACTGAAATTAGCTGAAACAGCACATGAGGGTTAAAGATCTCAAAAAAGCAGATCACTGCATGAGGTCAAGGGAACAGCAAGTAAATTCTTCATGGTCCAAAATGAGAAAAAGCCACAAAACTGCATCACCAAAGACCCAAAAAAGTATAGTGACCCATTTAAGTCTCCTATGGAGGAAGTATGGTACATCTGGGACTTGTTTGAGAGATGATTGTTCTCTCAACATGTGTGAAAGGGGCTCGGAAAGAGGAGAGAACAAGACCTGTGCTCCAGAGATCCTGGACGGAGAATAACCGATAACCATCAAACCATTTGTGTTTTGAAAAAGACATGAAACAACATGAAAAGACATGAAAGACTCTCAGCCGGTACGAAAAAACATGCTTATTTTGGTAAAGCAAAGAGTTAACAGTCTTGCCTTACGTCTAAGTAACAAGTATATGATTCCATTTTAAAAGTGGCGGTGGGAGCTTCTTGCTTGTGGGGTTTCTTTTCAGAATCAAGAACTAGGAGTCTGGTATGAGTTTGGAAAAAGCCTTAGTCGCATGCACCTGTTTGGGGAACACATTCTTATCCCCAAGTCGTCACATCTTGATGTTTGGTTAAAGATCCTTTGGCGTCCCTTTTGGGGAGTTCCCTACTCGCCGGTTTTTGACATGCTTGCTGTTTGGAAAATCAAAGGTCCGCAACCCTTGGGATGGAGTTTCGGATGCAGTAACGGATGTGCACTGGTTCTTCCCTTTTTCCTCTTAACCCAGTACCCTAACCTAGACCTGTACTGGTTGTGCCCTGCACCGCGTCTGGTCCAGTATCAGGTTAGGGTACCTGAGTACTGGTGCGCTACGTGTTGCGTTACTGGTCCAGTTCTGGTTTGCATGCCTGGAGGTTGGGGATCTGTGATTTAATGTGAACAGCCTGTATGTCAAAAACAGACGTTCAGGGGACATCCAAAACATTAAAAACTGATGCAGAGGGGGCATTAACCAAACTCAATATGACAACTTGGGAGTGAGAATGTGTTGGTTTGGGTCCAGATTTTTTGGGCTGTCTGGGTCTGTGCAGGCTTGTGTCTTTGTATCTTAGAGGGAGCTAAGGTGTGCCTTGCAGTTCCTAGAGGCACATGAGGCAACCTCAAGGGACGTCGTGAAAATGGAATTGTTTTGCAACATGAGTAAGTGTATCGTGAAGCAATCGTGAAGCTAATGGAAGTGGCTTGTACACTCTTACACCACACCCTTGTCCAGGGGTGCACAAACATTTTGATTTGATACCCACAACGTTTTCTAAAATTTGACAGGAACAGATGCTTGTCCTACTTTGGTAATCGACTTCGTCAGAGAAAGAAATAACAGAACATAAGACAGAACATAACAGAACAGAAATAACATGCTTTGAAAGTAAACGTGCATTTTAAAACAAAACCTTTTGGAGAATTTATTTAAAAAATGTGGCTTTTGCTCTAATTTTAGAGCCAATTTTTCCAATAGGTTGATGTCCATCAGGGAAAAACGGAAGCTTAAAGAAATTATGTGTTCTTGTGGTGTTGGAAAAATGACTGTCTGACTTGGAAAACACACTAGAACGTCAAGAAAACAACAAATGAGAGCAGACCTATAAACAACAGCCAGTTTATTTGGAGGGCACAATCTAAGGGGGAAACACCAGAATCAGTGGGGATATAAAACATTATTAAGGATTATCACTATAAATTGTTCCAGTGTGGCTGGCCAGATTAAATAGTTTAACAGGCTGCATATGGCCCCCGAGCTGCAACAGGGTTGCGCAACCCTGCTAGTCGTTAATAAGGTGCAACAATTTTTGTTTAGACATTCATCATAATGGGTTACAGAGGGCAGATTACCATCAAACAATTTTTTTTTAAATCCATCATAGTGTAATGAAACAAAAAGAAGTCAATTTGAATATTTTCTTTAATTAAATGTAAACTTAAAATGCATTTTCCTCTTTGATAAAGCTGAAAGACCCACTATTTATTTTGTTCAAAGTCCAAAAATTTGTCAGCTTTTACTTTTACTATCTTTAAAAAAAATTAGGATTAGCAAGAACATGTTAGGAACAATGAATCAGAGGTCTATTAATAATAACGGACAATTTCTCTATAGGGATTTTGGCTTCTTGCACCCAGCAGGTACTTCCTGCTTGGAACATGAGGGAAGAGGGGTCGAGATGTCCAGTGTTCACACTCAGCACATGCTAGGAAAACACACATTTTTCCAGATTCAGGTGTAAAATTAGAGGAAGTTAGTGAAGCGTTCGGATAGGGACTGTGGATCTGAGTGAAGATTTTCTCCAGGTATTCCTACCATGACCGCTTGAAACCGCTTAGAAAACCTCTTTGATCTCTAGTTGAACATTTATCTTGTGCTAAAAATAACTTGTGGTGAATGTGCGACTGATGTACAATATTTCCTTTTTCATCTTTTAGGTGCAGCTTACGAGGTCTCAGTGCTTTTAGATATTTTGAATGCTTGAACAACTTAGTTCAAATTGGCGATGATTAATACAACATTGTTTAGATGCTTTGTGTGGATTTTATTGTGTTTAAAGAACATACTTGACATTTTGTGACATTTTCCTATTTTTTTCCCCTCTATTGTTCAAAGAAACACGAATTTGGCCATGGACATTTAATTTTCCTTAATTTACCATTGACGGAAACAACAGCATTTTGAATCAAAGCTGGGCAGAAATCTGTGTTTCACCCTCGATGTGGTCATAACAGATATTTGTTCCAGTGTAACAGCAAAAGGTTTGCTAAAGGTCAATTGTTTCATGGCTTTATTAATATACATAGGATGCTTTTCTTTTGGTAAGAAATTCAGCAGTTTTAACTACAGATTTTATTTTTTGTGATGGTTTTAGTGCCTAACTGCACTGCAGCTTATAGAAATGCTGGAGGGTAGGAGATGGGCTTTTATGTCAGAAATGCTTAGAAATAACAAAGTGAAATAGTCTTCCTCTGGTCCATTACTTGTGAGTGCATGTACTGTCAGGGACTTTTGGTTGAGGATGCAAATGTTGAAGTCTGACACACCTGTTACAAAAAATTGGCTTATACTAAGTCGGGTGTAATGTGATAAAACAATATAAGCTCAACGCATGTAGTTGACACTTTCAATATAAACATTCTGGGATCGATTCATTTTCCACTCTATTTGGTTCAACGTAATAGCAGACAATTCAGTTTTTAAACCCAGAACTGTGACTTTCCTGCATTAACCCCATTTTGCTCCTTATAGAAAAATGTATACATTATTCAGGAAATGAGGAAAAATATATTGGTATAAAGGGCCTCGCACACAAATTGCACATTTTTCTGTCACTTATACATTACAATTCTTTGGAAGGTTTTATTGGTTGAAGATCCCCCCAAAAATTGCAATTTACAGAGAAGACAAAGCTGCTTGAACAGTGACCAGAACAACAATCATTGGTTTGCAGGTATTTGCCAAAACAAGCACTAAATCAGAAAGAAAAAAAGACAACTGAAGATTGTATGACTATCATAATTCAATAAATGCTTTAATTTAATTATGACTAACAATAACAGACTTTGTAATCTTTTGGCTATCTCCATTGTGTCCACACCTGACTTGTTATCAGTTTAGAAAATGATCCAACCTCAAGGGACAATTTAACTTCATACCAACTCTGAATGGTAAAAATTATATTTTGCTTTATTGGGACAGTTAAAATAAAAAAGAAAGAAAAAGACAAACCAGGACATATTTATTCTGTT
Organism: Oryzias javanicus; assembly: GCA_003999625.1. Classification (NCBI taxonomy): domain Eukaryota; kingdom Metazoa; phylum Chordata; class Actinopteri; order Beloniformes; family Adrianichthyidae; genus Oryzias; species Oryzias javanicus. The sequence continues at coordinate 22,582,892 of CM012447.1, forward strand.
CTCTTTCTTTGTCCGTTTGTTTTGAATGAATTTATTGCTGTTATTCAGCATCATATGTTGTGTTTTAGCGCTAAAGGTCCAACTACTCGTATCAACGTATGTGTGCATGCACGTTTGTACATTAATGTTTTTGGAAACTAGTAAATCTGTAACACTTTTAAAGTGATTATTTTTAAAATGCCACTCAACTATATTTTATCTATTGTAAAAGTGATCTTTTACTTATAATGATACATTTTTAGCCAAAATCAAAAAAGCTTCATCATTTTCTAGGACATAGTTTCTGCAAAGTGGCAAGAGTTCATCAGAAATTCTCCTCTGAGTTGAGGGCGGGACTAAGGCGGAAGTAAGCCTTTGATGATATCCCCATGATTCTAGCGGAAGAGGTACATGGATCTATTTTTTACCTGCAAGTGGATCCATCAGAATGGAGTGAAGCAGGGAGGCTTTGGCCCACCCATTTCAGTTGCTGCGTCACAACTGAGACCTTTTCCTAAAATAAAACATATCTGCTTCTGATTCACCACGATAGCGAAATACTCAGAAATGTGATTTTAAGCTTAAATTATTTTATACATGTCCTCCATCATCAGTAAAAAGCATGTCAAAAACATCATTTTTATTAGAGTGGGCCTTCAAAGTTACATTTCTATTGAGCATAATGAGATTTCTGTTGTTTTTCTCATAACTTTGTATTTAATTTATGTAAATGAGAGCATTTATTCATTTACATAATGACTACTTATTACAAAGTTCCCATATTGCTTCTTCAAATGACCTTTATATTGTTTCAAAAATGACTCTTAAGAAGTCTTTGGATGTTTGCTTTTTGGGTTTTGGTGTCATTCCAGTCTTAAAATGACTGGAGCTGGATCCATTTTGATCCACTTGCAGAAATCCTCCTGCAGTTGGATCGGTGCTGACATACCTGTTTCTCCTGTGAAGTTCCTGCTCTTTCATTTTCTTCAATATTATTTGGTAATACTGTCACTGTAACAGTTTCGAGTAAAAGTAAAGTCTTATCTTTTTCAAGTAAGGCTGAGCTCCAAAGCCTGTAAGACCTCCAATATGGAAGAGGTGAAAAAAGTGAGGAAAAGATTCTCAAAATCCCAAGAAAGCAGACAAAGATGGGATTTGATAGAAATGTATGTTCTCTTTGATATTTTTGAAAAGTATTGATTTTCCTGTGATGGACTGTCAACTTGTTTACGGTGAGTCCTACATTTGCTCAGATGACAGCTCAAATAGGCTCCTAACAGATAACATATTGAAGGCGCAAAAACGCTTTGTGCGTATTGCAACTCATTCTAAAATGTCAACTTCTTCTGCCCACCTATTCCTCAAACTTAATATTCACAACATTTATCAAATTAACATCTACCAAATATGCATTTTTATATACAAGATTATGTTTAATAGAGTCAAAATCCCAGACCATTTTACCTTCTACTTTAAAGCTAATGCAGAACTTCATCACCATGGCACTCGTCAGCGCAGTCATTTCTATGATGATGATAAAAATGTGTCACATCTAGAGGTCAGTTTTGTCTACGATTTAGAGGCTGTTAATTGTGGAGTCAGTTTTCACACCTTGCAAACAAAGAAATATCATAATTATCATTTTAAAAAAACTTAAAAAATCATCTGATGCTTCACTGAATTTAGTTTTTTTTTTTTTTTTTGTTCTGTTTTAATTTATTATTGTTAATTTGTGTCTCATGTGATTGTATGCACAGCTATTGTTGGAACTGATCATTGTTTTGTTGGGTTGAGGCTGTCACACAAACCCTTTGGGTTTTTTTTTTGCCTTTTCCTGCACTTATTCTATTTGAACAAGTTTTTTTTGAGTCACATACAAGTGCTGTATATGTGCAAACAACAATAAATAAATAAATGTGCACGTTTTTTTTTTATTTTAGTGCGTATATAACCTTTTTTGAGACTACAGCTGTCTTTGTAACACTGACTTCAAAACAACAGCTACTGAACAAAGCTGAACATTGATGAAAACAATGTCCAAACTTTAAATTACATTCCTGTTTGTTTCAGTGCAGTAAGGTCCCCTGGAAAGTAGGCATTAACAGCTAGCTTAAGACTAATGTTGCAGCTGGGGTTGCTTTTGTTCCTAAGTACATTTCTGTGAAAATGTGCCAGGCTATGGAGCAAAGGGTGCAGCTACAAGACTGTTTTTCTTTGGCAGGAAGAATAAATTGAATGTCAGGGTTAGAAATCAAGTTAGGATTAATGTTCAGCCAACCACATCCAGTAGCTGATCACATTATTCTTTTTTTTTTTTCTTCCATTTCTCAGCTCTGTGTAATATGACCATCAGCAGGTTGTAATCTTGTATTTAATAGCAATTCATGGACATGGTTTCATTTTAGGTTAATTTAGCTTTTACTGAAGGAATTCTTCAAATGCTTCACTTTTACCTAAGGTACCGTGGATGAGATTATTTTTTTTTCTTTTTCTGTTGAACTGAACTCAAATTTGGCAGAGGCCGTTCTGGTTTCACCATCTGTCCTACGCAGTTTGGAAAATGAGACAAACAAATGTCATTGGCTGGGAAGATGCATGAGATATCTGTGCAATGGAAAATGGAGAGGAAATGAAAAGGGAACAGAAAGGAAAGTTTGGGCGGATGAAAAGGTTCCTGATCCCTTCGAAATACCCTTCCCTTCAGTGGCAGATGTGCACGAACACCCAAAGCTGTTCATGCTGACAAACAGATAAAATGAAAAGCAAACAAATCTGTTAACAAAAAAAGAAAATACTAATTTCAGCAAAGGAGCTGCATGCTTATTTGGGAGAGCAAAACTTGCATTCATGACAAACTTTTTTGCTTGTCAGAGTCGGGAGAAGACGATGTTATTCAAGATTACATAACCATTTGGAAACTCAATAAAGACATCTGAGTGGCCTCTGTTATTATTGGAAATCCTGACAGCTTTATTGATAGCATGCAGTGCAGGTAGAGTGTAACACAGTCCTGCCCCAGAAAATTCAGGACGTGATGTAAAATCTGGCCTTTAACCGAGCTCGGTGAGCGCATCAGTCCTCGAGATGTAATGACATTAGTGGGAATTAATCCCCTGCATGTAAATCAACTGAAGCTTTGAAAGCAAGCTTTCACGCTAGGGTTGTTCCTTTGTTTGCATCGCTGTTTACACGACTTGCAATGTTTAATATCTGATCATTACATTCACGAAATATGTTGATTTCTCTGGTAGATTTGCTACTTTGTGATGTAAGGAAGACATTTCTAATCAAAAACAGTTCCACTCTTTTCATTTAGAATATTTAGACTTTGAAACAATTGATTGCACATAAAGAAAAGGACATTTTCTGTAATTTCTACAGGATGAGAATTACATTTTTACACAGACACTTTATGCTGTGAGAGTTCTCCACATCCTCATGTATATACACACACGTGATGCATGATAAAAAAAAATGTGCTATGGTAGAGATATATATATACATGTATTTTAGGGCTGTGAAACTAAATGCGTTAAAGTCCCCCTCTGATGAAAACCAAGTTTTTTGAGTTTTTAACATGCAAGTGTGGCATTTTTCTTATAAAAGAGAACAAATGTAGTAATAAATCATTTCATTTTTGCATTTCTGAGTATTTCTCCTGTTAAAGCAGTTTGTACAAATTAATGAGGAGAAATCAGATCTTTAAAAAAATTGTTAATGGGGTCCCTCAAGGATCTGTTCTAGACCCTTTACTTTTATTTTGTTTAATGACATCTGCAATGTTTTCAAAACAAATCTTGTTGTTTGTAGATGATACCTCTATTTACTACTCTGGAACAGACCAAGCTAAATTAATAGAAATCACAAAGTAGAAATGAATAAGACAAAAAAATGGTTTTAAGAAAACAAATTATCAATAAACTGGGAAAAAACTAAGTTTACGATTTTTAGCAGCTGCCAAAATAACGAAAATATAACGCTCACAATCGACCGAATTAATGTCCAAAAAGTTACTGAAATTAAGTTTGTTGGAGTTGTAATGAATAATAAACTATATATATATATATATAAATGGAAATCACATGTTATTCAAAAAGTAACATTAGGAAAAACATTTAAATTTTATATAAAGTAAAAGATTCGTTTAATAATAATTCTTTGTGGATGATTTCAGATCGTGATTATTCACAGATAATAAGCGGTCGGCAAATACTGTAACCAAAATAATAAAAGTTAATTGCAATTAGTTGCGATTATTTTTTTCCCAGGTTTGCGATTAATGCGTTAATTTTTTTAAATCAATTCCTAGCCCTAATATAGATAATCAATTCTCTTCAGTGTCTCCGCGAAAATAATTGTAAAATATTTTTTGCATTTTCTGTGAAATATTAAGCACTAAACAGTCAACATTTCTGTGTGCTTTGGGACCTAAAATGATTTTTCCTGGTTTCACCGGACGCTTTGTCCATCCATGATAAACCCAGTGATTCACTCTTCCCAGGTTCCTGTTCTCTCCCAACCCTTAAACCATTGCTGACTTCTATGCCGAATAGATGTCAACTAAAAAAAGAAGAAATCTGCATCAAAATGGACAATAAGCTAATGCAACTGAAACGTTAGGAAGACAGTTAAAACTGCATGAATTGCTCCCTATTAATATTCGTTGATGACTCCTCATTTCTCCTCCCTGTGCTCATTTCAATTCTCCCTGGCCTTGCAGAGGAAGTGTGTAGGATGTCATAGCATTACAGATCAGGTATAAATCAACTGTTTACGCAGGGGCTGGGAGTCTGCTTATTAGGAGAGGCTCATTTTGAACAGTTGGATCATTACACCCCACAGTGTTTACTTGATTCATCAAAACTAACCATGTTCTTGCTACTTATGTGGAAAATAACAAGCACTAACATAAAAAGGAAAGCATTAAGATTAAGTAAACTATGAATACTTTTCTGTCTTGATTAGTACATTTTGGGAGTCAGTAATGTTATCCTTAACTGATTTGCTATTCTTGAAAAACGTCACAAAAAAAAGAAAGAAATGGGCCAATATAAAATCCTGCAAGTTGTTGCACTTAAAACGATAAGTAGTCTGTGATGTTCATCATAGATATACTTCAACTGTGAGAGACAGAATGTGGAAAAATCCAGAAAATCCCATTGTATGATTTTAAATAATTTATGAAATGGTGCAGAAAAGAAGTATTTAGCTCCTACAATCAATCAAAAACTATGTCCTCACAGACCCGTTTCTTCTTTTTAAAAAAGCTCTTCTATCCTCCACCTGTTACCTGTATTACTGTCATCTGTAGAAAATACACTCTCTTAAGGGAGACCAAAGAGCTGTCAGGGGACACCAGGGACAACATTGTAGTCCTGAAAAATACTGGAATTAACCAATCAACAATAAACAAGCAGCTTGGAGAGAAGAGATCAACCGTTAGAGCAATTATTAGAAACTGGGAGAAAAATTGTCAGTCTCTCACCACCTGAGGCTTTACTCAAAGGTCTATTCAAAATCTCCCTTTACGAAGAGGAAATGACCCAGAACTTCACAGGAAAACTGGTCAATGACCTGGAGAGAGCTTGGACCACTGAAACAAATGTTACTGTGGTTACAGTCAACATCCTAATGGAATAAAATTCTGCAATGCAGGGCTGCTAAGCCTAGAATGACATGTGACCAGATGAGACCAAAATGAAACTCTGGTATAAATGCCACTTGACGTGTTTGGAGTAAGAAAGAATGCTTAGTTGCATCCCAGTATTACTTTGCTTTGGGGATTTTTTTCTTCAAAGAAGACAAGATACTGATCTGTATTAAGGAAGGGATGAACGAAACCATGTATGGAAAGATTTTGGGCACAAACCCTTTTTAATCAATGAGAACACTGCAGATGAACTGAGACTCAATTGTTGAGTGTGATGATGATTCTTTATACATTGACAGGGTAATGAAGTCTGTGAAAAAACATTTGATGGTTCAGTGGCATTTAATGGACCTAGTCAGTCTCTGGACCTGAATCCAGTAAATAATCTATGGGATGGCTTGAACATCTGTGTTGCCCACTGTCCATACCAAAGCATCACAGCTGTTGAGAAGATCTGCATGGAGGAATGGACCAAAATAGCAGTGCAAATGTGTGCAAACATTCATGAAACGTCTGACCTCTGTCACTGACAACTAGGGTTATATTACCAATTCTTGTGGTGAACTTTCACTATTGACTAATTTTCTGCACTATTACACAAATAAATCCTTAAAATATCAGGAAATGAGATTTCCTCCATTCGTGTTAACATATTGCCTGTTACAGCTGTGTCTACTGAAGCAAATTCTCCAGTTATAGAGCTTTTTAGCGATAATGATCATAGGTTAAGGTAAAAATTAAACAACTTCATTTGGATTTTTGCTTAGAATATTTACTGATCATAAAATACTTTATTTAATTTGAACTCTCAGTTGGCTTCCTTACATATTTATATGAGACACTTTTAAGTCAAATTTAGAAAAATGCATTCTGGATATGTTATATTAAAAAAAAGTTAATTCTCATCAAAAAATAAATTTCTCATTGTGATTAATATCAATAATAGTGCGATGATTTTTTTGGCCACATAAGAGAATTCTTGAAGTGGAATTCAAAGGAAGTTAAAAATATGACTATCTTTGTTACCAAAGTGGTAAGCTGTAATATGCATGAAATGATTCACTATTCGATGAATTATTTGGATGTGACCTGAAAATCAGACAAAAAGCTCTGAAAATGGAGGAAAATGGAACAGAAAAAGGAAGGCAGCAATTTCAGAAGGGAGGCTGAGGAGAAAGAAAGGGAGTGCATCAAGGAGGGGGTATGAACTGAGAACAGGAAGGAGTGGATGACGGAGATATAGGAAAACGAGTGAAAGAAAAACAGATTAGCCATGTTAATCTGTAGGAATAAAATATATTTGTAAGTAAAAATAGATCGTGGAGGGGAAATTGGCTGTGGAGCAAAAAAAAGGCCTTTAGACAAACATGACTGTTTATGCCTAACAATCTAATGTTGATTGAACCCATCAGTCAAGTCTGTTCCTGTTTTATTTTTTAAAAATACTCCTCATTTACTCAGATCATAATTATCTCTTAATCTTGATCTAGCAGAAGAGGATCCGATAACGGAGTCATCAAGAGCCTGAAAAGGAAAAAAAAATACAACAAAAAAAATAGAAAATATAAAAGATTTTACATTAAATATCTATTTTCACTTTGAAAGAGACATAAAAAAAAAAAAATTGTATTTTTATTTGAGTTAAAAAAGACACTGGTTAAACAAAAAACAGTTATTATTTAATTGTTAATGTTTTAGAGCTGGAACTACATCACCATAACTTTCACCTGTTGTCAATCATGTCCTGCTATGCCATGGGGTCAAAGCCGCACCCCAACATAAAATTAGGCTAAACTCTGAGAATGACAAAATCAGAATTTAAAAACTGAAAATAAAGTTAAATCTTTTTAAATGTTCTATTTTTTCTTTGCAAATTTATAATTTTTTCCTTCACTTTGAGCTGATTTCGATTTTACCGGCAGCTGGGGGCTGCGACCTCGCCATCTCTGTCTGACCTTGGGGGGGCGGAGCATGCTATGCAACTAGCTAGGCTTGATCCATGCTCTGTGACAGGGTGGCAACCTGTCCAGGGTGTATCCCGCTGTGATGCGCCGTGTCAACCTCACAGCACTGCGTTGCACGCACAAATTGCGTTGGATGCCCAAATAGTGGCACTAGACCTCAGACTTCATCTGTACATTGACGTAATAATGAAACTTGACCCTCCTTCCACACAAACTGCATCCATCTTGAATGCACCTTTAGTTCATTTTAAATGTGTTTATCCATAAATGTCATGCCGTTCATTTTAATTGTAAAACTTTTCTGAATTGTAATATCCACAAAGACCTACGGCATCCTCCATCCTTTATCAGAACCAATCTGTTGTGTTGCCATACCAATGAAGATTACGAGATAGGAAAGGACAGAAGGATGGTCATGTCTTCTGCTTCTGATGGATGGAGGAAAAGATGGAAAAGATGGAGGTGATGCCAGAAACTACAGCTGAGACTAACAGTCAGTCTGATAAAAGTTATTACATTTTAGATTGTGGGCTAATGCTTGAAAGAAAAAAAAAAACATAGTACATGCCAAGCAATCCATTATTGGAGATAAGGATAAAGAAAGCAGAGATAATTAGAAAAAGACGAAGAAATCTTTCTTAATTGGATTATTTAGACAAAGTGTTCTTGGTGTGTCCTGAGGTTTGCTTAGCTGAGCCTGTCATCAATTAGCGGTGGATGATTAGATTTCTCACATAAACTGACTTATTTTTGCAGCTTGAGAACAAAAGCCTTTCTTACGCAAGAGTTTCAAAAATAGACATATGTAGGTACTAAGAATGGCCACACTTTGTGTTTGCTGCATATAATTACAATATATTATGTTTCCACCTGGTGATATGGACTTCTACTGTATATTTTAGTGTCAAGAAGTCATTATCTTTAATGTGTCTCTCTAAAATTACTTTGAAAAGCTCCACTTGGTTTTGTATTTACGCTCATTAATTCCTTTTGTACAAAGTCACACGAAAGCTCTCCAAGAGGTGATCAGCTGGATATTAAAGTGACTAAAAGGATTCTTCTCACAGATTTTTTTTTATTTGTGTCTTCCAAAAAGTCATGCAGAGGTCCATTTTGCTCCCTCTCTTTCTCGGTTACTAAATTGTACTTTTTTTGTTGTTGTTTTCAAAGCAGGAGTGTTTATCCCCATGACTTTCACAGAGCTTATCAGCATGCTGGACCCACGAGAGTCCAGGATCATAAACCTATTTACAAGCAAATATTACACACAGGTTTAAGTCAAAGCAGTGTATAGTTGTGTGTTTTTTTTTTTAATGGTTGATGTTTGGTTGAGCAGAACTGGTTGCTTGAATGGTTTGGTTCCTCATGCACTAATGACTGTTGAGGTATGTGAGGTTATCTTTGCGGCTGCTGCTGCTTTGTTGCCACAATAAACGTCTTTCTGAGCTGGATAGAAAAGGAAATGAACAATAATAAAAATAAAGGATAACCAGAAGCAACAGTTTTTTTTTAATAGCTAATTTCTTCTGGTAACATGGAGAGATAAGACCTTCGGCACTCGTTGATTAAAAATCACCCCAACTGTTTCTGTCTCCTCATAAAACTTTCCATTTTAGCTCCTTTCTCTTGCATTTAGTCGGGTTTGATGTCTGTCACGAGCTGCAGCGCAAATGCTGCACTGTTTTGCATTTTAGATGAATGATTACTGTGTCGTTTTTCTCCAGAGAAACTGTAATCCCGATCTGAAACGCTCAAATGTTTGTTCAGTCAGTCACTTTCATGGTACACAATTTATTTTTCCTGATAGGTTTAACGCATTTCCTCTCCTGTGTATTTCTCCAGAGAGTTGCCTGTGAGTGGAAAACATGAGGCCAGCGGGCTCCTTCTGGATCCTTTTGTTACCTTTGCTGGTAAGCTCCCACTTTTTAATTTACAGAGAATCCTGTAAGATAAAGTTCTAAAAGTCCTCACTTTATATAGTGGAGCGGGTACAGTGCCAGCTGAATGAACATGTAGTTGACATCAAGGATGTCAATCTTTAATTGCTTTTCCCTGCTTGTTTATTTTTTAATTAGATGTGCTTGTTGGAATAATCAGAAACTGAAATGATTCAAAAAAACGTGTTCACATCTGTCTTTATCACATGGCTTTTAGCAGAGACGGCGTTCTCAATGCTGTGCTGTTTTAGCGGGTTAAAATATGCATATTGCTTGCATCATGAAATGTTTAAAACCGGAAAGATACGGTGGCCCTGAAGTGCAAATCACACAAAAAACTCTCAATGCAAAAAAATACATATATTATATTATATTATATTATATTATATTATATTATATATTATATTATATTATATTATATTATATTATATTATATTATATTATATTATATTATATTATATTATATTATATTATATTATATTATATTATATTATATTATATTATATTATATTATATTATATTATATTATATTATATTATATTATATTATAATACAGTAAGAGGTGCTACCATTAGGGTCAAATTGTTGAAATCAAAATGAGAAAATCATATCCTAATACCAGGAGCAGTAAGATTAATGAAAAAAGAATGACTTAAAATGATTATCATGCTAGCAAAACATGTTTTTGCTATCTATCATCTGAAGAACAGATCGCCAGTGTCGAGGTTGTGATCATTGATCCTGCATGAATGTAGATTCATTTAGCCATTACTCGCACTGCCTGCAGACTGATTGTTTTTAAATCCCATTTAACGTATGGATCCAGACTCAAAGCTGAGCCCATGAATCAAGTCAATGCTGTTGGAAAACAAAGCAGGTGTCTGCAGAGAAGCCCCTACAGACCAAAGGCTGCACCGAAAAAACAGTCCCCTTAGCAATAAGTCAGAAATTCTTACCCCAATGGAGGATTTTCTTTAAATAAGCAGAATAATATGCAACAGGGTAAGAAAAGTGATCTTTTCAAGAATTCATATTTAAAGAAAAAAAAGTTTTTTTTTCTCTAACTAATATTTTAACTTTCTTGATTAGTTTATTTAAGATTTTTTTTTCCTGAAACAAGACACTTTTCCTTTCTTAATATCCAGTTTTGACAGAAAAAAATACCTGACTGAACTTTTGCACACCTGATTTGACTTTTAGTGTATTTCCAAAAACATAGACAAAAATTATTTAAAAAAATATATAATATGGAGCAGGTATCTACTTGAAAAACTCCCATTTATCTCGAAGTCTGCTGAAAAATCTTAAATTACTGGTATTTATTAAAATCCCAGTTTTAATGGTCTGACAATGACTGTAATCACAAATTCTGAATTAAAAACAATCTAATTCTAAAATGTATTTATTTACTCTCTTCTTCTAACTTGATTAATTTGATGGATTTCTTCTGATCATTAAATCTAAAAAAAAAGAAAAAAAATATAATCTTTACATCAAATCTTTAAAAAATGACAAAGTTAGGTCCTGAGTTCAACCAGTTAAGAATTTAATTTAACTTCTTATTTTAATACTGGTGAGATGTTTTCAGGTTTTGTCCATTTAGTCCGCCGATGTTCAGGCGTGAGTGTGGTACGTATTCAGGGATAATAAAAAAGCCCAAATGTGCTTCAGTTGAGGTTTGTAGCCTCAAGAGTTTTTTTTTTTTTTTTTAAAATTCAATAGTTTAAGAGGGGACTTTGTCTTCATCTAATCTGTAGAGCCTTCAAGTACCAATGTTTGAAAAGAAGACATCCCAGTTTTTATTCCAGGTATCTCCAAAGGTTTTCAGAGAAGGTTTTGTGCTGGTCAGTCAAGTTCTTGCAGGCTCATTTCCAGTGTCTTCATATCCTCAGGGATGAGGTATCTTTGATATATATTTCAAAACTCAACATCTGAAACAGGATTATATAGTGTAACCCTTTAACACCTTAACTGTCTGCGCTGAAACCGAATAATCTCACGCTCTTTGACAAACCGGAACTCTTCCACCGTTTATATTCTGACGTAGAGAAAGCAGCTTTTCATATCGGTTTTGCAATAATATGTATAACGGCTCGGCAAAGTCAGCTGATTTGCATTGATTGTGTAAGCACATCACTAATGTAAAATGTTGTAAATCAACGCAAAGCTGCTTTTCTCCGCTTCAGAATCCACTGGAATTACATTGATTGCGCTACGGTTAATGAGTTAGTCGAAACACTGATTTTTAACGGGTTACAGTCGATTTTTTGGACTGACAACAGCCCGTATCATAATCCATCCTCCACCAACCTTCACAATTGGCATCATGCTGTCAAAGAAATGTGCTCCCAACAGCCGCCAAACTGTCCTCACGAGAATGATTAAGACTGGGGATCATATCTGCGCAGCTTTTTGGCTCCTCATTGGGGATGTGTTTTCAATTTTTATTCCAGTTTCAACAGCTTTTCAAACAAACTTTGGGAAGCAACTGGACTGAAGTTGGGTCAAAACTCATGAGTTTAATTCGGCTTTAAGTTGCTTTCCTTGCATCAGCAGGAACGAGAAGAACACAATCAGCACAGGGTGGGCCACTTTTACCTTTCGACCGCACCTGCAGCATCGCTGACCAGCTGCTCTGTTGGTCCAGACGTTTCAGAATGTTCTAGTTGATTAATTGCACAAAAATTTTTTAGTAAAAAAACACCCACAAAATAACGCAGCAAAATGTAAAAGTCAGACTAAGAAGGGTTCCGTACTTCACAAATTAACACAAGTGATGCTTCAGCCCAGCGTGGACACCGTGTGCCACAGCGGTTGTTGACCCCATGTTGTGACTGTACACAGTTTTCCATGTCGCGGCTGAGTTCATGTTGTTTCTAAATGCTTTAAGGTCAATACAGCCTTTTAGGAGATGTGGAGCCCCATACAGGGATGTTATTATAAGCTGTTTTCTTGTTTTTGGGCCTTTTTGTCAATATTAAAAAGCAAACATTCAATTCCAAGATATAGAGTTGTCTTGTTTTTTCCTTTTTCCATTTTCAGTCAATGCAGAACAGAACATTATTTAATAAAAAAGAAATAAAATTCAATTTTTATTTCTTTTTCTCCTAATTATTGTTCCTCCTATTTCCGTTTTGCATTAAATCACTCAGACTGTTAATACCTGCTACACCTGCAGCATGCTGCTCTGTCTTGTGTTTCTGCCTCCTTGCATGACCCTGTCATGTTAATTCAAGAGGAACAGGCGCATGAGATACACGAGAGGAGGTTTTCAGCTCCACAAGCTCTGAAGAAAAGCGGACTTTCTTCCCCTCCAGCTCACATGTCGATCTTGGTGGTGGCCTGGTGGTCGTATGTATGACGTCATTTACTTCGATGTTTGGAGTGACATCATATGTACGGCTGCTAAACTGCTACACGGGACATCGGCATTCAGGATAAAGTCGTGCTTTGCGTTTTTGTCTGTCGCACACTGTTATTAAACAGGTAAGATTTACTCGGGTTGACGTAAAGAGGCAAGAAATGTGGATTTTCCTGCAATCCTGATGAACTTTGTGGACATTTTGTTTGATCTGTTGTAGAAGCATTCTAAGTGGACTTTTAACTATGATTGCGTTGTTTTAGACAAAATCAAAAAACCCTTTCTAGTAGCTCAACATATTTGCCTCTGAGTTGTAGGCAGGACTGTTTGTGCAGAAGTAATCCTCAGCTAATATCCTATCATCCCTTTGTTTACCCTCTCTTCTGCTAGCTTACAGACCCTTAAGGTGCATTCACACCGAACGCAATTCCCGTAACAATTTTGTGTACATGTGTATGTGTCACACGACAAATTTGCTCTTCGCTTCTCCAAAAACATGTTCCTGAGTTTGATACCACGGCCACATGTGGGAGGAGCTACCAGCTAACGCATTTAGGATGATCGCTATAAGGAGCGGTGTCTGTGGATATCTCGCTTACAATGTATGGAAGACACAGATGATGTTGAGAAATAAATCAGGTTTATTCATTTTGAGAAGTTCTACAAAAACATCGGTATTCATGTCTTCATGTTTGGGTTTATATGAGTATTATTTAAAGATTTTCCAGGCGCTCTGTCTTTATGACAGCCACTTCCGAAGTGTTTCTGTGTCTCTGCGGCTGAGCCTAAATGCTCATATATATGCCACTGCTTCATATTAAAAAATAAAATTAGGAGATTTTTTTCGCTTTTTTTTTGAGTTTTTTAATGTCTCAATGCCCCAAAGTAGGCGGGTAACCACAGCAAGCCTGCGGCTCCAGAGGGTAAATGGAAAAGATGGAGGTTCTAGCCAAAAACGCTCTCTTTGGATTAATATTCTACCTGTTGATCAAGTCACTGAAAACGTCGTCTGCCCAAAGCTGAGTTCCCGATTGGCAGATGCGACGTAGCGACCTATCACACTTCATATTTAAATTTTGCCCACGCCATTGCTCAAATTGCGTCACGAAATTACAGTTCGCCTCATGTCAATTCTGTTCCATTGACTTAACATTAAAACTGGCTGCCTCCGCCACGCAGATTGTGTTCGGTATGAATGCAACTCCGAGCTAACATCAGCTGTGCATCAAAAATTCAGCAAGTTTTAAGTTTTCATAAGAGAACTGTCTTCTGCTCCTGATCTTAAATTATTTTATATAGGTCCTCCATCATGAGAAAAATGCTACAAGACCACGTTAAAAACACACACACAAAAACCACTTTTTTTGGAGAAGGTCTTCAAAATTTCTTACATTATTTATTAAATCTTACTATAAGAACCAAACATCACAAGATACTTTTTCATTTGCTTATAAAAGAAAAGACAAATCTCACTAAATGGGATCCTCATCCTTCAAAGAGCAGCACGATCGTAATCAGTATTTCACACAGAAGTCTTTCCTGTAAACGCTTTATCCCAATCCAAACAATAGAGCACAGATACGGAAACCAAATCCCAGCGTCACTTTAATGAGGTATTTGCATGGAGGATGACTCGCAGTGATGACTGAGTGAAACGTGAGCAGATCAGCTTTAAAGATGGTCTAAATCTTTTCACATAACACCTTAGGCAGGAAAAAATCTGGCATGTTATGCTCACATTACCACAGAATTAATGAAATGGCTATGAAGTCCTAAATTATGACCAACCAGATGAGCTCTGATCTTCTAATCCGTGCTCATTACTGCGTGAGCATATTTGCCAAATTGAGCATGAGATGAGCGTGTTTGTTTCCCTCCTCCTTCAACTCTGATGCCCTCTTTTTTCCTTTTTTTTTTTCCTTTCTCCACAGCACAGGGTGGAGGCAGGGACAGAGCCAATGTCAGGCCCATCACTCAGTCCCGAAGTGAGCACTATCAGGGGACATGGCGAGCAGGCGCTGAGCCGTGGTCGATACAAATGTCTCGAGCTGTCCAAGAAAAACCACCCAGAAAACCAAACTGGTGAGATGCTTAAGGGGACCGGCTCAAAGCTCAGAGGGAGCGTCCCGAGTGTGGAAGCGCTCCAATGTTGTCATAAGCTGCTGACAGTATTTTTAGTGGTAAAGTTTCCGACCGTTTTCCAAGAACAGCTGACCGGAGAGTGTTTTTTGAGTAGACGCTGTGGGCTTTAACTGTCGAAAAGGATTGTCTTCAGGCAATGCAGCTGAAGATACAGATGAAGTGTGTTACTAATTATAGTCATTAAACATTTCCCCCCTTATTTTTCCTTTTCTCGAGGTATCTTCTGTGCTCATATGTGGGATGGCTTGCTGTGCTGGGATGAGACACCAGCTGGGACAGCTATTACACAAAACTGTCCAGATCACACTGACCTGAATGCAACTGGTAAGACAGTTTTGCACTTTTCATTAGAGTAGAACAACCAGCTGGCTGAACTAAGACCTGAAAGAGATTGGTTTCTGGATAACTCCTGTTTTTTTTTCTTTTCCATCTCTGGGAAATGATTCAAACTTGTATCTGCGTGTGTGAGACCAGAGGAGAAAGTTTGCTTAAGTTGTGGCCCTCTTCACTCTCAGTCTCAGAGTATTTACTGTTGTTGAGTCAGCTGACATTTAAAGTTTACAGACTGGATCAGCAATTTGGATTTTTTTTTTTTTGGTGCAATCCGCCGCCTCTGACTGTTTGCATACTTTACCAAATCCAACTTTTGCTAATTTTATAGCAGCTGTTCACAAACCAATGTGACTCGTACCAGAAACTTGAGTATTTATTGCTGAATTTCTGTTTTTAACTTCTTAAATAAAGTTACACCATGCAAGTGAATGCGTTTTGATTGATGGGTGTCTGTTAAAAAGTGATTATTGACCACTGAATAGAACCACATAGCCTGTGTGGTGTAGTATACCACTGGCTTGAACAAGAGAAACTTGCACACAGGAGGACGGACGTCATTCCACAGTTGATCACATTAGCAAGACAAGTGAAAAAAACAGTTTTTTGCTAATACTTTCTTCTTCTTCTGGAATAAGGTATTATGCTATAGTGCGATCACCACCTAGTGGCCAAACTGAAACACCCTCCAGAAGAGGGAGAAAATTGTTGGAGTTTATCTGTTTGAGGAACCATGTAACACTGTATGGTATCAAAAATCTCATTATTATTTCACTAATAAATGTTGACAGTATGTGAACTGCATAAGATTAGTATGAATAATTACTTATTGTAAATATTCTAGAGTCATAACTTTGTTTATTTGTAATTACACTGTAATTGTATTTATGAGATGTGTACTGCCGACCTCTTAGCCAGGTCACCCTTGAAAAAGAGATCCTGATCTCAATGGGTTAAATAAAGGTTACATACATACAATGTCTTCAAAATCTATACATATAAATACATTATTAGTGCATTTTTAAACAAATGTGTCTAAATGTGTAAACCGTGTAAACTTCAGATTAAATTGAATCAAATCGGGTGGATTGAAAAAAAATCAGGATACGCAAAAAAAATACACACAAAAATAGAAAATTGAAAAGCAAAAATTTAATTTCATTTACATTGCATTAAATTTGATTAATAAAGGTGATAAAACATTTTTCTTTTAATGGATGAAATGGATACTGGTCTGTTCACGGAGGGTAAGGAAACTGACCTCCCAACAAAACGCAAGGACAACGAGTGGCAACGCCTACTTTGGGATGGACCGTACACTGCTCAACTTCCATGGAAGGGGCACAGAACCGTTCACCCTAATTAAAGACTTTACCATTGGATAACCAAAAATGTTAATCCCAGGACCCCAAATTAAAAACTCTAACCAAGAAAATAACATGACCAAAAATCACAATTGAACAAAAGCCAAACCAAAGTTCCCAATTCTGACAGTACCCCTCCCTAGAAGGGCAGATCCCAGGACAAACCCCCCCCCCCCCCCCCAAAAAAAAAAAAAAAAAAAAAAAAAAGCTATGGGGAAGGGACATGATGAAACAAAAGAAAAACAAGACCAAACTACATTTAGGAGTCCTGTAACCAGATGTACACGAGGGGTACCAGAACCCCTATTCAGGATCACCTGTGAAGAGGGGCTGTCCCGGCACACTGACTCTCCTCAGGGACAGGACACATGAAGGAGAGCAGTCCCAGTGTCCCTCTTCCAGAACAAGAAACATGGCCAAAGGTGAACAGCAACCATCCTTAGGAATAGGGAACATGAAGTGCGGCTCTGACAACCCTCCTTAGGAACAGGAAACAGGAAGTCTGGTGATCCCCCTCAGGAATGGATTGGGTGGACATGACTTAGCATGACCTGATATGACTGCAGGGAAACCCATCTTGCGCGGTGTGGTGTGGTGTGGTGTGGCATGGAAGAAAACTCTGCCACTGGAGCAAAAACTCTTGCTGGCTCCAAGGTGGTCAGACCATTCTGTCAGGAAGTGTTGATGAAGGACCCAAAATGCAGGAGACCAGGATTAGTGACAGAAACTGAACATTTAATAAATTAACCAAAACATGACAAAAAACATGGAGAAACACAAAGCTAAAGCAAATGACCTGAAAAGGATTAACTGAAAACCAGACACTTAAACACGCTGAGCACAGAGAGCAGAAATGACGACAGCTGTGAATCGTGAACCTGAAACTGGTCAAAACAGAATATTGACCAAAAATCATAACTGACATAACCCAAGCCAAAGTTCAGAATCCTGATGTTGTCTTTTGGTTTCGGTCCGGTTCTGGACACCAGTGTCTGCAGCCAGGTCCTCTCAAATTGTCTGCTTCTTGGGAAGAACAATCTCAGCTTTACAAGGTTAAAGTATTAATTTGTAAATTAATCTTTACTCATTTTGTAAGCGACCAAAGTACAACCAGGAAATTAGAGGTGTCTATTATTAGAAATTTAAGGACTTTGTGGAACATGGAACACTCCATTAATTTTCGATAATGGACACCTCGTTGGGTATAATCTCTTACTTATCCTTTGAGTTGTCTGACAAATAACATTGTTAGACCTTTGGCCTGATGCGTGACAGAACTGTTTTGTCCTGTAGCTTTGCTTTAGAGAGCAGTGTTCAGTCTAAGTTTTTCATGCCTGTACGTCTTCACTTATGGAAGACTGTAATTCTGCATTTGGGTTTCAATACTTCTACACAATCTACAATCTGCTGCCTATTGCCAGAGCCTACATTCATACAGCTAACTAGTAGATGAAAGAGGCTTTCATTTACGGGTATGCCCCACTCCAGGCTGTAAAGCCAGAGGTTCTTTTTCATTCTGTGGTTCTTTTTTTCTGTGAAACACAACCCGTTCCAGGAGATGTGCAGCAGGTGGAGCAGGTATACGACCTCCGCGGCTGACTTTAGAAATCCTCAGGTTAAGACTATTTCAGAGATTTCAAAAATGTAGTTTTTCTTCCCAGCTGTCAAATTCTAGTTAAGTGAGGTTTTCACCTCAGCGTGGGTTTCAAAGACTTTTATTGTTTCTATTTTTACCACAGCTTTTGTTTGTGCTGCTTATGTAATACATTATACTTTATGACTTCTTAGCACGTATTTATTGACACAGGTTTTTATGTGCACTACCACTGTTTATTTTAACTAACCAGAATTATTGTGCACCATTTCAGTTGGACAAACATGCTTTGTATGCAAGAACAGACTGAACTTCTTGACATCGGTTAATTGTTTTGACAAAAATAAAATGAAAATAACTATTTGATTTTTAAGAATTATTTGACATTGGAACATTTACCTGCTTTTAAGGTCAGGAGAGAATATGTTTGAGGAATATTTAATATATAGCTTCTTTCTGACAGTCTGAAACTGTTTCTGTCCTTACTGCAAGATTTCCATTAGAACATTTTTTTTTACTTAAATGCTAAATTTTATTTTGTATTTTGTTTTATTTTACTATAAGGGGTATTAAAAAATATTGATTGAGTGAAATATCACAATATTTTATTTGGCGATACTTGTATTGCTTTAAAATACTGCCAAGGCGTTATTTAATTAGGTATTTAAAAGCAGACATGTAGTTTAGTCTCACTTTTGTTTTCCACTTAAATATTTCCAAAATTACCAAGCTTGGGCAAAAGACTCTTGTTTATGAAATACAGTTGCAGTCTTAGTGTTATGATCATTACATAACATGTATTTTACTATTTTACTTTGGTGAAAAAACTGTATTAATAACCAGATAATAGTCACAGTCATAATAGTAGTCATAATTAAAAAAAAAGGTAAAATATTGTCCGTTATTGTCTTGGAATATATTGGGATACATATCGTATCATGACACGTGTATCGCCAGACTCTCCCCTGATGATTATGCTGTTTTTAGCAAAAATAATAATAACAAATCTATATCATTTTCTAGGACATAGTTTCTGCAGAGCAGTAGTAGTTTATTAATCTATTGAGTTGTGGGTGGGACTGTTGACACAGAGTAAACTGCCCCCTTCCCATCATCCATTTGTTTATACTTTCTCCTGCTAATTTAAACAATCTAACATAACAGGTCCAAAAAAAAAAGAGCAAGCAATTCTCGTGATATCCAACTGTACAGATTTGAGTATGCTATCAGTTCAGACAAAGAATTCACAACAATGTAAATAAAATAATTAGTCAGAAATGTAGTTTTGAGATTAATTTTCTCTATATATGTCATCGTCAGAGAAATGCCACAAAAACACGTTAACACACATTTTTCATTGAAATTGGTCTTGAAGTTCATGGTAAGCAGTGAGTAAATTGGACAAAATTTGAACAATTTCATAATTTTTCATTTCAGTTACCCCAGGCACAATAAATGTGTTCAAGTGTGTAGTTTGTTTTTTTACATAACAGATGTTGCTTGTATGTTCTGGGATTATGTAAGTTAATTACATGAGGGATACGTATGTTATGGGATTTAATCTTAAAATGTTGTCCTGAGAATATTAATAGTAATCATAACTTTCCTTAAACTTGGTAAGAGGTAAAAAAAAAAAAAAAAATCAGTTAAAGTAGAATCTATCACTTTAGTTCAGTTTAATTCATTTTTAGAGCCCAAATTCAAAAACCGAGGTTGACTCAAAAGCCAAAAAAGATCAAAGTAAGGCAAATTAAAAGTGGTCCATTTCATTCCAAATTCCTCCAAGAAAATGTAAAGCAAATCACCAAAAGTTCTGCAATCCACAAAAACGCGGCACTAAAGTGGAAGGATAAAATATGGGGTGTAATAAACAAATATCCACTGTGTGGATTGCAAATCAATTTTCATTTCCTCTGAATAAACACAAGCTCTGTATTACATTGAGGATATATGACGTTGCAATTTTTGCTCTTTTTTTGAGAAGGAAAAGCTGTTTGTAACTTTGAGTTCCAGTCCAGTATTAGTGCGCCTTAAGGTGCAGCTGAATTGCTGGCATGGCCTTCGATTCTCAAAGAAACCACAGATGTTTCCCTAAACGTCAGAGGAGGATTTCACTCCAACGCTCGTAAACAGTAAAGATTAACACATAATCTCCCGGGGTAATAAAAAGCAAATTGTGTTCTACCACACAAAATAAAGACAGAAACTTTCATTTTTTAATTAATTTAAATCGGCTTTGGACTTGAACTGTCTTTTCTTCATGTGGCAAAGCTAAGGGACGTCTCACTGAAGCTTTCCAGAGTCTAGAAATGTCAGTTTGGGGAAATGCATGTTGATTAAGAAAGAGTTTGAAGATGGAGAAAAGAAGGGGAAAAAATGGCTAAAGGAGACCTGGAAGCAGAAGCAGAGAGATGGATGAGGAGTGAGAGTATAAATCAAGAGGCAGAAAGGACGTTTTTGTAAGAGATTGCTCTTGAAATACCTGAGTTAGTCCCCCTATGGCTTCTTAAAAGCAGATGTTGTGGGTATGAAAGGCTGTACAGTTGGAGGTGGTTTTTCAGAGCTGATGGGATGCCAGAGAATCTGACTGCAGTTTGATGATGTGATCTCCTTATAAGCTCAGCCATGGATCTCATATGGTTTTGTGAAGATGATGTAACATCTAAAGATTAAACACAGTTAATTGAAATGCTGTATTCATTTAATGATATCATGTTAAAGTTAAAAAGACATCAAATGACAAGTAAACACATGGATCTCCAACTTTTTCACTATAGAAAAGGTGACCAGATATTGTAATGAAGTGGGGAAATGGGTCCAGACTGGCTCCACCTGTCAAGCAGCTTTAGAAGACAAATTGGAGGTAACTTTTTTTATTAGGTGTTTGTCTGAAATTAATGGAAAAAAAAGAGACAGCTTCCATCATGGACTAACCAAAACCCCGTCTTCCCAAAGGAAAGAATTTTCGTCAGAGGTGCCACGGAGGAGCACAACGTGGAGGCTGCAGGAGTTCGGACGAAAACGATCATCCTGGAAAAGAAGAAGACGTGCCTGGAGAAAATGAGGAGCGATCCGCCTCATAACAAGTCAGGTACGGAAACTTACAAAGCATCACTGATCCTGTTGAAGCATGCGACACAGCCCGCTGCACCACACTTTGGATCCTCGAGTTGTCTTTTGACTCAATCTAAGTATGATTCCTGATGTGAGCAAAACAAACCAAGAGGATCTGGTAGGGAAAAGCAGAAATTCCACACCATTTCAGAGTTGTAACCACTTTTAATAAAACTTTTTTTTGCGTTCAGAAATTAGTTTGTTTGTAAAAAGTATGGTAAATGCTTTATTACTGTATAGTTTTTACATTGGAGCTTTAGCTCCAAACCAGCGTTCACATTTAACTGCAGTTAGCTTGCGCTAGCCCTTTACATGATCAACGTTAATAAGCTCTGTTGTGGAGAAAAGCGGCTTTGGACAAGTTATAAAATTACTTTATGTGAGAAATCTGTTGTATATCTGTTATAAACAAACACTTTAAAGTTTTGCGCACCAGCCCAAACCCCTTTCCTCTGCAGATCAGCTAATTCATGTTGATTGTTTAAGGAGTTACAGAATCTGTAATAGCATTGTAAGTTTTGACAGAAACATCTCAGGCTGTAAAGTTTGAGTGAGGATCGCCGGTTATATTAGTCTTTTTTGACCAAAAACAGGAGTATTTTTCGACTGAAATGTCCTTCCGGCTAACAATTTTCCGCCGCCATCTTTTCTGCCACCAGAAACAAATGGACCCACCTTTTTTATAAATCGAACGTCCTTGTGGATCATTAAGGTATGATGAGGAGGTGATCCTGCATTAGTCAGAGGAGGAAAAAAATACAAATAAGTCTAAAATGACTGTACCTGTTTATTATTGTCTTTATACAAATGAGAAAATATTATAAAGTTAAAGAGGAGAGCGTGTTGGGGTCACCAAAAATGTCAAAAAAGTAACGTGAAGGGGTCCTTAACCAAACGTCAACATGTGACGAGTTGGGAGTGAGAATGTGTTGGAAAAACTTGTTAGGTGTGAACGCAGACTAAGTCTTAACGTCCAACAGTCAAAAAACACACTCATGTTGTTTTGAGCCACATGCACATGGTAAAACTTCCTTTTGCAGAACAGTGCTTACTTACATGGACCATGTATCTAAGTTGTACTTACTATTTATGTAGGTTTTTATGTGGCACGTTGTTCCTAGATGCTACTTAGACAGTAGCTACTGGGGTTTTTGGTGCAACAGGAACCGTTATCCATAAACCTTTATTGTTTCGTACAGGTCTGCACTGCAGTCGTAGCTGGGACGGCTGGTTGTGTTGGGACGACACCCCAGCTGGTACCTATGCCTTTCAGAACTGTCCTGATTACTACTCAGACCTTAAACCCACCGGTAAGTCCTGAAAGGTGCTGCTCACTGAGACTTGATACATCAACTGTAATTCTATTTTAATAAAATGTTGTTTTTTTAATCCTGTTTTTTTAGAAAAGGCAGCTAAGTATTGTGGTGAAGACGGACACTGGTTCCGGCATCCAAAGAGCAACATGACCTGGACCAACTACACCCTGTGTGTTGGCAACAACCACAGGTTGAGGGTAAAGTTCTGTGTTATTTATGCCATAACAATCATTCAGAAAAATGATGGACCATGCAGGTTGTAGCTATCTAGTTCTAGCGGCTGGACACTCTTATCTCATGAACAGTCTTAGCTTGGCATACAGTCAGATTTTCCTTCAGAGTTATTGTAGGGGTCACGTCGTTAGACATACCAGACAGAGCAGAAAAACACAAACTTATACCCCAGAAATCCCTCTTAGACCCCTCTTAAGACTCTTAAAAGGGGGTCTGTTATTCTTCAGTGCTGCAGCATCTGCAGGTATGTTTTTCCTCTCTTTGCTGGGTGAAGTATGTGTCTGGACCGTAACCTTTAGCCCGGGTACGTGCAGCTGATGACAGCCCAAAGCTTTCAGGACTTTAAGAACCAGAACCAGTTCAAACAGTGACATGTGTACGATGTGTTGAGGGGTTTTTACACGTTTGTGTTGGAGAACATGATTGCTGTATTACTTTGTAATCCTCCGTCTTGCTCTTATGTTCCACTCAAGTTCAGCTCCAAAATACCTCCTTGCTTCCTGCAGGGAAATAAAACCCTCCCATTTTACTGTAATACATTCTTGGCATTCCAAGAACACACTTTCACTCTTTTAATACTCCATCTTTTTCCCCATATTTTTCTTCTTTTCCTCAATATAAACCCATTATTTTTTTCATATTTAAGTGACAGATTCATAGAAAGTTGGTTTATGTTGCAGTTCTACCCTCTGGTTGTGATGGTTTAACTTTTAGTAAAGATGTTTTGGACCAGTCCTACCTACAGGAGGCCTTGGCTCTGACCTAAACTTGTTGGGAGTGTATGAGGATCTCCTCCTCAACTGAAGCCCCAACAGTCCATCTTTAAAACTGGATGTTGTTCAGTCTTTCGGCTTATCTCTCACCACAGCAAAGTGGTTTGCACTTAACCGCACAGGTGGTTTGGCAGAGCTTTTTTACACCGGAAACCCTTCCTGATACCACCTTATATTTTATCTGGGCACAACCAACAGTCCCAGACTTGGACCCTCGTGTGGCAACATAAACACTCATTTATCAACTGAGCCATCCCACCACACTTATCTCTAAAACTGGAAAAGGGAACAAAAATCTCCAACCTTTGACAAACGCCATTAAGGCATTCCTAGACAATTGCATGCACAGAACTAAAGTACTTCAACCCTTTAGCATCAGATATGTACATAAATAAAACACGTTCTTTCACATAACTTTTTGACTATTAATGCTATCACTGTGTAAACGATCGAAAGGCTACAGTAATCGAAACAATATTAAAACGAAGGGTTAAAGGGTTAAACATGCTGTAAAGCACAAAGAGGCTTACATAAAAGAAGGAGAAACATTGCTATCAAACATACGTAGTTCTTTTATATAACTTAAGGAACTAAAAGGGGCATTTCATGTTTTTATTTCATTTTTTAATTATTGAATTTTTTTCATAGTTGTAAGGAATTTCAGGGTCACAGCAAACAAACAATCTTTCATTCAGATTTAAATTTAACTTTACTTATATAGCACCTTTTTGCTACAGAACGCTTCTATATGCTTTAAACAAATAATAGAATAGAAAAGAATAAAGTAAATAATTAAAATATCTATACAAATAAAAAAACAAACAAAAACACCAACAGATAAATAAATAGCAATCACATATACCCCCCTCCACCCCCCCACACATACACACATCCCTCAAGACAAACAGACAGTACATAAAATCCGATAAAACATGATGAAATGTAAAAACTACTTAAAAGTTAAGCTAAAAGATGACTTTTGAGTTGTTTTGTTTCAAAACTCCACACTGGTTCCACAGGCGAGGCCCACAGTGCTAAAATGTGGCCTTGCTTTGGATTTTTGTTCTAACCTTTGGAACCACCAGCAGACCTTCACCTGACGACCTAAGGGTTCCGGAGTGTCCTAAACTTAAAGTAAATTTGATAAAAATTTAGACTTTCACAGACTAATGAAAGAACCTTTGAATCGACTGGTTTTGTGCTTCTTCGTCCGGCCAGAAATATTGCAAAATGTCATTTTTTGCTCATGTGCACAAGATTTTAAATTCATTTTTGAAGCAGTAAATGCTGGGGGGTTTTTCATTTTAGGTCACGACACAAATGAATAAATAAGCACCTTTAAATAATCATAAGTGTGAGGTACAGAAAACAACACGCTGAAGTGAAACTGCATGACAGTACCTAGTCTCAGCTGGTATCAGACACATTTCTGTGTGACATTTGAAAAAAATAGAGAGAAGTTTTAAAGTAAAGGCCATATTGATGCAATTTAAAATCCGTGAGAGAATGTATGGGTCCAGTCAGATAAAACCGTGGATAGACAGCGTCTGTCAATCATTCATCACTTTGCAGCTTCACCACATGACAGAAAAGCATTCACTATTGGGAGGCAAAGCAGCTGTTGCCATCACAAAAAAGATAGAGTGATGGAATAATAGTTGGAAACAAATTATATTAAAAAATGTAAGATTAACACAGATGGAAAAGTTTTTTCAACCCCACTCAGATGAAAATGGTGTTTTTAACATGTTCTTGTAGCTTTTTTCTGATGATAGAGGGCATAAATAGGAATAATTAAGCTAAAAATATATTTCTGAGTCACGTAAAAAATACGGTGGCTGAGCTACAAGCTCCACTTTTGATCAAGAGTACCTTAACGTTCAGAACCAGAAACCCTTAATCGAAACCTGGAAGTTCCCCCTAATCTCTCAAAAAAAACTAGTTTAACCTAACAGTCACAATTTTTCTCATTTTAAGTTTCATTTTACAAATTTCTACAATTCTGAAACTTTTTAGGTTAGAGATATGAGTAGGGTTTGGGGAAGTGATCTGCTCATCTGGTGCCGATTACCTGGATCAGGTGTGTTTGGCCAATAAGAAGCATCAATGGCAAGTTGGTTAGGAAACATGTAGGACACCCCTGGCATAGACCATTCTAACCCAGACTGTACCGGACTGTACCATTCAGTGGAAATGAGACTTTAGATTACCAACATAAAGAGATGACTTCGAGTCTCATTATTGTCTGTCTTTGTGACTTCATTACATTCAGGTAGCAGCCCAGTTTTCCAGAGACCCTGAGGTGGAGCCCACCAGCGAGCCAACTGCATCTCCTGAAGATAATCAGAAGGAAAAGGAGTTAGTCCGGAAAAAAATCCTTGACAACCAGTATAAATGCTTTGAGAAAATGCATCGAGATCCACCTTATAACAAATCAGGTATGCGTCCGTCATTCTGTACTTTATTTCATCCCGCTCCGTGACTGCTGAGCTATGTAATTCTGTCCGGACTCAGGCCCGTTTTGCAGTCGGAACTGGGATGGCTGGCTGTGCTGGGAGGATACTCCGGTGGGAACGTTCGCTGCCCAGAACTGTCCTAATTATTTTGACGACTTTGACCCGACGGGTAACCTGTGAAACTTAAGTGTCTGTCTTCCTCTAAGATCCCTCTGACTTTGAGCAAACAGATTTATGGCTGAATTTCAGAGAAGGCAACCAAATACTGCGGGGAGGACGGGCAGTGGTTTCGCCACCCGGATACCAACAGGACTTGGTCCAACTACACACTCTGCAATGAAAACACTAAGGCGAAGCTGAAGGTAATTTATAATGAAAAAAGTTTCCAGCATACTAAATCTGCTGCATGGTTGCTTCTAAGAGATGAGTCAGCAGAATAGTTTCTTTTGTGCTGCCGGGGCTCTTGCGTTTGGAGTTTGGACAGAGCAGATTAAATGTAGTTTTTAAGGCAAATAGTTCCCAGAGATGGAGTGTTCCTTTGAATCAGTTTGCGACAAATGCTGGGAAATTTCAGAAAAGAAAGATTAGAATCTAAATTGCTAAAAAGCCACAGAGTGCCTGCTTTTATCAATATTTTTTACATTTATTTGGTTTATTTTTGAAGCTTAATGCTTATCTCCGTTGCAGGGCAGCCAGGCGAATAGAGGATTGTTTGTCTAGACAAACAGACTTAGTTATTGGAACGGAACAATCAAACTATACTGAGCTTCATGTCCCTCAGGCTACACAGGGGAGCGTCTGTGCTAACAGCGCTGTTGTGTGGCCAGTGTCACACTTTAACTGTCGTCTTATCGCCAACAGCAACAGGCTCAAATAACAAACCACAAACAGAAACTCTCACATCGAGAAGCCGGGATTTCACCCTTTCGATGGATACCAACGGAAATTAGCAATAAAATCGTTAATGTGTATTACCATAAAAACATTTAAATGATCAATACGTGTCTATAAATTAAGTAGGCTGTATATTATAATTTTAAAAAATATATTACTGAAAAAAAACTATAATATTGCAAATAACATTTTGATGAAGGTGCATGTTGGCTTTGCAGCGACAAGGTTTGAGTCTTCTCTCTATAGAATTTGCATGTTCTTCCCATTGACTGTAAATGAGAGCTGGACCAAGAGAGTGCGACATCATCCATAGAGAAACGCCTTACTTCCGGCTCCAACCAAATTAAGTCAATTCAATCCAATCGCCATTTTTTTGGTGAGATATGGTGGCCACCATGTTGGAGTCAGACAACATCAGTAAGCAGTAATTGGTTCAATTGTGTCTAAGTCCTCGTTTCTATGGCAACCACTCTCGTCAATCAGGAGTGAGCTTGTTAGGAGGCCACACACCTACCTCTAAAGGTTTTGAATTTTTAATGTAACATCACATACTTTTATTGAGGTATGATCAGTCAGTTTATAACCTAAATAATTTGTAATAGAGAGAAAAAATATTTCAAAAAAAGAGGATTAGCAAGAACATGTAAAAAAAAAATGTGGCAGAGCAAGAATGTCATTCTGACAAATTGAATGACTGAGTATAAGCTGTTTATCTCTCAGTTTAAGTCTATGGGATTTTGGCATCTTGTAGCTGGTGCTCCCCGGGGGAGAGGTCACTCAGTCCAGTGTTTGTATACAGTCATTCGTTTCTCCCTGTAGGTTTTCTCCAGGCATTCTGGCTTCCCTCCATAGTCCAAAAGCATGCTTCAGAGGATAATTTGAGAATATAAATTTCACCTTTGGTCTTGCGTTGGACTGGCAAGCTGTCCAATTCTTTGTCTAAAATTGTCTAGGATAGGCCCCAGCATCCATATGATTGGTCTGAGTTGGTCTTAGTTGCATTTCTATGGCAACTACTATCGTCAATCATGAGTGAGCTTGTTCAGAGACCACATCCTTTTCACTGAAAGTGGGCTTGGGAGAATCTGTCCATCAAGCGTTCTAGGTGGGGTCAGTCGGCACCGCTGGTTTTATTGAGGCATCTGATTGGTCAGTTTATAACTTGAGCTTAAACAAAAGATATCATGAAAAAATAGGATTTGCAAGTAGATGCTAAGAAAAAACACATCAAAGCAAGAATGGTTGTTTTTAAAAATAAACTTACTGAGTAATAGCTGTCTCTTTCTCCATAGAAGTCAATGAGATTTTGGCTCCTTGAGGCCAGCAGTACTTCCTGTTTGGGAATTTGGAACTGAGGGAGAAGCGTTAACTCAGTCCAGTTCTAGTAATACAGTCAATGGCAATAACAGTGAAAAAGCAATTTCTTCATTTTGAGGTTAATGCAAACTCCATGCCTGAGGCCAGAATAAACCACCAGACAATGACACCTTAAAGAAGCCCATCTGTGGTCAAGTCTGCTAAATGTTAATCAAAATACTGTCAGGGATTGTGGTGGAGGACCCAAATGCAGGAGACCAGACTTGGTGGCAGAAACATAAACATTTACTAACTCAACTTATACAAGATAAAACCAGGAGCCCACACCAGTGCTGTGACATAACGTGGATGAGCAGATGACCTGACAATGAGAACTGAAAACCAGACACTTAAATACACTGAGGATGATTAAGTAAATGAAGACAGCTGTGGATGATTAACCTGAACGTGGTGAAATTGACAGAAAACAGAACATGACATAACGTGGCAGCATTGCACTTGTTGGTGTATAGCCTGCCGGAAAGGCATTCGAAGAAGAACATGACATAACCTAAGCACAGAATCATGACAAATAAAACTAAAAATAAAATAAATAGTTGATTGACTGATTTGCCCAGGTCTGTTTCAATCTTGCATTTCCCTGGATTTTCAGAGAAACAAAAGATAATCAACACCTTAGGTCCAGACATTCGGCAAAAAACAACGAGTTCTGTTTCTATTTCTCCTACTAAGGAAAAAAAATGCAAATTTGCTTAAACAGTCATTACAAAGCTCAAATTCAGGTCACTACCAAACTCACTAAATGGAGGACTAAACAAAATCTTGAGTATCAGACTTGAGTCACCACGCGTGGTGTGCTGCACTTTAAAGAGGTGGTGCTTTTTGTGATGTGAAAGCCTTTTTTATTGCAGGAAGCTGCAAAAAAATAAACTTAAATGTTGTTTTGTCAGCGCTTGATTTTGTTCTTAAAATTTGCTTTGTTAAGAAAACAGACACTGAGTTCACACATTCAGTGTGGTATTTATTTTCACACAAACTGCTACAAAAAAAAAAAAAAAAAACAACCTGAAGAAAAAATGCAAAGCTGAGAAATTCTCTTCCACCCAAATGAAACCGTTTCTAGATTTGTTTGTTGCTGTGACATTTTTCAACAAAACCAGCAGATTAATTTGTTGTGTCTTTAATGTCCTCCTATGGGATGCACCCTGGTTTGCTAGAGGTCAATGCTGCGCTTGATCCACATCCAGGATGTGCAGTTTTAGTTTCCCCAACAGCTCCTTTAATGAGAGCTTCGCCTCATTTCCTTACGGCCCAGCCAGACAAAATGCAGCTCATTACCGTCATGAGTGGGATGAGGGATAAAGGATAAAAATGTTACTTTCACATTAAACAGGCCACCTTGTCAACGTAAGTGAAACATTTGAGAACTGTGGCTGTAATGAGGACAGCAGGACATGCTCAAGCGCATGAAAGGATGCATGTTCCTTCTTAAATGTCCACAAATATACTTTATTTCTTTTTTGACTGTCATGGTTTACAGTTTTCCATTAATGATCACTTTTTGTTTGCAGGTCAACATAACATATTTTTTGTAGTTTTCTCAATTTTTTATCTTTGTCTTGCAGTCCGCTTACATCCTGTTCTACATGGCAATTGTCGGCCACGCTTTGTCCATCGCCTCCCTGCTTATCTCTCTGGCCATCTTCTTCTACTTTAGGTAATGGATTCGCTTTCATCTTCCTGTCTTGCATAAATGATGCAATCACAATTAATTATCTGGCAGTTCCGTCCTTCAAGAGTCATTCCTGGTTACTGTCAAAAACAGATCTGACAGGTATACACAGATGGTGCTAGCTCAGCAGAAGGCTCCCTCTTATCTCTGCATTATTTCCAGTCAGCAAATCTTCTGTAGCCCTTGCATGCAAACAAGAACAATTTGGTACAAACAACTCAAAGAAACTCTCAAAGACCCACTCAATGAAACAATTTATTTTTAATATGTTCTTCTGGAGTTTTTCTGAT
Organism: Oryzias javanicus; assembly: GCA_003999625.1. Taxonomy (NCBI): domain Eukaryota; kingdom Metazoa; phylum Chordata; class Actinopteri; order Beloniformes; family Adrianichthyidae; genus Oryzias; species Oryzias javanicus. The sequence continues at coordinate 22,613,339 of CM012447.1, forward strand.
GATGGAGGACATATATAAAGAAAATGAAGTTTAAAATGACACCTCTGAATATTTCTTTACTCAAGTGTTGTGAATCAGGTCCAGACAAAGGTGTTGAAAAAAAGGGAAAATTTGTTACAAAGAAAACACGATAAACTCTGTGCCCCCTCCATTCCATCCTCTTGTAGACAATTAGATCCCTGTACGTCTTTTCTCGCTATATTTGTTGCACTGGTAATGCATCCATATGGTGTAAACATATAGATGATGGGAAGAGGCGTGGGTGTAGCTAACTGCCAATTGTCTAACGAAACACGACTTAAAAAATGAATCATCATTTTATGCATATATGAGTATATATACATATGTTCTTGTTAGTTTAGCAGCTGAGGGCCTCGTTAATCAATTTCAGCTGTATTGGTGTTCATGAATTAACAACAGGGGCACAGTCACTTCAGGGCAACAATTAGAAAACCCTCCAAACAGGACTGGTGTTACATGTGGAGGTCATTTCAAGTTTCTCCCTCTTGATCTTTTTTGGCTGGTTTTCCACTCGTGCTGATTTTGGCTTGTGTAATTATCTCTACTGGCAGTATGAGGAGATTCCTTAACCCTACAGAAGTTGCACAGGTTGTCCAACTTCTCCAGGATGGCACATCCACACGTTCTGCAGCAAGAAGGTTTAATGTGTCTCCCAGCACAATCTCCAGAACATGGAGGAGATTTCAGGAGACTGGTTATTCTGGGAGAGATGGACAGGGCCATAGAAGGTCCTCAACCCCTCAGCAGGACCCATACCTGCTCCTTTGTGCAAGGAGGAACAGGCTGAACAAAGCTCGTGTCCTACAGAAGGATGCACAGACCTCTACTGCCTAGGACAGGGGTAGGGAACCCTGGTCCTCGAGAGCTACCTTCCTGCTTGTTTTCCAAAATACCCTGCTCTAGTATGTTCTTATTGGCTGAACACATCTGAACCAGGTAGTCAGTGTGACAATTATGACAATTACCTGGTTCAGATGTGTTCAGCCATTAAGAACATGCCAGAGCAGGGTATGTTGGAAAACATGCAGGATGTGGCTCTCGCAGACTAGGTTTCCCTACCCCTGACCTAGGAAATGGTGCTCTGACTGCCATAAGGTATCCAGATGAAATCCTTGAACCCATTGTCAGACCCTACGCTGGTGCAGTAGGTCCTGGTTTCCTCCTAATGCACGACAATGCCCGGCCTCACGTGGCAAGAGTATGCAGGCAGTACCTAGAGGATGAAGGAATTGAAACAATTGAATGGCCTTCACCATCCCCTGACTTAACCCAATAGAACATCTCTGGGACATTATGTTTGGGTCCATTAGGCACCGCCAGGTTGCTCCTCAGACTGTACAACAGCTCAGGGATGCCCTCACACAGATCTGGGAGGAAATGCCACAAGACACCATTCGTCGTCTCATTAGGAGCATGCTGCAACATTGTCAAGCATGCATACAAGCTCGTGGGGGACACACAAGATACTGAAAAGCATTTTGAGTTGCAGAAATGAAGTTTTGGAGAAAATGGACTGGCCTGCCACATCTTCATTTCACTCTGATTTTATGGTGTCTACAAATTGAGCCCTCTGTAGACTGAAAACTTTTATTTCCATTAGAAGACTTGGCATTCTTTTGTTCCTAAGTCTCTGCCCTGTTGTTATTTGTATAGATATCCAACTCCATATTGAGATCTGATGTAGCTAATGTGTTTCTTTATAGTGCTCCTTTAAGTTTTGTGAGCAGTGTATATATATATATATATATATATATATACAGTTATAATGTCCATTATATATTTATTAATTATACATATAAAATATAAATTATTTTGAAAAGTACAAATACTTTGAAAGGAAAGGTCTGTTTGTTGTACAAATGTAATGGTACTTTAGATTCTACTTACATTATAAAATACTGCTATTTAAATAAAGAAGACATCTGCCTGAAGGTGTGGAACATTTAGAAATGACACCTCACCAGCTGTGTTATTGCTGCGGTTGTAAATTTTTACGTGGCGAATCCCGCCCGCCTGAAGGCAGCTGCTCTCTCCAACGGATCTTGTAAGAGACCATCAGTTAAGCTGCAAAGTTTTATAGGCTCTCATAAAAAATAAAATGCCTGGTCGTGACAGGTGCACAACCACTAAGACTGTGACCCCCTGAAAACCAAATTAGTGACGCAGCAAAACAGCTGACCATTCATGAGAAATAACTTCTTTGGTTAACATATTTGAAAAGTGTTCAATTTGATGACTGGACAATGTTTGCTTTAACTAAAGCAGTGTTATAGCAGTCATTATGTTTCTGATGAATTCATTTTTTTCTCATACAAGCCAGATGGGAAGCTTACAGTGGTATGTGATGGTGTATAGCTGCACCAATCGGTTATTTACAACTTTAAATCGGCACTGCCAAGAGTCCCAGACAAAAACACTCTGGTTTCCTGTGGAAAAACGGCGGCTGGATGTCTGGTCCAAAGACATTAGGACTTAGACAATCTAAAAAAACGTCACCATTAGGATTTGTTCTGTTTTCTGTTATATCTGCATTGATGGAGAAAAAAATTCAAATATCCTTTCCAATTTTTTTTTTTGCTTTTTTCACGACTGGACAAAATTGGGACAACTTTTTTATCAGTAATACAGTAAATAACTTTAAAAATTAGTTTCCTTTTAGAATCTACCAATTTAATTTATATATGTGTGTGTTTTAATGGGCCTGATTTTGTTACCAGGTTTTATTTATATTAAAGCACTTTATGAGTTTAGTCGTTTTTTTATTCCAGCTGCGGCAATAACACTTAACTCATGCTACGGGAGACATAATCTATCTGCCACAAAGCGCTACATACAATATTTAAAGTGTGAAACGTGACCTTAAGTTATACAGTATTATTTATATTTTGAAACCAATTTTTTAGGAGTGGCATGTCATGTGGAGTTCCTCAGGGTTAAGTTTTTGCACCCCTGCATTTTAACTATAGGTGCTTCTCTGTCACTTAACCACTTCGGTCCATTAGACTCCTCTGCTGCTGCGCAGTGGATCCGTGTACTTGTATTACATTTATCTTCCTACATGAAACGTGCTAAAAAAATAAAAAGCTGTAGTGGTATGCCTATTTGATGAATCAGAAAAGAATGCATTAGAAATATTTTAAAAATTTACATTTTTGGGTATGATATATTGCCTGAATCCCAGTTGACACTTGTTTTATTGACTGACATAATAGTTTACTGATTCATGTAATGTTTATGGGAATCTAAAAGGAGAGTTCACTCCAAGCCCTTGTTGCCATTATTTTCTTGGTGTTTTCAGGATTTACAAACTTCTCAGTTTATCACCGCTGTTGTGCTATCTACTTTATGATTTGTGAACTATAAATTAAAGGAGTATATTTTGGCCCACAGGAGTCTGAGCTGCCAGAGGATCACGCTCCACAAGAACCTTTTCTTCTCCTATGTGCTTAATTCTGCCCTCACTATTATCTATCTTGTAACGGTGGTCAACAACCCCAAAGTGGTGGCCAGAAATCCAGTAAGTACACTTTTATTTTCCACAGAGACAATTTTTGTGTGCTTTGTTTAATTAAATTATAATTTGAATTTTATGGAAAAAAGAAGAAAGGCCAAATGCTCCTAAATGTCTTTCAGTTCTGAGAAGCCATTTCATTTCTAAATGACTTTGCTTTAAATCCAGCGATTGCAGAACTGCACAGTGGAGGGATGATGCACACAACTGATGAATGAAGGTTTTATTAAAAACAAAGATGATACTCTGCAGAAACAGACAATCCAATACAAGTGCTACTAAAGAATTTTCCAGATTGCTTATATAATGCAGAGCTAATTTATAACAAGTGCTATTAACATGAAATATAATGAGAATAACTAGGAACAGATGTCTACACAAAATTGTATGATCTGTATCTCTGTAAATCTCTAAAACACAGTGGTAGGCTGAAAACCTGACAGATTTATCGTCCCTTTAGCCATAAAGCAAGAAAAAAAGCAAAATATAGACATATTTAAAAAAAATTCCACTCTGAAATGAAAAAGTTAAAAAGTTATATTTGTTTATTTTTCTGGGTGAAAGATTAAAAAATGTAATTGTGATTCTACCGTTTGTACGTTTTCCACTCTTTTAGTCAGAGCAGTAGACAGCATTTTCCCCTTTCTAGGTTCTTATTTTAGGGGTTTGTGGCCCCACTGAATGTCTGCCTCCAGTTCTTTGAAACTCCGAAGTTCTCTCATGTAGAGGTCATAAATCTGTCACATAGGTATGCTTCACTGTGAGGACTGAACATAAATTTGTGTTACTTGAGTCATGTCTGTGAAACCAATGGTGTGCTGCATCTGCTCCTTAAAAATGGTTTTGTAGAATTTGTGCACTTCCAAATAAGGGGTACACTGACAAAATGGAATTTTAGGAAAGTTAAAAGACTCTTGCAAGAGTCTTTCTTTTAAGAAAAATAATTTATTGAGAACACTTTTCAATATGAAAATAATCTTAGTTTGGGGAATCATGTCTTAGTGATTAGACTTTTTTTAAAATAAGAATGGTAAGACCATTTTTCAATTAAACTTTTTTTTTTTTTAATTACGGTTTAAAGGTTGCAAATTTAAAACTTTGAAATACCTAAATTAAAAAGTCATTAATTTAAAGGAAAAAAGTAATAAATGAATGAGAAAAAACAGCAAAGCCGTCTGTTCATCGGAACCATGCTCGAAGATGAAAGACGTGGAGCATTTGGTTAAGTTTAATTTGATTTGATTTGAAATTGTTTATTTCAAGCATTCAAAGCAAGAATAATGCATATGCTATACAATCAAAAAAGGTTTACAACTATTCAAATGTCCGACGTGGGGTAACTAGGCATCAAATTATAGATTGCCTGAAACGGAGTCAGTGGAAACAAATTTATATAATCTCATAACCATTCTCTTTCCATGAATTATCAATATCTGATTCATAATTTGTAATTAGATATGTATACCTTCCCAACAATGATCGTTAGGAGAGCTTCTGACACGTGTGTGACCACTGACCGGAGCTGGAAAAAAACAATAGATATCTTAGGTTTAAAAAGCAAAGAAATTTGGTGTATTTTGGGGACCCAAATTCCTATTAGCATAAAAACATTGAAATCGACGGAAGCTCTGACAAGACGGATGCGTCAGCACATGACTAGGAGAGATCTTTGTTTTGTGTGGTGAAGAAGAATGTTGAAGTTGAAGGCAGAGATAAGATACTTTCCTTAACGGCTCTGCAAAAGATCCCTGCACCCACCAATAAATAAAACATTAATAAACTCTCAGTCAAACAAAGGAGCCTCCAAATATTTTTTACATTATCAATTAGGGAGGTCTTTAATGATAAAATATTATTTTTGAAATAAAATTAGGGGAAAACATGGATACGTTTGTTAAATATGTTAATTTGTAGAAATGTGTTACAAAAGTATTAGATAAGGTATGAGCAGACACTCAAAATCAAATGACTCGGAATCGGATCAGGGCCAAAAAAATCTGAGCGGGACATCCCTGTTATCAATAAATATTCAGCTTTCCTGTTCAAATCCAAGACAGTTTGGCCAAATTGAGTTTCATCGGTCTGGTGTTCACTTGTTGGACTATAGGTTAGCTTTGACTTTAGTCTCATAATATTACTTTTTTCTTTTTTGTGGTCCTAATCTCATAAATTGACCAAAAAGAATTTGCAAATATAGGAGTTTTTTTTCACGTTAATTAATAACGCAATGTTACTTTTATTGACTGAGTGAATAATTTTTACTCTAATCTCAGAACATTATTATTTTATTTTATTTATTTATTTTGGTGCTCCTAATCTTGTAAATGTTATCATACGACTTATCACGAATAGACGGGAATCCTCAGCAGCGTTTTGCTGGTGATGATGTTGGGTGGTAGCCAGCTGTCAAATCCTCATACACATTCATCAAAAACAGCGCTGTTCGACCCGTCTCTGGTGTAGTACGGTCGTGTCATTATCCTAGCCACTGAAATGTCAAAAATAAAATTTGTTGTCATGGTCCAGAGCACCAATGGTTTGGATTCACGTTTGTCTTTTGGGAGACATTTTTTAAATTAATTGCAGCCAGAATCAGACTTACATGGCCGTTTTTCAATGGTGAGAGATTGTACCGATGGCTGTTCTCATCATGAAAGCATGCTGTTTTACCCTTTGCGGTGTAGTTGATGAAAATGTAGTCCAGACTCCCAACTCATGTCAAACCAAGCTATATATATTCCGAAGTAGCTTGTTTTCTATTTTAATGTTAATAATTCTACCATTCTACTGATGTTAAGCAGGAAACCTCAATTATGAAAGGACTTGTTTCAATTCTAAGCAAAGGCAAGTTCTTGTTTGTAAGAAGGGAAATTCCTAAAAATGAGAGAAAAACATATAAAAGTCAAAGAAATGTGAGACTGAATATTTTAAGGTGAATGATCGCTATTTGCTTTAAGGTTAGAAGGCCCCGTGGAGGAACATGGAGGCCAAAGCATCTGCTTTTAAAAAGTGGGGAGAATCAGTGAACACCATAAATGGCTACTTAAGGCAGTTCCAAGCTATTAACTCAAGAAAAAAAAACCTGATTTGTTTTGGTGATTGGTGTAACTTATGGTGGCACAGTGGTTAGCAGTCTTGGCTCACAGCTCTGGTTTGAATCCCAGCTGGGAGTTTTCTGAGTGGAGTTTGCATGCAACGCATTCTCTCTCCCAACTCATCATTTATGTCACTTTTTGACGTTTTGGGTGTCCCCAAGTTGTTGTTTTTGACATGATGGCTGTTCCCATTAAATCAATCTCCGGGCTGCAAACTGGTACCAGTCTGAAGGAGTCTTGGTACCGTGCCATAAACTCTAAACAGGGCCGGAACTTCTTTTTTAGGTGTGATATATCCCTGTGGTGTATCACTTTTAAATCCACACCCAATGGCCCTCCAGAATTTAGTGTTCAACTCGACTATGGTAAAAAACACATCAAACTACTGTTGACCAATCAGGAGCTCTGTTTCGGCAGAGTTGTACAGATGGCGCCCTTTTTAATTCACAGTAGTGCCAACCGTTTGAAAAGAAATAATGAAGGAGAAATTTATAATTGTGCCTGACCAGAGTTAAATGACACCAAGTCTTTCTTATATCGGAAAAGAGCTGTGACAGAAAAAGCCTGGAGTGAGATTCGTGAGGTTTGCACCACCTTGACATTTTTTTTACCAAACCTCTTCTAACTGTTGGTACATCTGTGAGTATCTGATAGAGACAGTCCAGTGTGAACACCATGCTGACAGCACTTTCAAGAATCTGTGTTTGTTGAGTTCTTGAACACGCAACACATGCCCAGTATGTATGTCAATTGGCCTCTCTAATTTCTCCAGTGTGTGTGGTGACCTGCTTAGGGTGAATCCCGCCTTTGCCCAACAGTATCTGAGTTAGCTCCTCCAAAGGGATTCAGCAGTTTCTGTAGATGAATGGATGTCATTTATGACAGCAGTTGCCATTTTCTATAAGAGATTTTCTTTTGACTTCTTGCCCCTTATCCAATGTGATTTTCATTATTCAAATCAGAAAACCCTGTCTGAAATGTCCAAAACGTTGACGACTTAACAAAGCAACCCAGAAACACAATAATGACTCTAAATTAGTGTGGAGGTTTATGTAAAAAAAAGTACAGCCAATTAACGTGGGAATATATATATATATATATATATATATATATATATATATATATATATATATATATATATATATATATATATATATATATATATATATATATATATTTACACATACATATTCAAAGGTTTCTTTGTTGGAAACATTATTTGGCAGTCATTAAATGAATCTTTACTTATTACATACCTACAAGTGTGTTGATAATTATACCATTAGTGGGATATGGTTAGACAAGATTGACATTATAATCATATGCTATTAAAATGATAATTTCCTGTAATGACTCAATCAAAGAACAGAATTTATAATAAGACATGCTGTCATTTAGTCACACAGCAGAGGATGCACAAATAGGAAGTCTTATAATCCAGTAGAAGTAGTTTTCCTTGTCTTTTTGCCAACTAAAACAATCAAAGAACCCTCCAGATATAGAACAGAATGATCATTTCCAATCCAATTCATCTCCAAAGGGGGCAAATGAATAAATGAACAAATGCTAAGCTGTGACTGATGACTGTCTGTGCGAGCGATAACACATTCTTTATCTTGATTTTTTTGCCAGAATGATATTCTAATGAATATGTAATAACCATGTGCAATTTTCCTTCAGGTCGGCTGTAAAGTCTTACACTTCTTCCATATGTACATGTTGGGTTGCAATTACTTCTGGATGCTCTGTGAAGGGATTTACCTGCACACGCTCATCGTGGTGGCCGTTTTCGCAGAGGAGCAGCATCTGCACTGGTACTACCTTCTGGGATGGGGTGAGTTGTCTGCCATATGTTGTTTATTTCAGAAAATGTGACTAGAGTCAATTACAGTTTGAGAAAGTCCAGGAAAACAGTTTGACGAGACTTTCTATAATCCAGTGACACAATTACCAAGTGTAGTGATGATTCCAATTTCCTTGGTACTGATGGATACTAATCCTGTCTGGTTTCTTATGTGCTCTTAGATTATTGGCTGATGATTGTCAAAATTTTAAATTATTTTTTATATGAATGTTCCATGAGTTTTAGTGTTTATCTTAGAAAACAAATAAACAAAAATAAAAATAAAAAAGAAGAAGTCTTACCTGGTTTAAGACTATTTCTATCATTGTGCGAAGTACCAATTTTGTGAAGTACATTGTTCCCTCGCCTTATTGCGGTTTACCTTTTCACAATTTTTTTCTGTGAAAATTTTTCAAGCTCTGTTTTGCAGCTATTGGCTGTTGAGATTGTCAGTCAATGTTCTCTGGGGCACGCCTTCTGTACAAAATGTGTTCAGTTTGCCAAATACATCAATCTTTGATCATGATCAGATATCTGTGAAGGTTTGAACTTTGAGAGTTTAAGCAAGAGATATTTTTTTTTAAATGTTCCTGACTGTCTGAGAAGAGTAAGTGAGTAGTGAGGGGATTTTACTGCCTTAAATCAATTGAAATTCCAATTTGTGAATTTCACCTATGGAACGTTATTTTTAGAAAGTTACACCGCAATGAACAAGGGAACATTGTAAGACACGTTTTCATAGGTAACAAGTCTTTCACAGTTCCATATACACACACTTACTTTATCCACAGCAAAAGAAAAAAAAAATAGATGATCAGTGAGCTAAAGTTATTGTACCATCAGAACATCTCTGCTCTGGCATCTCCTGCAGATACTACACATTCTCACTCCCAACTTATCGTTTACTGACGTACGGTTTTTGACATTTCGGGTTTTTGACATCCTGGCTGTTCCCAATAAATCACAAGTCTCCAATCCTTAAGAGATTCAGTACCAGGATAGGATACTGGTACCTGTCCGATACTGGAAGCGTTAACAGTACTTGGTTGGCGTACCAGTACCAGTCTGATACTGGATGCGGTAACAGACACGGAACCGGGTTAGGGTGGCTGTATTTGGTTAGGGTACCGGTACTGTTCTGAGACTGGATGCAGTAGTGAAAGTGGAACCGGGTTAGGATGCCGGTACTTGGTTAGCGTATCATTACCGGTCTGATACTGGATGTGGTACAGACGTGAAACCAGTACTGGGTTAAGGTACCGATATCGGTCCCGTACTGAAGGGGTAACGGATGTGGAACCGGTACTGAGTTAGGGTAATAGTCCGGTACTGGATGCCTTAATGAACGTAGAACCGGCTTAAGGTACTGAGTACCAGTATCAGGTATTGGTACCAGTCTGTGTCCCGAGGGCTGGGGACCCATGTTGGCAAATGCATTTTTTCCCCTATCTGTGGCCCGGCACCAAGTAGCCCTTAGACCAGTACTGGTACATGACTCGGTGTTTGGGACCCCTGATTTAAAGGGAATAGTGAGATTGTCAAAAAAAATGAAGAGTTGGGGACACCTGAAATGTCAAAAGTGGCGAGTTGGGAGTGAGATGGCGGTGAGTGTCTTAGGATGATCTTAACTTCAACGAAAAAAAAAATAGTTGAAGAACCACTGACACTTTTAAAGTGTAACCAAACCAGGAAGTTGGAAGCTGACTCCACCCACAGCTGAAATATGAAATCCAGTCAGAGGGGTGGGGCTTAGGGGCTGGACTATTTTCATTACTGGAGCTGTAGATCATGACATCAGACTTCTGAAACTTACATGGTTTGACCAATCACAAAATTCAATTGCAATACCTCATTTCAACCTGTAGGGGGGAGAACACAGATGGTTTTTGACTATATTTTGAACAATTAAACAGTTTTATTTCAATTTGTCAAAAATTTGGCTGTGACCAACAGACAGCGCTTCTAAAGCCGCATTTATAGATGTCAACAGCCAAAAAAAGTTAATTTAGGGTTTGGTTACCCTTTAAACTTGACTTTGAAAAAATTGAAAAAAAAATCTTGCTGACAGCAAATTTAATGATGTGTTTAAAAGTATTTGACTGAAAAATAATTTATTTATTATAGTGTTTTTTTTTTTACTTTACTACAATCAGAACGTAACAACATAGAAAAGATTCACTGAGATAAATAAAAGTACCTAGGATTTTCTTTAAAATTAATTATTTTATCTGCCTATGTGTCCTAAAACTAAATATTTCAGTTATAAGGCACGTTTTGATGCATTTTTGAATAAGATTCATATTTAGTGTATCAGAGAAAACAGAAGAGAGAACAGAATCTACGTTTCTGGTTGTAAAGTATCTTTATCAACAGCAGTGAGAGGAAACGTTCAACATTTGATTGTGTTTAAATTCAGTTTCGCAACACCCCGAGAGTGGACGCAATGTTTTGTGAATTAAAACTTTTAATACCTTCTCAGAAATGTTTAGCTGTTTTACATAAAACTTGTTTATTTCTCATCTCTTTTTACTTATGTGTTTGTTTATTTCCTTTGGACACATAACAACTTAAGTCAATGTTGTCCAAAAAATAAAGTCGTTGCAGATGAATAAAATCTACTTAAAAAAATGAATTATTAGTAGATACTTTTCAAAGTGGGACAAACTACCATCACCACATTTCTTTTCTTGTTCCAGGTTTTCCTCTGGTGCCTGTGTCCATCCATGCGGTGGCCAGGAAAAAGTATTTTGATGACAAGTGAGTAATGCTCCAGAAACCTCTGCAAATAAGCAAAAGATGTTTACACATGTGCTCGCCTGGCTCGGGTAGAATGAGGGCCCACTGATTCTAGTGTGTGTTTTTATTTGAACGTGCATGTGGATCTTGGGTGGCAGACATTACTGACTGATATGTTCTTCCTTCTGTAGCTGTTGGATGAGTGTGGAAACCCATCTGCTCTATGCCGTACATGGTCCGATTGTGGCAGCTCTTCTTGTAAGTCTAGAAACCCACAGTATTCTATTTTTACAATTTGCACACATGTTTACATTGTTTTAACTTTCTGCAGGTAAATCTATTTTTCCTTCTAAATATTATAAGAGTGTTGGTTACCAAGTTGAGAGACACGCATCGAGCAGAGTCCAACATGTACATGAAAGCAGTGCGAGCCACTCTCATCCTGGTTCCCTTACTGGGGATACAGTTTGTCATTTTTCCCTGGAGGCCGGAGAATCGGCTGGCTGGTGAAGTCTATGAGTACGTCATGCATATACTCATGCACTACCAGGTGAGTACCAGACTGCAGTTCTCATGAGGTTTGCCGATTTCCATAGTAATTCTTTTGTAAATAATAAAAAAGCAGGGCTGGGATGCTTCACTGCTTTGCATTGGCACTCCAAACATTTAGTGAACATCCTGTCTAGGATCAAAGAAAGACAAAACAAAACACTAATCCATGTCTTATTCACAACCGCCCTTATGGACGGATACGGTCGGTCTGCAGGCAACAAATGGTCAAACCCGTATGAAATATCAAGGTCATAGACCGCTCGGTGACTCCGTTGAGCGAAAATGTTTGTGCACATTTTTTCTATGGGCTTGCTGCGCCTTTAAAAGGCAGACTGTCCATGGGCTTGACTACCCAAAAACCTGCAGCACCAGTACAGGTCAACACACCGTACAGGTGCATGTGACTATGGCTGAAACTTCTTGGCTGTAGCAGTTTGACTGTAGGCTATTGGCTAGACTTCCTCAGTAAAACTATATATATTTTGGTTTTATATAAAGCTGATAATGATTTTGTTTATAAATTAAACTCTTATTAGGGATATTCAAGTTTACTTTAGAAAAATGACTTTTGGAAACGCTCATGTCCTGCCCAAACGTTTTTGTGTCTTTTTTTTTTGCAGATCTGTTTTACCTTCTTTAATAAACATACACATAAGGTTGTAAAACAGGGGAAATAACATTATTTTCTTTTCCTGTTTTAAGGGTTTACTGGTGGCAACAATATTCTGCTTCTTCAATGGCGAGGTAAGGGCTGGGCATATTTGGAATATAGTAGATGTTTGAAACCATTTCCATCTCTGTCATTTTAGAAATAATCGTATTTTAGAATAAGTTAAATAACTTGTGAAATTTTTGCATTCTGATCTTTAACATCATAAGTAGATCAGAACCTGTGTTCTTTTACGAGTATGACGTTCCAACAAATGCTCTACTATCACCTGAAATGACCTTGATGGAGCGTTTTATTAAGGATGTCTGTCTATGTCATTGATATAGCTGCAGATATATAAGCCAGCAGGCCAGAGGAAAGGTACTACACACAGTAGGAATGGTATCATAACATTCATCTTATAGTGTCACCTTTAATAGAGTAACATTGACTGATTGAACTCATCAGGTTGCTCAGGAAGTTTGTTATTGGCTGTGAAGGACAGAAGACATTTTTTTGTTCACAAAACAAGTATATATTTATTCCAGTCTGCAGTGAAAGCAGTTTATTTTTCTGGATAGAAACATGACCTTGAGGCCGTGTTTGTATATGTACTGGTTGCCAAGAAATTGAGTTTGCAGAAGTGTCTCCTTGTTTTGTCTGTACATACAATGCTAGCAGAATTGAGTACAAGTCGGTGTCCTATTTTCATTAGGGTTGTTAACCGCAGCCTAGATGAAGAAATGTTTAGATTTCCCTTTAACCAGTAGCTTGCAAAAGAAACATAAATTTAAATATCACTAACTTTTTGAATCAGATTTTGCAGGTGAATAAAACAATGCATCACAAACAGGCAAAACAGTAGAAAAAGTTGCAATCAGATACATTATTTCTTAAATTTACCCTTCAAACAGCTGCTTTCATCTTTACTTTTACGATGCAACTAACGTTAACTTGAATTGTTGTAGATGTAGTGGCAGAGCTGGAATTTACTCCAAACTAAAGACGAATTCACAACCTGAAGTCTGTGCTTTCACTCAAGCCCAGCCCTGGGCTGCATGGCGCCCTAGCCAAAAAATTGAATTTGGCGCCTCCTGCAAGGAGTTAAATTCAAAAGTTTCAGCTAGTTTGGAATTGAGAAACTATTGGGTTTACCAGCCAAGGGGCTGACTGGCTGTGCCCCCAATCAGTCTATATGCTATATATATGTAGGGGAGTTTTCACTATTAAGGGTGCTGAAAAAAACCAACTTGACTGCCAGTTAAATTAGTCTTTTACGACCAAAATGCAGGGGGAGAGAATTTCTAAGCAATTTCATGTAAGTAAAACAAACAAACTTCTGCTTTGAGCCCATGTTTCCTCCTCTTTCTTTTTTTCATCCTGAAAGTTTTAAAGAAGCTTGAACAGCAGCAACACCAGGGGCCCCTCTCTTTCCCCTAACTAAGTTTAGACAGCAGCAGTGACAGGAAAGGGTGGGTGCTGCATGGCAGAATTAATGCTTACATCAAACTTTTTTATTATTTTATTTACGTTTTTTAATGATCACTTTAATTTCTTTGACATGAAATGAGTGGTGCGTCATACTGTTTTACAAAAAAAAGAAGAATGTATTATCATTGTAATTTGGCGAGCCCTCTAGCAGATGGCGACCTTGGCGGATGCCTATGCCCAGGGTCGGCCCTGCCTTCACCCCACCCACTTGTATGTTTTGGGCATAAATACAGTGGTGCGTTTCACCCTAGAACTGTGTCCCTATGAAGACACTATAACTATGTTAGAATTTTTTTTCTAAATGCATCAATCAAGTTATATCCAGATTTAAGATCACCAGGGATGGAGCATCAACTTAGCTGTGGGATATTAGGCTAAGGTAGCCTTAGAATTGCTAGACGTCCTCTTTAAGGAACCCTCAGAGGACCTGAATGTCGGACATAAACACAGAAGACATAAATGACATTTTAAAACATGAGGCTGAAATTTGTCAACGGTTGCTTTCCTATACTTGATTATCTGAACATTATTTATTTTAATACTACCGCAAACAACTTACATGAACACTCTTTAGATGTCATTTACAATAGTTTCTGTCATTTTGTTCTTCACTGCCCCTATTTGGCACACCACTGTCCAATGTATCAACAGTTAGATTGGTTTTCACCTTCAGTCCGAAGAAGTATCATTATTTACTGTTCATTTTTAAATGCCTCCACTTTAATTTCCCTTCATATTTAAAGCAGTATCTAGTTCCATTCAATTCACAACTCAACCTTCGTCACACTGATCAGATTTATTTTCTTGTACCCAGATTTAATAGAATACCAGCAAAATATGCAATTTACGTCCGAGTCCCCAGTGAGTGGAATAACCTTCCCTCTTCAATACTCTGTCTTCTTTTCATTTATTTTGTCTAATAATGAACCCCTTGAAAACGAGATGTGCCGACTCAAGGGGCTGATCCTCCTATTGTTTAGTAAATGTTAAATGAATAGATAAATGGGAAAAAAGTAAAGAATCAATCAAATTATGAAGAGGCAATGCAGAAAACGTAGGCTTATTCGTGTCCCGGGAAAATAAAAGTTAAGGTTAGGGAAAAGATATTTCACCTTTAACACAAACAAAAGGGGCTCAATGTTGTCACAATCAAGTTCAAGAGAAGTTCTTTAACTATTATGTGAGGAACCAAGAAGCTTATGCGATCTATTCTGGGTATTTATACTACATTTAGGTCTTCAGTACACACTCACAAGGCCATTATCACTGGGTTTTTACAATGCAAGTGTCTAGGAAGTATATGTAAACAAGACTTATTTAAAGTCTGTTGTTGTCAATTTTTTCTGAAACAATGCCTTTTTATTTGGTTTTATACCTTTGTTTTACTCAATTTCATGTTAGTTTTGGTGAAACAATTGACCTTTTACAAAGGTCATCAAACACAATCCATACAGCTGTTCAGTCATGGAGCAACAAAGCCGCTCACTTCTAGTGACATTATGTATGAGGCGTCACTCTACATCAAGTAAACCATGGTGAAGTTTTACATTGCGGGTCAGATCTTTTTGACGTGCGTTTACCTGACAGCACAACAGGAAGTGACCCGTGAATGTCAAACTTAGAGTCTGGTTTTGTGGTACTGCTGTCATCGTTTCGCCTGTTATAGTTTATGAGGCCTTGTTCGGTTCGCCTCTTGAGACCAGTCGTGATGCTGCAGAAAAGCTGATGAGTCGTGTCAGGTGAGAAGTAAGGCAGAGAGCTAATAACTGTGTAGCTGCAAGGCTGGGCCAGAAACTGTGTCCGTCAAAGTATTTCTATCAGCCTCTCTGAAATGAGTCTACTGTTGTTCACTGAAGTCAAACACTTCACTAAAAAAGGGCTTTTACTAAAGGGACTCTCAAATTTCAGCTGTTGAAGAAATTATTAGAAAATTGAAAAAATACTAGATCCCCGACAATCTCTCTTCACCTGGGGTTTCATGGAAGATTTCACCTACAGAGGCACAAATGATCCTTAAACATGGGAGGAAACCGCACAGATATACAGGAGGGAACTGGTCAATAACCTGAAGAAATGGCGTATGCTTACATGGCTTTTTATTAACCGAATGCTTATTTTGTGCCCCATTACTCAAAAATACTTAAAAACAATATGATATAAATTCCTCTAGGTCTAGTGGAAGCATATACAGAATCTAAAATACTTCTTTGCTTTACTTTACACAAACATTAACTAAATTACTGATGGGTAAAAACATTAATGAGTTAAACTGTCACTAGTGACTAATCAGGCACTAAGTTGTTTTTTGTGTTTCTTGTGTAAGTGACACAGCACTGTCCACCTATAATTCAGAGGATTACCCACAGGCTGACATTCTACGATAAGATTGTGCTGACAGTGGCTCCAAAACAAAATTGATGACTGCGTTAGAGTTTTAAATGCAGCTTTTGAGGCATGAACCCCTCAGGTCATGAGCACTCTGCCCAAGGCTGCAGCATTGCACACTCTTGTTCTCTCTCTTTTTTTCCTCCATATAAGTGTCTTTCTCAGTCAGACGCTTTCACAAGTTGAATATCAATAAATGACACCAAGAAGTCTCTAGAAGTGTCTAGTTTTGCTGCTGTCTATCTAAAGAGATAAACAAAAACCAGTCGTTCACACCGTTGAGAGACACAAGCCCATCCTGACATCCATCTTTACACTGCTCTTTTTAAAAAAAATCAAGTGTCAGTTTCCTGAAATTGCTACAATACCCTCATACAAGCAGTTTAAAATTTGGATACCAATTTTGGATACTACTTTTTTTCTTGGCTGACATTATTCACATGTATTTGCGTTCGACCAGCATACAAAGTGATGGAAATTCCTATTGGCCACACATCATACGTGCAGCTAAGATCTCATTGCTGTACTGCCCGCAAACATTTGAAGTGTGTCCAAGACTGGATTTTTTTGTTGGCTGCACGTATTTAAAATTAAACTTAAAGTTAAAGTCCCATTAACTGTAACGCTCCTAAATGTCTGAAACGTGTTCTTCACATTTGACCCATCCCCTGGTGGAGCCGTGAGCAGCAGAGACGGCTTCATTCAGGAACTATTTGCTTGTTTAACCATAACCATAATCCTAACCATACCCACTTTCCCCTGTGCCTGTGCAACTGAGAAAAAAATTTGGAACTGGCCGCATGTTTTTACAAAATTACGTACGAATAGACACTTTCTTTTTTTTAATATTGTTTTTTTTGTTGTTCATTTTATTTAGATACATAATGTTTCATCCTGGGTTGGCTAATGTGAAAATAATACTAGACTTTTTCTTTTATACTAGATTTAATTTGGCTCCTGACTTATTCCCACTTGAGGTATTGTGTTTGAGCCGCGTTTCTCCTTCAGAATCTGCTGGAATTACGTCGATCGAGTTAACATTTTAAAAGTTACAGTAAATCAAAAAACATACGCCCTGGAACTCTGGTGTTAAAGGATTAAATCACAGACTCGATCAGAGGTCTGGAATTTGAACGCTGGATGCAGCACGCCGGCCCAGCTTTGAGCATTGCGCCATGAATTTGTTGTCATGCCGGGGCGCATCAACCAATCAGGGACTCGGCTTTGGCCACGTGACATGTTCCTATCATTCTCCTCCTGAACATTATGCTATTTTTTCTTATTTACATCAAGACAATGATAAAAAGATTCTCTAGTTATTTACTAAGTTTTATCCTTTCAGACAGAAGTGGAAAGCAAATTGTCAAACTGGGTAAAAAAAAAAAAAATAGAAATACCAAATCCTTCAGACGCAGCTCCTGCAGCAGGAGTGAAGTTCTCCCTACTGGGAGAGTCTCTGGATGATCTCTCATCAACATCTTTGTCTCCCATGCATTGGAAGGAGATCACACATAAATACCACTCCCACACCAGTCTGGGGCATTAAGCTTATGAACACTTTTTTTGACAGGCATCGAGCAGCAAACAGAAGTGGCCAATGTGAATTTGACTCACAAATTATTTCCCATCATTATCAACATGGAGTGAAGTAGAAATGTGTAAAACCTTTCAATAAACAGAAAGATGTTTTTTTTCAACACTTAAGACAAGCCTATTCTGGACAAATCTCTGCAGATTGAACCTAAACATTTTAAAGAAGAGAACAAGAGACATTTAGTGCTTTGGATCACACCTTAAAGACTCTGAAAAGGTACAAATAATGGAACTTCAGGTTCACTACTGAGCAGGTACAGAAATCTAGATTGTAATGGAAACAGAAATATAACCTGTTTTCTGACAGTGAAACATTGCAAAGCTAACAAACTGCCCCATATCATTGCATTAGCTTTGGTAGATATATTAGCAAAACATGATTAGCTCATAGTTCATTAAAACGCTGTAATGTGCAGGATAGATCCTTCAAATGTTTTTACATATGACTGAGGGTCAAGTGCTTTCTCCTTTAAGTTGCATCCATCTGAAAAGACGTTAACGATTCATAGCATAAAAACAATACGTGGGGCGTATGCTTAAGGGACAACCGTCCCAAGGAAATGAGAGGAGTTTGTTTGCTTCGCCCGCATAATGACCAATTCATGCTCTCTTAATCAGGACACGGGTGTGTGGAGCTTCAGTTTTTTATTTGAAGGCCAAACTGCACAGACCTGCCTTGTTCTTCAATAGATCCATTGTGAAGCCGGGGCAGTGAGACAAGCGCCTTTCAAGTTGCATTTGTGACATCAGGCAAGAGTTCCTACATGGGGGATGTGAGCCTCAGCTGCTCTTTTGTTGCATTTGTGACAATTAGTGGATGCATTTATATCATGTTTGTTCATGTACCCACAGTAATTACACGAGTACTAGTCTTTAACTAAATAAACCGGTTAGTGTTGCACTCCTTCAGGGCTTAAACTCCTGTGTGGCGTTTAATTACTCCAGAGTTGGTGCACATTAAAAAGGAACGAGATCTCAGCTTTTATGTGGAGAAAAAAAGTAATATGTATGTATATGTACATTATTTAGCACTTGGGTGACGTGCTGAATAATTACCTCCAACATAGGTAACTGAGGGGTTTATAGTTCATGACACAGCTGAGCTCTTCCTCCATCCCTCCAATTTAAGTCTGCGGTGTGACTCTGCTATCCGGGAGCTCATTAGACTGTGTCATTGGTAATGTTGAGGTTAATGTTAAGGTTGTGCATGAGTTCAGACTCCCATTTGCCATACAGCCTTGCCTTACAGGAGCTGTCAGCCCGTCGTCACAGACTAATATCTGCTCTGGTCCAGGTGGCATACATTCTTTCATCTGACCATTTCCTCCTGGGGTCCTCGCGCTTGTGTCAAAGCAGCCTGTGCACAATGCATGCATGCAGAATGTCTTTAAAAAACAGCTTAAAGGAGTGAATTTAAATCCGCCACACCTGTTCTTACAGCCTGCGCTCCCTGACATTTGGTCAACAGCTTGATGTGACGGTTTTCAAGGTCCAGGCTATCCCTGAAGGGACGTGCAGGATCTATTAAAGCAGTTTCTCTTTGGGGAGATGTTGCTATGGTAATGCGGGCTTAAACTTTCCTACAACAAATGCATTTCCTTATGCAAATGATCATGTATGTAAATCTTAAAGACCCAAATGGTGTTTTTATCATGTTCTTGTGAGATTTCCTTTTAAAGATAGAAAGAAAATGGAGCTCTAAATTGCATTTCTGAGTATTTCTTTATTCAAATTGTTGTCATTCATCATTTATGCGTCTGGTCTATTTTGAGCGAGAGCCGTGAGCGATCCACGTCAATACTGGCAGGAAGTTACATCAAGATACATAAGAAAATCTGGTTTATTTCAAAATATAACCAATTTTTCACTATAAAACACTCCGATTGACAAATATGATGTTTTTGTATCTAAACAGACTGTAGAGATGAAAATAAACATCACAACAAACAAACGCAAGCAAAAATGAAAAATGTAAAAGTTCCTGTAAAATCAAAGAAACACTTTTACGTATGTGTATTTGAGGATCAAAACCTGTTTATTTTTAGTTTTTTATTAGATTTTCCACAAGCAAAAACTTTATTGAACACCTAAAAATAAACAAACCATATCCCACTTGATGACACTCTCTACTCTAGTTGGGAATTGGACTCTTTTTTTACTTTTCAATGATTTTTACTTATATTTACAGTGATTACCTTTCATTTTGTGTACGGATGTCTTTTCATTTTCTTGAACCTCCTAGTGTTGATCTGCTCTAATTTTGATACAATGACAATAAAGAAGATTCTGATTCTCGAACAGTTTTCTTGTGATGATGTGATTGAGTATTAGATTATAGTTAATCAGGGGGTAAATGAGCAGCGCTGTAACGGATTGCATGAATGTCATTTGTGTGTTTAAATGTTTGTCGAAGCAAAGCAATGATAAACATTCCTGTCAAGCTTTGCTATGACCTCTTTTTTTATCTTGTAGTAATTATGAGACTTGAGTGATAATTAAGTCTATAAATTTGTTCAAATCACCAAAGACAGAAACCCTTTTCGACAAAATCCCCTTTTTTGGTGCTTCCATCAACAACGAAAAGACGTGAAGGTCAACCGTGTTTGTGAGACACTTTTGTGAGGAATTGCTCTTTGTCAGACTAATAAATACAGAAATGTGACGTTAGTGTTTGCTTAAAGGCGTAAAGTGGATTAGTTGACGTGTTTTTCAACAGTTCAGCTCACTGATGGTTTGACTAATATTATCATAAGACGATGTCTGCTCAGGTTCTGTCTTTTTTTTATGCCGCAACCACATGATGTGCAAGCTTGACGTCTGGTGGAGTCATTCTGTGGTCAAACTGAAAAAAAAACAACTATTCCTACTGCTCCACATTTGCAAAATGGAACTGACTCCCGTTTATTTGTCTGCTGTGTGACATCCAGGTGCAGGGGGCTCTGAAGCGGCAGTGGATGCAGTATAAAACTCAGTGGGGTCAGAGGAGAAAGGACCACTGCTCCATGCGCTCCACGTCCTACACCGCCACCTCCATCACAGAGGTCCCCGCCTTCATGTACCACCACGACGGCAACACCGAGCACCTGAACGGGCGCCACACGGAGGACTCGGAGCTGGTGGCGCTGAAATCTGGAGACACTTACGCCTAACCCAGAGGATGAGGAGCACGCCCACGCCCGCCATTTCTCAGTGATCAAATCTCAGAGGCAACTGCTGCTCTGGTCAGCGCAGGACAACAATACGGGTCTGGAAACATGAGGAAAGCAGACGAGCTGGGAGGTGTTTGTTTTTTACAAGTCGCTGCTGCTTTTTGTGAACTCTGGTTACTCACGGTACGAAAGAAGAGCTGCTTTTGAGTCCTCCTGCGGTGCTGAGGTTCCACTACATGTGAGGCGGTCAATGGGAGAGAGGACGGTCCTAACGAAGCAGGAGATTCAGTCATTCCTAACCTCACCTATACCAAAGGGTACAAACTGTCACAGAAGCGTGAAGGACAAGCACACAACGATAAAACTCCCAAACCTGACTTTGGGTTTCATGCTGGAGGTCAAATTTCAAACAAAACTGTGCTTGAAAATCTCTTGTTGTGTACATATGTTGTATTTTCACCCCCTTTCATTTCAACATGATTTCGTCGAGTTTTTGGTTGTTGTTGTTGTTAGTGATTTATGTTTGTTCCTAGTTTCTCACCAAGTGTGTGCTGTTGCTGAAAACTCCAGGGCTGAGAGGCGGCTATCAGACTTTTATCAAAATGGAACAGTATGCTAAAAAAAATTGTTTTTAGAATAAAATGTCACCAGCCATCATCCGTTTTTTTTAAATAAAAAATTAGTGTTAAATCAGTGGGGTTTTTTTCTGCACTCATAGAATTTTTCTTAACTTAAATGCAGCCAGATCAACACAGTTTTAATTCTAGTCTCGATAACACTTGTTATTAAAGACCCACTCCAATGAAAATCCTGTTTTTTATATAAAGAAAATTAAGCTTAATTACCACATTTTTATATATTTATTTTTTCAAATCATGAATCAGGAGCAGACAAAAAAAACCCTGAAAAAGCTTGTAACAATGACGAAGGAGCTACAATCAGAGCTACAAGCTCTCTGCTCTCCTCCATTCTGATTCTTCCACTTACAGACAAATAGATCCATGTACGTCTTTGTTTTCCTTGTCTGAGCTGGAATCTGGATCAAAACTGGACAGCTCCAACTTTATTTGCCATTTTGTTGCACCATTATTGTTAGGTTTGGGGGTTTGAGGGGCTGTAACCTAGTGTAAACAGATGGATGATGGGAAATGGGGCAGAGTTACTCAATGCCAACAGTTCTGTCCAAAAACCAGCAAGAGAATCTGAAATCATTAGTTCGTCGACCGGAACCCCCCATTTTAAGCTTTCAACCTTTTTTCCCTTTGACATAACTTATTCACAGAGAAAAATGTTGCAGAGGTAAACGGGTGTAGTTATACAAACTTGACCACTTGTTAATATTGACTCGAAATAAATTAAACGATTAATGTTCCCTGACCCATTTGAAGCTCATCCTGCACACTAAACTGCCAGACAGTTACAGTTTATTCACATTTAAATGTTTAGAAGCTGATAGTTCTGAAAAGTTTTTAAAATATCATTTTTGAAAGGTTTTCCTGAAGTTTAGAAATTTCAGCTTCCTAGAGACTGTTTCTGGCACCATCTTGTATGTGACCAGAGGCCCCCAAAAATCAGAGGCACATTAGCTCTGCAGAAACTACGACACGTTTTCTTTTAATTTGGCTAAAAACGGCATAAACCGATGGGAACGCTTTGAAAATAGATCAAAAGACGACTGGAGTGGGACTCTAAGGCTTCTGGCTGCTCACACACTATTTTATTTGACTTCTTAAGAAAAAAAGATGTGTGCTTTCTGCTCTATTGTTATTTTTCTTTCTGGTTATAATCTGTATTTTTGTATTTTTTTAGGTGAAAAAAATGTTGCTGATGTCAAGAAAATCCTCTCCAACTTTCTTGTCCAAGGCACTGTGCATTTACTTCATTTGCTTCTAATCGAGATGCAAACTGTTGTAAGCTAATTGTGTTCAGTTTGAATTAAGAAAAAAAAGAAGCAGAGTCATTATTTTCTCATGGAAACCCAGACACTGTGGTTTTAAAGAAATGTATTTAAATGTGGTCATTAAATTAAGTTTGGAGGCACTTGCAAAGACTCATTTATCTCCTGATATGCTTTTCTTTGCTTCAGGTCCTTCATTGTTAGTCGTTGTGCTGCTGTCATAACGATGGTAACAGTTGTGTTGCACAATAGGCAATTAGTGTAGATTTGCTAGTTGGGACCCACCTGAACACCTCTGCAAAAATTCTGCAAACAGAATTTAAATTTAAAATAGCTGATTGCCAACAGTTTGTTTTTTCTGCAAATTCTCTTGCAGAAAAGTTCTTCTGAAGCTTCAGCTTATTCCCAGATTTCTAATATTTTTTTATTTCATCATGCTAAAGTTTTAGTTGAAATTTAGCTCCTTATTACCTCTAGTTTTATCAGTCATTTTTCTTGTAACTGAAGGGCTTCGAGCGTTGTTCAGTTCTGTGGAGGACTGAGAATACACATTGTGTTTCTGTGTGGCCCCGTGATGGACAGCTGACCTGTCCGGGGCGCTACGACCTCTCGCCAGATGACAGCTGGGGAAGGCCTTCATGGCATCTCCCATTTCCCTCGACAGAATAATGAGCATAATAAATGCGGTAAAGATGTAACCAATGAGCAATTTATGCAATTTTTTTCAAACTTTTGCCATTTCGTGCATCCACGTGTCTTACAAACTGATATTTTGTAAAATATTGTCTTTTGTTGTCTAGATTTTTGGCTTATATTGAGCAATCAAGGTGAAAATTTTAGCTTCAACATTGAGACTACAAAAGCAAAAATATAAAAAGGATGACTTGAACTTCTTGGATGCATTTTGATTTGATTAAAAAAAGTGTTTATTTACGGCCATCAGTTGATCATGCGGTTCTTAGAACAGAGATCTATTAAATTGATTAATCATCCTAGAAAAGTAGATTTCGGTTCTGCAGGTCTTTTTTCCTACATCATTAGTTTATTTGTTTATTTGTTTATTTATTTGGAACCCCATTAGCTTCCACCAAGTGGTCGCTAGTCTTCCTGGGGTCCATAAGCATAAAAACACATTTTACACGTTACACATAAACTTTAAAATATTTCACAATATTTTAAACCCTCAAAAATACATGTTAAAATAAAGTCAAAGCAAATTCATTGTTGTACCCATCATTTAAATAATGCAACATTCCACACCAACAACATACATTTCATAAAAACAAACCATAAATCGTTTCAGTTAATTTAAGTGGTCCATGTATGTTAGCTTTAAAATCTTTTTAAAATAACATTTGTTATTTATAAGCCTCATCTTCCCAGAAAGTTGATTCCATGCAACAGAGGATCTAAACAACACTGTTCTTCTCATAATGTTGGACCTTGAAAAAGGAACAATCAAATCACCAGAGCTGACTTGTCGAGTTTGATATTGATGGCAATACCCGCTGTACAAAAGGTTTCTAACCAAACATTGTGGGGACTTTTTAAAGATGGCATCATGCATTAAGCATTGAAGACTAAGTTGTAGTTTTTCTTTTACCTTCAGCCAACCTAAAGTAATGTGCATTTCATCCACCTTGGTCCAATAAGAGCAGCCAAGTGCCACCCTGGCTGCTCGATTCTGGGCCAGTTGTAATTTTTTTAATTGGCCTTGTGCAGCACTGGACCAAATGACTGGACAATACTCCAGATGTGACAAAACCAGAGACTGTACAACTGTTCTCATGACTGAAGGTGGGCAATATTGTGCACACCTTCGAGCCAATGCAATACCTCTGCCCATCTTAGATACTATGTGATTAATCTGATCTGTCCAGGAAAGGTAATGATCCAACTTGATGCCCAATAACTTAGTTTTACTCACTTGTTCAACCAAACTATTGTCAATACACAAAGTCAAGTGACAGGGTGCCTTGAACAAATATTTTGTACCAAAAACAATGCATTTTGTTTTGGATATATTAAGAACTAATTTATTCAACTTAACCCAGTTGGTGACTAAATTGAGCTGATTTTGTAAGGTTGTATTGAGATCTTGTATAGTGGCAGATGCACTAAATAAAGTTGCATCATCTGCATACAACACCACTTCTGCATTCTCACCTCCTGGGGCAAATCATTTACAAACACTGAAAATAAAAGTGGACCCAAACAACTACCTTGTGGAATACCACATGATATACATTTTGTTTCAGACAAGCTACCATTGAAGAGGACTTTCTGTGTTCTGCCAATAAGATAATTTCTTAACAATGAAAGAGACAACTGAGATAATCCATAACATTTGAGCTTTTCCAACAGAATATCATGGTCAATTACATCAAATGCAGCGGAAATCTAAGAGTACAGCACCCACAAGTTTTTTATCATCCATGTGTGTTAGCCACTGGTCTACCATGTGTACTAATGCAGTATTGTTGAATGGCCTGGCCTGTAAGCGTGCTGTGCACTAGTAAAAAGATCATTTGAGATAAAATAATGTAGCATTTGATTAAATATTAACCTTTCAAATATTTTACTTAAAACAGGAAGAACATGAACTGGTCTGCAATTTGAGGCAGTAAACCCAGACTTTTTATCCTTAATTAGAGGTATAATCTTAGATTGTTTCCATTGTTCAGGAAACACTCCACTGATCAATGCTCTGTTAAAAATGTGACATATTGGTTTGTCTAAAACATGTGAAACAATTTTAAAATTCTACCATCAATATAATCAATACCAGGTGTTTTATCATCAGGTAGTGAGAGAAGCAACTTCTGAACGTTATTTTCACTCACAGTGTCAAACACCAAAGAACAGTTTTTATTTTCCATAATCAATTGAATATTTGACAAGGATAATTTATATTCTTTGTTGTCATACAGGATCTCAGCTTTTCAACTTTGCTAATGAAAAAGTCATTCAAGTGATTGGCAATATTGAGTGGTTTACCGATAACAACACCATCAGCTTCAATGTTAACATTTGAAGTCTTTGTTTTTTTGCACATCAGTTCTTGTAACACTCTCCACAATCGTTTACTGTCATTCATGGCACCACAGATCTTCTGTCCATAGTATTCTTTCTTTTTGAAAAAGTTTAATTTTGTAACTCTGTTCCTCAGTATGCGATAGTCTGTTTGATCTTTTACACATTTTGATTTGGAGGCCACCTTTTTTGCATCGTCTCTGTGCTTCATGAGTGACAATAATTCCTTGTCCAACCATGGAGCACTATGACTTTTTACTGTTCTTTTCCTAAGTGGAGCATGTTTCTCAACAATCCTTCCTAAAATTTCCATAAAAGTGTTCAAAGAAGCATTTACATCCATTTCCTGCAAAACTGTAGACCAGTTTGAACTTTTGATATCGTCAAAAAAAAGATTGGGATTAAAATTTTTATATGACCTGCGATAAATGATTTTTCCTCTGGATTTAGGCATTTTTGTTTGCTTTGTAATGGCTATCAAATTATGATCAGAACATCCTACTTCAAGAGAAACTGCCTGTGAGCATAAATCTGGAACATTGGTGTAAATGTGATCTATACAGGTTGATTTAGAAGAATTGTTAATAGCAATTCTAGGTTGTGTCATGACTTGTTTAAGATTACATGTATTAGCTATTGTCATGATCTTTTTAAACAAAGAACATTTTTTTGAAAACCAATCTATATTAAAGTCTCCAAGAAGAAACATATTAGTATGCTCATAGCTGTGGTGCAATTCTTAACTAATGCTTTTCAAAATTAAAATTTTGGCACAGGAACATTCCCTATCTAAATATGTTTCTTTTTAGCATTTTGGCTTTTTTTGATCTCCAAAAGTTGACAGAAATTGCTTTAAAAAGATCCCAACTTGTTTTATTTATGCATTTCTTTTACTCTTTACCAAACAAATCCATCATTACATGAGCTTTAATGTCAGTTTTATGTACCAAAAGAGGGCATTGATGAGCACAAAAGACACCAACTCTAGTCTGATCAATAGCTCAAGGTCAAAAGATTTTTTATAGATATTTCAGGGAAAACTGACCCTTGACCCTTTCTCATGGTGGTAAATGGCAAACAATATTATGGGGGTTTACTACCTTCTTAGAGGTCATTCACTCTCACACATTCAAACGCAGATGGTGGCTCTGCTGTCTAACGTTGGTGCCGACCCATAACCACCAGGAGCAACATAGAGTTCAGGGTCTTGGTCAAGGTGGGCAAGGCAGGAAGAGAACCTGCAATCTTCCAAACAAAGGTCGACCGCTCCACCTCTGCACCACAAAAGCCTCTTTTCTTTAATCTTGGACCAAACATTGGTCAAAGCCCCTCATTCTGATTTTCTTCTGCTAAAACTATGAAGCATCATCTAATGGCTGCAGGAGGATAAAATACTGTTGCTGTTTAAAATCAAAATCTACTGATTTTTTTTGGTATTGACAAAACTTTGTAATATACAGGAGCAAACATTTTCTGTCACTTGAAGTGGGAAATCATTTTAGATTGGTTGATAAGAGATAATTATTGTAGATATGAATAGTCTTTTTCCTAACAAAGACGTGAAGGAAGGTCACAGTGTAGAGCAAATACAAGAATCTTTGAGCTTGTTTAGTAAACTTCCACTGTTGAGTACTGGTCATGGCTTTAAAGATAAAGATAAATACATTTTTCCCTTGAATCAGAGTTTGCACGCTTGAATGAGCATTTGTAGCAACAAATTGGTTTTTATTAGCAAAGATTTGCAAAAAAATGTAATAAATGTGCAAATTAGTATTTTCGTATCTTTAATTCCAACTAATTTATGAACTTCAAATAGTGGGTACCAATTTATGTGCATAAATGCTAATTGTTTTAAGCCCAAAATGCTAAATAGTCTCCACAATTAGAATATTGGGGCAACAAATTAGAATTCTACCAGCATTTTCGTGTTACAAAGATTTAACAATGTGCTTTGCAAAAATCTGTCATTTATGTGCAAAAATTAGTGTTTAAGTGTCTTCAATTCTAGGGTAGACATTTGCGTGCTCAAAATGCATATTTGTCAGCACAATTAGCATTTTGTGCACAGTAATTAGCATATTTCCCCAGTATTTTGTGTGCACAAATTATAATTTTTGTATTCCTAC
This sequence comes from Oryzias javanicus, assembly GCA_003999625.1. NCBI lineage: Eukaryota > Metazoa > Chordata > Actinopteri > Beloniformes > Adrianichthyidae > Oryzias > Oryzias javanicus. Next base: position 22,641,420 of record CM012447.1, read on the forward strand.
TACCAATTTATGTGCACACATTAGTCATTTTTGGACTGCAAAATCCTAATTTGTGTGCTGAATTGAGTATTTTGTGCACACAAAGGAGTTTCTCTGCCCAAAGTGTTTTTTAAATCTCATGGAAGCAGCTATTTTGAAATTACAAGAAAATGCCCTTACTGTCCCTAGTGGAATGATGATGCACTACAGGGGAGACAACATGGACCAAGTTATATACAACGGTTTATGAGAAAAGTTTGGATCACGCTGCTGAGTTAGGGATCCCAGAAATGCAATAAAGCATTATCCAAATGGTTATATAGGTTTAAAGGCTATGGTATAGTCAACATTTCAGCTATTACTTAAATAAATTCAGGTGCAACTGTTTTAAACTCTTCATAAAAATAGTTGCTTAAAATATCTAAGGTAATGTCCTCACACAAATTTGAGAATTTTATAGCAGTTTTCATCATTCTGCTCTTGTTAACAACTGACAGCTCTGCAGCAGCAGACTCCAGCGGGTTCACTGTCACAGATCATGAAGGAACATGCCAAGATGCAAGCACGAAAGCAGCAGAAGCACCACAAGAAGTCCTTTTGTGCAAGACAGCAATAAATGAATGCAGTCATATTCCCCCGGCATTGTCAAAGATGTTGGCTTTTGATAAGGAACACATTCAGGATATTCTCTCTGTTTCTGTTTTAGCTCTTGGCTTGGTGCAACAGTCATTCACACCTGACTGTCACACTCTTCCCACTTTCTCAGCTTGAAGCGCTCGTCTTTAGTCGAAACATTCAGCCAAAACTCAGAGTGTGACACAGAAAGATTACAGCTTTTAGGGTGTTTTTAGCGTCTTCAGATCAGCAGCTTTAGTCCAGCTCAAAGATCTTTGCATGCTCACACAAAGGGGACTAGGAGTCTGGGATAAATTTTATCTATCTATCTATCTATCTATCTATCTATCTATCTATCTATCTATCTATCTATCTATCTATCTATCTATCTATCTATCTATCTATCTATCTATCTATCTATCTATCTATCTATCTATCTATCTATCTATCTATCTATCTATCTATCTATCTATCTATCTATCTATCTATCTATCTATCTATCTATCTACAACATTTATTAGTGATAAAATAAATACAGCAATTTTACATCCCTCCATTCCTCTTCAGAATCCCTTGAGGGGATTATGGAGTTGCTGGAGCCAACCAAGCTACTGTTGGCAAAGGTGGAGCACCCTCTACAGAAGTCCCCAGTCTGCTGCAGGGCCAAGAACACAATCACATGCACACATAGGGGCAATTTGAATACACCAATTAACCTGTAAAGCATGCTGTTAGATTGTGGGAGACACCTGGAATGACTGGGGAAAACCCACACATGCACAAGGAGAAAACACAAACTCCATACAGAAAAGAACCCAGCTGGACGTAAACCTGAGCCTTTTAGTCTGGCTGTAACCACTGAGCCACCATGCAGCCTGGAAATTTACAATTAGTTTCATTAGTGAATTTGTTCAGAGACAACTCATAATTACATAATTCTGGATTTAAAGAAGTAGCAAACTTTTCTACTGAATTTAAAGGAATACTTTTTTTTATTGGGCCTGGCATGAATTGAATTACAGTTTTTCTCAATCGCTTTGGTGCGTTTCTCAGATCAGAATTGAAATTCTCATAACTATTAGTTCAACCTCCACAACACTTAGTCATTTGTGCTCATCATAGTAGCAATTTCTGCTCTCTCTGAACAAACTCTCACGATCCCCTGACTTAAACCCAATAGAACATCTCTGGGACATTATGTTTGGGTCCATTAGGCACCGCCAGGTTCCTCCTCAGACTGTACAACAGTTCAGGGACACCCTCACACAGATCTGGGAGGAAATGCCACAAGACACCATTCGTCGTCTCATTAGGAGCATGCCGCGATGTTGTCAAAAATGCATACAAGCTCGTGGGGGCCACACAAGATACTGAAAAGCATTTTGAGTTGCAGAAGTTAAGTTTAGAGAAAATGGACTAGCCTGCCACATCTTCATTTCACTCTGATTTTATGATGTCTCCACAATTGAGCCTCTGTAGGCTGAAAACTTTTATTTCCATTAAAAGACTTGGCATCCTTTTGTTCCTAAAACACTGCCCTGTTGTTATTTGTATAGATATCCAACTTCATATTGAGATCTGATGTATCTAATGTGTTTCTTATAGTGCTCCTTTAATTTTTGTGAACAGTGTAGTGAACTGGAATAGAAATTGGCCATAATAGTCTCCAAATTTAAACTAATCAAAATGTGCACAATACAACTGCAGTTCACACACTTAATCATACAAACCGATGCAAATAAAGTCTTTCATTCTGTCATGCATACTATTAGTGCAAAGGTGAGCTGACACCTGTGCTCAGGTGAGTGTTTATGATGTGCAAATGTGGATGATAATGGAATGTACAAAGAGGGAGAGCACCCGGCCATCCCCATGCCCCGGGCAGCAGCAGCAGCCTGGACCCCCCTAACACTATGGAGCTATGGAGCAGCAGAGAGAATCTGCCCGCCAGGCAATCCCACCCAACACCCAGACCAGGCAACGTGGGATCTCCTCAGAGGCCCCCAACACCCGAGAGCAGGAAGGCACAGGAACTCAGAGAGTACAGGCTAGAGTGCAGCTAGAAGAGCAGCCCCCCACCGCCCCTGGAGGGCCAATGCAGGGCCCCCCCCAAACCCAGAAGAGCAGCCCACCATCACCCAGCAGCGCCGAGCATCCCCCCTCCCCACCCCAGGTACGGGCCAGGGCGCCCCAAGGGAGACCCACTTCCAGCTCCAGACAACCACCCACTCCCTGAGGTCCAGGGGGGAGAAGGGCAGGGGCCACCCACCCCCGCCCAGGAGAGGGGCAATGTAAACAAGGCCCGACCAGGCTCACCCACTGATGAAGTTTTGGGAGAGCCCCAGTTCTCGAGAGCAAAAACCAGAATCCGCACCACCGAGACCTGGACACCCCCTGGCTCCAATGTAATTTGATCCCCTGCTCTAGATCTAAAGGAGAATTGAAGGAAATGCAAAAAAAAAAAAAAAAAAAAAAAAAGGTCTAATGAAGGTCTTGCATTCCTCTGTTTCAGCAACTGTTCCAGATTCGTAACCCGTCACTCGTGAGCGGACACTTGAGTCATGATGGGAAACGCCAGCACCGGCAGCATCTAAACACTTTAAATTAAAACTCTGGATGACTGAAGGCTCATCATTCATAATCATTTCTCCAGTGGAAATAATTTACCTTCTAAACTCGTCAGTTTGGCAGACGATTCCCCAAAGTATTGACGCGCTGATGTTCTCCTCGGGCTCGCCGTCTTCAGCGTTGCACGCTCGTGGCCCTGTTGTACATTCAGTCAATTTGGTCAGAAAGCCCAGAACAATCAACAACTTTATTGGATTTTTAAATTCCACTTGATGGAGTTTGCCTCCTTACAGAATGAGCATCCTCCAGACGTCTGTGGAGAGACGAGCAGTGAGGAGCTAATGAAATAACTCCTCCTTCAAGACAACAATGCAGCACTTATACGTTCTAATCTTTACTGAGATCTCTATTTTCCAATCCTGATGTATTATTGCTGTATTGATGTATTATGGGGAGACAACTGTAATTATCTAAGCCCTCTTGATTTAAATCCCTCAATATGAAGTGTAGAGATGACACTCTGCAGCTGATCACTCTCACACTTCTGCGTTGCTTTAAGTGGGTTTTATTTGTTGACGTTTTTGGATGAAGCAGCAGTGATGGATGCAGATGATGAGGCCTAAAACAAGAAAGAATCACGTTTGTTCATCTTCTGCAAAAAGGAGAGGCGATACATGCTCGCGCATTAAAGGATGCTGCTTATTTAACAGCGTGACGGCCCCGAATCCCGCTGCTGAAAGATAAAGGACCACTTCATGTCTGCTGTGCTACAAATCTGCACAAAATCTTTAAAGGAAAAACAAAACAGGATTTTATTCTGAGAGCACTCGTGGTTTAGGGTCAAATCCATGCTAAACTTCAGCAAAAAAGATTGCTAAATTTTGACTCACCTTAACCTTAGCAGGTCAAGTCAGGATAGTTTTTACATATGTTCCATTTTTTGGTGATTTTTCCAAGAGCAAAAATTATACACTGTAAATAAAATGTGTTATTTAAAAAGATGATTTTCAAATACATGTTAACTGCTTCTAAAGAAGCCCCACATCCAAAGTAGAGAACACCTGTTCGAGCTGGAATTGGGATCCGTGTTAGAGAAGATCTACAGTAATCTGCTAATATTTAAAATTTAATTTTTTTCGCTGATCACCGCCAGCTCCTTGGAGAAATTGGTGATAGAGTTAGACTGGGGACGGTGCTGGCAGAGCAGACTCTTCCTGAAAGGGGCTGTTGTCACGCTGTGACATCAGCAATTGTTTTCGTGGGTATGGGAGGAGCTGCTGTTGAGAGTGCAAGTTTATAGAAGATTACTCAGAAAAGTGTAAATGGATCAAAATACCACTTTGGGGTTCTTTATAGTGAGGAATAAACAGTATAATACATTTAAAACCTAAAAAAGTTTTTTTTTCATGGTATAACCCATGGGTCGGCAACATTTAACAGTAAAAGAGCTATTTGGGCTCGTTTTTTACTGATCAAAACCTAGAAGGAGCCGCAAAGTCATACTTTAGCCTTTAAGAAATTGGGATTTGCCTTCATGACCTTTTTGTTTTTTTAAACAATATAAATTCTGTCTTTTTTTTGGCACGAACAAAAGCAAAATTATGATAAAAATAAGATATTTTCTTCCTCAAATAACTTATTTTCAAAAGTTAGTTGAGTTAGCTGTTGACCATTGTTGCAACACAAGATAATATATGCTTTTGATTCATAAAAGATCAAACTTTTTACCAAAGTTTTGCTCTGCATATAAAATATCAGGTAGTGTTGAGCAAAAAATAAGTCTTCAGGTCACCAGGGATGTAAAAACCTACTCAGTTTATCATCTATGTTCACCTCAGACGTCAATTTATAAATTCAACTCATTTAAATTAAATAAATACTAATTAAGTAATACTTACTTTGTTAAAAAATGTATTTTTTGTTCATTTTACCCCCTCTTTGTCCTCAGCAGTCTTATACTGCTGGGTTTACTTATTTTAGTTTGGTGTTGAACATTGGTAGTCTTAGTTTGCGGGCTTCGTTGGTTTGTTTGTTTTCTTTAGGTAGTTTAGGTTATGCAGCCCTTAGCAGGGAGCTGCTGACTCAGACGGTCGACATGACTAGATCAGCTGTCTGTTTGGTCAAGGAGCCACTATGGAGAGATAAAAGAGCCTCATGTGGCTCTGGAGCCACAGGTTGCAGACCCCTGGTACAACCCCTTTAAAAAACACCATTAAAAGGGTGTTTTAATTGTGTCGTGCATGTGGTAAGTAGTGTTTGTAAAGATAATGTTAGTTGCATGCATTCATGACGTTCGGACGATGATGTTGAACGGTGCCCTTACCACACACCAGACGTTCGTGTACTGGCTTCTTACTGGACTCGTGCAAATGCTGGACTCCATACACAAGGTTTGCACGTGACGCGCAAGTGTCCACACAAAATAAACTCTAACCCTTTCACTGCACTCCTAGTTTCCAACAGACAGGGTGCATGAAAGGAGCCGACAAGAAGTGATCACTCGAACAGCACAGCACTTTATGCAGAGTGCAGGGTTTAATGGTGAGGTTGAAATAAATGGAAAATCATCATGGACAGTCCGCATCCACCGGTAAGCACAGTTGCCACTAAGACATTAGAAAAACGTTCCTTTCTTTCTTTGTGCAGGAACTGGTTTGATCTGCCTCTACAAGCCACACCTCCTTCACACCTGAAGCCACTCCTCCTGTCTAAAGCTATACAAATTCTCTCACCAACAGAGAGATTGTTGATTTCCATGGAACATACTTGTAACGTCTGTCTGCCCAGCTCTGCATCTGGACTTTAGGTTTACCTCAATAAGTTCTGGAAATGATCTTTATTTTCTGCTGTCTGAACCACCAGACTTTGTTCATTAGAGCACTAAAAAACAACCTGAAGTATTCGACATGCACACAAGATAAATATAAAGTACTTTAATAAATGCTTTTTCACCAATATGTGTTTGTTTGCATTTTCTTGTCAGGTTCAGGTATTTTTGGAGGATTTTTTTTTCACCCTGCTAAAGCTTCTTTTGGCAAGGGTCACAATGTCAGACCGATGTTTTTCTCTGAGATGTTTCCAAAACATCTGTCATCAATTACAGGCTTGACAGAGAACATACTGAGGAGATTTTCCATGTTATTTCTCAGCTGTTTTTTCTTTTTTCTTACATCAGACAGATATTTTTGAGCATCCATATGAAATGCAGATAGAATCAAATTAGTTATAGCAACTCAGAAAAAAAGCAATCCACTTGTTCTACAACAACTCTGCACACTTTGGTGTTTATTTGCATTTTGCAAACAAGTTTGTCCTTTGCCGACATCACGAGGAGGCTAATTCGACCACGCATGTTCTCCCTTTTCTTCCTTGCTTGTCAAATGCCAGATATCACTCAGTCATGCAGAAGGAATGGTCATTCCAAGCCTTTAGCTCAGCTCCTGTCAGATGGAGACCCTGACCATTTCAAGCATTTTGAGTATTTGGATGCAGAATCAAAGTGAAGGACATTGTTAGCTTCAATCATTCTCCTGCTGGGCTCATTCACACAGGTCATTTAGCACATAAAAGATCTTTTCATTAATATTCTATTGTAGTGGAGCCTTGGCATAATTTCAATAAAGGAAGATCAGTTTCTTTCTTCATAGCGCCTTAGGCTACCGTCACTTCTACTCTCATGCTTTTATTCATTCATTATCTACCTCGCTGCTTTGGTCCAACAGCGATTTGGCTGCGTTTTCCAGCTATTACCTTTCCTTTATGTTACAGCTTTGTTTGCGTCTCCTCGTCCCAGGTTGTTCGGCAAACGCTCCTCGACCGCATTCTTCACCCGTTCTGTTCGTGAGATGCATCAGCGGTTGCACCGCCTCCACCAGCGCTCTGGGCGTAGTCACAACTGCCCCTATGGGTGCAGATACAAGCTCACTGCTGGTGAAAAAAAATGGATAAATCTGTCTGGGGCTCGCAGGAGATTTTAAGATAATAAGAATGTAGAGCAAAAATATTCATGCATGGTTTTGTTCAGAACAGGAGTGAAGCACAGCTAAAAGTCCACAAAGCTAAATCAGGGTCAGGATGGCAAGGGTCAAACACGCGCATGAGGGCATCAGGGAACATAGTGGTCAGGATCCAGGCGAGGGTCGGGGCAGGCGGCAAACAATCAGAGTTGAAGACTAAGCAGAGTCAGATGATCTCAGAATGAGAATGCTCAGTGATGCAGACATACAGGACTTCACATGGAGCTCTGCTGAGCTCAGTAAATACTGCCAGGAGTGATGGCAGATAAAAAAAAAATAGCTGTGGGTCTTCTGGAAGTGACAGCAGGGGCTGATGGGAGGTGTTTTGTGCAGACAGAGGAAGTGCTAGTACTCAGGTGATGGATCCCAATGATGGCCAGAAGTTATTATTGTAATTATTCATTCTTCCTCCATAATTACATTTCCGGTGGTTGGAACTTGTGTAAATTAAAAGGGAAACCATCCATACATCACTATAAGATTCAAGTCCTTGATTGGTCAAAGTTCAACCTGTTTCCCTTTCAACGTGTATTCAGTGGAGTTTTGTACGCAGAGCCTGACAACAGTCGATAGAACGGTGGGTACCAACGCATGAATACAAGAGTTTCAAACACGGAAGCCCATGAGATGCATTTCCATGTGTTTGCATATATTTTCCATCGGAAGTGGCTACTTGAATGAATATTGCTGAAGACAGTGTGAATAAAGTAAAATGTGGAAATGAGACAGTCTGCATGTGTGGCAGCAGTTACCAGGCAGCTTGAAAAAGAAGAAGTCTTTTGCTATTGAAATACATTTAACTCCCACTCTGTCATTGCTTAATTAAATGTTTCTTTATTCCTTTACAATCTATATTACTAAAATGTGAACTAAAATGCATTATGGGTAAAAGGTTCTTCGGCCCTTTCCGAGCCTGTCGATTCCAGCGGCCCAAATCCACATCTGCTTTGGGAAAACACACCCATGCAGCAGTGTTGTAATCCTTTTGCAGAAAACCAGCCAAAAAATTCAAAGTACTTCAAGTTCACGGACCACAGAGGCTTGTTAAATGCAGTTTTAGCGGCCAATGGTCTCTGTCCACACGCGGATTTTGGATTCTCCAAAGCACTCATCACGTTTTACGAGGGGTCTCTGCACAGCGGGGGTAGCACTAACTTTTTACTGTTTTACAATCCCTGCAGAGAGAGGATTTTATAGATTTCATAAATGTCAGGAAATAATTGACGGGTCAGTCTAAAACACATGAATCATTTCTTTAGATTCATACTGTATGAGGACAGAGAAGAAAACATAATCCATTGATTCATCTTTTGAGTTTACGATCTGTTTTATGCTTTTTTTTAGTGCATAACACTGTTATAAAAAATTAATAGTTTTTTTACAAATATATTCAGAATGTTGTTTTTTACACACTTTTGAAATAGACTTTAGTAATCTAAGGTGCAGGGGGATACAAAAGTAATGTGACACATCTTTTACTCCTGTGTCTTGCACTCAATTGAACCCACATTTCTTTAGTTGATTTATTGCTCCAAAACAACACAACAGAAAGTGATATTGTACTATAGCAATTTATTTGATTAAGATTGTATCTGGAAAACCAAATGCATCATCCTCAGCCAAATAGGACAGATGTAATTGAGAGGAAATAAATCTGATTCACAGAAACGGAGTCAGAAGGATTCAGGTCAAATTCCTGTTTTCTCATTGGTGTGAAGTCTCTCTCCATCCCCTGAAGTAACCTCGGTGAGTGTCTGACGCTCGCCGAGGCTGAGATAATGTGATAATGAGTCTATCCGGCATTAATCAGCATTGAAAGGTAACTCCTCACAGTCTTTGTTTATTGTGGTGTAAACAGATGGACGTTTCACCCGAAGGGTCTGGAAATAGCACAAACCAGGATGAGCCAGACAAGTTAAGGTCTGCAATTATATTCTGAATTTCCCATCATGCCTTTCAAAGCAACCTTAATCAATCATGTCAGGATTTTGCAATTTGTCTGAACAATAAACAAATAAAAACCTGTTGTTTCTAGAACATGGTTTCTGCAGTGCAGCGGGAGTTCAATAGAAATTTGGGAATGTTGGCACGGAGTTAGCCTGCCTCCACTTCCCATCATCCGTTTGTTTACACTCTTTCCAGCTGACCCTCACACCTTCAACCTAAGATTAGCAGTGCCGCAAAAAAGGCGGGCGACATCTGAGCAAGAAGCAACACTAAATGTTGACCCAGTTAAAGCCTTTACTTTAGCCATTAAAAAAAATATTGAACTTTTTAACATTTAAAAAATCTTAAAAGTTCCTTTGATTATGTTTTTGGTTTTCAAATTTTAGAGAGTAAAATATTTGATTGAAAAAAAAAACACCTTTCATTGAACAGAATAAAAACTACCGGATTAAAGGCAAGTTAAACATCTTAAAATCTGTCCAAAATGACAAAAATTCCTCTGATATGACATCAAAATATGCCCAAAAACTAGTATTTAATAAAAGGATTTATGGCATATAGCAAAAACATGCTGATATGAAATTAAAATTTAAAATGTTTTGTTTTTCTTTGAAATAAATATTATTTTTCCTTTTTATATCATGGTTGGTATGTTAATATAAAATAAGTTTTGAAACTATTTTGAAAAAAAGCACATCTGTATGGTTTGTTTCAGTCAAAACACAGTGAAAATCAGGCAGCAGATCTGGATCCAGCTGCTTTTATACGTCTGAGGCGGAGACACGACGAGGGGATGCCTGTCGGATGAGTCGAAGCTCAACCAGACTGCCAAAATCCCATTAGCTTAATGAGCAGAAGGTGTCTTTTGATGCAATGGAATCGGCCCACTTTTTGGCAAACGTGGAAGTCGGCTCTCTTGCCAAGAAGTTAAAAATAATCCTAAGCGAAAACTCAACTGTTGCAGCCTGAGAAAGCTCCTTTTCTTTATTGAAAAAGTGAAGCAAGTATTGTCTGCGCACAGGAAGCCTTTTTTTTGGGGGGGAGGGGGCAGTACAAAATACTTCAAAAAACTTTAGTGATGTACTGTATCTTTAAGAACAACTATCTCTACTCCAGGAGTTTGCAGACGGATCCCAAACCAAATGAGCACTGGGCAGACGGGAGTGTGCAGAAAAACGAGAGCAGACGCATCCATTCAGAAGAACAGGCCGAGTTAAACAGGATTAGAAGCGTCTTGCATTTGTGAACTGATTCCACCTCACTTTGCTTGAACAGATTTCCATGCACAGAAGTCCTGACAGAATCATAAATTATGCTCCTGATGATCACCGAACGGAGGAAAAAGGAGACCCAAAAAAACATGCTTGGACATACCAGGGCCTCCCACCTGTGCAAATATTTAGAGTAACTTCAATCCCAATGCGAGGGACAGATGTTTAATGGAAGCCTCAAATCATTCATTTAAATATGTAAATGGGTCCGCTTGGAGCCAAAGTCAGATTTGAAGGGAGGATTTCTCTGTTGTGGGTCTTTGAGCCTCCGTCTGTAGCTTCCAGAGGGAGATCCTGCTAACCTGACAGCCCTCCGTCAGGCTACAATGAGCTCTCCCTGCCGTCTGGCTCTAAGCCTCAGTCCCAGGGTACACACCTAAATCCCCTTGATTAACAACACCCAGATCAAAAAGGGCAAACGCTGAACGCTGCAAGGAAAAGGTAATCAAATGGGCTGATGGTCAGCTTCTTCAAAGAGCCTCGAGGCTGGAGGGACTGTGGGAAGAGAGGAGGATCCAGGAGAACTCTGCACACACAGACGCTTCTCCAGTAAATCTCTCCAAAGCTGTGAGGATGTTTTCTGCCAAAACAAATGTCAGATGATTGATTTTAGCTATTTTTTTAACCTGGCTTTCCTTTCAAACATTTTCTGATATTTGACTGTTTTTTTAACCTTAAATTCTGCCTTTGGGATAGTCAAATTTCATCATCATTAGTGTATCTGAAATCATTGAAAACAAACTTTTCACAAGTTGGTTCATAACATCAAATAAGGAACACTTGTGTTTGTCACATTGTCTAGGTAATTCAAGGAAGCATGCTGTGCTGCAGTGGCTCGTCTCGCCTCTTGGAGTGGGAGAGAATCCAGGTGGATCGTCTGTGCTCCTGTTCTTGGTCGTGGACCTCGCCTCTGGCTCGTATCAGCTTGGCCCAGTCCTATCTGGTCGAACACTATTCAAATATGTTGTAGTAGGATTATCTAATTCCTCTTTTACAGTCCTGGTACATCGCCTGTCCGTCCTGGGAGAGGATCCCTCCTTAATGTTGACATCCCTAAGGTTTCTATTTTTTTCTTGGAATCAGGTTTTTTCTCATCGAAAGGAGGGTTCAAGGATAGGAATAACACGTTTAGCTTAGCCTGTTTTGTTTAATTTAGTTTAGCAACCAGCTATTGTTCATATTTTATGACTGACTTTCTGCTACAATATAATAACTAGTATTAAACCCAATAAGAATTTTGTGATATTGGACTATATGAATACAATTGGATTGAATTGAAAATAGTATCTACAGGAAACAACACTTTTCTATGATGCACAAACTGATTTTCCCTCTTGAAACAAATGAGCACTGACATTAAAAGGTATCAAGTTGTGAGAAAAATGTGTTAAACAACCACCAGGAGAAATGTGGGGTTCAGTGTCATGCCCAAGGACACTTTGGCACATGGGTGGGAACTGAACCTGCGATCTTCCCATCAGAGGTCGACCACTCTACCTTGGTACCAAAGCCATTTTGTGGAACCATGTGTGTCCATAACTATCAACTAAAATATGAAATTAAAATCAAATGTTAGTGAAGGAAACATCAGCTGTTTGCAAAGTTTGAAACCAGGAAATTAGTACATTAAGAAAATAAAAGCTGAATATTATTACAGTAATAAAACCACCTGTAAAATAACACCTACTTCCTTTGACTGACTAACAGTGAGCTCTGTAAGTGACTCACTGAACACTTACGGGGCTTACAAGGGAGCTCAGTGTGAAGCTTTCCTCAGAGAGACTCTGTTAAAGAATGAATTCCTGCTGCGAGACTTCAGCTCATCTGCTTCTTAAAGCTCCTCCAAAAAAAAGAAAAAGCTGTTCAGAAAATAGAACCAGTTGTAGTTTATGAAGCGTGCAGAATAATAAAAGTTCATGATGTGTACTGGCACACAAGAGTCGTTACTTAACTCTCAGCTTGTTTTTGAAGCCGAATTTCAGCCAAAAGGATGTCAGTCATTCATTGTATGCAGTTGTTTAGCCACATCTTTACTCACCTGAACACAAGATACACCTTAACAATTACATTGTTTCTAATAAAAATGAGCAGGAAAATGTGTTTTTACTCACTCAACTAAAAATTTACTTTTTGCACACCATAGAAATATGTCTTATTGCTATTCAGTTTTTCAGAAAAATGTTGAATAGGAAAACATTTTCAAAGGATTTATTTTGCATTCGATTCCTTTTCAAAGCAATAAATTCTTAATAAAATTACCATCTTAAAAAGCTCATGAATGTTTCGGCGCTCCTCTCCCCGAGGAGCATTAAACGTCTCATGTGTGGCAGATTTGTTAGAGAGCGGAACTATTCAGTAAGTCTCCTTTAATAAAAAGCTCTGTGAACACGACCACTATCAGAGTGAATGGGTCTGTCTGAATGGCGAGCCGCTCCCCAGGTGCACGCTTTGATTTCAGCGCTCCTGCAGAGAAATGCAAATAGGGGGGTGAATCTGGGGTTCAAGTGTAGAACGTTTTTACAATCGACCCACTATGTAAATTGTGTCTGCAGTAACATGTACTTATTGATGATGGAGGAAAATATGCAAAGAAAATGAAGCTTTAAATTGTATTTCTGAATATGTCTTTATTGTTGTGAATCAGGAGCAGACAAAAAATATGATTAAATAAATCTTGAAGTTCATACAATCACAGGGCCACAAGCTCCATTTTGATGCATCCACCTGCAGACAAATAGATCCATGAACGTCTTTATTTTCCTGGTCTGAGCTGGAATCTGGATCTAAACTGCATGACTGCATAGTTCCAATATTGCTCACTATTTTTGTTGCACGGTTAATGTTCGCATGGGGTTGTGAGGGGCTGTAAGCTAGTGATATAGAGTGAAAACATAGGGATGATGGGAAATTAGCACAGGTTTACTCTCTCCCAACAGTTCCACCCACAAATCAGAAGTGTTTCTAATGAACTCCTGCCACTTTGCATACAATGTGTCCTAGAAAATGACACAAGTTTTTTTTATTATTATTATTTTGGCTGAAAATTGTGTAATTTTAATGATTATGGAGTGATTTTAAAGTAGATCAAAAGAAGATTGGAATGAGACTTCAAAGAATTGGGACAAATTGGTGTCTCACACTTAAAAATGTGAACAATATTCTGTGCATTGGTTTGTGTTCAAGTACATAACCCAAACCACCAGGAAACATGTGCCATCTCTCACCACATTCTCTTATCTCTGATTTGATTTTTTTTACCCAGTGCATTTACACTGTTGCTGAACCCCATCAGAGTTCACTTGTAAGTGAACCAAAACCGTCTTTTCACTCAAAACCGAGCCCTCTAGTTCAGTTCATTCCCTCAGTTCACAGCAGGGAAAAGCTGATCTGAAGCAGATAAAAACAATGACTGTATATGAGAATTGGACTGAGTGAGTGTTACGTCAACCATAGAAAATTCTTTTCTTCAGGCTCCAACCAAATTAAGTCAAATCAGTCGCCATTTTTCCATGATGAGACAGATGACGTCAGTAAGCACGCAGTGATGTGTCCAAAATCTGACACTTAAAGGTTTAGAACGTTTGAGGTGGGGGCCAGAGGAGCATCACAAAATTTTAATGAGGCATCTGATTGGCCAGATTATGACTTTAATAACTCACAACAAAGAAAAGAAAAAATCATGAAAACAAAATGTAATGATCAAAAACATGTAAAAGTCCAATATGGATCATGTTGTGATATATTTTAAAAGCAATCCCAATAATCTTTGAATCGTGATTATCTTTTTTTTTTTTTTTTTGCCAAAATCAAAAAAACTATTGTTTTCTAGGACAAAGTTTCTGCAGAGTGACAAGCGTTAGTTAGAAATTCACCTCTGAGTTATGGGAGCGAAGCAACCCATCCCCCTTTCCCTTCCCCATTGCTGAGAGCTCGTGGGAGGAAGTTTGTGCCCCACCCAGCGTAAATACTCTACATCACAAATATGATCATTTTTCAGTGGCTTTTTTGTCTGTCCTTGATTCACAAGGATCTGAACAAACACATACTCAGAAATGTAATTTAAGCGTAACATTCTATGTCCTCTACTGTATAAGTTAAAACATTGTTTTTATTGGAATAGGTCTTTAAAAAAAGGCAACAGGTCAGACATTATTTCAATTCAGCCCTCAATCAGTTGCAGCAATTGAACAACATTTCCATGTAGTTTGAGTTGCCTAAGTTTTTAATTTCTTTTTTTTTTTTTGTGGCATCTTCATCTTATTTAACCTCTAATTAACACGTTAAATCAAACATTCCTCAGAAAATTCCTTTAAAAACAAAACTATTTCAACTTTTTTGACAATAAACCAAAAAAGAAAAAAGCACAAAAAATGGACCTGCATCAAACATGTTAGAAGATGTAGTGGAGAAAAATAGTCATGTGATCATCTTCAACCAAAATTAATTTACTCCTGAGGAGAAAGAGATGAAGTAGTTAGTGTTCATGGGTACATGAGAGGAAAGAACGACAAAAAAATAAAAAAAAAAATCCAACACAAATGTACGATTCTCTCATGATGTTTTAGTTCAGTTCCATCACAGCCATCAGGAATCACCTGTGGATGGATTTGAAAACCCACAGCGTGAGAGAAAAGTTCCCCAACCCCCAACTGAGCTCGACAACACATCAATGCATGTAAGTGATAAAACTCTCCTTTAATAAGCTCTGAAGTCTCAGCGCGTCGAAGGCTCTCTGTCACTGCTGTCTGTGTCACGTCTCATCAAGCATCATACGAAGCAAACGGCTCTAATAGGCTCTGTCGCCGATTGTTCCCAATTAAACGTGTGAATGACCATGAATAAAGTCTGTGTGAACAGCAAAGCAGCGGAGGCCATGTAGGTCACAGATTGTGATTTTTACAGGCTCTGCTCCTGGAATTTGGCAGAGGGGGGCCCCCCTGACATGCAGGAGCGCTGGGAGCGCGGGCTTTCATCTGCGGGGGTAAGTGGGCCAAACAAGAGGGGGTTACGATCCAGGCGGGCACCGCAACACGTCACACAAGAGCAGTGGGAACGGTCGTGTGGGGCAGGGTCATGAATCACAGCCGGGGTAGGGGGGATGGAGCGCTGCCAGAAACGACAAAACATCACGTGTTCACGGGAATCCCAGTGATGCTGAGGAATACATGAAGGATATTGCAGGTTTTGATAACATGAAAAACAAACGATGATCTATTAACAAGGTTTCTGTGACGTCGAGAGGGTACAAAAGGCCTGGTGATGCCTGTGAGCAAACAGGAAGTCTAAATACAAGAGAATTGAACCGTTTTTATTCATCTATTAATAATCTCAAAAAGTTAGAAGGAATCATTGACTAATAGGATGAAGGTAAAGACTTTAAGAGCATCTCCAAGCAGCTGGACCTTCCTGTGAGAAAAGAGCAAACAATTATCACTGCAAAACACGTAGGAGGTGTAGGTATGGTATGGGGCTGCATAAGGCTTTAAGTAGATTGAGGATTTAACCTTGCTGTCGTGACAGAAGCACAACTCTGACCTGCTCTGGCATGTTGTTCTTTGATCATCTGTGAAAGGAGTTGAAATTTACTGTCTGGAGGAGAAAACAAGAAAGGAGCAGTTTACATATCAAGAGTGCAGGAAAGTCCTTGTGTAAAACTGCAAAATGTCTATTTTATGATTATGAGTTACAACGGAGTATTGGGGCAAATAAATTACATTCACTTAGAGTGAAATGCTATATTTTAATATCAGTGATATTTCAGTTAACACCCTAAAATTATTCACAGGATGCAGTTTTCCCCAGATAATACTATTCATTGTATTTTTCCTCCCTTGTGAATGAATTCTAAGTTAAATGGAACTTGGATACGTTGCTTTTGGTCATGTTTGAAGTTGCACATGTATTGGTCTGATTTACCTAGTGAAATACACAAGATATTGGATCTGGATTTAGATCCACTGTCTCTTATTTTAGGATGTTTTGGTCCATTCCTCCATGCAGATCTCCTCTAGAGCAGTGATGTTTTAGGGCTGTTTCCAATCCCTCTAAAGATATTTAGGGGGTTGAGATCTGGAGACTGGCTAGGCCACTGCAGGACCTTGAAATGCTTCTTACAAAACCACTCCTTCGTTACCCGGGAAGTGTGTTTGGGATGATTGTCATCTTGAATGCCCTTGCTGATGGAAGGAAGTCTTCATTCAAAACTCATTCAATCTTTCCTTTACACGGATCAGTCGTCCTGGTCTCTTTGCTGCAGAACAGCCCAGATGGAGGAAGATTATCAGTGATCTTGTATGTCCTCCATTTCCTAATATTTGCTCCCACAGTTGATTTCTTCACACCAAGCTGCTTACCTATAACAGATTCAGTCTTCCAAATCTGGTGCAGGTCAACAATTTAGTTTCTGGTGTCCTAAGACAGCTCTTTGGTCTTGCCCATAATGGAGTTTGGAGTGAGTGTTTCAGGTTGTGAACTGGTGTCTTTTCTATAGATAACAAGGTCAAACAGGTGCTAATAATACAGGTAACAAGTGAAGAACAGAAGATCCTCTTCTAGAATAAGATACAGGTCTGTGAGATACAGAAACCTTTCTTGTTTGTAGGTGACCAAATAGTTATTTTCCATTTTAATTTAAAAATAAATTCTTTAAAAATCAGACAATGACCTTCTGGATTCTTTTTGTCTCTCATTGTTTTGCCCTATTTTTTTTTTTAAAGTAGGAGAACTTGAACAATTGGTGGCTGACTAAACACTTTTTTGCCCCACTGTGTCTGAAAAGAAAAAACGTAAACAGTTTGTTAACTTTTGCAGCAAGAAAGAACAGAATTCTGCACGCGAAACAGAGTAGATGGTTAAAGGTTGGCAGAGGGTTTTACTGGACTTGGTTCCACTGGAATATTTAACATGTTTAATATGCTCAAAGACTGGACTTTTCTTCTTGGGAGCCTTTATTTAAGATACATAGTACCTGAAACCTGTACTGTTGAAGAGATCCTCTATTTGACCCATCTTCATTTGTTCATCTACTGTGTTGTCTGTAGATTCTAAGCTGTTTTTTAGTTTGTGATGTAAAGTTTGAAGAAAAAAAGTATTTTATAATACAGACAATCAAAAAAAAAAACTTCACAAAATTTTAAAACATTTCAAAAACAAATGGCAAAACAAGAATTTGTTTCTACGAATGTTCTTTGTGTTCAACAGAAGATCCTTATCGAGTCTTTTTCCTGTCTGGTAATTTTTTTATTTTAGACCACTTTCCTTTTCCGATTTAAAAAAAACAAAACAAAAAAACCAAAAAGATAGATAAATTAAACATTAAAAAGCACTCCAATACATTTTCTGTCAGTTTCAAACAATGTTTAATGTTCCTCAACACATTACATAGATAAAACGAGTAAATGCAGAAAATAAATGTTCATGTTTTAGTGTATTTATGAGAATCAAGGTGGTAGAGTTACAGGAATCTGCTATAGTGCACTCCACAATCAACACATTTGGACGTTTTTAACTAGTTGATTAAGTTACAGGTGAGGTGAGAACTGAGTGAACGCCACTGATAATTACAAAAAAAACAAGGCAAGAAACACATATGCGAGGTGAAACATTCACATTTGAAGTTTTAATTCCATAAACATTTCAAAGCTGCGTCAAAACCTGAAAGTTTGTTTTCATGACTTTTGATAATTTATCTGACAAACCGCCACCATGGCTCAGGTCAGGAGGAAGGTGAAAAGAGGCGGAGCCACAGAAGAACACTAATAAAGCACTATTTAACTCTTTTGTTCATCAAGTTTAATCTAGATGGTGGAAAATCCAGAACATTAAAGCCAAAGAGAATCATTTTAACACTCACAAATGTTTTCAAAAACACTCCATCAATTTGTTTCAAGTTCAACTCAGTTTTCATGTTTTAATTGGACTTTAATTAAAACATGCAACCAAAGTAAACATTTAAAAGGGCCAATTTTTTTTTTATTATCAATGAAAAAGAAATTATATTTAAAAAAAAAAATGCAGTTTCAAACAGCTACAAATAATTTGATGTTTAGGTTATTCAGAATGAAACACATTTAAACCAATAAAGATGAAAGTTAGAAGCCATATTGTGTTTTTTTTTTAATAAAATTTTATTTTTTAGGAATAACGTAAAATGCATCAAACTCCAAATGTGATAATGAAATTGTTTTTAAGCCATGAAAACTATTAGTTTACATTTTATAATAGTTGCCTTAACATCACATCTTTAGATTTTTAAGTTTTCATGTAAAGACATTTTTTGTGTTTTAAATATTATTATTGACACATTTGAGTCAGTAAATGAACATAAGGAGGTTGGAAAAACAACAGAGGTACAATCGCCTTTATTATTTAAAGAGTATTTTTTATCTAAGACTAAACCAGTTTTTAGTGAACTAGTGTGAACATCTATGGCTTTAATGTTCGGATATCACTTTTTAGTTTCAATTAGAAACCCTGTATTCCAAAAACCAACACCAGAAGGTTATACATTTGCAAACCGAAAAACAAAACTAAGACCCATTTGCCGTCTCCACCCAAATGTCAGACTGAAAGATGAGACGCTCCAGTAAAACTCCTCCCAGGATGCTGAGCGATTTCCTCCTCGGAGGTGACAGATGGCAAACTAACAAAAGCAGCTGCTGTGAATATATACCGTGTACTATATTACTGTCTGAATCCTCCTCTTTATATTAAATTTATTGTAAAAGAAAAAAAAAGTAAAAGTCAGGCACAACAAAACTTAAACCCCTTAGGCCAAAACGGCAAACGCGAGCTAAATAATAAGTCATTAAGGTGAATCCGACGTGTCAATCAAACCTCCAACCAGCAGCTTTTTCATAAGAAATATTCCCCTCAAAGCTATGAAGTGAATCCAATTCAGAGAGTCACGCCTGATTTTTTTTTTTTCTTTTTTTTTTAGTCAAATATTTTTTGAATCGTGCAGTTCATGTACAAACAAATGGATCATAGATAGAGAAGCTGCCACTGACGCTTTGCAGAGAAATGTAATAAATAACACATTAGCTGAGGAGAGCAGGCGACAGGATCCACGTGTGCAGCTTATAGAGTGCATCAAAGGAGCAGCAGTTTCAGCTGATTTTGCCCATAAAACAACAGAATTAACATGAACTTTACAACATGTCAGCTTCACTTGACACTGTTCTTTGCTATAAATGTATCCTTTAGCTGAAGATGAAGACATTCAATGCTGGACGCCACCACTTGGCTCATCTCTTTTGAGGTGTTCACACGTTATGATCCATTCAGTAGTTTATCTCTTGGGCCTGTCGATGTCGTCGATGGCGGCTAGAAGTTTCTGTCGAGCCTTTTTGTTTATATGTGAACCCAGACACACGTTTACCAGGTTGGCGAGCTGCTTCATGGAGTATTCCTGCACAGAGACAAAGGTCATAAACACGGTAAGGCCATGTCGCACAAACACTATGTACATTTTGTTGATATTGCACGGAAGAAAATTGGTCATATGTGAATATTTGTGGAAAAAGTGAGAAAAGTTGTAGTTGTTTATGTGAAATATTCACAGAACTATCATGAATGAACCACGTTAAAACCATGAAGAACAAAGAAACCTCGCAAAAAATGTGTAAAAACGCACTTCATTGAATTTCTTCACTATGACATTCAGAGCACTAGGCAGAAATCACATTTCTTTGTTTCAATGAAACAGTTGGATTCCCCTGGTTCGCACCAGTTCTAAGTCAACAGCTAAGCGCTGCCCAAGGCAGCTCGCCAGGGGGGACCCCCACTGTGACGGGGGAGCCCTGGAACGAGCTGCAGCTGGGGATATCTGCGAGAAGGGTCCGGTGCGCGTACAGAGCCGCATTTGCGCTTGCTGTGCCCGGCCCTCTCTCGAGACCCACGTTACATGCGGCGCCAGATACCACTACGCAAGAGATCCGACCACCGCCCGGACGAGGCGGATGAACGACCCTCACTTGGTTGCTTGAGGGGTGAAAGATCGAAAAAGATTGAGAAATTTCCAGAATTGATTCGATTCACAATTTTTTTTTTAAGTCTTTCAATCAATTCAATTTAATTCTGTTCAATTTTTAGTTTACATGATTTCCACATGTACACACATTTGTTTAGAAATACATTAATAATCTACTATTTGTTTTTAATATATTTATATTAATATGATGCAGTTCATATACTGTAAAATTTTTCAATGAAATAATGAGATTGTTCATAGCACAGAGTGAGTGTTACATGGATTCTCAAACAGAGAAGCTCCAGCAATTGTTCCACCTCTCCTGGAGTCCATTTCAGTTTGGCCACTAGGTGGCGTTTGCAATATAGCAGTATAATTTTTCAAGAAAAAAATGAAAAGTACTAGCAAAATAAGTGTATTTTAAACCGCAAATGGTTACTTGAAAAAATATTTCCTTTAAAGAGTTTGGAAAATTTTCTCCCGTGAGTTTATAAAGATGTTCATTTAGTCGGCAATGTATGTTTAGGTTGACAGAGCGTTAGCATTAGCCGTCCTATGGGAAATCATATTAAACGTCGGCATCAAGCTACTGGACTTTAGCTTTATGTGCTAGATCTATCTCGACTCTTATGGATCGATTATTGATCTATTAAGCTTAGATCGATTTAAATCGATTAATTGATTTTGTCAGCCCAGCTCTAATTAGGTAGATCACGCATGTATCAGGAAAGTAAGAAGTTACATACATGGACAATGCTCTAATTGTATGGCAGTGTGACTTGGCCTTTAGAGTAACAGACTAACAATCGGACTGATCGCTCCTCTCCATCCCCTCTCACCCTGTGGTTCTTGATGAACTGCTCCATGTCGTTTTCAGTCAAGTAATAAGCCTTGATGTAGGTTTCCACAAACTCCTTGTCGGGAATGGGTCGCAGATCCGTCAGCTTCTCCAGCTTCATCAAGAACTGCTGAAAGTCCAGCTGCATGAGGGCCCGGCCCTCGTTGCTGCACTTCTTCACGTTAGCATATCTATGAGAGCACACAAAAACACATTAGTGCCTGAGCGTTCAGGTGGGAGAATGTGTTGTTTTTCACTCTCATTCAGTAAAATCCTCCTGTTTGTCATAAAATCCTGGTAGAGGGGGGACACTTCACACTGTGCTTTCACCTTTTGCTAAAACTAAAACTAAAAAACAAGCAGAAAAAAGAAAAAAAACAGACACTGGCATCGCAAAACTTCAGAATATAAAGCAGATTTTCTTAAAGTCTCACTTTGATCATCTTTTGATATTTTGTAAAAGCGTTCCCAGGGTCTTTAAATTATGATTATGGTGTTTTTAAGAGTGTGCAGATAGGCATTATAAGCTGGTTAAAATGAGAAAAAAAACATTAAAGTTTCAATTTTCCTGGGCTGCTGTAAAATATTCAGATTAGCATCAACTTGAACTTGGATTCACACTGACAGAACACAAACTGAGGGAATTTTTAAGGCAACATTTGCATAAACCATGTTCCACAGACATGTCGTGATTGTTTTCTGACATCACCAGCGCGCAGATTTCCTATTTTTGTCTCCAATCAGTCAGCTTCATTGGTTCAAAGCCCTTCAGAAAGTTGGGAAAAATATTTATAAATCTACTTTTTGCTTCAAATGACTGTTAAAAATAAAGAGAAATACAAAGTTTGTCACAAGTTTGTTTAAAAACACCGTAAATATTCAGGGGTTGATGAATTACCACATGCATTTTACCAAAGGTATGTCCGAATATGCACATTTAGAATAGAAAGTGAAAGGATACTTCAAAAAATTGATCTAGAACGGGGAGTAACAAATATAAACAAGATTATGCTGGTAAAAATCAGTATAGAATTGATTAGGAAGTAAAT
This sequence comes from Oryzias javanicus, assembly GCA_003999625.1. NCBI lineage: Eukaryota > Metazoa > Chordata > Actinopteri > Beloniformes > Adrianichthyidae > Oryzias > Oryzias javanicus. The sequence goes on from CM012447.1 coordinate 22,663,673, forward strand.
AATCAATAGTTAGTTTCTGTTCCCACTGTGCTCATTACTGCCATCCCCTTTTTTATAGATATGATGCAAATAAAAGGAAAAGTAGATTATTATTCATCTAAAAACACTGTTTGGCATTCTGATTGCCTGTTGATCATGTCAATCAATTTCCCCCATGTCTCCTGGGGCCCGTTTGAAGAAGCAGGTTTAACAAATTCAGAGTTCAAACCTACACTCAGAGTTCACTAACTCAGACTTCACAAACTCAAGAGTTATCGATTTCAGAACAGCTGAAGTTAGTTGGACCCAGAATCAGGTGCGAGTGTCACGACCATAAAAAACCCTGATCAATGGAGGGAAGACATTACGATTCAAAATGGCAACGGGAACAAACACCAATAGGGCGTCATACTTCACGGCGACATAAATTAATGTGCATATGCCGGATGCAAACACATTTTCCGCAAAAAGAGCAGCACAGCCCCAGCAGCAAAACAGAGAGACAGTTGGGGTGGGAGAAAATGGCTGCCAGAATTAGTGCATAGGACTACATCTGAATCAGTTCAATTCAGGATAAGTACTAAATAATGTCAGTAATGTAATTTGTCACTTGTTGAGTAAGGAAGGGTTTTTGATCTTTTAATAATTTAACAAATAATCTCTGTTTAAAGCGCATTTTAATGTCTACTCTTCCTAAAATGTCAGTGGTTGATATATGGTAGGGGTGTCAAACTCATTTTAGTTCAGGGGCCGCATTCAACAGTTTTATGTTCTTTAACTGATGTTTTATTGAATTAAAGACAAAATATGGCCTTTATTTGAAGCTTTTGGACAAAAGCAATCTTTGATTTTAATAAATAGGGCGGAAGACAAACTTTAATCAGATGGCTGCAATACAGGTCAGCTCAACTGTGGTGGGGGCGGAGCCAAACAGAGCTGTTAGAAACCCCACAAGGAGGAATGCGATCTTAATTTTGCTTAGGGACAGAGTCCGAAATGAGTTTTCAACAACATCAACAAACATCTGCGTTGTCAAAAGAATCACAGAAACTCAGCGTTTGTCAGTGAAAGTCTCGTCCGCCGCTTTTACGGGAGGCGAGCAACAGAGCAGACAGACACACCTCCTCCTGAAAGAAGAATCGAGCTGAGCCGACCTGAAGTCCAGCTGGATAAAACTTCTCCCTAAAACCTTTTTATTATTCTTCACAAACACAACTGGGAAAGTTTATGAGGAAAAAAAAAAGTAAAAGAAAAGAGAAAAAAATAGAATTCCATGAAACGTCAAATGGACAGCAGAGCTCTTAGGAGAGAAATTCTTATTTTTTGGGCTGCCTGGAAGCTGAAGCCACACAGACAGACTGAAGTACTATTACTGTCTGTATGATAACAGATGAAAGGTCACATCATGAAACTGTGAGGTCTGACATGTTCCTCTACCAACAGAAACTCTTCATATATGTGGCCCAAATAAGGAATCTGGGAATATCACCTGGAATTGTTTTTGGTATTTTAATTCCACGTGGTAGATGTTTTGACAGGCATCTCCACAGTTTAAGGTTTAAATATTTCCACTGTAAAGGGTTTAAAAAGAAGGAAGAAAAAACTTGATTGCCACTTGAATTATTCTTTTCCAACCAAAAACGAAAGGAAGGAAACCTGCTCCAGACCAGGTTACATTCAGAGTCAGTTGCCATAGTGATTAACTCTAGTTCAGCTTAACCCACTTTCACAGGTTTAATTTACTTCCGTTTCTGAAACCAGAAACTCATTTTTCTCAACTCATATTTCACAAACTCAGAGTTTCAATAAAACCTGCTTCTTGAAACCGGCCTCTGTACAGAGCGTGTTAAGTTCGCAGAACTTTTTGATCAGATCTTTGTTTTTATTCAATAAAACTTAACTTATTTTTCTATAAAGGTTTGAACGTTAAAAGTGAAAACACACTGTGCTTTGGCTGTTGTTGCCATGCTTCGGCTTTTGTCATTGTGCTTCGGCTTTTGTTGTGTTGTGGCTTTTGTTGCCTAGCTTCAGCTTTTGACATTGTGTTGTGACTTTCGTCGTTGTGCTTTGGCTTTTGTTGTTGTGTTGTGGTCTTTGTCGTTGTGTTGTGGTTGTTGTCGTTGTGCTTCGTCTTTTGTTGTTGTGTTGTGGCTTTTGTTGCCATGCTTCGGCTTTTGTCATTGTGCTTCGTCTTTTGTTGTTGTGCTTTGGCTTTTGTCATTTTGTTGCGGCTGTTGTCGTTGTGCTTCGGCTTTTGTTGTTGTGTTGTGGCTTTTGTTGCCTAGCTTCAGCTTTTGACATTGTGTTGTGACTTTCGTCGTTGTGCTTTGGCTTTTGTGTTGTGTTGTGGCCTTTGTCGTTGTGTTGTGGTTGTTGTCGTTGTGCTTCGTCTTTTGTTGTTGTGTTGTGGCTTTTGTTGCCATGCTTCGGCTTTTGTCATTGTGCTTCGTCTTTTGTTGTTGTGCTTTGGCTTTTGTCATTTTGTTGCGGCTGTTGTCGTTGTGCTTCGTCTTTTGTCTGTCCTGAATGTGTCTGTGGGTCAGGGTACAGCTGTATTTGGAGGGGCGCCGCTGTTGGTCGCAGTTCTGTGACATCTCCAGTGCATTAACACTCTGCACAGACAGCTCTGCTCATTCTCAAACTTTAGCCTTCCTCCCTTTCCATTTTCTGCTTCACCCTTTCTTTTTTTCATCACCTCTTGCAGTCACATTCTTCCTCTTTTTTATATCTTTTGACTGTTTTTTTGTGCTGAGTGCTTAAATATTAGCTCTGCAAGCTAGCTGGCCTGTTTTTGTCTGCCCGAGAGTCATCTCTATAGCTGGAAAAAGAGAAATTTAATAAGAGACAGAGGAAGTGGGAGCACAAACAAGCATAATGACTGAATCTTGGTGTGGAAGTGGGCAGTGGATATGTTCCTGCTCAGGAAAGGAGCATTCTGGGGCAGCCCCAGCTCTGAAACGGCGGCTTAAATCAGATGAGCGTTGTACTTGTAATGGCCCATTTGCTCATCAGAGAGGGTTCAAAAGTTCTTCCACAAAATGAGAGAGATGGTGTTCGGCGAGATAAACATGTTGTCTTTTCTCGGCGGATGATGGTAAACCTTCCACCTACACCTGACACGCGGTGTTTGCCCTCGTACAAACACAAAACCATTTAGAGGAGCATTTGTTTGGGACTGAACCCATTATCTGTGGCGGCAATCACACCAACAGCGTCTGCGTGGTGAAAACGAGCAGCTCAGGATGCTTTCAGCAGCAGCATTCCTCCTTACTTCCATTAAAATGTGCGAAACCTCTGGGTAAGCGTCAGCTGCTAACTCATCACTTTGTCACCACCTGCAGCTGAGGCATGATTGATCAGAGGGTCATTACTATGTCTGAAAACCTCCTTCACATCCTCAACACGGCGTCAGCGTGGACGGACGCCAGGGAGGGCTGAGAGGGAATCAAAGAAGGAAAACCGTAATGTTGTGTCGGGTGTAGGGACGTGCGTGTCACGCTTTCAAGTGGGGAAGAGGTGAACCATTACAAGCGACGTGTCAAGAGCATTCTGCTGCCTCTGAGCGTTTGATGGGGCTTTGCAGTGGACTGACACAAGGTCTGATACGGCAGGTACTTTCAGCAGCTCTGAAGTTAAAGGTTTAAAGAATAAAAACAAAAAAAGTGTTGTAGTTACACATGCAATGGCTGCTAGCATTCAAACTTGAATTCGTGAGTTTAAAAAAAACGATCAGCTCATCTTTAGAGCTACTTTTAAAGCGTTCTCATTGAACTTTTAATTTTGATTTTAGCCAAAATCAAAAAATGTGTCAATTTCTTGGACATAGTTTCTGCAAAGTGGCAGTAGATCATTAGAAATTTGCCTCTGACTTGGGGGCAGGGCTGTTGGTGTGGACCAAGCCCGTCCCCCCTTCTTTTACCTGTTCCTGGGAGCTGTCTCCTTCAGCTATTTTCAAACAACATACAGTATTTTCTGTCTGCCCTTGATCCACAACAATCTGAATAAAGAAATACTCAGAAATACAATTTTAAAGCTTATTTTTTTATATAGTGCTACAAGAACATGTTTAAAACCAGAATTTTATAGGAGTGGGTCTTTAAGATTACATGGCCTTAACAAAAAATATATGAAACATAATCAGTAGACGGAACCTATCTTTGGTTGGTTTGTTTATAAACCTGACACTAAAAAAATTAGCGCCTCACCATTCACTTCATCATTACTTCAGTGGTGCAAGGTCACAGAAGTAAATGGAGCTGCGTTCAGCAATAAACCTCAAGCAGATGAAATTAATTAAACGCGGTGTGGTCAGACTCACCCTTCAACGAGTGTCCTGTTGGCCAAGCGGATGCAGTGCTCCCACAGGACGTTGGACACGGGCAGGGGGATGCGCACCTGCCTGGACACCTCCCCCAGACGCTTGTTAAACTGCTCAAACTCCTAAGGAGGAGGAGACCAGAGAGAGCAGAGGGGAAGATTCTCAGGAGGTGATGAAGAACTTCAGGCACAGTGACAGATAATTAGTGAATGTGTTGAAAGACAAAGTGTGTCTGGAGTTTCGTTCACCTACCTCACTAATTACTGACACATCAAACCAGCACAAGACGAGCAGACACTAGACATCGAAATAAGACTTTTATAGACCTTCACCAAAGGCCTTTCTACTAACTTCTGGTTATATATGAACCCCACAAGGTCAATGCAAGACTAAACGAAAAAGACTCATTTGGGACAAACTTAAGAACATTTAAATTTACTACAGGAACTAAATGACTCCAATGTTCCTTCAAAAGTGACTGAAATATTCTAGAATTATGTATTTGAAGTGTGTCTTTTGAAACTAATCAGTTTTGCCACAAAGCATGAAGTTCTCAATATCTGGAGGAGCCCATGAAGCTGCAGGACACAAACGTCTGACTGGAATTCTGGCTTCCTTTTTGTTTTGTTCAAATATTTCAGCCATGAAAAGTCAAATTATGCAGGAGCATTCATAATTGCAGGGTTATATTCTGTTTATTAGAGCCTATTTGTACTAATAAATGTCTGTTGACTTTAATTTAAGTCATGATTTAAAGAAATAAAAAGAAACCGGGATGTTTGGGCTTATTTTGCACATGAATTCTGATCTAAAGTATGAAGGGAGGTTCATTCACTAACAGCCTCATAATCATTTCTGACTCTAATGCTTTGTCAATAAAGTCGTTGTGAGTCTTCCTGTGCACTTTATATGCAAATGAACGTGCTGAGAAATGACAGCGATCAAGCTGACTTCATGAATAAAATATTCCTGAAAAAAAAAACAGGCAACAGTTGCTTCAAACATCCAACAATGACAAAGCTTATAGAGCTTGTGAGGAGATGACAGACGGGTCTGTATGAGCGGCACAAGGGGAGAGTACATGTGAGTTAGAATTAACTTAATATTAGACTACAGGCTGGATTGGTTTGCAACGCTTACTGCTTTTCTTTTGCTTCTTCAACTACCTATTTCAGCATAACAAAGAGACTCAGTAAAAAAATTTAAAAAAATTGCACAAAATATATTAATTTCATGTCTAGCTTCCAAAAATAAACTAAAATAGAATTCTGCAAACAACAGGATTGCAGCTTTTTTTTCAGATTTTTTTTCCAATCCAGATGAAGAAACTGATAAAATGTCATAAGACAATGCAGGCATTAAGTCTAATACTTTTCAATTTTCAAGTAAACTTTTAGATGCAGGAGTATTTTTTTTATTTTTGAAAAAAAAAAAATCTTTTTGGCTCTTAAAGTTAATTTCACTTTTGTTCTTGTTTTTTCCTTTTGGGAAACAGGAAATTAAAGAAACCAAAAAATAAAATAAAAATAGAAAAAATATCAATGCATTTTTTTTAAAAAGCTACATAATTTACCACCTAGGCTAGAAGTAAATTGAATAAAAAGTAAAGAGTAGGTATCATGATTGTAAAACTAAATTTAATGAGCCATCTAATTTCATTTAACTCAAAATACCTTCATTTTTTAAGTTTTTTTTTTTAGCTGATTGAAATTTTTAATGATTTAAAAATATGAAAATAGTTTGTTATATTTTTTGTCTTTGCAACAAAAATTGGTTAACTGCAGAGAACCAAAAGAAACATTTTATTCTAGACTTTAAAAGTATTTTATTATTTAATCAATTCATTCATTCATTCTATGTACAGTAGCAGTTAACAGCACGAGTAACATTCCCACAGCTAAAAGTCATTTTAATATATTAAAAAAGTGGTAAATTAATAAACCTCAAAAGAATATAAATAAATAAATATCTGACTGAACCTTAATTATGATCAACTGCTTTGCTTTCACTTCGATGTAACATAAACCCTTCTATTGTTTAACATTTTTTTTCCAAAATACTGTTTTTCTTTATACTATTCAAATTTGACAATAAATTGATATACTTCGTTCTTTTCAGATATTGACAACTATTCAAAATACAATGTGTCCGTATCCTACTAAAAAAATAAATATATATTTTTAAAAGGGAATAAGTTGTGACATTGAAAGTAGTTAACCAATCAAACTCTTCCGTTTTCCTGACACGCTTTTAGTGAAAACGTTCTCAATGTTCTCAAACAAAATAATGAACTTTACTGACCCAAAGATCATTGACACATCAGTTACAACTTTTGCTGTAAGGTTTAGATGAATAAAGTTGATTTTTCCGAGAAATTATTTGGTTTTAAACTCAAAACACTTGAATTGTAAAGACTAGGGGTGTAACGGATCACAAAACTCACGGTTCGGATCGTGTCACGGTTTTAGGGTCACGGTTCGGATCATTTTTCGGATCAGTAAAAAGTAAAAAAATTTAAAAAATGAAAAAAACAAAACGAAAAAAAAAAACCCAACAATATCAAACCTAATTTAATTTTTGGAAACAGTTTAACTCATAAATTCAATAAGCATTTAAAATACCTCACACACACACAATATTTACATATGCAACAACAAAACATCTGCTCATTGAAGCCTATTTATTAAAACAAAACATATTTGTACTTTGAACACAAACAAAATACTAAAACATGTAGTTTCTGATTACATTTACATGTTTTTAGACCAAATCTACAAAAACTAAGAGAAAAGAATGATTAAAAATAGTGTTGAAAATACCAAATCTATCTGGATTATCTTTTAAAATTAAATCATAAATAAAACAGTTACAATATTTTTTGGGTATGAATTGCTTTATTGAAACTAACTGTGGGAACATTTAAATGTTTTAAATGATAATTTTCTGTAAAATGTGGCACTTCTGCGTCAGCTTTCCTGGTCAATTTTGACATCTCTGGCTTGCCCATACAAATGTTTCCGCGATTCCACCGAAAGCCCGTAACGGAGCTTCATTCGATGCGAACGGACAATTGGTTTAAATTATGCTAGCGCGAGGTGTCCGCGTATGGGGGGTGGGTGTTTGAGCGGTCCGCGGTACACACGTGTCCCGCACCGTGGCCTCTGATCCGTACGGACCACGGATTTTCCGTGATCCGTTACACCCCTAGTAAAGACTGTTAGAGCTTTTTGTAGAAAAAAAAACATCAGATGTTGAAAGGAAGACAAAGAAGTAATGAATTCTGTACTTGGCTTTCAATACTTTAACTGGAAATTGTGTCTAAGATAAACCCTGAAACAGCTTTAATAAATTGTTTCAATAAAATCTTTCTTAAAATTAATTGAAAGTTATTACAATGAAGCTCCCAGCTGGTCTTAAACAGGAGCTGGTGCAGCAAAAAAAAGCTTCACTGCCAATTCGGATCTGCTTTAAAAGCTTTAAGTTACAAAAATAAATTATTATAGGGTAAAGATAGAAAGTGTTTCAGACTAAACTTTTTTTTATAAGAATGCTTCATTAATGTGAACCTAATTGACAATAATTCCTCCTGCTGGTGTTTTTAGTTCGTTGTGTTGTGTGGAACAGCAGGAGACTGACACTGGTGTCAGCATGTGAGAAAGAGACTGAATGCAAATAAAACTATGTAAGAGGAGGATCGTTACTGCACAGGTGGCAACAGTGTTAAGACAGCTGCTTTCTTTTTTTTAAGTGGGAAAAACGATTTTTTAGAGTGAAGAATTTTACATTTTTAAATATGTTGAGTACAAACAGGAAAATTGTGTCTTTGTGGGACAAAAACGAGGCAAAATCTGAACATTTAGAAAATGCACATTGATGGGGGAGGGGGATCTATCCATTGATTGGATCTTCACCTCAGTTCTGCTTGACTATCTGTGTGTTTTTTCTTCACCTTCAGGATCCTTATGAATCTTTACAGAGTCACTTTGCCGTTTCAGGCGCAGAAAAACGAAGAGGTGACCGCTCTTACCTTCAGCAGGACGTCCACATATATGTTGTGCTGTGACATTATCTCCCTAATGTCCCATTTGACTCCGGCCATCATGAGCAGCATCTGCTCGTAGTCAATGGCCTTGGCCGCCACGATCCAGTAGATTGGCTTCCGCAGCTCGCTGGCTGTAGATACCGTCTGTCGGGGAGGGGCGGAAAAATGCACGTCTTTCAAAACACAGCAGACATCCTCCATCATGTTATGCAAGGCAGTAATGGGGCACACGGCCAGAGTCAAGGTCTCCTCTGAGATGAAGGCACTCCACAGGTAATATCAAGTCCTGGGTTACATAAGTCTAATTTTCACAAACATTTACAAGACTGAAGTCAGAGGACATGACATCCATTTATTGTTGAGGGGAACAGACCTACATGTCAGCTCAGTGTGTCCAGGAGGAAGTGGGCATTTAAAGAAATGAGTGACAGGACTGACTGTCATTTGTTCTTTTAGGGTCCATAAAGCTTTAGTCACACTTGTAGTGGAATGTACGATTGCCAAGCTTGTGGCTAAGTGTATCATAACATATGCGTAAGGATAATACATGTAACATGCACTTACAGGTGATGCTTACACCAATAGTTGTTCATAGTACACGTACTGGCTTCTTACCGACCAATACTGCACGCATGGCTGTACGCATGATATCTAAGTGATAAGCAAGTTTCTGTTGAATGGGCTTAGGAGGAAGACACAAACTGAACTCCAATGTCTAATTTTTAGCAGTCCAGCTGTAAGGAGTACACACTTAAAAGCACTAACAGGTTTCCTCTGCGAGATTTGAAAAAAGCACAAATTTGTACGACGTGCCCGCATCACATCTACTTCACCCATACGTTGGTGTGCTGTTCAGTGGGTTCTATAATGTGTTGCCCGAAGCATGCCCATAGAAAACAATGTGCATTGACATTTTCGCTCTATATGCTCACAGAGTTGTCTACGACTTTGATATTTCCTGCATGTTTGCCAATTTTTCACTCACAGACTTGAGGTGAGGGGAAAAAATTATTGTCATGAATCGATGAGGATCCATAAATGATTCTGAATCAGTCTATGAATTTTAAATAATCTTTAATTAAATTATTAATATGGTTTAAAGTAAAAGTAACACTAAACGCAGAACGTTTTTCACGCAAACTTGATCTCATCCTACTCCGACCGGCCTCTAATACGCCTGGAGTGACCATTTGGAAGCATTTTTATAGTGTTTATGGTCAATTCCCATCAATTCTTCCCAATGCAGTCATCGCAGCGCTATATACACAGACAAAAGCTGAAGTCATGTCAGCAGTTGTGTTTTATTTCTTAAAGAAAAAAAAAAAAAAAGACTTGTGTTTGTTTTTTAAGGCTATCAAGGCTTTTGTATAAACACTGTTCTAAAATAGTTAGCTAGACACTATTTTGTTTGACGTGAGTGATAGAGCTTTCCATTAAAGCTGGTCTAATGTGAAAAAATGCTATCTTTTTTACGGTTGTTGAGTTCAGGGAAAATGTTTGCCAAATTAAATATTTTTCAAGTTAGAATTTTTATGTTCTTTATAAAGTTAAACAAGTATGCTGATCTTGTCTTTACTCAAAAATGCACTATGGTGGAGAAAAGCAAGTCATTTTATTGTAGTGTCTTATGGTAAAGAAAAACATTTATAAAAATGCTGATTTAGAACGCATCGTTAATCATTGTCTCCTGAATTGTAACTGAATCAAATCATGAGCTCCCTCAAATTCCCACCCTTACTGCTGAAAGAACATATCTACCCGTAAGGGTAGCTTTGACTAAAGCTAGGATGACAACACCCTCAGTAACGGGTATTAAAACGGCCACTTCCAATGAAAAAGTCTATGAAAACGCACGCTTCAGGCTTCCATGTTCTAAACTCCCGTGTTCACAATGAACTAAGGCAGGGTTCACAACTGTTTTTAAGTCCTACGTGCAAAACACTCAGCCATTGAACGCCTTTGAAAGCTAAACCAGTTGAACTTTGACCATATAGATGACATCCTTTTTCATTCATGGAAGCCCCAACCATTTGAAGATGAATCATGAAGGAAATTAATAATTTCAGTTTGTGCCCGGACGGAATTACATGACACCAAGTATTTTATGTATTGTAATAGAACTTTGGAAGAAAAAAAAGTCTAAAGCAAAATTTGAGATTTGTGCGCTACAACATTTCGCACCAAGGCTCTTCCAACTGTAGGTGGTGGACATGTGCTAGCTAGTAAACAGTAGAAAGGGAAAAAGGAGAAGAAGCCCCTCCCTGCTTGTCCAATGTGAACATCATTGGCGTTTAAGAACCTGCATTTAGCATGTTCATAAACATACATCATTTGCCCGGTGTGAACATACACTTCTTCAATCAATAAACTTTAAAGAATACAAATCATTGATCTGCTTAGCAAATATACTAAATGTATTTAAGACAGGAAACTGATCAAAATGTTTTTTTAGAGCTATTTGGATTTTATACAAACAGATTCTTGATGGTAAAGCACTTTGGGATTCAAAGCTCATTTAGATTTCAGACATAAAAACCAATAAAGGAGGAAAAGAGACTCAATTTCAAATGCCCTCACAGAGCCATGGAACTGCTCTAGTGGCTGAACCTGTTATCACGATAAAAAGCTGCAGGGATTGCTGGGTGAAGCCAGCGCAGATATGAACACACGCTCGGAATACTGAGACATACAGTACCTGGGAATAAAACTGCTGCAGGAAGGGCTTCTTGGCTGCAGGCATCATTGCATCCAAATGTGACTGCAGGGATTCGAACTGCTCAGCCAGAAATGCTCTGAGGGGGAAAAGAAAAAAAAATTCCCTGGAGTCAGTTATCACCACAGATTAATTTATAACAGGCAAATGAAGCTGCTTTACTTACAACTTCAAACTGTGTCATTTTTAAAAATATAGACAAAGGGAAATACATTTTTGACCAAAATGAATAAAGAAATAGATTTTTAGCAAGCGTTTGACTTTTGTATCTGTGGATGCAGGTGTGAAGAGAAGACTGCAGGGTGCTGCTTACACTTTGCATCAAACCTGGTCAGTAGTTAAAGTAATCATTGTATTATTTTGACATTTTTTTTTATTATTTCAGAATATATTTTGCCCAACATTGTCAATGTTTGTCTTAGAAAATTGGACTATTCAAGAATGAAAGCCAAAATCTGGCTTCTTGATGCTACAAGTTTAGCAAACATTTAATTTTTGAGGATTACTTTAAAACACAAAGTTAATCATTTGAATCTCTGAAATCAATCTCATATTTATAATTTTGTGTCATTCAAAAAAAAAAAAAATACAAAGAAAAGCAAATGATAAATAAAAGACGCAGTAAAAGGAAGAAAAATCTCAAACCCCAGCAGAAGGGCTGTAATACCTCCATTCCTCTGTGTATTCAGACTATATTGCTCTAAAGTATTATTGTACACAAAAAACTGAGCGAGCAGGTTTGAGCCGTCTTAAGTTCAGCTGAGCTTGGTGTTTAATAAAGCAAAAAAAAAAAGCTGATGAGAGCCTTTTTCCAGCAGTTAGAGGTGAAAGGCAGAACCTGAAAAAAGCAACTTAGAAAGGGGAAAACGTTTAAATAAATAAATACTGAAGGCCCCATCTGTCTCTGATATTAAGGTATGGTTTGAACTTTAAAGAGGCCCACTGAGAATATGTAGCAAAAGCTAACAGAAATTAGGGCTATCACACATTTTGCACATGGACAAATACTACATGCTAGTAGATTTATGCAGGTCCAGCGTAGCAGAGGGATCGAGTTCCTTTTGTCTTCCATGCTATATAATTAGCTTCTTTAATTCTTTTGTTTTACAAAAGAGTCCAAGTCTCAATATAACACCAGCACACATAATTGAAAAAAAATACATTTATAGTTATAAGAGGATAAGGACGTTAGAATGGTGGGAGAGTCCAGCAGCAGGCCCCTCAGCCTAAAAAGTGTTGCATTACTCGCTACTTTCATGAAATAACTTGTAATTTTAGAAGTCTTGAAATTTTTACATAACTGACAAATACTAGAGACATCTAGTATGGACGATAAGTGGACGAAAAAAACAAACAAACAAACAAACAAAAGCTGGATTTGCTAGAGAGTAACTTTCACTGAAATCGTCGGGGAGTATTTGGTAAGTAATGCGTTATTGTGACATAAAAGAAAACAGTTTACCACTGATTAAGCTCTTCCTAAATGTAAAAGAAATACAAGTGTGAAAATATATGTTGTTACAGTTACAAGTGTTTATCATAAAAATTGTAAAAAAAGGAATCGCCTTCTGTTCGTAGGAATTTTATTGAAATCATGAGATTGACTAGTTCCAAACCATTTCTAGTCTGAACTCAAGCTAAAGAAGGACGATCCAAACCTAAAAAAATAAAATAAAATCAGGTTTAGATGAAAAAAGTAAAATAAAAAGGCAGTATTAAATATGAAGGGATTGGAACATTTTTCCTCACACATTAAATAACTGCTCCACAATCTGAACTCCTTCCCTAACCTTCTGGTTCCAATAGCTAGAGCATTTGTTTTTAAGCTTTATTTTACCAGGAAATCCCATTAAGATTAGATCTCTTTTTCAAGGGAGACCAGGGCCGAAAGGCATCCACACAAGAGAATAAAATACATTTAAAACAATGAAGTAGAAATAAAATACAATTAAAATGAACAGCATGACAAAAATTGAAATGTTAATCAAGAGTGATACAGCTGTAGCGGTGTCTGAAAGCGTTATTTTAAGGAGGAGCCGTAGGGTTGCGCTTGTGGTGCTGAGGATAAACATTTCTTTTCTGTGGTTTAGCTCTGACACGCACACATTTGCGTTTAAATGTAAATTATGACTTTTTTGTTTTAGCTTTTTACAGCTATAAAACCCATGTTGTTATGTATTTCCCAAACGCTACCAGCTATGAGCTAACGTTGATTTACGGCAACTATGGATGACATCATCAAGTGGTAGTAACCTCCAAACATCTTTCCCTCTGTTAGGAGGGATGGGTGTTTTTTTGGGGGGTGAACATGTCCAAGAATTCTTCTGCTAATAATACGACCCCATGCTTCTTTTCAATGAACCAACAAATAAATATATAAACATTTTAAAATAATTGTTGCATTTTTATAGCAAGTTTAATGTAAACCACTGTTTGTCAAGGAGCCGATCCCATAAACAAACAAATCAGTGTGTACACAAGTGTGTGCACTAACAAAATCTATAATTAGTGTCTGGTGAGAGCTGCAGAACAGCAGAGGCACCGCCGGTGAACATTTGCTCCTTTCAGTGAAGCAGCAGAGGAAATCACATTACAGAACGCTTCAGCACTGCGTGTTCCCTCAGGTCCTCCTCATTGGATCACAGCGGAACAACAGCTACAGGCTCACTTTGCAGGACTCTAACCTCGGTCTTTGCTCAGGTTTCTTTTGGGTTACTCATCTAAATAACTATGTTAAAAAAACTTTTTTTGTTAAAAATTACACATTTTAATAAAGTTTTGTTTTTTTTCTTGCAGTTCATGCCTAAATTCAAAGACCACTTCAATGTGCAACACCACAGCTTTAGCTCCAGTATTCACATTCTTTCATCAACCTTAACTCTTCAACCGGCTTTAAGCCATTTTAAAATGCTTCAACGTGTATGGAGAGAAAATACACTCTCTTCAATCTGTGCGTGCGTAATTCCTGATTTGTGCGTAGCTTTGGATTTGTGTGTAATTTTTGATTTGTGCGTATGTAATTCTTGACCCAGAGTGGACTGTTCGACTGCCTGCTCTCCCCAGAGAGGCGCTCCCTTGTGGCGGACAGCACGCGGAAGAGTTCCGCGGTGAAGGAATAGAGAAACTTTAGTGTTGTTTTAAAAACACATATTTAGACTTTTTTTATATTAATCATCTGTATAAGAAAGTGGGAAAATGTCAAGTTTCACAAGATAATGTTCACAAGCTAAGTTTAAAGCGTCTGAAAAGAAAACTCTGATGACCCAGCTGTCTTGCGGCATTTAAACACATCACTCACACATGAATCTTGGAGACCAGAAAATAATCTGACATCATTTTTGTGCATAACTGCAGTTTTGTGTGTTTGTAGCAAGCAATTTGTTAGGGGTATAACGAATCACAAAACTCATGGTTCGGATCATGTCAAGGTTTTAGGGTCACGGTTTGGATCATTTTTCGGATCAGTAAAAAAAAAAAAAAAAAAACCATCAAAATATTTGGTCATTGAGGCCTATTTATTAAAACAAATTATTTTTAAACTTTGAACACAAACAAAATGCTAAAACATGTAGTTTCTGATTACATTTGCATGTCTTGAGACCAAATCTACAAAAACTAAGAGAAAAGAATGCTTAAAAATAGAGTGGAAAATACAAAATCTATCTGGAGTACCCCTCAAAATACAAATGTTCTCATCCCACCAGCCTGATGTCCAAATTAAATCATAAATAAAACAGTTAAAATTATTTTTGGTATTAATTGTTTTACTGAAACTAACAGTGGGAACATTTAAATATTTAAAATAATTATTTTTGTCTGTAAAACGCGGAACTTCCGCGCCTGCTTTTCCTGGTGATATTTTACCTCTTTAGCTTGCCATACAATCGTCCCTGAAGGCACTGGCAAGCCCTTACTGAGAAGCAGCTTTCTCCTGTGCGGGACAGTTTGTGCTTTTAACTGGGAGATTCTTTGAATCTAGAAATTGAAAGATGTACCGATGCTTTTACACAGCTCTTAAAAGTAAAATAAACCTGATGTTTATCGATTCACGTCCTTCATTATGAAGTCAAGTAGAGTTTTGACAGAAGCTTGACTGTAAGATAACTGTGAAGCAGCTAATTTAGGGCTTGTCAAAACAAGGAGGATTTACATGAATTTGTCGCAAATTCCATTTGATGTGAATGGATAATTGATTTAAATTATGAGAGCCTGAGGTGTGCTCGCACGTGGGGGTGGGGGTTGGAGTGGTCCTTTGCACACGCGTGTCTGAACCGTAGCTTCTGATCCGTAAGAACCACGGATAATCTGTGATCTGTTACACCCCTACAATTTGTGCATAATCATTGAAAGTCCCTCTTTGATAAAATTCCTGTTTTTTGAGCTTTTAAAATGTATGTGTGGCATTTTTCTTATAAAAGAGAACAAATGTAATAAGAAATCATTTTGTTTTTGCATTTCCAAGTATTTCTCATTTTAAATCGCTGTCAATCAAACTGTCGCAAACAGGCTCTATTAGAATACTGAGCTTTCTTTACGTCACAACAGCTCTGCTGCACATGCACTAAACCCTTCATCTAGCCCGGCTAGCGTTTCTAGTTCAGGTGCTGGAGAAGAGAAGAGGACATTTTCCCACTGACTGCAGTCAAATGAGCCACCGTTCACATTTCCATGGTCAAATCACGCGTCACTGGATTTTTTTGTGTGAGTTTCATACTTATATACTTACAATAGCAGGGCTGAGAATCTGCACCAGACTCCAGAGAGCTTCTTGATGTGACCACAGAAATGTGAACGGCGGCTCATTTGACCGCAGTTGTAAAGGATTGTAAATCAACGAAAGAGCATTTTGATGTTAGCTTTCATTATTTTCACAAAGAGCTCTACTCTAGTCTTTGGTGAACTGGAAGGAGAAAGAATCAGGATTTTGGAGGAAGTTCGATCCATGAAGCTCTTCACTTCCTCGTCCGAGCTGAAATCCGGATCAAGGTGAAGATTTGCGCTAGTGAGACACAGAGCTATCATAATCAGACGGGTGTGTGTTGGTGTGTTTGGGTGTATGTGTGCGTGTGTGTCAGGGGTGGGGCTGCTCAGCTCGGCTCCAAAAGTCACGCCCCCTGAGAAGGAGAATTTGAAAACAGGCTTCAGATCATCATAAAAAGTGGCATTTTAAGACATGTAGGGTGTTAGGTTTTGGTAAAAAAAAATTAATAAACATCATTAAAACACACATAGTGTTTTTTATTATTAAAAAACTGTCATAGGGGGACTTTAAAGATGTGCGTGTCTAATTAGTTTCAAGCTGTTGTAATTTTAATTTGTGCATGTGTAAATTGCATTTTTTTGAATTTCATATTTTTTGAACCTGTAAAAATTATGTATTCTATGAGTTACAAATCAAGAATTATACACACACAAATCCAGAGTTATGCACAAATCGAGAATTTCAAATGTACAAATCGGGGTGATTTTATTTTCTCTCCATAGTTATGTTGCATATCGGTGCAAAGCCGATAAGTAAAGCTGGTTTTCTCCACGTCAAAATCAGCTGATTATTTAGATATCACCAGCGACATTTCCGGTGTTACATCTGGGTTATCATTTGCTTTCAGAGCCTTAACATCACAAAAAGAAAAATACATTGTTGTGAGACAGTAAAAGCATATTCAGCATATTTGCAGCAGTCTTATCTGAGCTCCCGGCCTGTTGCTGCACAAGTCTAAGGGCTGCCAGCACCGATCATTGTTTGACCCAATTACAGACAGGGGCGCCACTGTGGCTCCATTTAAGAGGCAAAGACAAAGAGGGGGAGAGACCACTTTGGCCAAACACAGAGGACAGTTGATCCCAACAACTTAATGGTAAGAGAGCTTTCTGGAGGTGAGATGACTCCAAACATGCATGAAAACCTTTGAAGGCCAAACTGGGCAACACAGCCTGACGACAGTGAACACAAACTTGATCAGAGGACATGCGTGAATGGAGATTACAGCGGAGTTGCATCACCCCACTCCGAGAAACAAGTGATGACACTGGAGGCATCAAATTCAACAGATGTTTCCATTTCTCTCCACATTTGTTTGAATAAACTTGGGTTGGGTAGACGGCACTTACAGAGACTCGGTGGCCACCACCCTCTGAGCCAGACCGTAGAGTGTCTCACTGTTAGTAAGGACTACCAGCTGGCTGAGGTGGGGGCTGGGCACCTTCTCCTTCCGGTCCTCCGTCGGGCCGTGGACTCCCACGTTCTCCCCGACGGGATCCTGGAAAACATTCAGGCCGTGTCATGAGTCTGAGGACGTCCCCAAAGACGATCCACACAGAAACATGCACCACATTAACAGACTCAACACTTAATTTCACATTAGCTGACAGACGAAGAGCAGTAGTGAGTCACAAATATTGATGACAGATCATTTTATTAAACTGTAAATGATACGTTGTGGTTGGGGGGTAAATGATAAAACCATCATGGTTCCACAAAGTAAGATTTTCTCTCTTGCAAAACAAAATATTAGCATAAAAAAGATATGAAAAGTCTTAATATGGAAACAAACTTTTTTCTGTGTCAGCATCACAAGCTCTTGGGGTTAGAACAAAGAGGTTGTTGACACTGTTGCCATGGCGACTTGCTTTCTGCTAATAACTCTGTTGCTACACCTCAACGAATGAGCAAACTGGAGGCATTGAGGAACTAATTAAAGAGTAATCGTGAGCAGCTATGTCTGAACAAGCCTTTCTTTAACCAGAGGAGTTTATAATGTATCAGATCTTACACACAGAAGAAGATTGGGTTTGTGTAGACATATAATCATCAATACTTTAAAAATATTGTGTCATAAATACATAATGAGCTCACAGACTTGTGTTTCTCCAGTGACTCCATTAGCTAACATGAACGGTTTTATTCTTCGAGTCCAGTCAGATCAATCCACTGCTTTTTTTATCTGTAGTTTTCCAATCATTCTCATTAGTCTTTTACGATTTAGGATGAACAGATCATTGCAGTGGAATCACCCAGGTTTGATGATGGGGATTCGGTGCTGACTGCCGTCATGTGATTGTTAGTGGTTACTGGTTTGGACAGATCCCCAAGACACTGCTTCCTCTCTTCAGCCTCTTTCATTTTCTACATCAAGTCATTTGGGTGACCTCACAGCAATGTTGCGCGTGCAGCGTAGCTTGTATTAACGGTTTGCACAATTCCGTAGACACGCAACTTATAATGAGCTGTGAAGCTGTAGGACCTCTCGAGACGCCCGCTATCTCATACCATGAAGCGCACCTAATTAAAAAAAAGTGTTTCCATTGCAGTTCTGCAAAAAATGTCAATTTTGATACAATGCAAGTTTTTTTTTTCAAAATTGTGGTGTTTTCATTAAGAGATGTTCTTACCAAGAATCCAATTTACGCCACTTCAGAGTTAATGGAATGCAGCTACTGTGTTGTATGTGTGGAGGTCAGAGGTTAAGGAGCCCAGGTTCAAATCCTGACCGGGTTCTTTCAGTGTGGAGTTTGAATGTTCTTTAAGGACTTTAGTTTCCTCTCACAGTCCAAAAAAATGCCACGTAGGGTAATTCATGTCTATAAATTTCCCCTAGGTGTGAATGTGAGTGTGTGGGGGTGCAGCAGACTTTTGATGTGTTCAGGGTGTACTCTTCCTTCACCCCACAGCAACCCCATGACCAAAAAGGGTTCTTAAATGGATGGGTGATTTTTAATATGAAGATTTTGTTATTTGATTATTTGGCTTGTTTGTAAAGTACTTTGTGTTGCTGTTGTCTGAAAAATGCTTAAACCATGCAGTTAGTTTTGCTTTAATTGCATTCGACTTGCTTGGATAAGCTGGCAGGCACAACGTTGAGCAGCACAGTGTTCCTGCTGGAGAAACAGACATTGACAGCACTCTTCTCTTGCTCAATCTAACCTGCATTTCAGGAAGACCACAGCCGAAGTCGGCTTTCATTGAATCCTTTCTAGATTTATTTACATGCCATACTACTTCCATAATGATAAACATAAATCGACTGATTTGACCAAACAGAAAAATGTGTTCGGCCTTTCTTCCAGACGTGGACACATGCATGAGTCACTGTGGAAATTAGAGTTTGAAATCCATGGCATCGTTTTCTGGAAATGACACATAATAAAAGGCTGATGGCTTTTTATATGAAATCACTTACATGCTGCAGCCCGGTGTAATCAGGCTATTTGTGCTAACGTTTCAATCCTACTATGAGCAGCGGAAAGCTTTAATACAAAGAATTTAAAGGAAGTATTTTTAAACAGAAATGTACAACAACATTATTGACTACACAATCAATATTTTAAAGATCCGCTCTGGTGAAAATTATGTTTTTAGCATCTTCTTGTGGCATTTCTCGGATGATGGAGGACATGTATTAATAAATTAAGTTAAGCTCAAAACTGCATTTCTGAATATTTCTTTCTTTAAATTGTTGTGAATCAAGAGCAGATAAAAAAGGGGATGTCCGATAAAGAATGTAGTTGTGGTGTAGAAACTACAAATTGGAAGCATGCAGGAAAAGGCTCAAACTGTACAGCTTGATGGCTCCATTATTGTTTGCCACTTTTGTGACGATTCTGGCTAATTTCAGACATCTTTAGCAATTCAGCGGAAATTCTGCAGGTTTTTAGTTTTGTAGCAGCTTTTTAAATCAAGCTCCAGAGCTTAAATTCCTTTGACTACCATAACTTTTCAACCTTGAATGTGATCAACGGGATTCCGCTTATAACGTTGGGGGGAAAAGTGGCCTTGTGCCGATATGCAACACTTTATATCAGTAATGTGTTGCCTGTTGATGAAAAGCTGCTCTAAAGTGCAAATCAGCGGATTCATGATGATCACACAAGACATTTCTGGTGTTAAAGATTAAAAAGAGGGAAAAAATGTACAACTGTAAGTTGAATGTATCATTTTTGACACAAAAAAAAAAAAAAAAAAAAAAAGCACCAGTATTTAATAACCAAAGGAGGGGACGGGACATGTTGCCTGGGAGCCATCTTGTTGTCTGCCTCTTGATTTTTAATGTCAGGTTGAGGGGCTGCAAGCTACTGGAAGAGAACAGAAACAAAGTGGTCTCGGAACAAGGAGGAGAAGGGTGGGGTGGGGTTGCTCCACGCCGTCGGCCCCGCCCACAGCTCTGAAGCAGATTTCGAATGATCTACTGCCGCCCTGCAGAAACTATGTCCAAGAAAACAACAGAATTTTTGGCTACAAATGGCATAATCATAAACAAAAGACTACTGGGAACGCTTAAAATAACTAAAATGATGATCAGAGTGGGACTTTAGGAATAAAAGAATGATCAAAGCCGAACAAAATCGCAGGCTTGCAGCACAGCATTCTTCCTGCTGTTTCTTCACTAAAATGAGACAGTATGTGGCTCTGCTGACAATTTATGATTCAGACCCGCAGCTCTCTCCTCCCCTGTAATAACCCTAACCTTTCTTGAGCCTCCAGCTTATCTCCATGCATCCAATAAAACCCTTAGTGTCTCAGAAAACATTATCAGGCTAAAATAAATTCGTAAGATTAACTCTTGAACTACAATTCTCTTATATACTCCTCTAACAGGGTGAATCATCTCGCTTCAGAGAGCAGAGGAAACTGCAAAATATCTTTTCCCAGGATGAACTCTGGGCAAACCTAAACATTTACAATCTGAAAGCTGATTGTTACGCATGAATTAAACATGAAGCAAAAAAAAAGGCTTTCGCGGTCCACGGCACACATTTTAATCAAACAGTTTTAGTCCTGGCTAATAATAGCTCCTCTTTGCATCCTGGACGGAATTAAATAATAAAAAGGTATTTATAAATTCTTAAACTTGATTTAAAGCCAGATGGCCAATAAGTAAATAAATGTTTCATATTTTGTGATTCACTAAACTTTTTATCCTTTTTTAGGCAATTTATGCAAGCTTAAAGAGCTGCATTTGTAAAAAAATATACTTTTTCTTAAAATTACAATTTAAATGTTAAAAAGGTCAAAAAAAAGGCTGCCAAACAATGTGAGTTGTGTCCTCAGGACACACCACATGAATGTGTTCTTAACTTTGCATAAACAAAAGCATGGTTCAAAAATAAATCACCTTTATGAAGCAGTAAAAGTGTCAGTTAGGTCACCAATTACTGTAAAGGATAAAAGCCAGAAAAACAAGACATGCTTTAGCTCTTTAAACACAGCAAAGAACATAAAGATGACAAACATGCTGTGGTTATGGAGGTAATCCAAAAAGACCATTAGTATCCACATCCAATGACAGAAAATGATCTCAAACAAATAAAGATGTGGTTGGGAAACAGCATCTTGTGACCATTTGTGAGAATAGGATCTCTAAATAAGTTGCACACAAACATTCAGACTAAAAACAGGTTAATACGAACCAGAGAAATACTGTGATTGTGTTTTGCAGTAAAGGAACACCTCTGCTGACACCATTGATGGAACAGCAGGTGTGTGATGGGCCCCCCTGGCTCGTTTTACCCTGATATAAATGCAGTTTTTAGCTCAATGGTTGTCTCCATTTTTGATGGATATGGGATCAGAAAACGGTGACCTTTTCCAAAATGGACAAAACAGTGAGACTCTTTAGGTCATCCCACAGCCGAGGATTCAACACTGTTGTCTCAAATAAAAGCCCCGCCTCCCTTATTTCAAAATTATATTATGAAGTTTGTAAAAATCCACTAAAAATCCAATTTAAGAATGGATATTACAGCTCAATTCGAATTCTTCCCTGCCCCCTAACCCTCCATTTGAAAGGGCATTTGTAGTGCCTGGGTTGTCTGAAGTTTTTTTTTTTTTTTAAGATCCCGCCCTCCAAGTGAAGGGATACAAAGCCCCCCCATCGCGAGGGTAAACCGCGTCAAGTTGCACTGCAGAGAGAAGGGCTTTTCTTCACATTTACATTAGCAGGATCTTTTTAAAGTTATACAACCACTGTTGTTATGTACATTCAAGTGGTAGAAGCTCCACGCTAATTCTAGCTGACGGCAGCTACTGACGTCATTGAGTGGAAGTGACATTCGAATTATTAGACACTATTTTTCCATAACTTTCCATTTGGAGGGCTAAATGTAGGGGTAGGGAGAAGGGAACAATTTGGATTGAGCCAAAGAGTAACCCCAAATGCAGATAGAGTTATCGGTATTAAAGCTTGGCCATTACACCTTAAAATGGGCCAATACAAAACTACACAGCTTTTTAACTATGTCAAAATTCCTTCCCTACTCACTACTTAATGCACTATATAGTGCATTTGAATCTAAAGTTTCAAAATAGAGTGCACTAGAAATCTCCCATAAGTCTTTGCAAAAACCAGTGTACATTGATGCTCACTACATTAGCAAATATAGACCAAAATGCATTGCGGAAAAAAAACGTGTTTAATGTTTTTTTTTTTTTTTTTGACAAATCATCCTCGTTTTCATCATCAGAACTTTCACTTTGTGAAATCAGTGATGATATATCCAGCGTTTAAAAAAATGAAAGAAACGTAGTGACCATGGTGTCCAAATTGCTTTTAAAATCCAGGGGACTAGACAGTCCCGAACAATATAGTTCTTCAGTAGTTTGGGATTAGGGTGAAAATTCGGTCATAGCTCCGATATCGCTCGCCATTTTGTGTTACAACCATTAACATTAGCTCGAGGTGGTTCTGGCTGTAAACTAGCGGAAGAGTGTCATCAAAAGGGTAATGAGAACTTAACACAGGCTAAGTCTGCGCCAACTGAAACTTTTCAACACATTTTTAATGAACTCCTGCAGAAACTAAGTCCTAGAAACAAAACTTCTTTAAATTTTATTTTGCCTAAAATGTCATAATTACAACAAATAATAGGAATGCTTTCACAATAGAAATTTAATATTATGTGTTTGGTGAGGTATATATTTAATGACATAATTAAATACATGTATAGACAACATTGAGGTTGTGTCCGAATTACTTCACTACTACTTACTACTTAGTGCACTTTACGCGTTCTCAGTTTGACTGGGTGTACACATCTACAATTCAGAAATCTAGTGTCTTGGAAGTTTCTCAGAAGTCTCTGAAAAACAAATGTGCACTGATGATTACTAGACTGACAAATATGGACCACAATACATAGTCATTTGAAGAAGAAGAAAGTATTTAAATTACCTTTTCATAAGTCATTCAAGCTTTATGTCAGAACACAGTGGATTCATAAATCGTCTTCTTCAATTGTTTATATCTATTGTTGGAGCAAAAGGGGGACGTCATATTTGGAGTTTTAAAGAGAAAAAATGTGAGTATGTGTCCGATTCATTAAAATCAAGAGAATTGAATAGTCCTGCATCATTCAGTTATTTAGGGGTTAAAGGCAAGAAAATTGATCTGGACATACACTATAACTCACCAAAAGAGTGTATGTAGAAAGAGTTTTATTTTTTTTCTGCTGTTTGTACGGTCACTAAACAACTAACTTATTTAGTATGACTAGCTAAAGAGAAAAAATATATTATAAAAGTCAAATTTTAACCACTTATTGATTATGAAGAGTGAAGTGTTGCAGCCATGTTAATGATCTTCTATCTGGCTAACATCACTCCAGCTACCTCTATTGTAAAACAATCACAAAAAGTTACTACTGTCACCATGTTTTCACATATATACCCCATTTTAGTTTCATTAGATGAATGTAGTTGCATTTGGTGCATAAAGAGCATCCGGCGGATTCTCAGAATGCAGCAGCGGCGGCATGTTATGGCAGAGTGAAACATCGGACGTCACACTGCAAAGGGACCCAAGGGAGAGGAGCAATGTTTTATCAGTCTGCTAAAAATAGAACCTCGCTTGTAAACTTTTATGGTTTCCGAAAAAAAAGAACATTCCTGAATGTCTCTTGTGAGCGGCCACCTCTGCTCAACACATTTGGCATTTCTGCACCACTCAAAGAAATGGCACGCACACAACTGATGGCAAACTCCCGGGATGGTATTAAAAGAAAATGTGTTAGAAATGCTGCCATTCACAGGTGTGTGGCGAGTGTCAGAATTCACTTGAAAAGCAGTGATTCTGATTACTCCAATAACCAGAACCAGGTGCCGTGGCCACGCACATGAGCAAAAAGCATGGGGAGGACATCATAAAGAAAATTTCACTGATCTCATTGCAATTTTTCTGGAATGTGTCACAAGGGTTCAGATTTTCAGTCCAGTTTGAAATCAGCTCCACCAGTCTGGCTTTATGGCAAGGAGAGGTTCGATCTAACATGAAACTGGAGCTTTTATTCATCCTTCAGCTTGAAGTACAAGGAAAAAAATGCTACTTTTCAAAAATAAACCTCCAACTGCAGGGACCTTTAAAAAAAAAGAGAAGAAAAATAAATTTTGAAAAAAGTAGCACATGAAGTATAAAAACAGTGACATTTTAAATTCTACACATGTAATGCGTATATCTCTGTGGACGGAATAAGAATGAAACTCAATCCTTTACATGAAGGGCAACTCTGACAGATTGTAGGAGCCAAAATAAGGTTTTGTTTCTGCAGCTGCTCCAGTTCTGAAAATGCACACTACATCTATTATTGTCTACATACAGTTTTTGACATCAATGATCTGGGGGATTTTTAATAAATGCCCCCATGTTTTTCTATTGGAATTTTTGAGAAAAAAACGCAGCAAATCACAACTGTACCATTCCTTGGAATTAGATATAATTTCTTTTCTAACATGCTCTTTTTTTTGTGTCTTTTTCTTATTTTAATTGGAAGCCATATTGAATATTTGCAACAATAATGAATTGTAAAAATAGAAAATAGTTTTATATGTTAACTTGCAATTATGGTGAAGAGTTTCAAAATGGGTGCAGAAAAAAAAATATTTGATATTCAAAAAGATCAAACTAACAATTAATTTTAGATGAAATGCAAAGACACATGGCCTCTGTTATAAAACTAATGTGTCCTGATAAAGTTCAGAATAAAGGGAGTCTGATCATCCCAAAAGTCTACTTTGAGTAAGGAGGATTTTAAGTGATTTAAATTGATTTTTTGTTTTGGCCTTTAAATAAATACTACATCAAAATGTTGGTGCAGCTTTTGAGAAACATATTCCTCCTCTGTCCCAGACTCCTGCCACATCACTAGCAAAACATGTTTTTCTACACACTGATCATATGCAGATTTCCTGCTGTGGTTAAATTAAAGATTTCATTCAGCATCTGCTATAATTTATGTATTCATTGACTCACTGATTGACAGGAGAAAGGCAGCTGTTTTTTTTTTTTTTTTTTAAAGAGTGGTTTTGCTGATGTGAAAAAATGTTAATCTCATGATATTTTTTTTGCACAAAATTCCAACATTAAATGGGAAATGTCTCTTTTTTAAATGAATTCTCTCCTCTCTCAACCTGCTTCTTTGCAGCACAACACAGTGATTGTGAAAAATTACTTATAAAAAATAAACTAAAGCATCAGATTTCTGCAATACTAAACACTCTTTAACTTCTAAGAATAAAAACATTTACTGGATTTTTGATATAAAACAATAAACAAAAAGGAAGTTTGTTTAGAACACAACTGATTGAAGTTTGAATCACTGGAGCATCAAAAGCATCCATATATATATAAATAAATGATCCTATTTCAAACACATTGCTTTGAAGTGAAAAGACAACAATACTGCAACCATTCATTCTTAAAAAAACAGTTTTTCCAAAAAAAGTATTCATTTAGTCATTTTTATTTTTAAAAAAATCACGCATAATTGGGGATAAGCACAATGAAACAGCTTTTTGTTTGTGCTATTAAGCCTTGAATAAGATTAAAAATAAAATATTTGCTTTTAATTGTTGAATGAACGCTTTGATCACATTGTTTTAAACTCAATTAAGGGCAAAGAAATGTCAACGACAAAAAAAAAAGTATGATGGTGTAAAGCCAACAAGAGTTTACAAGGAAACATTTTTTTTTTTATTACAACTTTAAATATCGTAAACTTACTAGAAATAAATTGTAACTGTTAAATCACAAGAATCAAGATGCAAATTTCTGCCTTAAAAGTAATAGGCTAAATTTACTAGTTTTATTTCTCATAAATTTATGGACTTTTATTCTTGTAATTATATGAGATTAAGGTAACAAGATAAAAAAATTCATAAATTTGTGAGATTAAAAGTCGTTAAATTAAGAGAAAAAAACTTGTGATATAAACAAGTCCTAAATTTGCTAAATTTACAGTCGTACATTTACAAGATTTACATGATTAAAAGTAATACATTTATGACATTTAAACAAATAAATTTACAAGAAAAAAAGTGCAAATTTACAAGATTAAAAGTTGTTAGTTTACAAGATTTAAAGTGATACATTTATGAGATTTAAAGTCGTATATTTACAATTTTAACGTTGTAAATTTACGAGAAAAAACTAGTATAATTTTTTTTGGTGGCCCTAACACTCCGTTAAAGTAAAATTTAATTTAAAAATAAAAAAAATAATTTAGTTGTAAATTAAACAACACATGACTGGCTAATTCATTGTATTGCCAATTTCTTTTCCACATTATTTTGAAATTTTGATACATCTTGTATATTTATTTTATTATTTATCTTGTTTGTAATTCAATGATATTTAATAGCATTTCAACAAGATTTATTTTATTTTAATTTTATATTTTTTTAAGCAAACAAAAAATAATTTTACTATTTCACTATTGTGATTAGGTGACCTCAGGTTTTATACATATATATATATGGATATGGATATATACACACATACAGAGAGAGAGAGAAAGGCCTAATTTTTATTTTTAAAACTGTCTTCATTATTTCTTTTGTATATTTTTTGGCCATTGTTATTTGTCGCTACTCAAAATTAAAAGGAAAACAAAAAAAGTCAAATAAAGTTTAAAAGTGTAGAATAAAATTGTCTTTGGGTACTCCAAGGTTGATTATAAATAAATATAATGTTGAATTTCCTTCAGAATTTTAGATTAATCGAAAGAAAGCTTTTATATTGATTGTACATTTTCAGCATAAAAACAATTAACTTTATAACAGTAAAATTAACAAGTTAAGAATCTTTAATAATATTTCTAACAGTAAAGACTTGTACAAAGAAGCACAAACAAAGGATTTAAGCAGTTCTATTGAAATAATTATGATCAAGTTTTTTCAAATTCACTTCAAACTTGAAGTAGAAAGCAATTTCAAGGACAAACGAACAAAATCTAAAAGAACTTTCAAAGCAAAAAGAAAAAAAAAGTGTTAATTAGACGGCTTCAGAAAACTCACAGCTTGGTAATTCTGTAATCACACTCAACTGAAGGATGCTTTAAGGAGGAAGATAAAACGTAATCTCAGTCAAAGTGCCTCAATCTATCATGACTGACTGCTCGCTCCTTAAATCCATTCCACAGAAATTTATATCCAAGTGAAATGGACTGACTGCAATTACTGTGGAGTGGATCCTATTGCTCCTCTCTGTCACACTGATCCTGGAAATTTTGTTTTCATTAGATAAATGTCAAATTGAATTAGGTCACTCATTTATTGTGCAGCGGTGCTTCACCACTTTGAGCCCATCTCAGGTGACTTTTCTGTCTCCCAGCTGCACGGATGCTCATCTGTTCTGCCACCACAAAACAACAAAGACACCAGCAGAAAACTCTTTTGTCGGGACACTTGCGCTGAGAAAGCTAATCAGTAGCCCAGCCAAAAGGATGCACACAGAAACGCAGATAGGAATATAGAAAAGAAGATGCTTTCTCATCGCTGTGTGGGAGGTGTGGGGAGTAAACTAGCAGGAGATGGCAGGAGGAAGCAGACAGAAGGCTGAGTCACTCTGTTTGTGTTTGTGCCTTTTCTCTCCATGCAGGAACCTGATAACATCTCAATTACTGTGATAAGTGCAAAATAAACAGTGGGACTTACAGTTCAAAATGCTCATCAAAAAAGATCCTGCTGGGCTACAGAACTCTGCTGTCAGATGCCTTGCAGCAATGTAAGCTAGACAGATTTGAACCCCAGACCAGCTGGCGGGCAAAAGGAGGCGCTGAGCTACATCCACTGAGGGGTCAACAACCTCAAGCTCCAGAGTCACATGCTGCCCTTTTGTCAGTCGAAATGTAAAGAAAGATGACATCGATCCTCGCTTCAAAATCTTATTTTATCAAGTCTAATATGGGGTCAAATCAGGTTTAGCTTAAAGTAAATGAAAAAAAAAAATCAGATTATACAGATTGACTGAATGAAGTTTTTAATTCAAAGGTATTGTAAACTTTAAAAAGTTAATCTGGTGAACATTTCCACTCAGTTAAGCCTCTCTTCCACTAAGTGGTTTGTTTTCACAGCACCGTGATGTAGACTGCTAGCATGTCAGTGCATCATTGTAGATGCAAATGTACAAATTTGTCATCCTGTATGCCACATCAGAGAAGGGAAGACACAGGTGGTTCTAACATATATGTGGTTCTACACCGTATCATCTGTCACATGATATCAATCATGTAACGGTAGCCAATGGGCTCCAAGCTTCACCCACGTGTAAAATTAGGAAATTATTCTGAATTGAACCTTTAAATTGAGGACCAAACGAAAAATGAAAATACAAAAAACTTGAAAAAAAAAATCCAAGCACCAAACCTGGAAAAACAGAGGGTTGTTTCATGATGCAGCATCCGATGTGAAATATTTACCAAAACAAATATGATATCCTGCTACAAATAAACGTTTTCTATTTTGTAATAGTTTTAGGTTAATATTTTTCTCCATTTCTGCAAAATATTATTCTTTTTCAAATCATCTGATCAGATCTATAATTATCAACACATCAAAAGAAGTGTTTCAGATATGTGTTTCCACACTTTGAATCCTCTCACCTTTCAACGTGTCTATTTGTGTGTTAATTTCTCACTTCCAGAACACTGCTGCCAGCACCAAATCTATCTTTACACGTGGTTCTACTGCCAAGTGGACAAAAGTTTAATGAGAAACATTCATGCTCCTCTAAAACTTGTCAGGAGCAAGTCTATCGACAAAAAATACACCCAAATCGAATCAATTTATCACACAGCTGAAGAGATATAATCTCAGCACACATGATCTTTGAACGGTCGACAACCTGTGAAGTAAACACAAATGAACTGCTGTCTTTTCAGTCACAACACTCACCGATGACACTAAGCAACACAACAGCTTTTTGTTTTACAAGTTAAGGTGCATGAAATCACTGGACACAGCTGCTTTGGAGGACGGAAATAGAGAAGAAGAGAGGGAAAAAAAAGGAGAACAGAGATGAAAAAAAATAAGGAGTGAGAGGTGAGGAAAGGCACCAGGGAAATGGCAGGGAGCACAGACAGGATCGGATGATAGGGATACAGTGCATTGCCAAAGTATTTTCCTCTTTGGATTTTTATGCGCTTTCATAAATTACGCATGATCAATAAAATGTAATTTTTTTCACAAAAAATGTTTTTGAACAAAGAAGCCTTTAAATAATCACTCTGAACATTATCAGATCTTTTGAGGTACTTTCAGAGTATTCACAGAGGGCTTTGTTTTAATTATGGGGATGCTGTTTTTACCCAAAGAAAAAAAAAACGTCATTTAGTTCCTTGCAAAGTGACAGTAGTTCCTTAGGATATTTTCAGACTTGACATATTTGGTCCGCTTTAAGTCCTTTAAATCCAACAGAAACGTCATGAATTTTCTAGTCACACATCGGATTCAATTTGAGACTTTGGTGCAGATTTCTTTTTAAGGTAAACATCTTTGCCTCCTCAGGTTTTCCCAACACTTCACATGTAAACAATTTACATAAAATAATCAAAGTTTCACAGTGAGTGCACTCCAAATGAAAATGTCAAACTCAGACGAGCGAGAAGGTTTCAGAAAGTAATGGAGAATTCGGCGGTGAGAGCACATAAACTGGGGATGATCTTTTACTTTTTTTCCCCCCTGGAGAGTGGGATGTTTAAGCGTCAGAGTCTGGATGAGATGGAACCTCACCAGCGTCGGCGTGGGACTCTAAGTGATTAGTAGCTCATTGGCTTTAGAGTCCAACAGTTGCAAAGGCAAATCAGAGGAACAAAACCACAAGGAATCGGCAGCTCCGCAGACGAGCAGCGTGCAATTAACTTTATAATATGTTTACAAATGAGGTCTAGCGTGTCACCATCTCTGGAGTGTGAGTGGATCTGTATGCAGAGGCTGGATTTACTATATCCTCCATGCAGACAGTGTTTTAAAATAAATGATCAACAGGACTTCTAATCAATATCTGAGAGAGCTGCAAGGAAAAAAATGTTTGACTGAAAAAATATTATTATGCAGTCTGCAAGCCACACAGAGGAAGAGCAGCACTGAGTAATTAGGATTTTGCCTTTAAAATTAATATTTTTAGATTAAATAAAAATAATTTGTACATAGGAAAAGAAGAATTTAAAGGTGAACCATCCTAATTTGAGTTTATTATGTCCTGCAGCAGTCCTATACTACAAGGACAAGATGGTTTTTGAAAATTTTCTAATTTGCTGCGCTTTTGAGCTAAAATTTTGATCCTGCCACAAACTCAAAAACTCACCAAAATTTGCACACACTAATTAATACCCGGTGAAAATGAATTTTTGGAAAAAAACAAAAAAACAAAACATGTTTCAATGTAATTTTTAAATAAATCATCAACATTTTCATCATCAGAACACAGTGGAGTTATAAACAGATATCGTAAAATCTTCATAGTTATCAGATTTTCACTTTGTGAAATCGGTGACGCCATATTTCCCGTTTAAAAAAAATAAAAAAGTGAGCATGGTGTCTGAATTGCTTTTAAAATCCAGGGCACTATATAGTCCTGCACTATATTTGTAATTGTTACATTTTCTTTTGAACTTGATGTGTATTTTGAAGAGTTTTAAGGTTATTTTATATGTAGTTTTACAAGCCACCTTTAGATGGCGCCGCACTCTTTCTGTAACTTTAAAAGTGCGAGAGGAAATCCCACTGCAGGCGTTCACGTCCTGCGTCTGCAGTCAGGCTCTGCATCCCTGCGAATCAGTTTCGCTTGGTTCAAATTTCGCCGGACGACACAGCTGAACCGCAGCGATCAAAGGGGAGTTTAGCGTGAACATGTGTGAGTTTGGAGTTTTGCGAGGTCGGCAGCAGAGCCTGTGGCTGCAGCCGACCAGCAGCTAGTATGAGCCGAAAGTTGTAGCTAGAATGCTCCCGCAACGCGGAGGAATGAGGGCATGGTTAACAAACAAACTTATGATGACAATGTATCTTTAAAGTTTACTTTTGTGAATTCTTTTAAAAATTACATAGACCTATTTGTCAAACCCAGGGGTCCAAAAAATAAAATGGTTGTCATGGAGATAAAACCAACAGAAAAGCTGACATAGCTGAAAAAATTAGAGTGCAAAAGGAACAGTGTAGCAGCTGAAGGCAGGTTTAAAGGGGCGCCTGCGGGTCATATAACACTGATCGCAGCTTTAATTTTACTTTGAATCTTACTAAAATGCAATTTCTTTACAAATGTCTTGGGGTCTAAATCCAAGACCAGAATGATTCTGCTCAAATCGTACCCGCAAGAATGCGAACACACCTCTGCGTGTGTTCGTCCACCTTTTTTTTATCTGCGACCATTTGATCATCTGTACGACTCAGCAGGCCGTCACCCATTTTAAAGCAGACTGCTGTGCAGCCAGGCGGGTCAGCCACGGTCCGACGGTCATCTGAAAAGAACTCACAGTCCCTCTTTAAAGTCGCTCACGTGTAAAAAAAAAAAAAAAAAGAACACAGGTTACAGCAAAAGGCAGTAAAAATGTTTCACTAACTGATTGTCTTCATGTTTTTTTGTGTCCATCTTTTCTTCAGGCCATTACCTTATTGTTAATCTAAACATACCAGTTAGTTTCTTTTTTCAATTGTAAGGATAAAGATGAAGTGCTTAGGTGTACAAGACAGCAGTCAACCTGACATTTGTCTGATTAAAAAGAGTCTATATCTATTGTAAATTGATGATTTCTCCAGCTAAATGAACAGCTTTCACAGTTTCCCATGAGGCCAAATGTGAAAATGATGCTGTCTGCTCCCTGCTGTATAAAAAGGTGTTTATTGTACCACCAAGCAACGGTGGTGCTGCTACACTGCTGATGTGCTGCATAACATTATGAAGTAGAAGAAAGTAAATGGATTAAAGGACAGATGGACAAAGCCTTCCAGTAGTTTATTATGAAATGTGTAAACACAGCAGCAGATTCTGGTCTAAAACGTTGATGGCTAGCCCTTTTTTCAGACGTTTTGTGTATTGTCACTATTCAAAAAAGGGTTGAATTATGGCATTCACAGCAGAATGAGCACAATAAGACTCCAAGAGAACATTCACACTGCTAACCAAAATCAACCTGAAAGGAGGCTTTTCTTTCACTTCCAAAGAAATCCAAAAAATCCACATTGTTGACTATGCTGAGCAGCAAACTCCTATAATAATCAGCAAACAAAAGGTTTAGCTAAGAGACAGACAGTGGTGCGCATCGGTGACACAAATACAATGTAGATTAGCTAAATTAAACTTAATTTGACTCAAATACATTTTTCCTTTTAAAAAATGTATAAAATCAGTTAGTATTTATTTATGAAAAACTCTTTTTAGATTCGCTAACTACAATTGACTGTAAATGAGAACTGAACTGAGTAACCCCGAAACAGGAAGTACCCACTGGCTCCAAGAAGTTAAAACTCCAAAGACTTTTGTTGAGAAGTAAACAGCTATTACAACTAATCATCATATATGCAAGAAAAAAAATATTTTTTTTACCCTTTTTAAACATGTTCTTGATAATTCCAGTGTTATTTTGTGATACTATTTATCTGCAGTGCAAGTTATTTAAGTGACCAATTAGATTGTTGTTTTTGATCACCTTTAATCACATCCCCTCAGGGGTCGCCACAACAAATCAGCTTTTCACTGATAAATATATTTAGTTTATTTATTTATTTTAGTTTAGTTTATTTAGTAAATTTATTTAGTTTTTCACCGGATGCCCTTTCTATGTGGTTGCCATATAAACTATGACTCAGACTGATTCTGACCAATCACTGCTTACTGGCTCCAACATGGCGGCGTCCATATTGAAAAAAAAAATGGTGACTGAATTGACTTCCTTTTACTGGAGCACTTTCTAGAAAACCACTTTATATGGATGATGTCACACTCACGCAATCCAATTCTCATATACAGTCAATGCTAATGACTTAAAGCTACAATAGGTAAAACTTTCCTTCAAGCAAAAAATAAATGTTTACATAAAAAATTAGCAGAAAAGCAAATGTTTAAAATGTTTACATAAAAAATAGGAAATTGCATGGAAAAAATCAATTTAACCCAGTCAAAAAAAAAGAAAGGGCCAAGATATCTTTTTAGAATTTAAACAAAAAATTCAAAATAAACTAACAAAGCCAAATCACACATTTCAGGGATATCTAAAGGAAGCTTTAAATTAGGAAATGGATGGATCAATAACGCACTCTCTAAGTGAGAATCAATTTAATGAATTTCTTTTTTAAGTCCAGCTTTCAAGTCAGATAATAAAAATGAGGAATTAATACAAGTCCAAACATATATCCGAGAAACCAGACTGAAAATTCAATATCTGCAGACTGCACCACACTAATTGTCCCTGTGTAACATTACAGACAGCAGATCATTCTAGACTCTGCTCTGTCCATAACACATGGTAAAGGGGAGTGCAGGTGTGGGGGTGCAGGAGGGGAGAGGTGACCAGTGGCTAGATAATGACGCCCCATAATGCATTTTGTGGTGACACTGTGGACTGTTAACAACATGATTACGCACACAGAACTGGCACAGGTAGATAAAGCTGACAGAAAAGAGCTAAAGAGAGGAGCAAAAAGAGCACTTAGTGGATCCAGGTGGAGTGAGCGCACTCACGTCACACAGGAGATGAGGTAACTAAAATGTAGGGGAGGAGACGGGAAAAGGCAGTTTTGCCTTACCATGTCAATGAGGCTCTCTTGGATCCGGTTCAGCGTGGTTCTCAGCCTGCTGCTGATGAGGCCCAGACCTGATGACTCATACTGTGGAAACACGCACATAAACTCCATAAGAAACATTAAAAAAAACTAGAGGGTTCCTCCTTCTGTCACACACAGACAAAACACTCTTTGATTTTTTCTTTTTTTTTTTACTTTTGCATAAAAAGAGGAGGGAGCGACTTCAAAAATCAACCACAAAGGTGACATTTCAGAGGGGAAAATAAAGAGGGCACGGAGCCATGAAGAGGGTAATGGCAACCAGAAGATCAAAGAGGATCTAACCCTCCTTGTGAGATGTGTCTGGGGTCACTTGTGAAAGCAAATAACACATCTCAAGGGCACCTATTCTGAAAAGAAGCTCTAACACTTCAGAAAACACTCTTACCAGGCAGTCAGGGCCCACCACCCTGGCAGTGGCCCCCTCTCTGCCACCAGACGGGGGCAAAGAGGGGCTCGGTACAGGCTAAGGGTGGCAAATGAGAAGCAGAAGAAGGAGAAAAAACTCAAACATTGAAAACTCACGAGTAGAAAGTAGAACAGAACAATAAAATAGAAACAAAAACAGAAAAAAAAAACTAATTATGACAAAAGTGCACAATGATTGCTTCGCATTTTCAACTCAACTATTTTAGAGCTACCATATTTTTTAAGTGTAGTCGCATTTTTTGCATAGTTATGCTAATATACTAGATTCCTTCTATGTTTTATGAAACTAATATGCATCAATGTGTTATAGTAGTGAATCAAGCATTTATTCGGTCTATTAATAATATTATTCATTTTGCTAATATGATTTGCCTTTGAAGATGAAATGCCCATTTTTACTGCCATGTTTTTTTTTAAATCAATGTCTTCCAAAAACACAACTAATATATAACTTTTCATTCTGATTTTTTTTTTTCAATTTATACTGTAGAGTATGATGAAGTATTTGGGCCAGTTTACAAACAAAATGTTTTTATATTAAATTACGACTTTAAGTGTTGTAAATTTACGAGAAAATGACATAACTGATAAATTAAGAGAATAAAGTCATACATTTACGACTTTAAAAATCATAGGCTAAATTTGTTACTTTTTTTACTTTAAAATTAATAGATTTAAAGTCGTACATTTACTAAATTAAAAGTTGTAAATTTATGAGATTCAGAGTCGTACATTTATGAAAAGTCTTAAATTTAAAAGACAAAAATCTGGTCATTTTACGAGATTTAAATTAATAAATTAAATAGATAAATCAGAAATTTAAGAGAAAAAAAACTCGTACATTTACTAGATTAAAATTCATAAATTCACTAGTTTAAAAATGATCAATTTAAGTGATAAAACTACTGAATTTAATAGATTAAATTTACGAGAAAAAAAACCTGTAAATTTATGAGATTCAAAAGTCACAATTTTATTTATTTTTTGATGGCCTTAATACTCAGTCATGCCAGAACAATTTATAGTCTGATAAATACGATAATTAGCAAACTGTAGTCAAGTAAATGAAGTTAAGCTTTTCAAGAGAATAAGAAAGTTTTCAAATTTCAAGCTCAGGAATTGCGGGTGTTGATGTGTTTCTTTTGTGTTTGAATTTTCAAAGCTAAACTGTTACCAGGATGTCTTGAATTTCCCATAAATGTCCACAAGCTTTGTTGAAATTCAAAACAGCAAAAATACATTTTGTTTGAAGTGTGGTTTGAAAATACTTGGATGGAAGAAGATGTTTTTCTGAATGTAGAAAGGACTTTTAGACAGCAAGGCAACATTTTAAAGAAAAAAAAAACAATAAAATATAAACTTCAAACCTAGTAATTTCTGCTAATTATATTTTAGCTGAAAAGTTACTTTCTGCATCCAGAAGTTTGAGTTTGAGAAAATAAATCCAAAAGCCGCATTTCGATAGAGCCAAATGTGACAGACATTTTTGCTGATCTGCTTTCTTTTTCTGTTCTGTTTTACTCCCATTTTTTTTCTTTATTAGGCTTCATTTCCCCTTCCCTTTTACTGCCACCATATTTCAAAACGGAGTCTCATCCATCCTTCATCCTTTTTTTCCCCCCCATCATATTTTTGTTTTATATCCTTTTACTGTCTCTTCCCAGCGCAGACACCTGAGCAAGAAGATCCAAGTTATTCCCACGGAGTGGAACTTTCCAGAGTTTTCAAGCATTAATCACTTTTTCCAAATGTGTGTTGGTAAATGTGCCTCTCTCAGCCCCCGCAGCTGAAAGCGTGGTTATTAATGCTTGTGAAGAATGCGCACGCAAAGCGCATAATGCATCTTTAGCATAGGTTTGACAGTGACAATAGAGCAGCTTTTTTTTTTTTTTTTTTTTCTTCATAACTGATAACCATAGCTCTTTATCCTCTTCCATATTAATGCCCTGCCATTAGTCTTCAAACGGAGAAGTCAAGCGGCTCAATCTTGATTCCGGCGGTGTAAAAAAGAGCAAAGTCTGGGTCAAAACACCAGCATATGCGCTGGGGCAATTTCCAGAAGCTTTTTAAAGATTCATGGAGGCATTAGCATTTTACTGTCTGTCTCTCTGAGTGAGATCTATTAATAAAAATGGGGGGGAGTTAAAGAAATTGTACTTTTAGAGGACTATAGCGGAGTGGAAAGAAAGGAGAAGTGACAGTTATAGAGATATGTTTGTGGGGAGATTGAGCGCTTCGAAGACAGAGAAGGTTTCAAAGACAAGTGAGGTTGTGTGGAAACAGCAGAACAAATTAGATTAGCGATGTGGCAGATCAGTATAGAGAAGCAGCAAGAAAAAAAAAAGACAAAATGTTAAGAAAAGTAGTTTAAGATAAGGTATAGACGTATGCTGATAAATAAAGCAATGTGGGTGGAACCAGAACGTTTAGATTGAGACGTACAACAAACGTGAGACAACATTTCTCAACCATGCCTTGGCTCCCCTTCACGAACATAAACATGCCAATAATCGGAATTAAAGAGGCCCCCACTGAGGCTTTTTCCTCCTTATCTCTTCATCTTGATGGGACAGAAGTCATTACCATTTTCCCTGAGGCTGGAAACAAAACAAACGCTGCTTTTTCCCCTCTTTGTGGAACACATTATAAATGACATAATCGCCTCTATATTGACTTTTTTTTTTTGGGTGTCTGTGATAGACAGAAAATATGGAGGCTCTTATTATTCAATGTCAGACTGTAAAATATTCAATAAGCATACAGACATCCATCTCAAAAGACAATAAAAGCAATTTTCGTAGCGAGGCAGAGGTAATATTATTCGGCTTCAGTCCACAAGTTGCATTCAGTACAGCAAGTACAAAAAAAAATAATAAACTAATAAGACGCTCAGCAAAACCATAAAGAGCACCATCACAGTCAATAAAAAACAAATATCTGAATGGTTTGAGGGCTAAAGCCGACTGAAACTTACATCTTTAGATTAGCATAGAAAAAGAACAAAAGCAACTCAGAAAATGCCTTTCGGTCTGTTTTCTGTTATCTTTTGTTGTTTTATGAGATATTTTGTCATCTTTACTGGAAAACTCAGAAGTCAACTCAGAAATATTTCTAATCGCCTTAATACTCTTGACCATAGATGCTTTCTGAGGACTGACTTCTCTTTTTGGATCCCCTGCATGGCATTTCAATAAAAGAGTAAGGTTTATCATGGCCAATACCAGTGCATGTTGTTCAAATTTAAAACACACACTCTCAAATCCCTGTTTAATGTTTGAAAGGATAACCTGTTGTCCAATATTTTGACTATTTACATCTTACATTAGATTAGCTTTCAAACATTGTAATCAGTGTTTTGGATATTTAAGCAGCAGCATCTAGTTTTTAATTTAAATGATCATTTTTCAAATCATTATTGATTTAATTTACTTTCATTTATGTGGTTGAATTTTCTTCAGTTTCATAGCGAAAATGGTATTTGTTTAATAATGCAGTTACTTTATTTTTATGGCATACAGCCAAAATACCTTTTAAGAGGAAGTTAATCAATTTAAAGCCTTAGTAAGTAAGTAATGTGTTTCGGTCGAAATGTTAATGTGTTTCGGTCGAAATGTTAATGTGTTTCGGTCGAAATGTAAATGTGTTTCGGTAAATGTATTATTGTTTTGCACTTCCCGGCCACCGTACTATACCGCTGCTCTTTCGGCTTCGTTTTAGTTCGTAAGCTTAAAATCCAACATTAATCTGCATTTCAGAGCAAAATACATCGTCCCTAGATAATATTTAAAAAATATTTTACCACACTCTACTATATTTATAAAGATCGTGAATCAGCTAACTTGGACATCATGAATATTCGTACTCGAATTTTCAGGAGCAGATCGCAAGTATTCGAGGACCCGGATACTCTGAATGAGACGCAGAAGTCTCCTTTTGAGGATGAGCGTGAGTGCCGTGACAAACTTGAATGGATCTTGTCACGTTTTCAAACAGAAAAAAGGGTCCAGTCGTTTACTTGTTGGAATGTTTTTTTTGTTTTTAATTAAACAGCTGAACAGGCTTCTCGTCTGTATCTGAGACCAACAATGGACTAGCTGCGCTGCATGTGCCACACTGCTGTGACATCACCCAAATGCTTCCTTTTAGTGAATCGAATAAAAAAAAAAATACTTTATTTCATCCATCACTGTACTTTTAATGACTTATCACTTGAGTTGGTTTGTGTTTCATCATGTAATTATGATTTAATGGTACAGTGTCATTGCGAAATAGTGTTTTTGGGCAGATCTGTGAAAATTTAGGGAAATTCATCAAATCCACTAAATCATAAAAACTTTCATATTTTTTAAGTTTATAGGTTTGATTCCATAAGTAAAAGAGGATTATGTGGAGTCGAGTGGGTCGCAATTTTTTAAATTCCTGAGAAGCTAAACTTTTATAATGTAAAATACCAGATTATAACACGAAAAACAGAAAAAGCTACAAATACTAAATTCTGTACCATATCGTTGCGTCCAAAGAAGGTGTACACGGCGTAAAGGTAGTAATCAAACAGCTGTGACACACAGTGGATGACATCAAAAGCAATTGGTTTGAGGATGTTCATCATCTGCATGTATTTGCCTGTGTGGAAAAAAAAACAGAGAAACAACCGTCAGTTCACAAAAACAGAAAATCTTGAGTTCATATCAAAAATGTCATCAGTCAGTAAGAGCTGAACAGTGGGACTGGACCTTCAGCAGAACCACAATGCATTTGCACACAAATTCCAATAATTGAACTTAGCAGGCAAATAATACAAGTTAAATATATAGAAGAACAGGTAAGGAGAAAGGGAGGGAAGCTAACAAAAAACAAAAATCAGCTCAATGTGGCTGCCACTGAGACGCCACTTTTTCTGCCTCTCTTAAATCCTATACCAAGAAGTCAGGGTTCAACCTAACTCCATCACAGTCGTGCTGAGACGAACTTTAACAGGGAATCTAAGTGTGTGCTTTTCTTGTTAAGAGTCTCCCTGCATGCCTCTAAATCAATAGAACCTTCTATGCTTCAAGATTTAAGATTTATTGATTCTGGGGGAAATGGGAAAAA
This sequence comes from Oryzias javanicus, assembly GCA_003999625.1. Lineage (NCBI taxonomy): Eukaryota > Metazoa > Chordata > Actinopteri > Beloniformes > Adrianichthyidae > Oryzias > Oryzias javanicus. The sequence continues at coordinate 22,703,286 of CM012447.1, forward strand.
CTTGATATTTTTGTTGCTCCATCTGAAAGTTTGAAAATAAAAGAGGAGAAATGTTTCCTTTGAAAATCAAAAACCTTTAGTGCTACCATTGAAGTGCAGAATCTACCAAAAAAAAAAAAATAGCCAGGGCCCTAAAATCCAAGAGAATGCCCTCAGTTACGTCACAAAGCAGCACTTTTGGAAATGGAGGTCAGAGCCCGGGGTGAAGGCTAACCATTATCACTGCAGCTCAGTCACACAGCTACAGAGCGCCCCGACTGCAATCATTTCCTTAATTGCTAGGTAAATTAAAATCTCTGAAGGCCAGAGGAGATGAGCCTTGGCTCCTGTGAAACATGGGTCGTGTGTGCAAACGCAGGACCTACCGACGAGTCGAATGACGTTGAGGGTGGTGTTTGTGAGGATTGGAGCATTTGCCTTATTGAGACAGTAGTCGGACTTTCTCTTGCTTCTTATCGTCTCTCGGGATACGCTGGTGCAAGCATTGAGGGATGAAGCGAGAGAAAGAAAAGGATCATTGACAAAAAACAGACCCAGTGATACTTGAAGTCGTCTCTCAACCCCTGTGAACTCGAGTTCAAAACCTTTAGTTTGAGTCTAAGTGTTCTAATTGGTCAATCAGGACCTGTTACATACGGCAGGACAGTCCCACGGACCCTCGTGGTGGAGCCTCTGAACTGGTCATTACATCCCTGACACAGATGTCATTTTGAAAAATTAGATAGTAGTCTTTCTGGATGCAATCATGCAACCTTTTTAGTAATCAATCATTATCACCTCCCAATTATAACAGAAAAAAATGAGCAGCTGGAAAGTGAGGCCTCTGGTATCCTGTAGGAATGATTATAACTATTAAAAATTAGAGTCTGACTAAAAGTAGACTGAAGTTGGAATGAGAAAAAATTGTCATTAGACCAAAAATAAAACCATCTGAGTAATAACGTTCGGAAAACTGCAAAATCCTGACAAATGACACGTCTTTGCTGTACTGTATGGTTTGAACAGTGATGATCTGAATACGGCCTGATTTCATGTGACGTTCTGTGACGGCTTGACTCAGTACTGACCTCTTCAGAGGGGCATCACCTGTCTGCTCGTCAACATAGTCCTGCTTGAGCTCCTCGGGGACGTCGCTGTCGCTGTCGTATTCCTGATACACGCTCTTCTCCAGCTCATCTGACTCATACTGAAGAAATACAGAAGGGAACGATCAGATTGCTCCCGAAGAGAAAATGTCGGTGAAGACACTGAATTCAGATGAATGTGGTCAAATACATGAGGGCAGAAAAAAAAGCAATAACCTACCAAAGAAAAGAAGGACAAAGGACCATCATGAAAGAAATGAAATATATATATATATATATATACCAGAATAAATTAAAATTAGGAGATAAAAATCTACTTCTTGTGGGTCAAGAATCTTTTTCTGAAGAGACCAAGTTTCCGGCAGATTATTTTCCTAATTTCTCCAAGTAAGTCAATGTTAGCTCAGTTAAAAGCTTGGTTTTCCCTTAATTGTGAACCCAGCGATGAAGTAACACTCTATGTCTCTTATAGTGAAACAAAATTTTAGTTCTTTTTGTTCTTATTTATATTTTTCTTTAGTAAAACAGACTTTTGCCTCAAATTTCTTTGGCTTTAATCTTGTAAATTTTCAACTTATTAATTGTGAACTTTACCATGATAAATTATGACTTTTTTACTCAACATTTTAAAAATTTATTGTCGTAAACTTTTGACGTCTTTCTCAAAGTTACAACTTTATCCTGGTAGAGATATGGTTTTTTTCACTTTTTTTTGTACAAATTTAGTCTTGAAAATCCTTTACTTTTTTCATAATGTTTTGAAATTATTCACATAAAATTACATTTTTTCAAAATGTTCTACATTTATTTTTGTGACTTCTTGACTTTTTTTCTCATTATGTTACAGCTGTTTTCTTGTAAATATATGAGTTTTTTCAAATATTTTCACAAATTTTGGCATTGTAAATATTTAACTTTTTTCTCATCATGTTGCGAAATTATTCACATAAAATTATGACTTTTTTTTTTACATAATTTTGCAAATTTATTCTTATAAATTCTTGACTTTTTTCTCATACTGTTACAACCATGTTCTACTGAGCCCCTAAAGAGACATTGTAGTAAAAAACAAATAAAAGAAAGCATGAAGAACATTTTCTCCCCAAAAATGTAAGTAAAGAAAAAAAAAGGAAAAAAAATTCCGGTGAGTAATTGGTGTGCAGCAGGTAGAACAGAATTTTTTTTTTTTTTTTTAAACTTCGATGCTCCCTTGGGGCACCATTAAATTCTCGTAAAATTAACTTTTTTCTTATAATGTTACAACTTATTTTTGTCATGTTCCAATTTTTTCGTCATAATTTTACAAATTTGTTCTTGTAAAGTTATTTTTTTTTCCCACATACTGTTGAAAAACTATTAAAAATAAAACTAAAAATTTGTTCTCATAATTTAAAAAACTATTCTTGTTCATTTTGACTTTTTTCTCATAATGTTATAAGTTTACTCACTTTATTTTCATAAAGTTATGACTTTTCCTCATAAGTTTATTCTTGTAAATTTATTTATTTATTATTTTATAGTGGCACTAATACTCCATGTTTGAAAAGTTCACATGAATCCCTTTTAGAACCAAAAAATGTTTTTAGCTGAATCATAACTATCCAGTACAAAAACAAATCCTCCTTTATTATAGATTGTTTTCAAAGATAAGCAATAAAATCCATAAATTATTAGTTTTTAAACTTTTAACAAACAAACGCTTAAGTTAATCTAGTCAAATCTGAACACCAACCCCATTAGAGGCCAGCACGTCCTCCGTCTCCTCTTCTTTCTGCTCTATGTGCATCTCAAATGGGTTCCCGTCCTGAAGGAACTGCTGGAACAGCGACAGTTCCTCCCGGGCTGCGTAGGAGGAGGACGCCGCCTGTCTGCTTGGGGACATGGATGGAGAGCGACACTGGCCCATGAACTTGAACTCCTGGATCAGAGAGAGTGACAGAAGATGAGGATCTTCCTCGTACATACTGAACATTTGATTTGAAATTACAGAAAATGTATCGGGCATTTATGAAACAAGACCAAATTCATGCTTTTAGAGAATAAACTAAATGTTTTTTTTTTACACAGGGAGGCTGTGCACTCTCCATGAGAAACGAATGCTCCGCTTTTGGCCTCAGATTGTACGCTTTTTTTTTTTTTTTAACACTCACATGGAGCTGGGCGATGTTAAAGTTGGACTTGACTGGACAAAGCTCCCACGTCTCATTTTCCAGAAACATCCTTAACTCCTCCAGACGTGCTCTGCACAAGTTGAGTAAAGACAGAAAGAAATCGTGTCAGGAAAAAAAATAAGAATTTTACAGCTTGATGTTTATTTGAAGAGATTAAAGTAGTTTTCTGTGTCCAGAAATATCTAGACTGAACCCAGAGACAAACAGAAGTAGATAGAGTCACTGATCCTCAACAGGCGTTGATGCGTTCAGAGCTCAAACCCATGGTGTTTTTCTTCTAAAGGCGTCAGAAATATGTGAAATAACACAAAAGCAGTTGAGACAGTAAAGCGATTACACTTCAACAGTTTGTATATTTATTTCAAAAATTAAAAATATAATTAAATTGATTTTTTTTTTTTTTTACTGTAGAAAGAATTAAATCTCTAAAAATGTGGAATAAAGTTTTCACAAAAAACTTTATTTTTGCAGCACTGGGTTCTTTCTGATAGCTGGATCTTGAGAATCAGATTTTGCATCTCCCATCCCCAGGCCAACATTACCCACCCGCTGAGGATTGCACTGAAGGACAAATACAGTGAAAGTTCACTTCTGGGTAATGGCACAAGATGAATCAAGCTTAATGCACAGTGATCTGCACATTTCAAGCTTCCTCAATGGCAGTGCAGATGTGAGAATCCTCATGTGCTCCTCCTCTTCCCTTCAGGTCAATTCCCTCTTACTCTCCCTTTCGGTTACTGGAGCAATTTGTCATCCAGATCACTTCCATCTCATCACATCAAACTCAGCGTTGGATTCCATCATGTCTGATCTGTATCTTCCATCTTTGCTATTTCCTATCACAGGGATTAAGGCTTAACAGAACACAGATATTTTAGCGCTTTATCAATTACTCTCTAAAGATAACCTCAATAGTCACTCATGCAAATTATCTCTAATCACCTAACCGTATGTTTACTCCAAACATTGCCAAATTAATAGTAAACCAACTCTTTTTTAGCTGTGTTTTCGATTCTACAATTTACTTTATTAATTCATCTTTAAAACTAGTATTTGTAGCAAGGCTTGATATCCTTGTTTTTCGCACAACACTGGAAAACTTTCTTTTACAGATATTTATCATTATATTACACAATAATTCCACAAAAATCTAAAACTTAATATTATTTTAAAATCTTGACATGTTTAACAGCAAAAATCACAAACAAAATTTGAAAACTGTTGTCATGTGATAAATATTGACTGTACATGAGAGCTGGACTATGTAACCCCGCCCCTTTAGCGTTGCAAATAAACAGCTGTTACTCAGTCATAGTGGTGGTGTGACCATTCCTGCTTACATATTTTTTTAACATGTTCTTGCTAATTCTTATTAAAATTTCTTTTTTTTTTTTTTGTAGTACAAGTTACTCATCTATGAGCTGACCAATCAGATCCCTCAATAAAAGTATGTTGTTCAAATCGGTTGCTTGACAGATTTCGTGCATCCTGCTTTGTTGTGATAGGGGTGAAAAGAGTGGTTGCATAAAAAACGATGACTAAGAACGATTTGGACCAATCGCTGCTATTGATGACACCACATTGGAGCCAGATGTCAGCAAAAAAATATGAATTGATTTCCTTTTCACTAGAGCTGGAAGTAAGCCATTTTCTATGGATGACATCACACTCATTCTGTCCAGTTCTCATTTACAGTCAAGGATCTTACGTGCAGAGACAAAATAATCCAGAACAAAGTAAAGATAAGGTCAAAACTATGTAAAAAAGTATGAAAAAAATGCAGGCAGAGCTCTGCTCAACTGCATATAATATTACAAGGATTTATTCCAAGGTGTTACAATGATGTATCATAACTCTTAAGTTAAAAATGTTAAATCTAAAAATATTTTAAAACATTTACATAAAATTTGAAATGAAAACTATAATATTGGGGGGAGGTAGTGTTGCTCCTACGTCATCGTAAACAGATGATGAGATGGGGAAACACAGAGGTAAGTTTAGAGACTCCCAAGAGTTCAGAGTGGAGTTTCAGAGGCATCCGGTGTCCAGGGTTTCAGCTGAACTTTACTTTTCAGAGATGGTGACTCAGCTCACCTGTGATAGTTTTTGAAGTAGTTAACACTCTGGCGTTTGATCGACTCCTGCAGGACCTCCGACTTGCTGCCACAGAACTCCTCACCAACCTGCATCAACCTGAAACGGGAGGTGAAAAAACACAGAATATGTGATGAAAAACGAAGAGCGGAACAAGACACAGGATAGAGAACAAAAAAAATAAAGAATTTTAGGAAAAAGGAAATTTTATCAGAAACAAAGAAACGATCAACCTCCCAAAGCGTGGAATTTTTTTTACAGGACAATCGATTATAGAAAATTATTTTTGATTGTTGGTGTTTGAAAAGAATAATTACTCATTTTTATGCTTAAACTCCAGGGCTTAAATTTGTAAAATAATGCAACAAAGGGAGCAAAAACAAATCCCAACACCTGAAAAAAGACAAATAAATTCCTATTTGTTGGCTATGAAACTAATGATTAATATTTTGTTTATAATCAGAGCCTATTGAATTGGTAAGTTGTTAAATCACTTGTTATATTTTTAAACAGTGCTTGAATAAAACTAATGAGAATTTCTCATGGAGCTACGTTTTCACTGATTTGGGTGAGTGTGTGACTGAGCAAATGAGCGATCCGACACAAAGAAGAGGGTGTGGGAAAAGCTCTGAAGCTCAACCGCAGTAACATGACGCAGGAGGCGGGGGGCCGCCAAGGCAAGACAAAGAAGGGCAATTAGTGGAAAAACGTGAAACCAAGCCAGCCGGGAGGAATGGTGAGATGTACCTGCTGATGACGTCCAGGACCACGATGAAATCGTCATATTTGAAGTTGGACATGTCCGTTCCCAGGATGTAAGACTTCACTTTCAGCTGGACGTCCTGTGGAGGGAGATCAGAGGACGGTGTGATTTGTCCAAGAAGTCTTTGTGGAGTTGAAATCTGAGAGTCGGGTAGAGAAAAAAACAACAGGCGAGACAAACCTGCCAGATCCGTGAGAGTCCATGCTCCAATTTCTTTTTGACGTAGCTGCGATCCACAGTCAACTCGTCGGACTTTGCTGCTAAAGGCTCATCTACAATAAATCAAGAAAAATAAATGATTAAAAAAAGATTGATCAAAGAAAAGTATCTTTTGTCGATCATTTGCTCAATAAAGCAAAACAGTAAAATATGACGAATAAATAATCGATCTGGATCGTGAAGATTAGCATCGTCAAATGCCCTTTACTTTGAGCTGATGATTCAGCAGAGAACAGCTGTCAGGAGCAGTTGCCAGTCAGCATCTGACAAGAGAGAAGGTCAAATATTCCCAACAGAGAGAAAAAGACTGACAGCAGCCCAGAGAGCAGCAGGACAATGCTGGATGACTGCTCAATAAGCTGTTAGAACCCTGTTCCCTGTCTGACACGAATCCTCCTCCATCATCGGCTCACTGTCCCCTCTCTAGTATGTTTGTTGTCTCTATTCTCACAGATCAGACAGACTATCGTGTGGCGTCGTGTCAAAGGAAAATCAATCCCTACCTTCTGTTGAAAATTGCCTTTATAAATCTCTGACTGGTTGTGCCGTATTAAATGGATTTTTAGAGAAAAAAGGCAGCACTGAGCCCCTAAGCTGAGAAGGCTGTAAAGCCGACATGAAGTGACATTACTGGAATCTATTGGTGGACAGGCCAAAGGGGACACTAGTGACTCGTACCTTTAGAAACAAAGTGGTACATAAAACTGTTTGGAAACATCTACATTTCTAGAAAATGCATAGTGTTGTCCGAATTTGAAGACACTATTGTTTCAGATAAGCTTTACTACAGAAACAATGCTTTTAAAACTGACAATGACCAAAGTTTTGAGAAATGTTCAAACTTTTATGAATGCTTAAAATGGTAAAACACGTAACTGTTAAGTCTGCACCAAGGCCCTCTTGAAACAGAGAGCTCTCAGTAAGCAAGGGAAGGGGGTTGGGAGCAGGGCCGGCCCTGGGCTGCATGGCGCCCTAGACAAAACGTGATTATAAAGAAACACTAAGATAACCCCCCAACCCACACATACACCTAGCTTTAACAAGAGCTGCGTCAGGCAAGGAGGGGCGCAGCGTCAGGCAAGGAGGGGCGCAGCACCTGACAAGATTATTGATAAATGTCAAACGATTAAGTCCTTCTATTCATTATTATAATTACTAACCTTTTTTAACATTTTCAAATTAGGGGTGTGTTAAACTGTTAAAAAAAAAATATATAATAATAATAATCATTGCAATTTGGAACATACTCCAGCAGATGGTGACCTAGGCGCCCGCCCAGAGCCGGTTCTGGTGGGGAGTTAATCCACACCAGTGGTCCCTCGACTTGGTACATTTTTTTTACGAACTACTGTCGTTGTACAGAAACTATGCCCTAGATGACAGTTTTTTGGGGGATCATGGCAAAAAAAAAAAAAAAAAAAGCATAATCATAATTATAATTATGAATCATAATTAAGAGAATTGGGAATAATTTTACAATAGATCAAAAAATGATCGGAATGAGTCAATCCATTTAATCATTTATTCATATTTTCTCCAAAGTTTACACATTCAGAATGTGGTACATTTATGTATTATATGCATTATTTGAAAAAATCCCACAAAGTAAAATCTACCTGCATAAATGAATTTGGGGGGAAAAAAATATGTTTTTACAGTCACAGATGTTCAGATTTTTGATCCATAAAACACATTTTGTTTGAATGGATTGAAATTACAATATTTTTTTATTTTTCAACCCAATTAATACAAATAAACTATTTAAAAGTCAAACAATGTGATTAATTTATTTTTTTTTTACATTCTGTCCTTCTCGGTTGAAATGTAACTACTGTGAACATTACAGCTCTTAAGTTGGAACTTGCAAAATCAGTGAGTAACATGTACATTTTTTTGAATTGTATGTAAATAAATAATCCAGTAAGGATGTCCATGCCATTTCCACTCTCTTGTTAAATACTTAAATGCTTTGACAATCAGAGTGTTTACATTTTTTATGCAGAAAAGTATAAAAATATTAGAGTACACTGGTCTAACAGCAACTTTAAAACCCTTAATAATGACCGATTTAGATTTCCAATACAAACTTAATATGAGCAGCAACTAACAAAAGAACCCTTTTCTTCTTCTGTAAGTAAAAGGAGGAGCAGAAAAAAGTTTTGGAACAAGCACCAACTAAAGTGCCAAGCCCACACATTAAAATGACCCATGGATTGATCCCAATTGTGAAGCCAGATTCAACACTGAGACCTCAGAGGTTTCCCAGCCACCCCGACACAGCCCAGACAGACTGCTTTTAATGCTCTCTGCATTTGTCACTTCAAAGTTCAGTCAAAGAAATTCAAGCATTTCCAAACACGCAAATGAATGCAAAAGCAGAATTACTGACGAAAGAATCCATAGCAATTACAAATGACAAAAAGTAGCAACAACTACTACAATTAGGTAATCACATAGAGAACATTTGAAGCATCTGTCAGTGCAGACGAACATTCAACAAAACATGACACAGCATCTTCTATCCCAACACATCTGTTTTGCCAGTTATTTGGAGAAGACGCTTCGCCATAAAACTTGTTTCCCTCCATAAACTGACAAGAATAATTAAACAACCAAACACAAACAAATCATTTGACTGGAGTCGCGACTTCAATGTGTTCTGCTGTCTATGCTGTCTCACTGGAAAAATGGCTGCAGGGTCCTTAAAGGCATCGAACACCGGGACTCTAATGGTCTCTTGTCTTACACTGATGTCACCGCGAAAGCTCACTATTACGAGTGTGACAAAGCTCGCATGACACACTACTTCAAACAACCTCATTCGCGGAAATGAAAGCTAGCAGATAGCCAGGTCACTTCTGTACGCCGAGGACGGAGATGACAATCAAATTATGGGATGACAGATGTGTCTCATACAATAACATCAGTGTGTCCCTTCTTCCCGAGAACAACGCCTAAAAAAGAATCGTTTCAACACAGAAACTCACCAATCTTCCCAGACGCTGTGCCATTTATCTAATGAACTGTGCACAGCGCAAGAAATGGAAGTGAAATATCAAAGAAGATGATAATAGCAGCTCAATTTACACAATATCTACCAAATATGGGGGGGCAAAAAAGTGCTGCGATGTAAATATGCAGCCTCAGTCCACCTCATAAACAGAAGATCTTTAAATTAATTTCGTTGTTCTTTTTGCAAAAATGTGCTTTTCTTTTCATTTTTAGTATAACCGTGTCTTTTTAGCTTAAATAAAAGCTTTAGCAATCGGAAATTTAAGTCATTAACATTGATTGTATAAAAGAACTGGACCAAGTGAATGTGATGTCACCCATTACTTTCGGTTCCAACCAAATGAAGTCAACTCAGTCGACATTTTTTGCAATACTTATGCCGCCATGTCCGAGCCATATGACGTTGGTAAGCAGTGATTGGTCGAAATTGGCTTGAGTCAGCATTTCTATGATTCCACTCTTGCCAATCATGAATGAGCTTGTTGGAAGGCCACACCCCTACCCCATCAAAACAGGCAATAGGAAATCTGCCAATCAAACATTTTAAAAGTTTGGCGTTAGACCACATACTTTTGAGGCATCTGATTGGTCAGTTTATAATTTGATTAACTTACACAACGCGAAAAAATAAGAATTTACAAAAACTCTTTAAAAAAGAAAGCGGAGCAAGAATGGTTATCCTGACAAACACAATGACTGAGGAATAGCTGTTTATTTCTCAAGAGAAGTCTACGAAATGTTGGCTTCTTGGAAGCAGCAGGTACTTCCTGTTTGGATCGCAAGGAGGGAGGAGTTATTCAGTCAAGTTTTCATATACAGTCAATAGGATGAACTGACAAAAATTAGCGCCTCCAGAGTCAATTTATGCCTATTTTTTCCCCTCATACTCTTTCCAAGGTGCTTATTTTCCAAAGAAAAGTCAACACTTAACCTTGAAGAAAAAAACCAAAGTTGATTGAAAAATAACAGCACTTTGGAACGTTGATATCACTGGACAAAATCCTTCCTATGAGTAAAATTTTTCTTCACTTACTCTCATATGCATAAGTGCCTCTGTGGACAGGACATGGATCAGATGCAAACAGCGGATTTGCAGCACAAAGTCAAAGCTGTACTTGGAAATTTCCATAACTTGCACTCAAATCCATTTGCTCACTCTTCATTAAAACCAAATAAATGGAATATTTACATCCTGAGTAGTATATTAGGTACAATGTTTTATTCATGAGTCTGTAGTTAAACTCTACAATGTTATTTTCTCACACATAAATGTTGCAAAGATATTAAAAAAAACCAACAAATTCATTTATTCATTTCTCTTGAGAAAAACTAAATGCTTTTAAGAAAAATATTTCACTTCAGTAATTGCACCACTCTCTTTTTTAATTACAGCCCTAATTAGGCTTGTGTACAGGGAAATCAGATAGCATTAATATACAACTGAGAAATACAAGGAAGAAAGGAAGCTGATTTTGGTCAATAGCTGTATGAAGAGGCTATCAACAGATAACTGCAATCATCTGTGTGTAGTGCTACACTGAAAGCTTGAATATAAGGAAACATAAAGCAACCTGGAGTGGGCGTGGTCTCCTGTTTGTCCTTCTCCTCGTGCCACTGCATGGTGCGGTGATAGCTCAGCATCACCTCCCACAAAGCTTTGCAAAGATCGGTCAGACAGGGAATGTAGCTGTCAAGGGTGATGTGCTGTAAAACAAAACAAAAAAAAAAGATGAAGGAGAAGTGTGGATTCACAGATGCAAAATGGAATCCATGACATATATATTTTTTATAAAAACTACTTAGTATTTGAACAAGGGTATTATTTTTATCATGAGCTATCAAAGCTTTACCAGAAGTACCACAGAACTATAAAGTGACTGATCAAATATGACTGTTGGATCTTCTCTTCTAAAGCATTTTCTGATTTCCATTATTAAGGTCTTTCGTGCCACATTACAAGACAAAAACCAGGGACAAAATACAGATTCCCTGTAAGAATATTGAACAGAGTACCGTAACTCTCAAAAGTCTCGCCATTAGGAGATCATGAGAAAGTTTATCAACAAATGGAAAACCTGAAATCAATTGGTTGCTGAAGTGGATTTCCAGAAGTGAAATTCTCAGCAAGAGCATCCAAGAGTTAAACCACTAAAGACCTACTATGATGATTTTTTTTTAACATGTTGGGGTTGGAGCAGACACAAAATACTGTTTGAAAAAGAGCGTAGAAGCTACAGTCAGTGACCCACAAGCTCTGCTGAATTCTGACATATTCACTTGTTGACGACTAGATCCATGACCGTCTTTGTTTTTCATTATCTAAACTGGCTTTAGGCTCTAAACCATGGGTGCTCAAACAGGGCGCTGGCCAAACTTGGCCCATCAAAAGTTACCCTTTGGTCCGCCAAGTCGGGGCTACGGAATATGAGAGAAAATAGACTCGCTCTGATTTGTGCGTGCGTAATTCTTGATTCGTGCATGCATAATTCTTGATATATTATTCCCGAAAATTAATATAAAAAGTCTAAATAACCGTTTTTAAAACACTCATCCCTTAAAAAAAATAAAGAAAAGAGCGCTTTTGATCTGCAGCAGCTCCTCTAACAGTGCTCAAAATATATTTTTAAGAAAGTGGGAAAATGTCAAGTTTTACCAGATATTATTCACAATCAAAGTTTAAAATGGCTGACACAAAAACTATGGTGAACAAGCATTCTAGTAGTACTTGAATGCATCACTCACGGATGAATTTGTGAAACGTGAAAAAAGTCTCACAATAGATTTGAGCGTAACTGATGTGTTGTGGGCGAGTAAGAGGTGATTCGTGCGTATCTTTTTAAAGAGTTGTGTGTGCAATTAGTTTCAGGCTGTTGTAATTTTAATTTGTGCATGTGTAAATTGCATTTAGTATTTTTTTTAATTTTGTAAATTTTTTACTTTTCACAAAACGTATTATGAGAGTTACAAATCAAAGAATTACGCACGCACAAATCCAAAGTAATGCACAAATCAAGAATTATGCATCCACGAATCAAGAATTACGCATGCACAAATCAAAGTGGGTCTATTTTCTCTCCATAGAGGAAGGCGCGGATTGTTCCAAAACGCTATGGCTGTAATATACTTTCAACCTCTGGGTGGTGCTGTTAGCACTTTCTTTGCTAGCACCTATGTGTGAAACAACCAAGTGAGTCAGCCCTGAGCTTCTTGTGTTAGAAATTCCCAAGAGCCATCACGGTTACGTTCGATCTTTTTAGCAGCCTTTCTCAGCTAGCCAAGAATGAGCGACAACAGCAAATGGATCAAGTCAGAAGACCAGCTCCACATCTCTCATTAGGATCCCAGTTTGCTGTTTTCATTGGAAGAGAGTTTGTTTTAGCTTGCTCTGGTTTTCCAATTAATGTCCAGTGAAGTCTTGCTATTAAAGATTTCAAAGACAAATGTCATTTACTATTTATTCTAACTAATGTATGTTACCTTAATAAATATATAATAAAAATAAATAAATTATACCTTATTCTTTATTTTCTGCATTTATTTCACGACAAGCGGACCGGGATCCCATTTAGATTTTGGCCCTTTGAGCGAAAAAGTTTGGACAAACCTGCTCTAAACTGTATAGCTGGATAGCTACATTTTTGTCCGATATTTTTGCTGTACAGCTAATGTTAGGTCGGGGTGTAAGCCAGTATAAACGGATTAATGATGGGAAGAGGGGATCGGCTTACGCCATGCCATCTTTATAATATTTTAGAATTCCAGCTTAGGAATGTAAAGCAAAAAAACGTATTAAGGCTAAATAATTATTTAGTAAAGTCTTTCCAACGTTTAAAACCAGGGGAGCCACGATATTTCCGTGCTTGGTATGAGATTGTTTTTTTAAACATTGACAACACAAATGTGTTCACTGTCACCAAAGACAATTTAAGAATAAACTGAATAATATCAAACACCTGCACATGTGCAGATCTGTTTTTTCCCCCCTAGCACTTCATCAAGACCACGAGTGATTGACTTATAACAGCAAAGTTTAATCCATCATCAAAATATTTTTTTAAAGCGACGTCTAAATAAGGAAAATGACTTTAAGCCCTGGGAGAGAAGTACTTCAGCATTCACTGACAATCATCACATTTTATGTTTATCTTACAAGTTCTTCCAAAAGCAGCTGACATGCTCAATTGGTATCAATCCACCCTTGTGAAATGCATCAAATGTTGCTGTAGGAGGAATGAAGTTCAGCGTTACATCCCTTTAACTAAAAACTCTTAAACTATAATGAGGAAAAGGCGAGTCATCATATGCAATGTGTGTTTAATTTAAAAGAATCAACGGCACTTGTCTAATCCATAGACAGTTGAACTAATTGATTTCCAAATCATTCACTTTTGAGTCACTTGCAGAGAACAGCTGGAAGACATCTCTTGAAAATCAGTTTTATTTTGATCCCTGTTGAATCTGAATAATTTAAAAGAAGATTAGAAGTTCTCTCCTGATGGAACCACACAGCCTCCGTCTCTTTTTAATCAAGATGAAAATATCAGGAAGAAGAAAAGAGATCAAAAAGGGTTAATTCTTAAATTATGTGTTACCATACAAATGTGGAAAACTATGAGACAGTTCTTCCAATTTTGTGCCACAGAAAATGAGCAGCTATAAGGAATATTATTTTCTTTGACACCTTTAGTAGTAAGTACTTCATACTGGCTTCATTGCAACACACATAAAATTCTGAACAAAAAGACTAAATCACAAGCAGTAAATCCTGATTGAGGTGAATGAAACTGAAGGTGCTCACATAGGGCAGAGCTGTAGGGTCATCACACTACAGGTGAGAGTCAAGAATTCAATCTGATGCAACAGGAAGTCAGAACAGAGATGTGTTAAACGAAGGGAGTGTAAACAGAGGGTGTTAAAATAAATGCTGAAACAAAGTACCGTATCTCTACAGTACAAATCATATTTTTCATAGTTTGGGCAGGCTTATACACAGAAGCGACTTATTTGAAATTTTTATTTAATTTTTTAACATAATTAGGCTAATATGTACAATATGTTCCAACCAACAGCCAGTTGCCCTTTAGTGGTTTTTCCCATTAACAACGCCTAGAAGGCAGTGTAGGAGTGTGCATCAGTATTTGCTACAAACAGTGACAGTTGCGACGTGATGCTACGCTATGACTTATTACTCCGTTGCAACTTATTATTGGAATGCGACTTATTACTGCGATGCGACTTTTTACTGCGGTGCAAATCATTATTGCGAATATTACTTCTATGTGAAAAATATTCCAAAGCGACTTATACTCCGATGCATCCAACGACTCCGATGCAACTTATTGCTCTGATACGACTTATTCCTACGATGCGACTTATTACTTCTATGTGACTTATACTCTAATATGACTTATACTCCGATTAATCTAACTACTCTGTTGTAACTTATTACTCCTGTGCAACTTATTACTGCAATGCGACTTATTACTCCTGTGTGACTTATACTCTGATGCGACTTATACTCCGATGAATATAACTACTCCGATCTGACCCATTACTTCTGTGCAACTTATACTCTGGTGCACCTTATTACTCCAATCTGACTTATTACTCCAGTGCAATTTTTTACTCTGATAGAAATTTATTACTCCGGTGAGACTTATTACTTTGATCTGACTTATTACTCCGGTGCAACTTGTTACTCCGGTGCGACTTATTACCAAACCTACTGCAAAACAACAGACAGAAAGAAACATCAAAGAAAGCAAATCTATGTCTAAAAACAAACATTTGATTAGTAAGACTGTGAGCTATGTAAACAAGTGTGTGAAAGTCAATCTGAAATAAATGAATAGCAATGATGGTAAAAACATGGAGGGTTCTAGACACACCAGTCAGACAGAAGAGTTAATGAGCTAGTTCAGACAAAACCTGTCTTACACTGGCGTGTTGTGCTTTCTGACAGCCAACCACAACACAGCAGAAAAGTTGCTAAGCAACTGGGGTGAGGGGTTGCTGCGAGTGTGTGGATTAAGGTTTTCAGTGTGATTTAATGAGAGAAAGAAACCTAAGCTACGGCTACAGAGAACAGCACTCCTCCTGGGTTTGTGCGCGAGCGCTGAAGAATATGTACCTCTGACTGACGCGTGTTGTTGGGATCAAACTGTCTCTAAAACTGTCCATTAACCTTTTGAAAGAAAACAAAAGCAAGTCTTCAGATTGTCATATTGTGTCTGATAAGATTGTGCCTAAGAATACCCATCTACAATTTATTAATTCAATGATCTAAATTCAAACAAAATGTATTATTAGTCCCAAACCACATCTAAATATTTTTTAGGCACATTAAGATCAAAATTTAAAAATCTCTAACTGAAAAATATTTGACAATCTTTTCCTTTCTAAATATTTTGTGCTTTTGTGGAAGGACAATAACTAGACAAGACTATTTTCCATGCATTTATTGTTCTGCAATAAAACAATAAGCCGTTTCTTCGGTGAAGAAATCTGCAGTAGCACGATAAGCTGAACAAAAAAAACAAAACAAGACTCAAAAATGGCTCTAGAATGTCCACAGCCATGAAGGTCAAGTTTTAATCAATATCACACAAGAAGATGCTCCATTAATCATCTGGGTTTACTAGATATTTATGCAACAGAGGAGTCTTCAGCTTTTTTCGACGTTACTAGAGTTTAAGCTTCTTTGGCCAGGGAGTCGTGAAAACTAAGGTGTCACATCTGCATCAGAAGCAAAGGCCGCCAGACCTGGGGATGGAAACGAAGTAAGACTATCCATTAATGAGATATTGATGTAAAATTAATAAGGCCCTTCCACAATCAGGAGTGACCTTTCTCAGCAATTCCTTTTCTCTTGAATGTTTAAAGTGTGCAACTAAGAAGTCAAGAATGTTTCCTTAAAGACCAATTACGATAAAAAACGTGTTTTTAACGTGTAATTGTGGCATTTTTCTAATGATAGAGAACATATATAAAGAAACTAGGATTAAAGTAGCATTTCTAAGTATTTCTTGATTCAAAAAGTGGTGAATCAGGAGCAGACAAAAAAAAATGCTTTTGAATCAGAGCGTATTTGTGACATAGAAAATATGATGGGCGGGTCACAAGCTTCCTGCTACGCCCCATTCTGATATGCCCACTTGTAGATGACAAGATGCATGGATGCATGCATGTCTTCATTTTCCTCATTTGAGCTGGCATCAGGCTCAAAAATTTTTTGTTGCAAAGTTAATGCTAAGTTGGGGGTGTGACGGACTGTAAGCTAGTGGGAGAGAGCCTAAACAGACAGCTCTCAGCAATGGGGATGGGCAGGGGAGAGTTGTTGCTCCAGTCAAACAGTCCCAACCACAACTCAGAGGCAAATTTTTAGGGGTGTTGGGAAAAATCGATTCATCGATATATATCGCGATATTTCATTTGGCGATATTGTGTCGATTTAAAATCCTGACAAGATGATATTTAATTGAGTATTTATGAGCATCCTTTGGCATCTTCCTTCTGTTTTCCAAATAAACCCCCCCGCCGCTAGTTGGCAGCACAGCACACTAAGCCTCTTTGAGTAACTCTACACTTAACCAAAGCAACAAGATGAAGTCATTAAATGTCTTTTTTCTTATAATAAATAATTGTTGTGGAAATCAGACAATATTGACCATTACCTTTAAGAACAAATATTCCCTGAATCACTAAAAGAAAAGCTTGGGTGAAAGCAACTTGTATGCGGGATAAAGTTGAAGTGCCCAATGTTGTGATCATCAAATATAATGAATTTTTTACCATTTTATTACAATTAAATTTGTATTCAGGTAGAGTTGTTTATCTACAGCACTCTTTAAAAAACTGTGAAAAAATGTTCTGGTATAGTCCCGGGACACATTGCGATACGCATCATATCGTAAGCTGTGCATCGCATTATGTATCATATCGCCAGACTCTTACCAATACAAATCTTTAAAATGTTCTAATGAACGCGGTGCGATATGCATTATATTGAGATGTGCATCACAATATTTATCGTATCCTGAGCTGTGCACCGCAATACGCATCACATTGTGAGAGATGCATCCCGATATGTATCGTCAGACTCTTACCAATACACATCCTTACAAATTTCATAATGAATTTGTCCAATTATGTCCAAGAAAATGACAGTTTTTTTGTATATTCATAATTAAACAACCACTGGGAACACTTTAAAACAGATCAGAGTGGAAATTTAAGATGGGTCGATCTGGGGCACAAACTCTGACATCAACATTTCATCTCACAAACAAGTTTTACGTTCTCAGAATTCAACAAAATCTGCAAGAAGAGTGCATTGAAAGCAAGTGGGAGTTCAGTTTGCGGCCAAAGAACAAATTAGCTTCATTTGGTTTAAAAGCAGAAAAAAAAAGCTCATTCTCTTGAATAACTTCGTGACAGCCTGCTGATTCAAGCTTTTTTTATTGCGAGAGGGACCCTGGAAGCAGAACTTTAAGTGCTTTTATGTCACAAAATGGAACTTCACAGAGAGACTCAGACAGGCTTTTCAAGAGACCCGCAATCAGAAAAGGCAGATTTCAAGTCCATGTGCGTCAGGGCACACTTAAATCACAAGAGAAAGTGATAGCTTCTTCTTTCAACACTTTAAAGGCAGGTAAACAAGCCATTTGAAGAAATTATCTATCTCGAGGTATTTGAGAGCAAAAATAACTGCCTGCCTTTCCCATTTAATTTACCGCAGTCAGACTGCAAATGCTTTCAGTGGCACGCAAGTGTGTTTGAATGTTAACATGCCAATTTTTTGTGCCACCAAATTAATCCACATTATCTCACACCTCATCTACTTTCTCTTAAATTTTGTGATTAAACTGTGTAAAAAAGTTTCTTTTCTTGGTGGATTCACATGAGCTAAACACAACAAATACAGGAAATGAAACTATATTGAATACAAAGACCTTTCAAATAACATTACGATAAACTTTAAAGCTTAATACACTGCACTGATTCTGATCAATAACTCCAAATTTCAAGAGTGCAGATGCAAAAGAAAAGATTGTTGACTGGAAATCAAGGGAAAATTCAAGGAGAAACAATAGTTTAAAAAGCTAGAATTCAAGCACCTAAAAATATGCCAACAAATTATCTCCAGACCAGCTTGTGCCGGCAGACAACAAATCTGCATAAACAAAAGGGGGAAGAGCATAAGACGAGAGGTCACGATGAGACGAGGTAGCACAAAGGTAAGAGGTAAAGGATGGGCCATCGCTGACATTAGTGCAGCTGGCAACGCCGCTGGCAAAAGCTGTGCTGTCAGACGCCGAGCTGAGGGTCAGGAGGAAACACACAGGAACAGCTGACACATTTGGAGGAACTGGAAGCAAAAAAAAAAAGAAAAGCGCTCCCAGAGGGGTTGGGTAACATTTACGTTTTCATCCATATAGTTTTCTACTCTGGAGGGGCAATGTGTGACATTAGCCTCTGGGGGAGGAGCAGTCACTCACAGCAAGTTCATGATGAATTGACCACGTTGTGGTTTGCCGGACATGCAAATCGGATTTATTTTGATTATGGGGGTGAAGGACAATCTGAAGAAAGCTGAAGTGTGTAGGTCAGTTGAGAAGTGCTGCTGCTAGGACTGCAGCTGTGCTTGAGGTCCATATGGTGAGCAAGAGTAATTATTTCATGAAGGGTACAATGCATGGAGGTCTCCGTCAATTTTTTTCTTCATGCTCTGCCCTCCTCAGTCATTCCACCTCACAGAGTCAATGTTGAAAAATTATTCTCCCATAAACCCTTATGCTATGTTCAGGCTCAGAAACACACGTTCAAGCGCCAGCTTTTAGTGAAAAGTATATGCTACATGCAAAACGGATGCTAAAAGCTAAACCAGTTGAACGTTGACCAAATAGGGACTTTGGTAGTGACGGATGGGTACCATCTTTTTCAAAACACTGAAGTGCCAACACTTTGAAAATCAATAATGAGGGAGATATTAATCATTCTAGTTTGTGCCCGACAGAATTCTATAACACCAAGTCTTTCGTTTATTAGAATAAAGCTTCCAAAGAAAGAGCCTGGAGCAAGATTTACCAGATTTACATTGCTCGGATATTACGTACCAAGCCTTTACCAATCGTGAGTATTATTGAGTAGCGACAGACTTGTGTGAACACCATATGTAAGGAGCTCGTTCAAAAACCCATGTTTAGTGCATTCTTGAACAAATACCCGGTGGACATAGACTTAGTCAAATGCATCCATACGGAGGTTAACCTGTACGGGTGCTGTTTGGGTTGTACGGGCATGTGGAGGGTCAATTTTTGATGTTTTAATATCCCAAACTCGCCTTTTTTTTTTTTTTTTAACTTATAGTTTATTAAATTTTTCCTTGGTAAAACATTACAAATATGGGTACAACGTGAGCGAAGGCTCTCGCCGTTTTTTTTGACGAGCTGGCTGTACGAATTGGGGACATCCCAAAGGTCAAGTGACCAGGTCCTTAACCAAACGTCAATATGTGAGGAGTTGGGGATGAGGATGTGTTGGACACGCGGGTGGCAGGACAAACCATTCCTCTTCTCGTCTAGGGGGAGGATGGAAGGCCCAGAAAATACAACAGAGTTAATTAACTGATGTGGGTGAGATGGACTCCCCAAGCAACATAAGGGAGACACTGCAGACGGACCAGTGTAAGTCAGGTGTAATGTAAGCTGCACACAGTTATGCTGTACAGATGATGTACGTAAGGTTTGCATACTGGCTCCTTACTGGATATAATAGGTCCCTGTAGGATGTCCACACAAACTATGCTCTTATTCTCTAATTTCCTCATGTCAGGCTGCAAACAAGTTGTCCACAGGATTTGTAAGGGATGGAGAAATACAAAAATTCATGACATGCCTGCATCTTTCTTACGTCCTCCTTAGATGTTCACTACGACCCGTCACGCACAGCAAAATAAATGTGGATGAACATTTTTGCTGTATTTGCTGTAGTGAGCGGTCTACAACTTTGATAAATCATGCAGGCCATCTTTGTGGCAGACAGCCCGTATCTACCTGTAAGGGCTGATGTAATTAACACTTAAAGCAAAGACTTTTGCTTGACTATGACTGCACAAATAAGGCATATTTTGGGTGTTAGACTGAGATTTTTCGCAATAAATAACAGTATGGCAGGTCATTTTATAAACACATCAGATTTGTCTGTAAGTTTAACTCAAAGTCCCTGCAACTGACAATCACAAGATTAGATTAGATTAGATTAGATTAGAAATTGATCATTTCAAGAAATCAAGAAGAAAAAAAAGTAAATTCATGTGCAATACAATCAATCATCATAAGTTTACATCAATAAAGACATGCCAAACACAGGATAACTAGACATTAAGAGATTTCCTGAAATGGAGTGGGATATTGTTGTAAAATTAATATGTTTCTGTTAAAATATGAACAATATAAGTCTTATACACACGACTTCTTACCGTGCACAGATCTTTATACTGCATCTTCTGGAATTTGGTGTCAGCATTGCCGGCACACAGCTCGACGTACCCCAGCACCACTTGGAACACCGTATTATGGATGGCTTGGGTGAAGTGCATGTGAAGCTGGTCCATAGCGGTCTGCAGAGAGAGTCCAAAAGACTTTGAGGGGAAGGTGCTCAGGCAGTTTATGGAAAATCAAACTTTTACAGGATAGATTAAGATTGTACATGACATTTAAACTGTGCTGGGCAGCATGTGAAGTGCACCGCAAGGTTTAAGGGAAATGATGGTTGCAGTAAATCTTGACCTCAGTAAACCAAGGGCTTAGACCACGTGTCAAAGTCAAGGACCGGGAGCCAGACCCGACCTTCTGGGTAATTATATTCGGCCCTTCAGATCATTTTATTTTATTGTTATTAATGGCCCAATGTTATCTTGCGCTTATTTCTAACTTGTATAATAAAATAAAATACATTTTTCTGGAGAGTAAAATATGGAAAGGTATTTAAGGTTTAAGTTGATTTATTCTGGAATGATATTCATGCCTTTTTATTATTCATAATTATGTTGAAAAGTTACGATTTTAAAGCGTAAAAAATGACATTCTGAGAACTTTTTGGACTATTTTGGCATTTACTTAGATTTTTTAAGATATTTTGGAGTTCAGCTAATATTTAACTACATAACAGCTGTTTTGGTTAATGTAGGGTTTTTTTTAAGTTTTTCAAGTAATTTTGAAGTTTAGCTAATATTTCAGTTATATGCTAGCTGTTTTGGCAAATTTAGGGTTTGGTTGGTGTTGTTTGTCTCACGTGTATTGTTTACTTTTTAGGCAGACAACAGAAGTAGAATTTAAAAAAGAAAAAGAGAGCGATAATAAACACAAGTAATTAGATGCAAACATGTACTCACCATGTGGCAACTAACTAACTTTTACTCGCCTAAGGGTAGAAAATGCTCGCTACTGGTGAGTGTCAATTTCGGACCCTTCAAAATAAAAGTCTATCGCGATAGACTCATTTCTCTACCGAGAAAATATCATGATATATATCATCATCGTTTTATCACCCAGCCCTACAATGAACTGACAAACAGTATGCAGTCGTATGTATGACAAAAATGCATTCAACATTTCGAGACATGGCAGATATCATGGAATTTTAATCACAGGTAACCATTTAAGCATTACAATGATTATACAGAGGGAAACCTTAAATTACTCTCCAAACAAATATATATATATATTTATCCTGATGTTTCATATTGTATTTTACACAGGTTTATCTTAAATAAATTTGATTTGAATTAAAAAAAAAGAAAATGTTTAACACCCCCCACCCACCTAGAAAAATTAGACACATACACAACAATCCTGTTGTGTATATTCTCCTTTTTTCCCAAATGGATCTATTTCACCACCATTTTACATTCTGCTTTTCCCTCCTCTACACTTTGTCACCACTGGACCCTGAAGAAATGAGGACACCAGCGCTGCAGGAGACAAGGGCACAACACTAAGCAATGCCTTCAGAAGCCAGTGCTGCTTTGTAATTACATTCTTTTTACCACAAGCTAATGAAAAAAAAAAAAAAAAAAGTTGCTGCCCCCATTCATTGAGACTCCCCGCTGACACAAAAGTAATTCATACATTTCTTTCGTTTCCTCCCGGAGACAGAAGGCATCTGGAAAAACATCTAAAAGGCAAAAGGGGACAAAACTATGGAAACACACATAATAAGGATTTGAATCTCCTACTACCAATCTCTCCCAGAATTGTTGATAAACTAAAAGAGCAAACGTGATTATTCATCCTAATGACATTTCTACCAAATACGTGGACGGATAGAGAAACGCAAAGTGGACTTCAGGCTTTTAGATTAACGAAAAGTGTGACGTGGGGTATTGTTATATCAAGTACATTCTAAAAAACATAAACGGCCAATTGTGTGGCAAACATGTAAATTATGCTCACAAAAATATGCAACCTGAATTAGATTCTGCAGAAATAAGATGACTAAACATATTAGGATGAAGATGTAACCCCCAGCAAACATCATTAAGTTAGTGTCATTTACGTCTTCCAAAGCCTTTCGTCCCATTAATGATTAAACATTTTAATTAAGGCTCCAAACTGACGTTTTACTGCAATTTCAGCAACAAGGCTAAGTGAACAATTTAAGTTTTTCCCAACAAACTATCCCAACACCCCTCAATAAGAAATCTAACCAAGCAGTGCAAAAGAAAAAATAAGATAACTTCAGCCATGGAGCTTAACCGGGACCTACTGGACTTTCTTTCTTGGTCCCAGTGCTTTCAATTTAAGATATCGGAGGCTGGATGTATGGTGTTTAGCTTCAAAAACCTGTATGTGTGTGATGTACTTGCAAACTCCAAGCAGAAGTTGGGTGCAGACAGAAAAAAAAAACAAGGGCACCAGCACGTATCGGTGCACGAGATGGTGTCCATGAGAGAGAAACGATCGACATGAAGGAGCGCCACGGATCCACAAACAGAACAGGAGTCCTCAGAGGGCTCCAGTCTTCAATGGTGCACGAATTTGGTCAACAAACTCTCTTCACTGCTGGAATTTTTTTTTTGTTTTACAAAATGCAGTGGCAGACCCAGGAAATAATAGTTGCTAGCTTCTGATCGGACGTGTTCTGTAGACGGGAAAATCAATGAATATATTCTGCTACCCCGAAGGGAAAATGTAAATATCCCTGGTATGACAACATTATTCATTTATGCACATTTATTCCTCATTTGCTATTCATTAGTATACAGACATGAAATACATCACATAATGTGGGTAAAACATGACAATGGCGACACGGCTCACAAACTCAGACAAGGCAATGTGCAGCAAGGGCATGGTCGGCTACTGTTTCCATCACACCTTAAATCACAGCAGCATTAATGAGCGACATACCCGGAAACAGCTTCGTTTCAAATACCAAGAACAAAACGTTGGAAAAGAGGCTCAAATAAACTGAGAATTAAACCTGATTGGAATGAAAAAACATTATTTACAGTCACACAACCACAAAACTGTTTGACTTATTGTATTCAGAGTTCCATGCTTTCTTTGCATAGTAACCCTTGTGCTATACTGGGCATGTTTATATTAAAAGTGAGGTCTGAACTTTTTTCTTTCAATGACTTTTAATCTTTACTGGTGTCATAAAATCCTGTCACCTTTATCATGGGAGGGATCACACATCACCGTAAAGGGTCGGGTCATCTGAACCCCAAAGAGAGCACAAGAGTTAAATCTTAGTAGCATACACCTGCATGGGGGGGTTTACCTGTAGGACTTTTGAGTTGTAGACAGGTGCGTTTGATAGGGGGCGCAGTTGTGTCTTTGAGTTCCCTTAAGACTCCTATGGCCACCTCAAGGGACGTCATGAAAATGGACTAATAGACCCCTTTTGTGCAGTGACCAGGAGTATGGGGGATTAAAAAAAAAAAAGAAAAACTAGTATAAAACACATGCGCTTACTTTACCCTTATGTGTTCGCTACAACCTGTCGCTTGCAGCATGACCATAAAAAGATGTTGATTAACATTTTGGCTCCAAAGGCTTACCAAGTGGTCTACAATCTTGATATTTTGTGGGGCTACCTTCGTGCCACCAACAGATTTGGCCATTTTTTATTGCCTCATTTTACACTTTTTAAAAATACATGTTTATCTATCAAAAGTTGAGTAAACCCATGTAAAGCTTTAACAATATAACAATACATGCAACTCTTAAAACATAAAACAATTTTCCAAAGCTTTTATGAGAAAATGAGGACAGTAGAGATTAAATAGAAAACTTTCAATTCTTAAGATATATTTTCATCTTAAAAAGCCTCTAATAAAGCTGTGCAAAAACAAGACTTCAGCACAAGAACGTCCGTGACACCAGCATCTTTACTGTGTGACATTGACAAAGCTTGTTTTGTTTTCTCAAGGATTATTTGGAGAACTTGGAATTCTTTCTATGGGGGATTTCTGTGACTGACAGTTACTGTAATTGGAAATAAATAAGGTATATTAGAATCAGGAAAGAAAGCATGCATGCTCTGTGGACTTGTTCAAAGAGCCTGAAATAGGATTTCCAATGTGAAGAAGTAGCAAAATGTTCTTTCTTGAATAAAAACAAACAGACAAATACATATCTAAATGAGAAATCACTGTATACTGTGTTATCCAAAAGTATTATCAAAACCAGAAATTATTATACAATTATACATTTTTGCACATAAATTACAAGCAATTATTTTGCAATGTTGCTGAATTATCTCTGTTCATAAGAACTATATCTTTTTTGCAGTGTTTAATTGTAGATTTATACCTCTTTTTTGGGACATTTTGCAAATGACAGGCTTTATTGTGTGCAGAACCCATGAAAACATTTTTTCTAAAAAGGATAATAAAACCTAAAATGATGATTTATTGTAAAACTGCATTAAAAATATGTTTTAAAACTAGTCAAGTTTCCTCAGTTTTAGATAAAATCTGAATTTATCCCCCAACCCTAAGGTTTCTCCCTACGCCTCCAATTGTAGGGGCATTTGGAGCTTCAGTGGTGTCCCAAATCATTTTTTCTT
Organism: Oryzias javanicus; assembly: GCA_003999625.1. Taxonomy (NCBI): domain Eukaryota; kingdom Metazoa; phylum Chordata; class Actinopteri; order Beloniformes; family Adrianichthyidae; genus Oryzias; species Oryzias javanicus. Next base: position 22,728,707 of record CM012447.1, read on the forward strand.
GCTACGCTAATATTAGTTTTGGGTTGTGAGTATGAAGGTAATATTGTGTCAAAACGTCCAAGTGTAAATAATACACACACGAGCGAGAATCACACACACACAAGTTTAATTCACACACATACGTAAAACTGAATGTGAAGTTGCAGGAAAAAGAGGAACATGTGAGAGAAATGTGTACTTGTGGAATATAATGTGAGAACTTGCTTGACAATAACCTTAACTTGTGTGTAAAAATGTTACATGTGAAGAAAAATCACACACACACACGATTTAACTTGAGTTGTGAGGAAAACACAACTTGTAAAACTGTGTTGAAAAAATCTTTATTTGTAGCTTCAGTTTTCTCCTGTAGAAGAGTTTCACACAAATGCTTTTTGAGCTACAGAGTGTTTTTGACTTTTGACACAGCCCATGTGGAAGATATGTGCCAAAACTAATTTGCAGGGAGGAGGGGTGAGGCAGGAGGAGCTCTCATCGGAGATCAGCCAATCAGAGGACGGGGGTTCAGTGGGGCTATTTTTCTTTCAGCAATGGCTCCAAGCTGGGGGAAGTCTCTTCAAAATACTACTGTTCGTTGCTTTTCTGTAGTAAATATACTCTTACCAACAACACATTTCGAAAACCAGCCACGTTAAATGATTATGCACCCATCCTTTTATAAACATCAAAGCTATTTAGTTTAAACACGGTGATGAGATGGAGCTAGAATTACGTAGGAGTGTTCATCCCGTTTATAGACCAGCTATGTTTCAGCCGCGCACATCAGAGGGGGGTTGATGTAACGGCCGGTTCCGACGGCGACACTTTTTACTCTATTTCGGTTCTGTGAAATAGTGACTTCGCTGAGAATTGGGACTCGGTTGATCATTAGATAGTACTATTAACATATTCAACACTCTCATAGAGATTAAAAATATGAACTATTCACTTGTTGGCTGGAGTTAATATTATGCTAGCTCCATCTCATCACCGTGTTAAAACTAAATAGCTTTGATGTTTATAAAAGGATAGGCGCATAATCATTTAACGTGGCTGGTTTTCAAAATGTGTTGTTGGTAAGAGTATATTTACTACAGAAAAGCAACGAAAAGTAGTATTTTGAAGAGACTTCCCCCAGCTTGGTGCCATTGCTGAAAGAAAAATAGCCCCCACTGAACCCCGTCCTCTGATTGGCTGATCTCCGATGAGAGCTCCTCCTGCCTCACCCCTCCTCCCTGCAAATTAGTTTTGGCACATATCTTCCACATGGGCTGTGTCAAAAGTCAAAAACACTCTGTAGCTCAAAAAGCATTTGTGTGAAACTCTTCTACAGAAGAAAACTGAAGCTACAAATAAAGATTTTTTCAACACAGTTTTACAAGTTGTGTTTTTCCTCACAACCTCAAGTTAAATCTTGTGTGTGTGTGATTTTTCTTCACATGTAACATTTTTACACACAAGTTAAGGTTATTGTCAAGCAAGTTCTCACATTATGTTCCACAAGTACACATTTCTCTCACATGTTCTTTTTCCTGCAACTTCACATTCAGTTTTACGTGTGTGTGTGAATTAGACTTGTGTGTGTGTGATTCTCGCTCGTGTGTGTATTATTTACACTTGGACGTTTTGACACAATATTACCTTCATAGTGAGGTGTTATAACTTAGCGGGTCAGTGTGTTAACAAAGGAATGCTGGGGAATTAGCGCAACTAACTTTCACGTCAGCAGTCACGCCCACAAACCAGAACAGAATTTCAAATGAGCTTCTGCTGCTCTGCTCGAAAAAATGTTAAAGTTTGCCAAAGTTTAAATGATATTTTTTTTTTAAATCAAAAGTTTTATCCTTGGATTTGACACATTTTTTAGTATATACTAACTAGATTTCCCAGAAATTTGAATTAGCTATGACAGATAATAGTGAGAACTTCAATGAGAAGTTTTTCCCACCTCTTTGCTCCGTCCAACAACCAAACGAACCCTTAAAATGATGCAATGATGACCATGTTGAACCATTTTTAAGAACTCGTAAATTAGTCCAAGAACTAACCTGTGTTTTTCCCAGGAGTGTGTAGGCCATCTGGACCTTGGTGTAGTGCAAAACATCAAAGTGCTTACAAGTCTTCGACAGGGCGACGTCAAGCTGCTCCTGGAGCCAGAAATAGTCGATGAAGGAAAAGAGGCGTCAAAAAAACAAAGAGGAGAAAAAAGGCAGGGATTATCAACTTTAAGACCGGGGATTCAGAAGCAACACAGATGTTCAGATGTAAAGCAATCAGGTCAAGGGCAGGTAATTAGATGTGGATGCATATGTGAGAAAAGGAGTTTGGAAGACTCTGAGCAGCAGGAGGATGTGTGAACACCGACACTTTGAGCTCAGAAAGTAAAGCGCTGACAAAGGCCAAACGATCAAATGTATTGCATTACCCAACAATTTCTAAAGCCTTACAAGTGAGGCTCCACTTGTGCATTAAGGGTATTAAGTTAAGACTGCAGCTGACACAACATGCAGAGGATGCCTTGCAGGGAATAATTTTTTTTTAAAGTATGCCAACGGTAAAGTTCATTAATTGACTAAATATGCACATCTACGCCAGGATATTTGCATCATATATTCTCAGTAGGTTAAAGCCCTGACAGTGAACTCTAAAATCGATTTATAGGACCTGGCTCATAAAAGGTGTGACTGCGCTTCGTCAACATGTTTACTTGAGAGATTTAGAGGCTTTAGTGCTGCTTGTTCACCATCTCATACAGGCTAATAGATGATATAAGCGAATGTGAGTGTGTATGCATGAACCCATCTCTCTTGAGTACAAACTCGGTAATCAATCAATCGGAGTACAGCAGCACCAGAGATAATTGCAACAGCATTACCATTTCTCACATGCAAGCAGAATGACAGTTATAGATCATACAGACATAATTTACTTTGCTTGCATTCCATAATAATGACTTTCTGATGGTGTCAATGTCTGGTACATCTAGAATGACAAAGCTAAGCTATCAACAGGTCAAGTTTAAGCCGAAATAAGGTTTCATAAACAAAGAATTTAGGAAAATGTAAGGAAAAAAAACAGTTATCTCATAAGTGTGGACATAAATATTTCTTTTAGACAGTAGAAACAGATAAAACAACAATTAACATACCTCTATTTGTTCCAAAGTGTCTTGTAGCTTTGAATTCAGCTCACTGTTAAGTAAAAAAAATAAGAGACTGTTAAAAGAGAAGGAAGTGAATCGTTACAGTAGCAAAACTGAAATGATAATCTGAAAGGAACATCCTGCTACACTCATAATTTATACATAATAGCAATAGGGTCATGAGGTTATACTTAAGGTTATACTTAACATACAGCAGGGCAAAAAAGTATATCGTCAGCCACTAATTGTTCAAGTTCTCCTACTTAAAAAGATGAGAGGCCTGTAATTTTCATCATAGGTATACCTCAACTATGAGAGAAAAATAAGAAAAATAATCCAGAAAATCACATTGTGGACTTTTCAAAATATTATTTGTGAATTAAGTTGGATAATTTGTATTTGTTCACCTACAAACAAGCAGAATTCCTGTCTCTCACAGAGCTGTAACTTCTTCCTTAAGAAGATCTTCTGTCCTCCACTCGTTACCTGTATTAATGGCACCTGTTTGAACTTGTTAACTATATCAAAGACACCTGTCCTGAACATCAAACAGTCACACTCCAAACTTCCCTATGGCCAAGACCAGAGAGCTGTCTAAGGACACGAGAGACAAACTTGTTGCACCAGGCTGGGAGTACTAAATCTGCAAAAGGGAAGCAGCTTGGTGTAAAATAAATCAATTATTAGGAAATGGAAGATATGCAAGACCACTGATAATCTCCCTCCATCTGGGGGTCCCCGCAAGATCTCGCCCCACAAGAATGGTGGGCAAAAATCCCAGAACCTACATGGGGGACCCAGAGAATGACCTGCAGAGAGCTGGGACCAAAGTAACAAAGGTTACCATCAGTTAACAGACTACACCACCAGGGACTCAGACCCAGCAGAGCTAGACATGTCCTCCTGCTAAAGCCAGTACATGTGCAAGCCCGTATAAAGTTTGTTAAAGAGCATTTGGATGATCCAGACGAGGATTGGGAGAATGTCCTATGGTCAGATGAAACCAAAATAGAACTTTTTGGTAAGAACTCTACTTGTGTTTGGAAGACAAAGAATTACTTCCCTACTGTTATGCCTGGGATGGATGCATCATGCTTTGGGGCTGTTATTCAGCAAAGGTAAGAGGACATCTGATCCATGTAAAGGAAAGAATGAAAGTCCCAGCTTGTGTCCACATTTCATTATAATAGCATCTGAATCTGGACAATGATTTAGGGAGTTTATCTTACCTAAGATAAGATATCTTGACCCAAGATTCTCTGCCAAATCAACCCATCAATTTAAATAACAGAAAATCCAATAATTTTTCTCAAGTTCTGCCATAAAAAAAAATCTACTTACATGAGATTTACCAATGTGTTAAACATCCCAAATTTCCGTCTCAATGGCCAGCTTGTTTGACTCAACCATCTGCCTGTTTGTCCAGTCTCATCTACCAGCAGGCTCATACTTTTCACATTCCCATTCTCCTTCCAGTTCAGTCTCTGGTTCTTCCATTATTCCACATGGGACAATGTTTATTTTGGCTTCTGTGTTTAGACCCATTCTAACGCCAACTACCGTTTGAACCAATCATGACCAAAAGCTGTAAACAACTTGAGGATTTTAGTTGAGCATCCCTTTTTTCTTATTCAACCAGTTTAACAAGGAAATAGACAAAAGGAGAATTTTGGGAAAAAAAAAAAAAAAAGGTAACATGATATGCTACAGTTTGGAAATAATCACCTGAGAATTACGGTATATTTTTGGGATCTCTGAGCTTATGTTGTGACCCTCCCTAGGTGATTTCCAACACTTATTCAATCAACCAATTTTCCCCAAACTTTACATTCCTACTGTGAGACCAGTGAGATAAACGCACCATCAAGTCTTCTAAATGGAAATTGTCGTCAAACTAACAGTCGAGTGGGAGTTACAGAAATAATGACTGTTTTAGAGGCCCCGAGACACTGATTCAGTTCCCTTGTGACTCTTCCACTCCACAACAGATCCACTGACAATCCTCCACTGTTTCTGCGCTCTGGTCCCTGTCTTGTTCAGGGTCTCTTTTGGGTCAGCTTGTTCTTACGTAGTGCCTTGTGAGTCGGCAGTTGCCTCAGGGACGCCGTGTCCTTACCAAATTGCTAATTAAGTATTGTGGCTTCAGCTGAGGATGGAGAGCAAAGAGGAAGGGATGAGAGAAACTGGAGGAAGACTGTTTGCAAGGTTTAATAGGCTTTTTACTAAAACAGGTAAGAAAATAAAATACGGCTTACCTTTTTTATCAAAGTGTACAGATGTCCCAAAAGGAATTTGAATAAAAGTCATATGTCCCCTCACGTATTCAACCTTTTTCTCCCCATCCAAAAAAAAAAAAAAAAAAAAAGAGTAATTTTGTTGTACCTGTATTTGCTGCAATGCCAATAAAGGCATTTCAACTCAATTCAGGGTTTCTACATATTTAAAGAACTTAAATTTAAGGATTTTTGAGACATTTTTAGGACCACTTAAAATCTAATTCAAAACTATTTGTACAAAGAAAATGAAGCAAACAGACTTTTTAGAGTTTGCCATTTCTTGCACTAGACACGCAATTTAATTACTGTAATCCCTATTGTTCAGAGTTTAAACGTCTTTCTGTCTACTGTGCAGTTTGTTTCATAAGAACTACCACAAGCCAGTTTTAACCACCACCTGGTAATCCATAATTTCAAACCATTTCATACTCTCCAGCACCAATGTCCACGAACTAATAAGCGTGTGATTAAACATTTTACCACCAGTTTACGACCTTATGACACAGCGCAACCTGGAAATGTTTTTTTAGTGGTAGGAAGTCAACACATTGAGAGAAAAAATTTAAGATCCACTTGTTATGATTTGAGGCTACAAAATCCTCCAGGATTTCACAATCGCAAATATTAATGCAAAATCAAGCAAACCCTGCGATTTGTTGCGCACCTTGCAACATTTTATTTTCCCCGCAACTTTACTGCAACTTTGACACATCTACCGTGACAACAGTCATGGATGTTGTGACTTTTTCCCTTCCGACTTCTTCCCGGGCGTTTACTATTTTATTTTTCATCTAATCTTCTCTGATTTTTTTTCTCTTCAAGACGCGCGTAAACAGTCAGTCCACCATGTGTGTGGGCGTGCACAGTAGGAGTGCGCTTATCGCCCACGCGGTGGGGTGGCTGTGCATGCGGCTGGGTGGGGGGTGGGGTTTTTCTGAGCACTCACGAGGTGGGGGGGTGCGCTGCGTAATCGAGGATGCGGCTGAGTGGGGCTGCTCTTAGCACGAGCAAGCACGCAGCGGGGGAAGCGCTGTTTGAGCGCGGCTGCGTAGCGGACAGACAATGAGAGAGAGTCTCTGGGAATTTATAACGCAAAGGAAGAATTTAGAATCTGCAGGAAAATAATTCCGTATAGATCCTACTCCACAACAAACCTCTAAAGATACCTGTCAGAACCTTCTCCAAAACAGAGAGCAGCTCCTTAAAGTCTAGGTCTTCCACTACCAAACCAATGACTCACACCAGTGATACTTTTGAAATAGATAAAGAGCAAGATTCTCTGGATCATGAAGATCTGAGACTTAATCTTCTTATGCTGGTTTTTTTTTTTTTTTTTACGATTATAATTTTTCCCTGGAAAATGTTGTTTTATTCCAAGTTAGTTTAAATCAATACACAAATATTTAGGTTTTCGGTGAACAGGAAAGATTAAAAGTTCATTTTGGGTTTCACAGTTCTAGTCAAGTTAAATGACAACACAACAACATTGTATATGGTGATGATTAAGTATTTTCCTAGTGCATCTGTCACAGTAAAAACAGTTGGAATATGAGAAGGGATTTTAGGCGCTTTCAAAAAATATATAAATTTAAAAACACAGCAACTTTTGTCGCAACTTTTCCCAAAAGCTGCCGCATCATCAGGCGTTACAGGCCGCAACAATCACAAAAATCTGACTTGCTCATGCTTAGGAGTGCGAGACACAATGAGCGCTCAACACTCGTGCTGTAACAAATTAAGATCCTGGCTCAAAACTGTATAACTGGATTGATCCACTATCGCTCATCATTATTTTTCCACCGCTAATGTTAGCTTGAGGCTATAAGCACGCAAACAGAACTCTCTGCGTTGGGTAGCGGGGTGGGTTGCTCCGTGTCAACGGTCCCACCCACAACCCAGAATTTTACATCTACAGAGCTACTGCCACTGTGCATGAAATATGTCTTTAAAAAAAGCCCAGAGTCAAAATTGAAAGATCAATGGGAATGATTTCACAATAAAGTAAAAAATGTGGCTGGATTGAGACTTTAAGGATCCACAGCCACCCTGCAATAGTACCAATTTTAGAGAAAAGAAGAAAAAGTTTAACATTCAGTGACATCTCTACTTTCAGTCATCATTATATTACATATTAGGACATATTTAGGGTCTAAATTTGAAGGATAAACATAAAAACTCTCATCCAAGTTACACACACCCAATATCCTCTGCAGTAAAACATGAATGGAAGTCAAGGAAAGGAAAGTCCACAAGGTTGTCCCAAAGCTGGCTGAACTCCAAAGGAGCAAACTGATCAATGCTGTGTCCAGCCAAATGAACAAATACATCTGAATGTTAATAGGGGGTGTATAGCAAGGTCTTCTAGCACTAACGTCAAATGGATAAATGCGTGTTCATTACAGAACGTTGCAGCTCTGCAGTTAAGAGACATTGGAGCTTAATCCCAAAGTCAATGGTTGTACTTTTGCTTCCTAGAGGAAGACAATGGAAGATTAAATATTATTCTTAATTTCTCTATTCCACCCTCTCTGATGCAAAGTGTATTCTAAAGTACATCCAAAGTACATGTCACATGACAGCGGTACCTTGGAAAAGCTCCTTGAAAATCAACTAAAACACATAGCACTAAATGTATCTGCTGTTAATCTCTTATCTTTAATCTTTGTACAGCTCTGTACCATGCCACCCTGTCTTCATTAATACGCATACAGATGCTGCACCTCCTAACATACTGGCACCCTTCCATGATCAGAAAGAATACATGAATAACAGATGAGGTGGGAAAGAACTAATTAACAATCTGATCCCGTTGGGGGCCACAAGGACTGAGTCACATGGAATTACGAAACGTTTCTATTTATTTCCTCTTACATTTTTTTTATCCAATGATAACTGACAATCTGTGTCCAAAGAGCTCTGAGGTGAATGTCTCCATATTGATTTGCTGACTTGTTAAAAAGGTAGTTTGAACTATGCTTCAAGGGCTGGGTCAAATGTTAACGTTAAGTGAGAGAGCCATTTTGGCAGTAGACGGGTATGCCACTGGTACAGGACAAGAAGTGAGAAAAGTTCTAAGGCAACGAAAGGCTTCAAAGAGTAAAACATGGCGAGAGGGGACAAAACTAATTATGCAACTAAGGAAAAAGAGGAAGTTAGTAGGGAGCAAAATGCAGAAGAGGAAGGAACAAGTATTAATAAGGAGAAAAACATTTATGGAGAAGAAAACATTTTAAGCTAACCCTTTAATAACAGAGTTTGAGGTTGACATACTTTCAACTACTGTAACTCTTCAACAATGTACATAGTTGATGTAATTCCAACAGATTCTGAAGTGGAGAAAAGCATCATACTTTACAGTAAAGTGATTATGTAATCAATGCAAATCAGCTGATTTCTTACAGAGAAAAGTGGATTTGCACCATTATTGTATATCGGAGCAAAGCCAAAATGCAAAGATGCTTTCTTAGCATCAAAATCCACTGATTCACGTTGCTCACAAAAACAGTTGGGAGTTTTCAAAGACTGTGCTATTTAGGCTTTAGCAGCGACATTTCCAATAATAAAGAGATAAAACAGTTGTCCAACCAACAAACCTTTTGATTTGTATTTCAATTTTAACAATAACAATGTAAAACTTAAGGGGTTTTCAGACTGGACACAATTGGTACACTATGAGTGATCCAGAGTCTGTTTCCCCCAATAATCCAGTACAAATGTTCAGCCTGAATACATACAAGCAGACCCTGGTCCAGGACCAGGAACTGCTCTCGGACCAATCTTTTGAGGTGGTCACGGTTTGTTTCCAATTGGAAAACAGCTCCGGTTCGCTGCTGTACCAAAGTAGCACTAAAAATTGTTCTACCTGAAGTTCAAAATTGTTCAGAGAATATCAAATTTCAAAGAGTGAACTATCCTGACAAGGATTCTGAAGTGCAGGACTTCCATTGTTGCTTTCCTCCACCCTCGTAATTGCTGGCCAATGAGTGAAAAGGTATTCAGTACACGATTTTGTTTGCAAGCTTTGCTCCAGAACAGGAAAGGCCGCTAGACGGCAGTCTGAATACACACCAAGCGCAAGGTTAAGGACTCAATCCGAAAAAAATTAAGCAGCTTTTACCAGTTGGTCCTGGAACTTTTGCCAGTCCCACAAATTTCCCTGAAAGTGTCAAGTTTCAGTAGAATACCTTTTGTCTGCATAAGCTGACAAAGCAAGTAGATATATACAAAAAAATCTAAGAATTCTTTCAGAGAATGATCAGTAAGCACTCTGATGTTACTTTAAAACTGGATTTCAATTTGAAATGATTATTTTTTTTCTGCATTAATATATAATTGTATTATTATGATAATCAATGAGTATTACTTATCAGTTACATGATGTTTGATTAATGAACGTGTTTACTGAAATCCTGAAATAATGTTTTATGAGATTAATCAATAAACAACAAGCACTTCACTTTGCTATTGGGAATTTAAAAAAAAACTTGCATTTGATCTGATCAGAACCAAATTACATAATTATGCAAAACGGTAAAATGAGATAACTAAGTAGAGGTGGGATTATATAAATTTCGTCTTTACCACCCCTTTTCAAGCAATCAATCACACTCTACTGCACAGGTGTCAAACTCCAGGCCTCGAGGGCTGGTGTCCTACATGTTTTCCAATCAACCTGCCTTTGAAGCTCCTTATTGGCCAAACACACCTGATCCAGGTAATCAGCAAAAGATAAGGCAGGATTTCTGGAAAACCAGCAGGACGTTGGCCCTCGAGGCCTGGAGTTCGACACCCCTGCTTACTGACTTTAGTTAATAATTGCAAAAATTAATTAACCAAATGTGACATAAGTATATTTTGTTTTTGTTTGTTTTCTATTTTCTAATCAACACATTTCATTATTTCTGTAATGAATTTGAAATAATTGTGTTTTTCGTCCTGTATTTTTCATAATCTATGCTTGAAATAAACCAATTAGTCAATCAATAATTGTCAATTAACAATTAGTCTTATTAAGAAAATCTTAAAACAAAAATGTGATATCCATGATTCAGAACTATATGAGCATATGAAGGTGGTAATAATTTGAAGACAGAGATCTCTTTAAAATCATATACAGTGAGGCAAAAAGTCTTTGGCATCACCGATTCTGAAAGTTCTCCTACTTAGAAAGACAAGAGACAGTGGTGCCTTTTGTGATCGGAGCACACAGTATGCAGCACTTCTCTCTGTAGGTACACGACAACAGTAGGTATGGAAGGAGTGATGTGGGGGTGTAGTGTTTTGCTCGAGGACACTCTATATGGAGGGCCTGGGGATGGAACCATCAATCTTCAGAACGGTAGATGACCATTCCCTGTCCACTGAGTAACAATAGAACAGACATACAAAAGGTCCATGAAGGTCTTCTGCTAAAACTGCAACATCTAGAAGCAAAATTTCTAAATAAAGGAAAGTCAACAAGTGAAAAGAGTGAGGCTAAAAACACAGCTCATCATTATGTTTAAAAACCAGGAAGAACAGAAAGGAATGTTTCATGATAGTTTGCTGGCATTATTATTGAAAATGATAACAACCACAGAGTACTTAATCTGCAAAATGCTTTTTGTTTCGCATATTTATTCAAAGAGAAAACAGAGCACTTCAAAGACTGTTTCTGCTTTTTATTTTCTGTATTATGTTAATTTATTGGTCTGAAAATGCCTTTATTGGGCCGAGTCTGGGAATATTTACAAGCTCTTAATAGATGCATTCTAAGCTGAAACTTTCAAATGGATAAATGCACTGGTAACTAAAGTGCACACACAACATAAAGGTCTTAAAATCACACACTTTACCTTCACACAAACAAAAAATTCCAATGATAAATTATCCAACCAAAACACTTCATTAGTGGAAGTAGCAGATGAAAAATGACATGCCTCTACACCAAGTGGTGAAAAAAGATTCTCTTGCTACCAATCCAATAAATAAAATATGGTAAAATTAGGAAAAAGTGTTAATTGAATATTGCAACAAGCAGACATGTACAGAAAACTTGCAAACTCTGGTGTTTATAATCTTAAAACAAATTATGTACACTATTTTTTTTTTAAATCTTCGACCAAATTTAACCCTCCTTATCTATAAATATTTATTCACCTCCAAAAGAAGATAAAAAGATAAATGTGATGTATACTATTGGTATATTATCTTAAAACTTGATTATTTTTTTAATCATGCTTCCAACTGATGCTGTGCCCTTCGTCTACCAACATCTCTCAATCCTGTTATAGGATGTTTTCTCAATGAGCAGTAAGTGCTTAAGTTAGACTCTGCCAGATATACTGAACGGGCCATGTTGTCTGCAAAGAAACCTAATTGTAGCCAAACAGGAACAGACTGTATATGTATTATTCTGGTATAAAATAATTTAAACAGTGTTTAACTTTGAAACCACAATTAAAGCAAGAAAACTCTTTCAAGAAAGATCAAGAACGTCACCCAAAGAGTGGGTTTTTAACTCTGTAAATGCCAATACATCAAAGAAATGACAGAAAACTCGTGTTCTGGAATTGACATGAAAATATTGACATGAGTGTTGGGGGAAAAAAAAGCACCTTATTTACCCAATGTCTCAAATTTGATCCACGTATATTTAACATGGTGTAACTCAGGGGTCACCAACCTGGTGCCCACGGGCACCAGAGTGCCCCCAAGGACCACACAAGGCGCCCAAAGGTCCTCAGGAAATGTAAGTGATTTAAAAATTACTGAGATTTATTTTGTGCTAAATATTGATATCTGTTTCCTAGCTTGTTGTCAATGTTGATAATTATGGCGAGAAATCAGTGCCTTCACATAGAGGAGTATCGTTCATTCTTAATCATTTATAACTAACTATAACTAAGCAATTTTTTTATTTCAAACGGGTAGCCCTTTGTATGACTCAATTCCCATTAAGTAGTTCTCAGTGTCAAAAAACTTGGTGACCCCTGGTGTAACTGTATTTAAATAATTAATTATCAACAAATGTTACATTCTTTCAAAACGGTAAGTTATCATTAAAAAAAGAATAACAGATGACTTATTTTCCACTCTAAAGTTTTGAACATTAAACACTTTGAACATTTTTGAGATCTTACGGAAGAAGCCATTTTGAAATGAGCAGGAAAAGTCCTTCTACTGCCCCTAATGGAACAATGATGAACTACAGGATAGAAAACATTCACAAAGAAGTTTTTTAGTAAAGTTTTGATCATGTTAAACTGATTGGGGTCTCACAAATGTATGTATCAAATATGATACGAACTGTTATATACGGTTAAGAAGACTAAAGTTAAGCTAAAGTTTAAAGCTAAAGTTAAATATAGTGCTGTCCAACAGCACTATATTTGAAAAATAACAACATAAAAAATCAAATGTAAGCTTAAAATAGATGTATTGAATGACATTGTTCAAGTTAAAGGGCAAAGAAAACCAAACTAATAAGGCATTGCATGAAAACTGTTTATAATAGGTGTGACCATTCCTAGGAATGGCTGGGCAAACAAAACTACCTCTGGCATGCATAGACTTCCAAGACAAGTTACAAAATTAAAATACAGTTGCCTTTTTTTTAAATATTCCTATGGGATTGGGTGTTTGTAAAGGAATCTAACCAGTCCCTAAAGACCCAACAAGAACTGCAAGCTTCTCTTGCCTCATCGCTCATGAAAAATGGGCTACATGGAAAATTTCCAGGACAAAAATCACAGCTGATAAAAAAAAAAAAAAAAAAAAAGAATTGCCAGAAAACTTCTAAAAACTACCCCAAGACTCTTGAGAAAATCGTCTCTTGGCTGATAAAACAAAAGTAGATATTTATAAAGGTTATTGATCTAAAACATAGCAGAACTTCCGACATTAAACATAGCAGCAATCAAACATGGCAGTGGAAGTGTGAAGGTTTGGGGATGATTTGCCACTTCAGGATGGTGAGTGATGCTGAATTAAACTGAACCATTAGTTCTTCCATCTACATAAAAGCCTGACCTGAACCAAACTGAAATACTGTGGCATAACATCAGAAACTCTGAAGCTCAAAAGAATTTCAAAATCAGCAAAGCTAAGTGGAGCCGCAATTCTTTAACAGCACGGAAGAGCAGTGGTCCCCAACCACCGGGCCGCGAACCGGTACCGGTCCGTGGACTCCTTGCCACCGGGCCGCGGGAGAATTTTTTTTTTTTTTTTGAGACGGAAATATTTTATTTTGAAAATCGATCGGATTCTATCAATTAGCTTGAGCGCTAAAAGCAGTTTGGCGGCGTGAAACACGTTTGCAAATGGATCAGATAAGTGGGACAGAACAGACGCAAGAACAGGTGATTCCCGCACACCGAGCTGGTTTGCAGAGAGATGTGACTTTCATGAACGAATCTAATCTTTTGAGCGGTCACAGAAATGCTGAAAGGAGCTGATCTATACAGATGATCATTTCAGGGAAGTTGTGAACACGCGATTGATTAATACAGTGTTTCTCAAATGGTGGGGCGCTGGCAGGGGCGCTGTGCGATGGCGGGGGGGGTTGTGCAGGACAACCCCAGGATAACCCCAGGATCATGCAATTTATGTTAGTTACTAAACAGTTGATCGGAGGACCGTCAGTTGTGATATCCACAAAGAAAGAAGAAATATTTAATTCAACCTAAAGAATTGCAATGGAAAAATGTTAAACAGAGATGAAAAGAAACAGAGAGAAAGAGAGGCGGAAAGCTGAGCGTGCGCATGGACACTGCGTGTGGGGGGGGGGGGGGGGGGGGGGGGGAATCTTGCGCGTGCAGAAGCGCAGGACGGAGAGAGAAACAACATAAACAAAACTTAAAGAAGATGAGATCATTAGAAAAGAAGAAAAAAACTGGAACCATTTGACTTTTGATAGAATGAAGGAAGAGAATCTGCAGGAAATATTTCTATATTCTACATATTTATGGCTCCACAACCAGCCTGTGCAGAATCTTCTCTAAAACAGAACAGATCATTAAGAAACCAGATTACATCCTCAAAACTGAGACACTTTTGTCTTTGTTAATGTTATTGTGAGAAAAAGACTTTATTTGTTGGTTTTGCACACTTTTGTATTTTGGATTGTGGTTGCAGAGTTTAGTGTTTCAAATATGTTTAAAAGAAAAAAAAAAACCTTAAAAAAAGACTCAAAAACTGAATAATTAATAACTATTCCCTTTTCATTTATTTTGTATATTTTATCTGGAAGGGATTAGGGCTGCCACGATTAGTCGACTAATCGACGACTAATCGACTATTAAAATAGTCGACAACTAATTTAATAGTCGATTAGTCGTTACTTTATAATAAATGGAGTTAGAGTGTTGTAAAGTTGAAAGTTCTAATGAAAATATGCTAGATTTTTAGACCATTTTGGCATTTATCAAGGTTTGTTTAAGCTATTTTGGAGTTTAGCTAATATTACAGCTACAAGCTAGCTATTCTGGTTAATTTTTTTCATTTTTTGGCTAATTTTGTGTTTAGCTAATATTTCAGCTAGATGCTAGCTGTTTTGGCTAACTGAAACTTTAAAAAAAAAAAAGTTTTTTAGGGTGTTTTGGAATTTAGCTAATATTTAAGCTACATGCTAGCTATTATGAAAAATTTAGGATTTCTTTCAGTTTTTGAAGGCTATTTTGGAGTTAAGTTAATATGTAAGCTACATGCTAGCAGTTTTGGCCAGCTGAGGCTTTTAATTTTTTTAGGATAATTTGGCATTTAGCTAATATTTTAGTGGCTATCAGCTTTAGTGTTTTTAGCTATCAATTTCAGCATCTTCGCTATCGTCACTCGCTTCAGCTTCAAAATTTAGCTTACAGCATTCACACAAGCATTTTCGCAGATAATGCTTGTGTGAATATATTTAGTTTTTAGTTTGTTTAAAGCTAATAATGATTAAGATGTGTGCTTTACATCCAGTTTGAGCATGACCCGATTAGTCGACTAATCGGAAAAAATAATCTGTGATTAGTCGACTATTAAAATGATCATTTGTGGCAGCACTAGAAGGGATAAATAACAGCATAAATATAATATAGACTTTATAAATACAAAAACGCACGCACACACGATTTGTTTACAAATTTTGTTCACGCTGGGGAGGCGGGTTCAAGGATGATGTTGAGAAATGGGCGGGACCGACAAGGAGCGAAAGGCAGATGCTCATAAATCGAGTCGTTTTACTTCCGGGTATTAAAACGGGCCACAAAAATGATTCATATTTCATAAATAATTTGTTTTTTTTGGTGTTCCAAAGGTAATATATGATCATATATATGGATATAGTTTACTCTGAAATGCTTAAGCAAATCATGGTAGAGCCCCTTAAACAAAGCATTCATTATTATAACTATAAAACAGTTATGTGCATCAAAATTATATTATTCTCTTCACCAAACTGCCCACACGCTACCTTATGCAGCTGTAGTGTTTGAAGGTGCTGGCTGCCTTTTGGCATTCCAGACAAAGCTGGATGGCACCTGGATAGTCTTCCTCCTGTGGGAGGAGAAAAGTGAAGAAAATGTAAAAACTACTGCTTAGAATCATCTTATGAGACATGTAATGGCGGCAGCAACATTTTTAGAACCAGTGAAATTTCAGTACACAGAAGAAAAAAAATAGATGCAGTAATTTACGTTCACGACTCCCTAGTTAAAATAACTATTGATTTGCAGGCAACACACATCAATTTTTAACAGTAAAAGGCTTTTGTAAAGAAATATTCCCATTTCCAGCGTCCCCACCTTGATGGCAGCGAAGTTGGTGGAAATGAAAAGATAATTGTAGACGCGAGTGAAAATAAACCTGCTGTTAAATTATGATGCTTACAAATCCTATATGTGGAACCATTTTGGATGCCATTTGATGTTTACCAGGTAAGTGATCAATTATGTCCCAGCAGATCCACAGTGTGGGACCTGAACAGGAAATCTAAGGCAGGGCGGTGTTGTCTAAATGTAACTAGAAATCTAGTTTCCGTTCTGGGATTGAAAAATTATTTTGGAATCGAGTTTGATTTAAAATTACAGTGGCTTTTAAATCTTTTCTGTAATGATAGAGATGCAAAAAAAAAGTCTTTGTAAGAAGAGAATGTCTGTGTCTTCAGTGTCTGTGTGTAAGTTGTTAGAGAGACGATCATACCTCCAGCATCTCACTCAGTCTGACATCTGTTCTTTGCTGTGTGAAAGAGAAAGACAGCAGATAAGATCACAATTAACATCAAATAAAATAATAATGCATCTGGAACAAAAAAGGATGCCTGGATCAGGGATAGATCCTTCACTGATGCCATAATCTTTTAATAAAAGCTTGAGCAAATCATCTAAGGAAAAAGGAATTAATTAACCTGATGTTTGTTTAAAGTTTAAATTACCCGCATAACATTTGCAACACGGCATGCAAAACAATTTTTACCCAAATGAATCCCAGCAGTTAGAATGTACCCAACTACTACCTGTAGATTGTTTATTCACCTAAACGCTGATAAGAGACAAACAACCATGATTGAACCCTTTTATAAATCACCACCTCAAGCCTTAGTCAAAGGTTTTTGGGTTGTCCGGGCCCATGGGAGAAGCATCTTTAGGGGAGCTCAGGTTTGTCTTGGAGTTCCCTTGAGGTTTGTATGGCCACCTTAAGGTACGTCATGAAAACGGAACATATGATTGTGGTACATGTGGTAAGTGTATCATGAAGTATTAGCAAGTTGCACGCACTTTAGACGTTTGTGTGATGCTATCGTACGATGGGCTTTTATCATGCTAGTTGTTAGTAGGGTGCAAATACTGGCTCCTTACGGACAGGGCATATCTACTGCTTGTACAAGTGATACGCAGGTACGCGTCAGATAACCGTAGTGTGCCCTCACTAACAACACTATCTACACTACACTCTAAATATCCTTATTTCTAACAGTCAGGCTGCCTTTCACGAAACGAGAGTGCACTTATCATGTAAACAGCACAAACAGCCACCTTGCATAGGACTGCAAGGATTTGGATTTGGGGGATTTATATATATACAGAGCGAGTATGATGTCACCTAAACAAAATGACTTACTTCCAGTTCAAATTAAATAAAGTCGATTCTGTCTCCATTTTGGGATTTTTATATATATATATATAAAATCTGTACAATGTGCCTGCACCTATTTGAATCTTACTCTACCATGCATTTTGTATGTTAATAGTTTAAATGTCAATATATCGAATATCACGGATAGTATTGCTCCCAGCAATATACTCGTAAAGGAGGAAAGAGAGTATCAGAAATCTGAACGCAGATGAAAAATAGCCATTCCAACAAGTGAGCAACTGGACCCTGTTTCTGTTTGAACACACAACAAGATCCATTCAAGTTCATCACGGCACTCGCGCTCTTCCTCAAAGGAGACTTCTAAGTCTTACCCAGGCTCCAAGCTGCAAAAGTGCAACTACAGATGAAATCTTGGTTATTTTATAATGTAAAGTATGTAAAGTTGTTTTAGTACAGTTTTGCAATAAATGTCTATTTCGAGACACCCCAAATACACCCTCTAAGAGCAAAAACCTTTTTTTTTTCTTTTTCGAAAAATGTTTTTTCAAAATTGTGGTGTTTCCATTAGAAGAATTTATCAAAATTCCAATTTGCAAATTTTTAGAGTTAATGGAAATGCACTTTATGATGACCAAAAATATATCTTAAACAATAACTATATAACAAAAGTATGCTAATTTTAAAAAATGCTTTCAGATCAATGATTCTTTTAATCACCAATCTACAAGTTTGACAAAGGAAAATATTTCATTAAATAAATAATTTTAAGCAAGATACACAGACACAGACAAAAAAACTGAATAATAACTAAGAGGTATCTGAGTGAACATCAACATGACAAAGACTAACCTCAGTTTAACAGCTTCCACATAATTATAATAAAAGTTCAGCCTAAAAGCAATCAAAATGTGGACATTACAAATGTTGACCCTACCAAGGTCTTGATGGTCCTCAGAGATTTGAGCAGGCCTGTCAGCAGTTGCCGCCTCCTCTGATTGGCTAGCAGACCCAGGCTGGCCTCTGTAAACCCCGCTTTCGCCACATTGAGTTGCCTTCACAAAAGAAGCCCCATATCAGTATCAAACAAAGAATATATTACAGAAAATTATCATGGTTATGAAAGAACCACTTGGTATGCAGATGGAGTTTTGAATGAGCAGCCCTTTTGGATCACGAATAGATAACAGACAAAAGGAAAGCATTACCTTCTTGCGTTAGTGCAAATCACTGCTGCCAGCTGCAGGTTGGTCTGTAATGCCGTCACCCTCTCTAGCTCCTGTGAACACACAAACTGAATAGCTGTAATTAAATTGGTAAACATATGTCGAAACCAACAATCTTTGAATTTCAAAGAAAAATTACTTCCTGGAACACAAATGTAAACAAGATAAACGTTTTTATTTATAATTGTATGGCTGCTAGTAAACAACACCTCTAACTAAGCCTTGTTTTTATCACATCGTCGAAACAACAAGTCTGTTCTAATTACATATCATCACCATGTCTGAACAGACATGCATTTTTTATTTATTTGATCTATTAATTTGCATTCAGTAATTTTCTTCTCAACCTTAAAGACCTACTCTGATGAAAATTGGGTTTTCAGTGCTCTCAACATGTTGTTTATGAAATGATTCTGATAATGGAGGACACATGAAAACAATTAAGCGTATTTCTTTATAAAAGCCATTGTGAATAAGGAGCAGAACAAAACATTTTGTTTGAAAAAGAGCTTATTAGTTACATAGGAAATACACTACCATTCTGATGTATCCACTGAAACACAAATAGATCAAGGGTCTGCAACCTTGCGACTCCGGAGCCACTTATGGCTCTTTTACCTCTACATGGAGGCTCTTTGGCAAAAGAAAAAAAAATGATAGTATTATTTTTATTTAGATTAGTAATTTTTTTTAATTTATGATTGAAGTGTACCTTGAAGATAAACTTTGTAAAGATTTTTACAGTCCTGACAAATTAAAGAGGTCTTGTTTACGCTTTGCTTCCTCCAGAATACACAGATTTTAAATACTAAACAAAAATTTGGTAAAAAGTCAGATCTTTTATGAGTTTAAAAGGGAGGCGGCTTGCTCCACACCAACAGTCTTACCCACTACAGAAACTCCTTGAAAACGACAGGTTTCTTGTTTTGGCCAACACGTTTAAAATAGATTAAAAGATGATCAGAGTGGATCTTTTGTGAACAAAGGGTATAATATGGAAGAATACTTTATGACACCCAGACCTTCGTTTACATACAGCTAAATCATGCAATAGAATTTATTATATTGGAAGAGAATTAAAGTGCTGCTTTACTGCACAGATTTAATTGTTTTTAAGGCAAGGTTACATTATGTAAAACCAGTTCTTCCAAAAATGTGTCAGTTAAAATCGCTTCGCACAGACGCAGCACAAAGAGATACGATGTAAATTCTTTATTTGTTAGTGTTTGTGGGTTATTGATTTTTTTTAAAAGCGTACTCTATCTACTTTTTATGTTGACAAAATTCATGCACAGAATTACAATTAGACACTAAACAGTTTTTTTTCTCTTTCTCAAAAGGAGTTTTTTTGCAAAAACATAATGCAAATCCACATTCTGTGCCTACTCTGGATTGGCCTGCAGACTACACTTTCTCAGAAGAGAGTTCCTGTGTAATTATCAAGACTGTTTTGGAGTTTTCTGAACACAATAACATAAAATCTATATAAATCTGAAATCCTTTAAGATGTGGTTTTACCTATTCCTGAGTGTCCTCAGAAGGAATGACAACAACAAAAAGCAGCGAAGATCTACTGTCCTCTCCTAACCGCCCCTCTACACTTTAAAAGCAACAAAGTAAAATGTCAGAAACACAACAAAAGGCTTAACTTTGTGTTTTCCTTTTTGCATCATCCCTACCTTGCCATCTTTTTATGATTGGTGATGGAAATCTAGATCAAAAGAGAAACTTTTAAATTGCGAAAATAAAAAAAGAATCAAATAAAACCTTCTCCTCCTTCAGAGCTTTGACATTTTGAAAAGCATCAGTGAGCACTCTGCTTGGAAACTTTAGTTATCCCACTTCAGTGGCCTCTGCTGAGGACAAGTTCACCGTGAAACAACGTAAGCCCGACATTTCATGTCCTTTTATTTTCTTCATCTTCCAGATGTCATGCCTGAGGTGGAAGCAGCTTTCTTATGATGTCCTTTTTTGAACGTTGCTTCACCTCTTTTTTTTTTTTTTAAAAAAAAGCTTCATTGTTTGCAAATAAACCCTCATAACACTGTCAGAGAAAATAACATTAACCTTTCAGCGGTTAAAAAAGGATCTGAGGAAATTCATTTTTAACGGCAGTAAAAAAAAATAACCGCAACAACAACAAAGAGGCACTTCAGCTGTGGGCACAACATCAATACTTTCATTCACGCCAATCTGCCCTCATGATCTCCAGCGTTGACGAAGATCTTGATAGTTTCAGAGAACATTAACAAAGCTTACTTAAGCAGGGTTTTTTTTCTGGAGGGACACGGACTGTGTGATGCTTTTCTGGGGCACTAAAATTCTGCTTAAACTTCTGGACACTGTTTGAACACTGTGGGAAAAAAATGCAACTCAATGAAGAAGGTAACCACTGAGGAGGTGTTTATTTTAGTATAAATCTTGAGCCTTAATCAAATGTACATGGCTGCAGGTTTTTCAGGCCCATAGAGGGTCATAGAGAAGAGCAACCGCGTCTAAAGGATATTGGGGGTATGTCTTACAGTTCCCATGAGGCTCATACAGCCATCTCTCAAGGGATGTCACGAAGATTGTTGCGAGTGTGGCAGGTGTATTGGAGAGTACGTGCTTGCCCGCACTTACGGCGTACGGGTGATGCTGTAGTACAGTGTCCATACACTACACTCCAGTTGTTAGTAAGGATGTTGCATACACGCACAGGGTATGTACATGACACATAAGTGTCCTAGAATGCCCATCAGTGGCTGCATAGTAGACAAGCAACCCCTCACCCCTCACTTGACATGTAGGAAGTCAACACATTTTCACTCCCAACTCGTCATATATGGACCCTCAAGAGACAGTGCCGGACATACTAACAGACCCAGAACCAGACCGGGCTAGGGCACCAGTACTGATACGTGAGGACGTCCCGACCACTTTGGGATGTGGACCAGTACAGGAACTGGGCTGGGGACTCCCGATTAGCAAATGTATTTTTTCCCTGTCTGTGGCCCGGTACAGAAGACCCCTAATTTAATTGGAACAGCCAGCCAAAATACGAGTTGGGGACACCCAAAACATCAAAAAGTGATGAGAAGGGGTCCTGAACCATCCGTCCATATTTGACGAGTTAGGAACGTGTAGAGGGAGTACCCACTGATCTCAAAAGGTTGAAATGCCATAGACTTCCAATGAGAAATAAACAGTTATTACTCAGTCAGTCATTCTATTCATCAGAATAACCACTCTCGCTCTTACACATTTTTTATTTATTCTTACTATTTCTATTTTTTCCCAAAATATTTTTGCTGTAGCACAAGTTATTCAATTATAAACAGACCAATCAGATGCCCAATAAAAAGTTGGTGGTCTCATGTTGAACGTTTAAAGTGTTTGATTGACAGATTCTTCCAAGCCCACTTTCAGTGGAAGGGGTGTGGTCTTCCAACATGTTTACTCCTGACTGAAGAGGGAATGCAACAGAAATGAAGACTCAGGTCTACTCGGATCAATCACTGCCTACAAGCACGGCCGTATTGTGGAAAAATGGCAACAGAATCGAATTTATTTTATTTGAACTGGAAGTAAGTCATTTTGTTTGGGTGACATCCTACTCGCTCTGTCCAGTTCTCTTATACAGTCAATGATGCCCACAGAAACTACTTTCTGTCTAGTTTACTCGTTTCCAGCAGCCTGGAAAGAGCAGACTTGGACTTGAATAGCACTCACCAACCACGTTTGGAGGAGGGGCCAGGGTGTACCACATTACTTTATGGAGGCATCTGATTGGTCACTTTATAACTTGTGATAAAGAAAAGATATCTTAAAAAAGATTAGGATTATAAAGAATGTGCTAAGAAGAATGCCTCAGAGCAAGAATGGTTATTCTGACTAATAAAATGACTAAGAAATATCTGTCTATTTCTCAATGGAAGTCTATGGGACTTTGGCTTTTTTGCAACCAAGGGGTACTTCCTATTTGGAAAACGAGAGGGGGGCTGAGTCCTGTGAGATACATGCCAATGGCTGTGACTAAACTTTTAACTAAACAAATAAAACCTTAAGAAGAATAAAAGTTTTTAATAAAAGTTACCTTCTGCTTAGTTTTTAAGCCAAATTTATTGTAAATGACAAGAATACAGTGGGTCATAAAAATATTGGTCAATAACAAACATATAAAAAGCATTCAGGAAATCATAGTATATGATTTTTAAATAAGTTATTTGTCCAATGGAGCACAAAATTTGAATTTAGCTCCTAAAAGTAGCAAGATTCCTGTTCGTTTAAGGAGCCTTTTCTATCTTTTACTCATTGAATGTTTCAATGACACTTGTTTGAACTGGTTATTAGTATAAAAGGCAACTGTCCATAACCTTAAAAAATATCTAACTCAACTAATCCATGCCTTGCCAACTCATACATCCATCATTGGATCGTTTTTCCAAAAAACTGCTGATGACAAATATCATCCCTGTTTTCAGACTTTATTAATCGCTAAAAATACTTTCGAAAAGATGCTTTACGGGATCACTATGACTTAATGTGGTTTTTAAAAGAATTGAACTAAAAAGAACAAATGAAGCAAAAAGCGATCTTCCTTTTTAGAAAAACAAAATATGGTCACCATGAAAATAACAATACATCATTTCAGTGAAGAACCACACCTACACCAGTAAGCTATGTAATGAACTAAGGAAATGACTGCATAATAGTGGAAAATGACTTGCAAATTCCAGCTAAATTACATTTTCTCAAATGAATCCCATTTACTATGTCACAGGTTCAGCATATGGAGCTCCGTCTTCAACCTAAGTGCAATTACTGACAATGTCTATCCTTTCTGACAGGACAAAATTTATTCGAGCTATATCCAGTTAAAGGTTCAAACGGAGGGTGGACACGTACCATAAGATAAAATAATTCATCTCTAATGTTTGTAAAGAAAGAAACTGGAAACTTCTTGGTGCTAGAAAAGTGACATGTTAAAATAAGTCGATGACTTGAACTTACGACAGGTCTGTTTTGTATAGAGCTAAACGAATATATAAGGGGACAAGGAAGGAAACAATGTCTGAGAGACATCTGTATGGTCACAGACGGGTCACCCTAAAGGTAAAGGCTATAGTCTGTATTAATGTCACAGTTATGGGCTGCCAGAATAAACCTTGAAGTACAAATAACCTGAGACACAGCCAATAAAATCAGCTCACAGGAGTATTCATGCACATTTAATGCAAAAATCCTAAACCAATGGTCACACAGGTTTAAGCAGGAAAAGTAATAGAGTTTATTGGCTTTGACCAAATTCAATTTTGGAGCTAATCACAAAGGACAAAGCCTGTGTGCACCAAACATGTAAGGAAGCACCAAATTTGATGTCCAACATTAAGTCAGGTCATGAAACTCGATTGGTACGATCTCTGCAAACGCTGCTTCGGGAAGCTTGCTTGGAGTAGGCGCCCAGATAAGTCATAAAGAAGCTTATTTTTCAGCTTTCGACATCTACATATTCATGAGAGTTCTCACCCATCACCCTGCAACGCATTAACTATGCACTGACCTCTTGTTCCCTACTTTGCTTTCATAATTTCATTCTGCTTCTGATTGGGCTCTCCAATCTGACTTTGCTCTAATAAAAGCAGGCAAAGCTCCATGACTTTTAGGAAAATCGCAGCAAAGCCTGTCCAGTAATGTATTCAAAAAAGTTTTATTTTCCAGTTGTTTTAGTTGAACAACTTTTTTTTGCAATTATCTAAATAACATCTCTCTAAGGCAAAACTATTACGAGATATACAAACAATTTTGACTCAAATACAGGCCTGGCCATATCGATTCGTCAATATTTGATCCAACACACATCAATATTTGATTGTATCATCCACCCTCATTTTATACCAGCATGTTCCACTGATCAGACTTTTACAATACTGTTGTGTTGCTGTTGTCACAAATCTAAAGTGCAAGAAAGCTTATTAAAAATATATGAAAGGAAAGAGAAAGCAGTGTTTAGTTTGAAGACATTTTGGGGAAAACTTCCAACAAAGAAAAACTTGCAACGGCTAATATCTTCTCTTGTAACATTTATTATCTCACATTCTTACTAAGTAGAAGGTGCATTTCAAACATGTCCAAATATAAATAAATTGATTGTATTTTAGGACTTGCTTATTGTATCTGAATCATTTCTGGATTTTAAAGGCAGAGCCCCAATTGGAAAATTGTAAAAGCTATCGAGAACACAATCAAAAGCAGGAACTATTACGGCTTGTTTTTTTCCTTGTGGAAACTAAAAAAAAAGAGCCAAAAACAGGTTCAATTTCATTCTGACAACGGTGTTAAGGGAAGGCTTATCTAGCTAAAATCCCAGAAAATTTAAGAAATTTGATTTTGTTTCTTCAATCACTCCAAATCACCCACAGCCTAATGTTAGAGCAGTTTAAGAGGATCACTCCATAAAGTTGTGAAGCTAAATAGTGCAACACTTTAAAAATGTAGAAGTATTAATAAAGGAAAAGTAAGCTGGCAGCTGAATCATACACATTATGAATTAGTAATAAAGCATTCTAAATGAATCAAAAGTCATGGCTCTGGCTGCCACATAATCTTCCACTTGAGGCAATCAGATCATGTTTCTCAATGCAAGTGTCCCTAAGGGGCACTGAGACAGCTCACACATTTATGAATTATATTAGATGCCTTGTGGTCTACAGTTTCAAGCACTAAGACACGCTTGTGTCTGTGCAATGTATGTGTTGTTTGATGTGTCATAACAGTACAGAGAAGAAGGAAATAGCAGTGTGGAGCCCGTTTTCTCAGTGTGAAACATATTTGATGTAAAGGGATAAATCTTAAGGATAAATGCCAGATTTGAGTGTTTGCATTAACAGCAGGTACAGTGCCTTACAAAAGCATTCAGCTCCCTTGAACTTTTCAACCTTTTGCCACATTTCTGGCTTCAAACATAAAGATATAAAACTGTAATTTTTGTGAAGAATCAACAAGTGGGACACAAACATGGAGTGGAACAAAATTTACTGGATATTTCAAACTTCTTTAACAAATAAAAAACTGAAAAATTGGACGTGCAAAGCCCTGCATGAAGCAGCCAAAAGTATAAAAAGTTGTTTTGTAAATCTTTCATTCGCAAGTAATCCCTTGTCAACTAAGCTGCCTGGTTATGTTCTTGAAGCAATTTCCAGCCTTGTAAAGGTCTATAATTTTGTTCTTAATTTTGGACAGCTCTTAATGCTTGACCATGCACAAGACTTTGGAATCTGGATACGTTGATTTGTTACTTCTATGCAGAGACGTTCCTTATACAGGCAAGAAGCTCAGATGAAGTGATCACCATTCACAAGTGTGCCTAATCTCAACAAAGACACCTTGTTGATGCCATAATGCTAATTTTAAAGGGGTTCGAATGCCTCAATAGTGTTTCTGTTTGTTTTTATTGTTATGTGTTTTACCTTTCAAATAAACCCACAAATAACATTTTAGACTGGTCATCACTTAACCACTGGGAAAACATACAGAAATCAGTTACCAGTAATCAAAAAAAATTCCCCTGACTCTGCTCTTCACTGGAAACTGAGTGGTGGAATATTAAATGGAGTGGCCTTCAAACTCTGACAGAGAATGTGGCTTCAGACAGAAAGATCAAATAAAAAGACTTCACAAAACCTACGAAGTCTACTAATGGATTTTGTAATTATCTTGATTTTGAAGAGTTGGCAAAAGGTTCGCAAAATGTAAGATTAGTCCCAGTTAGCAGACTGACCTTCAGAAGACGCAACAATTAAAGTAATCTCTGAGTAGTTTCTCTGAACCCCCCATTTGTTGAAGCTGTCAATCATCAGATGTGAGCTGCTGGACCTCAACCTCACTGATGAAACTACCAAAGATGAGTAGAAATATAACTCTGAATGGAAAAGTGAAGTTTTATATGGTACAGAATTTTACTATTTGTTCTTGATTGCCTGAATCTTGTGTGATCAATCAGAACCTAGAATCCTCTGATCCAGCAAAGCAGCAACTAAGACAGAGATCACTGAAAAACAAGGGTGATAAATGCAGAGAACTAGGATTGACCAGCCCAAAAGGTTTATAAAAACCAGATCCATGACCCAATACAGCTGAAATTAGGATGCCTTTAACTGTAGCAAAAAAAAAAAAAAAAAAAAAAAGGGCCAAACCTATAACTCAGTTCCAAGGTCCATCAATTAAAACACTCAAAAATCACTGGTCAAACACAATAAATTTAACCTCATGAATCCCTTTAAGGTCTTGTGGGAAATTTTCATAGTTGTCACACATTCAACACTATTGACTACACATTATTTGAAAACAACTGAATCAGTGAAATATTACTTAGACTAAATAATTGCATCTCTCTCAAAATATTTTAAAGGGGCCATTCAATAATTCCATTAATACTTTCAGAGTAAACTATGAAATATTAGTTATTTTTGTGAGTTTATTTTTGTGAAATCGACTCGCTGTCTGACACTTTGTCTGCCCTTTGCTTGTGGGTACCGCCCATTTCATGACGTCTTCCTAGAGCCAGCAGAATGTCTTCCATTCTCCCCAGGAAAATAAACATCACATTTTTTTCAAAGATGGATGCACATACCATATACCTGCATTTAGTAGCCCCGGCCATCGCTACACTGGTTCAAAACACAAATACACTCGGCTTCTGCACAACTGTGCCCAACAGGGGTTGGGGGGTCTTAAAGGAGCCCCGTGTCTAAAGTAACAAACACCTGTTTGAGCTGGAATTTATTGAGGACAGGACGATATACGGTATTCTGCATCTAAAATTAAAGCTTTTTGCTGATCCACGCTAGCTGTTTGGAGAAATTGGATGTTGGTGTTAGACTGGGGGCGGAGCTGTCAGAGCGGACTCTTCCTAAAAGGGATTGTCTCAATCTGTGAGGTCAGATTTTGAGGACCCGCTCGTTTTCGTGGGTATGGGAGGGGCTGCTGTTGAGAGAGCAGGTTTTTAGATAATTACTCAGAAATGCACGAACGGATCAAAATAACGCTTTGGGGTTCTTTATGCTAGTGAGGATTGAACAGTATAATACACTTCGCTCAAAATGTTGGTTTTTCTTTGCATGGACCCTTTAATACAATGAATAAATTGTGCTTAAGTGCTTTGATTAAAAAAAACTTTTTGAACAGATCATTAGGCAAATCCCTTTATATCTGATAACCTTAAATGAGCTGATATTTAGCCAAAAGAACCTGAAAGCTTCTTTTTTTTTAAACCTACACATGGTAAATTACCACACAAGATTGCATTGCATTGACTGTATATAGAGAACTGGACTGAGCGAGTAAGACGTCACCCATGGAAAATGATTTACCTCTGGTTCTAACCAAATTTAGTCAATTCAGTCGACATTTTACCAGACGTCCTCAATAAGCTGTGACTGATCCATGTTAGTCATAGTCTACATTTCTATGGCTAAATCCGATTTTTTTTTCTTAACTAAATTATACTAAATTCAAGCAAATACATTTCCTTGGTAACTATACCTTAACTCATATGGAAAACTCACCTTAACATAGGAAGGCTGTTTCTCCAGAATTAGATCTGCAACCCTTTTAGAAACCTACAAAGAAAGAAGACAAAGGATGAGGAAGAGCAAAGGAATAAAAATATATTTCACTGTCATCCCCCTTCATCTACAATTTCACTGTAACCCTTCCGTTCTCCTTAGCTTGTTTACATTAAAAGTGGGGTCATCTGGACACCACAGGACAGTGCGCTGAACTTTTTTTTTTCACTGATTTCGGAGTTTCACTAATGTCCATGGCAGACATAAAATCCTGTCCCCCTTCGTCCACATTTGTCATGGAAGAAATCGCATAACAATATGTGGTTGGAGCCATCTGGACCCCAAGGAGAGCGGAAGGGTTAAAAAAAAAGACAAAGAATAAAAAAATTAGTGACGATTGGTTATAAAAATATTATTGCTTTGTTTTATTTCAAGTGTAGTCCTCCACAATGGCATTCTGCTCTTATTTTTCTGCTTTTTTTATATACTTCCTCAACATAACTGCTTTTCAAATACTCTTCTTTCCATACTTGATCTTGTGGTTCACAAATGAAACACCAAAAATGAAGCAATTCAGGCGGAGTGACCTGTGACCTAAGAAGTACCGAAGTATCCGAAAAAACAAGGTTACACTGAATGAGATGGAGACCACCCAAGTTGATCTGAACTATAGTTTCTATATCCTCTGATTATGACCTAACAGCCTAATTTCCTCTGAATCCTCTTTCTTCTGTCAGTGAAGTTAAACTAAGCCAAACACAAGAAGTCAGCTAGCTTTGATTAAAAGTCATAAAAAATTAGTCAGAGCTAATCAAGAATAGTCATAATCAACAACCGAACAACCTTTCCATCAGTTTTAACTATTTTGCAAATGCGAACAACAACATACTGCATACAGATGTTCCACAGCGCAAAGAACTGTCAAGGGAAGCAAATAGTTAATAAGCCATAAACCAGGTTAGGGGTGGGCTTAAAGCATGACGAAATGTCATTTTCTTGGCAACCAGACATTTCATGGTTGCCAACATAAGACCTGAGCAGAGAGTGATAGCAGTTTAACCTAATTCCCTAGTATTCTAAGGTACTTTTGAGTCAGCGAATGTGTGCATATGGGGGTTTCACACGAAAAAGTCAAGCGTGTCAACAGAAAAACACAAAAAACAACAATACTCCCACAAACAACAAAGTATCAAGTCATTACTGTTAACTATCGCATACCAAAGAAGGTTCATTTTGTACAGTGGGTTGAGAAAGAAACTAAATAAATGATACTTTTATGAGATTATACACATTTTCTATTGGAGATTGTTAATTGAAACTATTTGACTTAAACACTTAAAATTCTCAACGCTTTTAAGAAGTAGGGTTTCTTTAAGAAGTTTGTTGTTCCCCCTTTGGCACATCATGTCAGTGTATCAACTTCTACAAATTCACACAGATGGTTGGGCAGAGAGTTTTACGCTTGATGCCCTTCCTGACACAACTCCGTATTTTATCCGGGGCTGCTCTTATGGCTGGGCTGAGGCCAGCTCTCTCTGTGCTCCTGCACCTTCCCGCTCTCCAGCGGTCCTCCGCGCCCTCTGGGTGCTTGGCTGGATTCTACGGTGGCCGGGAAGTGCAAAACAATAATACATTTACCCAAACACTTTTACAAGTTTATCAAAACACTTTTACAAATTTATAAAAACACATTTACAAGTTCATCAAAAAACTTTTACAAATATATAAAAACACATTTACAAGTTTATCAAAACACTTTTGCAAATTTATAAAAACAAATTTACAAGTTTATTAAAACACTTTTACAAATTTATAAAAACAAATTTACAAGTTTATTAAAACACTTTTACAAATTTATAAAAACAAATTTACAAGTTTATTAAAACACTTTTACAAATTTATAAAAACAAATTTACAGTTTATTAAAACACTTTTACAAATTTATAAAAACAAATTTACAAGTTGACCGAAACACATTTACAAGTTGACCGAAACACATTTACAAGTTGACCGAAACACATTTACAAGTTGACCGAAACACATTTACAAGTTTGCCCATAGTCTGTATATTTGATGGACAACCCCCCCTCCGGAATGCAATTCATTTCCTATGACGTCCTATAGATAATATAGCTTCTATGAGGTTCACCTCCGACATGACCCGGAAGTAGGGGTGCAGAGGTGAATTCTGTAAATGTGTTTTTTATATATTTGTAAAAGTGTTTTGATGAACTTGTAAATGTGTTTTTATAAATTTGTAAAGGTGTAAACTTGTTTTTGTAGTTTGGGTAATGTGTTTTAAATGTATTGTTTTGCACTTCCCGGCCACCGTAGGATTGCCCGGCAGGCGGATTCCCTCCGCAGCCCTTATGGCGGATGTTGGGGGGTCCTGGCTGCTGTTGCTGCTTCAGTGGGGGGTCTTGGTGCGGGGGATGTCGGGATGCATAAGTGTGTGGACTGCAGTTGTATTGTCAACATTTTAACTAGTTTATATGTGAAGACTATTTTTAGCCAACAGGTATGCGTGTAACTATTGAGTGTGTGTGTGTAGACAGGCCCCGCCCATTCCAGACTGCTATTTATACCTTGTTGTTTTATGATGTCACTTCCCTCTGTTAACATCTTCTTTTCTCTCTAAACTCCCCTCTTTTACCTTTCTTCACCTTTCCTAGAAAACAACAGGTTTTTTTTTTGATTTGGCTAAAAACAGTAAAAATAATAATTAGAAGAGTACTTTCAAAATAGATCAAAAGATGATCAGAGTGGGGCTTTAAAATTAATCTAATATATTTCCATACTTTACTGTGATGAGCCCATAAAAGCATTTAGATGGAATACAGATTATAACTGCATGAAACAGAACATTCAATGCTAATGCGAGTCAACATAGCAGTTCACGCACAAACTTCCTTACCCAGCAGGAGGGGGCAGAAAATAGCTAACTGAGGCGTGAGCGCATATGGTGCTATGCCAGCAGCATCTTTTCTTGCTCTCATCTTAAAAAAACCAGGCTCCTATTCTCATTTTACACTCAGCTGCATTAAAGCAAAAACTATCTGCTGCGGACTGATAAGGCTGTTCGCAATAGTTAAAAAAGAAAAACCTAAAACAAACAAATGAATGCATCAGTGCAGCTTTCTTATTGAGAAATGGTCCTTCCTATCTGCCTGCAGGAGGTCACTATTAATTTAATGACCACAGCGGGTACAACTCTCACACAATATCACTACAACAACAAGAATGGGATGTTTTTTCTCTCATAGTTTGAGAGGAATCCAAATAAATTCTGACAGGAAATATATAAAAGCATTTTATTCTCTTACAGCCAATGTTCTGTATACAGGTTTACCTGTCAGCTAACTGCAAAGCAAAAACTAATTTTAGTTTGAAAATACAGAGAAAAAAATCAATCACAGTCGGACTCCCTTTCTTTTACCTTTATACTTTTCAGCACAGCTGTATTCCAATTTATTTACTTTATTTCACCAACAACAAGCTCCCCCATCCTTTCACATGTATCTTCTTAGTTTGGTGAAGAAAAAAAAATGGTTGAAATCCAAAAACTCTTGTAAATTTGTTTAACCCTTTAACACTTGAGACACTGAAACACAAATTCTTTAACATACTGTAGCTTTTCAACTGTTAACATGATCAACGTAATTTCAGTATCGAGCCGCTTTTCTCCTTCAGAATCTGCTGGAATTTCGTTGATCGTGTCAACAATTTAAAAATTACAGTTAATCGAAAAAACGTAAAAAAATTGGAGCTGTGGTAATAAAGGGCTGAAATTTCAGTCTAATTGAAACAACAATTTCCTTTCCAATAAAAAAAAACTTCTTTAAAGTAAAGCAGAAAAACTACAAAGGTTAGGGATGTAAAGGATACAGATACAGATATATTGATATAGTACTCAGAGTAACAGAAGTATTGGTTTAAAACCACACATACAAACAAGATTATGTTGGCTAACTTTATTTGTTTGTCTTCCTTTTTATGCGCAAACAAATCCCAAACTTGCCAATTACAACTGGCTAAAGGTGAACATATAGTTACCCTTTTTCCTCAAGCAATCCTTTGAATAAATTAAAATAACTATTTTTTTCTAATCACAAGGAACAAAACAGTCTAAAAGACCCTTATATGCCATGTTTTAATTGCATAAAGCTGTAATGTCAAATGTATATAGCTGTTACCCAAAATATAAATAGCCAGGAAGAAAAAATTATCTCTGTTAGAAGACATTTTCATTTATAGTTTTAAATGCCAAATTAAGAATTAATATCTACATTGTAACTACTTAGATAAAAGAATTAGACTGTTTTGTATTGCTGTACTGCCACAAAGTCAGTTTAATATTTTATATGTTTGTGAACTATGCATCGAAATGTGTATCAAAAGTCGTGTGGGAATAGATTTCAATCAAAACAAGTCGCTGGAAACAAACAAAATAGAAAAGATAGTTTTACCAAAGCCATCAAGGCACAGCATTGGAAAAAGACAACAAAGTCGTGTAGGAATGACTGCAAGTCGACACTGATCCGCTCACTATCAAACTTGACTTAAGATTTTCAGGCAGAAAGCACACCGGACCAATTACCGTGACCCAGCAGAAGCCTGCGAGCTGACAAGCAGAAACAGGGAAGCCGTGCAACACCTTGTCTTCCGCTCCAGAGATGACACATGTGACAGTGCCTGTGTGTTCTTGCTAGGCTAACTTGGAGATTTCAACCGCAAAAGGCACAAACTCCATGGAAGTAAACTGGCAGCTTGATGGCTACAACAAAAGCTGTCAAAAGAGGGAGAGTGGACAACAGGTCCCACATAAAAAAAAGGATGACTGTCAGGTGGCGGTTCAATAAAGGGGGACAAAAGGAGCAAAACGAAAAAGCCCGGGGGGACAATGAGGGGGATTTCAAAAAAATCAAAAGCTTTGAGAAAAAAAAAAAAAACAGCATGAAAGGCAGGTAAAAGCTACAGTGAACCATTAGGGTTGACAGATTAGAGTGGAAAAAAGAAACTTAGTCCCCTAAATACATCTAGAAATAGAATTCGACTGATCAAACAACAGGAATTATGGAAATTGACCTGGCCAGGAAGGAAACGCAGCAGATAAAGTCCTGGGACTCTGCTCGCCGTTGGAGTCTTGTAATAAAGAACTCAATTCCTGAGTGCAGACTGAAATCTGTAATCTATTTTTCTTTACATCCAGCCTTTATAGAAAGCAGCATGGCTCCTTTGGTGGTCAGAGTGCTGTCAAGCCTCATACACTGAACAAGGTGATTTTGGCTCCTAGGAAACAAGAACTGTAGTGGAGTAGGAACGGCTGATATATACTGCTTTAAAAAAGAGCAAAAACAACACAATAGTGATCAAAGGTTAAAAATTTAAGAAGCTCTCAACTTAATTTGTTGGTCTTTGAGCTGAATTATTAAGTAAACACACTTGAAGGTTAATATTGGTGAAATGTATTTTCTCAAGAAACCTCAATACATTATTCTATGCATATAGGAAGATCCTGGGATCAGGGCAGGTCTTCTGCAGGAAGTCAAAATCATTTGACAAGATTTGTTTTTTAAATGTGGTACACTTCTTGAGCGCTTTTCTACCTTCCTTGAAAGGCCAATATGCTTTACAGTCACAGCCCCATTCACCCATAAACACACATTTAACCCTTGTTTCCACTGAGACGTCTGGTATGGTAAGGTCCAGTCCAGTCCGGTATTTTGAGCATTTTCCATTGTTCAATGCACCAATCAAACAATATCGAACCATACCTCTTGGGGGTCGCCATCAGTTGTAAGTCGATTGAAAAGTGTACTGGACGGTTGGAGCAGACCCACTATAGCCACCCGTTGATTGGCAGAAAGTGCAACACATCCTTACTCCCAAGTCGTCATATATTACCGTTTGGTTAAGGACCTGTCTGTATCACTTTTTGACGTTTTGGGTGTCCCCAACTTGTCGTTTTTTGATATGCTGGCTGTTTCAATTAAATCCTGGGTCCCCAACCTCCAGGCCGCAAACCGGAGCTTGTCCAGTACCGGGATGCGGAGCACCCAGAACTGATACACTAACCCGGTATCGGTTCGAGTCCGGTACCGCGTTGGGTGCCAGGTTAGGGTACCAGTACGGGTTCAGGTACCAGTAATGGACGTGTCCCGAGCACCAGTCCGCGTCCAGTACCACATCCAGTACTGCATCCTGTACCGCGTCCTGAGGGTTGCGAATCCTTGATTTTATGATTCTGTGATGACTTGGAAATGAGAATGTGTTGGAAAATGATGATGACATTAGAAAGTGTCGATATAGTACTCATTTAAGCTAATGTTTCCAAAATTTGTAAGCGTTCTGGTTTTTGCTGTTTCCTGTGTACTCCTTTGGTCATGAGTCAATATTCAAAATTCCTGCAAACAACAGCAAGGCCTGGTCTGTGGTGGAACTGCAAATGCTCTTTGCCATCCTGGGTGACGGTGTAACAGATGCAGGGTGAGCTAGCACCACACTAGAGGTCTACACCACGTTTGCACCACGAACACAAGCCGCTCAGTGGAAGCGAGCCTTAACCGAGTGGATATGCTCGCCTGAATTAACTGGACCATACCATATTGTACCAGACCACTCAGTGGAAACGAGAATTTACACTCTGATGGCGGCTCGGGTTCCTGACACAAGAGCAATGTGAGGTTCAGAGTCTTGCCCAAGGACACTGTGACACATTTGCATGCAAGACAGGAACCGAACCTGCGATTTTCCGTTCAGAGGTCGACGGCTCTACCTCTGCACCACGGCTGCCTCATGCGTCAAGTTTTTAACTAAATGCACCAACCTGGTTTGAGGTCCTTTTGTCCAAGAAATGATTTGTGCATCGGGTACATCCCTATGTCCAATCTAGAGAGCCCCGAAGGTGTTCCACAAGGCTCCACTGTGAGACCTACATTATTTCCACCATAGAAAACTCCTGAAAAGTTTGTCCATACGCTGATGATGCTGTAACTTTTATGCCTGTTAATAGCACAAAGAAAGCATCTTTATTTCTGACTACGGCCCTAACTGAGTTCTTGATATTTTGAGCGGGTCACCTGCGTTTCCCATTCAGCATTGCCCATTTTTCACCAGCAGACAGCTCATATTCAGCCGTAAGGGCAGCTATGACTAATCCCTAACATAGGAGGCTGAGTATATTTAACACTTCATACTTTTAAACTATTTCTTGTCTGAATTTATAGTTATTCAGCATGAGTTCTTCTGTGAATAAACAGTAGATACTTACTGCTGCTTGTTGTCTCTTCAGCTTATCTCTATATTCTTCCAGCTCCTGTAAGTTCAGCTCAGGTGGAAGTTTCTATAAAAAAAAAAATCACACAAAATACAATCAAGAACAGGAACGGTTGATGCCACACACTCCAACACTGTAAATAGCACAGGGACTTAAAAATCTGTATGTAAAGACTACTGAATTTAATGTGTCCGTGCACAGTCAGATACCAGAGACAAGACTTCAATAAGACAGCATCACAGTTTTGGGACCAAACATAAAGGAGTCTTTGAGAAGCTTGAACTAGTTTGAAACTTAAGATAGGAATCTTTCATCTACAGTTCAAAAGACATAAAAAAAAAACAGAAAGTGATCTATTAATACAGTTTGCCAGATCATGAATCAGATTAGTTGAGTCAGTAAACAGAGCACAAAAAACAAACTTTGCAAGCAAAGGAAGATATTACAAAAAAAATGCATGGCCCAAAGGATGATAGGTAATTACTTTCCTCTTGACTGGGAGTCTCATTTCAGATGGTGTAGCAATACCAAGATAAATCTAATGAGATTTCACACCTTTCTTCTGTTGAGCAGATGCAATCCATCAATCTAGAACTTAATGATATGCATGCAGCTCAGCAGAAAAGGAAGAGACGGGTGAGGAAGAGCTTTACTCCTGCCACTCAGATGAGGCTGAATGCACAGTAAGTCATATTTATTCATATCACAAATTCAATGCTGATGTTATCAAAAGTACTGAAACGTGGGAAGTTTGATGAAATCATTATGTTTTTAGGGGGGCTGAAAAAATTAAGAATAGTATTTTAAATTGAAAGGTGTATCGTCAATCAGAAAACATAAAGTTTGGGATTCACAAAGAGTATCTGACCTCCAGTTCATGCTGCACCATGTCGAAGGAGTCGTTGGAGAAGTAGACCTCCCCAATGCTGTCAATGATTTCTTGTTCGGCCTGAGGGTCAATGGGCTGCTGCCTCAGCTCCCGTAGTTCCTCCTGCAGGACAGATGGAGAACAACAGGGTTCAAAGAGGCTCTTTACAAAATAATCTGAAAGGGACATTAAAAAATGGCATCTCCCGAAAGAAAAAAAATACACATAACTGTTCAAACAAACATCTTTGATGTCACCTGTGAATGCCAAAAATGAAGCGTAATTAATGTTCCAAACCTAGGAGAGTGGGCGAGACAAAGACGCTGTGTGAGTTTTACTGAGTCCATCTACTGGTGCAATCACCTGTCCATCCAAAATGATGCACACATTTGAGCTTTACAAAATAAAAGCACTTAAATATATCAACCTCTATAACACACACACAAACACTGAGAAAGGGTTGTCATGAATTTTCAAAAACCGCCTTGAATAGTAGCTCAAAATAAACTAGTCCTTTAATCATTGACTTTAAACATGTTAATTTTGCATCTTTCTGTTTGATTTTATGTGTCGATTTATTTTTCTCTTTTACTATCACGCTTTCCTGTCAAATACTTTTATTGTGATCTTGTGTCCTACTTTTTAAAAATAAATTAATGGATATTCTAGTGCTTTTCTTTCTTAATGTAAATGTGTAATGTGTGAATCAATGTTGAGTTTAATGTTTTTGTCATTAACAGGCAGACGGCTGGATCCAAGTGCAGCAGGTTTGTTTGGCATGACAGGACAACGAGCGAGAAGTACAAGTTAAAGTCCACAAAGCTAAGCAAGGGTCAGGCAGGCAAGGGTCAAGCACAAACATCAGGGCATCAGTGAATTATCAGAGTGGTCAGGGTCCAGACGAGGGTCGAGGCAAGCGGCAGACAAAGCAGCTCAAGAAACAGAAGATCATGGCAGGTTTAGAACGCTCAGTGTTGCAGGCAGAGAGGCACAAACAAGACTTTGCACTATTAAATACTGTTGGGAGTGATTGATTGGGAGCAGCTGTGGGGCTCCTAGGAGTGACAGCAGGGGCTGATGGGAAGTGAAGTGTGGAGAACTACAAAGAACTAGAACTCTGGAAATAGTTCCTGCTGAAAGCCAGAGGGGGAGACGGGACTGACTCATGACAGCTTTAGTGTGTCCCTATCAGGAGACAACGGATGTAAACTAGCATAATTGCTTTAATAATGGGTGTAATTACATCTACAACTCTCCGAATGGATGTCTATTAATGTACATTGTCCTTATTAAATAAAGTAATAAGAGATAAATAAATAAGACTCTTGATTCCAAAAACAAGACATAAAACATTTAAAAATGCACAAAAAAGTTAGCATAAAGGAGAACAACAAGACGGCAAATGAAGAAAAACATTAAAGCAATACTAAAGAGATTATGGGTGAAGAGGGAAAAATCTGTGAAAACCTATGAGACTTTCAAACAAGTGGAGGACGCATGAAGGGGAAAAAATGTTAATCTTGGGGCTCCTGGAGAATTTTGCAACTTGATTAAGTAAGTAGATGTCAAGAGACAGGGGCATCAGGGAGAAAAGGAACACAGATTTCTCATCCCTTTAAAAAAAAAAAAAAAAAAAAAAAAGATTCCATTGAGAAACATCAGAGCCTGGTTGAATAGCATGCAAAGTATCTGCTGAGGCTTATTGGAGGGGATGGTGTGATGAAGATTTTAAATCCATTTCAATTCATAATTTCCTTATTGAGCCAACATATGATCACATGTCAAAACAAAAGTCTTACAACACATTTTTTTCTTCTAAACAAGTTTAGTCACTCTCTACAGAGACTTTGCATGTTTGAGTTCATTGAATGCATGAGCTAAAACATCTCAATTTCTGAATAAATGTCATTTATACTCAAACATAGTGAAAGTATCTCAACTCCAAGCATATTCTCCTTCTATATGCAGAGAGAGGCAGCCTTTTATCTTAGGTAATGCTGAGTCTAACTTGTGTTTTTAGCAAAGGATCGACACAGTGCTTCATCCCCACATTGAAGTGTGGTGGCACGGAAAACAGACCATCGGCTTAGGAAGACGGCGGTCCCCTTAATCCCATATGAAATTATGGGATCAAAGCAATCTGTTCAGTCATATATTATGCAATAAACATCCCTATAGGAAGGTAGACACTGATCAGAAGAATCTTTACAACCAGCCTTCGAAGCAGAAAGAACAACCAGAATTTTTGGTATAAAATTGAACAAATATTAAACTACTGAACCCAATTGTGAGTCCTTACATCCCTTCTGCATACCATTAGATTTACACTTGAAGGGTCAAACGTGTATCGTGCAAAATTTAAAGATTTATTATTTACTGTTTTACTACAATAAACCAGGCATAGTATGAAACAACTGAATGATTCATCTTCAAGGTTACTTGCTGATTAGAAAAAATTTAAAAAGTATTTGTCTGAGTTTTTTGTACGTACTTGTTTTTTAATACAAAAATCATATATTCGACCATGAAAAAAAAGTATATTGTTGCTTCGTTAATATATCTAGAGCAGTGGTCTGCAACCTGAGCCTCCAGAGCCACATGCTGCTCTTGTATTGCTCCATTGAGGTTCTTTGGCTTTGAAGAAAACTTCAAACTTAACTAATTGATAAATTTATGTTTAGATTTTTGACATGTCAGATAGATCTAACCGATTAAAATGATGGTAAAAGCTTTAATCTACTCTCAGAGTGGTTTATAATCAAAGTGACATTATCTTATCAAATTTACATGTGTGAATTTTAAAATAATTTGCATTCTACATTAATGATGTCATGTTTTTATTCATTAGTAAAAGAAGAAAAAGGATGAAGGAACACTAAAGTCATTATAGTGGAAAATCTCTTGTTTCTTGCATTTTAATTAAAGTAAATCTGATGCAGCTGGAGGATCTGATTAAACACAAGATGTGTTTTCTTTTGATAGGAACTTGAATGTGCCGCTGTCAAAAGTGAAAGAAGTTAAATTTGTTATATATTGAAAAACTTGGTTTTAAAGACCATTTATAAAGCCATATTTTATGAATGAATGACTTAATGACCTCAAAAACAAATAAAGTGTATTTTTCTAACTTTGAGTTGAAACGTTGCAGCTGTTGCTGAGTTTCGGTCTATAACCTGGACTAAATGGTTCCTAAGTGTTAAAGGTTGCAGACCACTGATCTAGAGGGATAAATTTAAGTCCCACTCCGATCATATTTTGATCTATTATAAAATTGCTCCCAATGGTCAGTTTTGATTATGCAGTTTTGATAAAACGTAAAAAGGACATAGTTGGACGTAGTTTTTACAGAGCGGCAGAAGATCATTAACAATTTGCTTTTGAGGTGTGGGTGGGACTGTTGACAAGGAGCAACCCTGCCCCACTACTGTCACCAATAAAGATTACGGGACATATCCCAAAAAGCCACCGCACAGAGACTTAAATGCAATGCTTAAATTCAACTTTGTAATTAGGAGGCAGAAGTGCAGAAGTCACATTTTTACCTGTCAAGCAATGGCCACAGAAGTTTTGAGAAAAGGTTAAAAATTTTATGGTGACCAGATGACTTTTCTCTCAAACTTGACATCGGTCAGTGGCCTTAGGGTATATTTCGAGGTCACATGGTTGAAGTACAGTGACAGGCAGAGATGACGCTAAACTGGGCTGGGTGGCTACAGCCGGATGGCAACAACTCTGACTGGATGATGTGTAAATGTCTCCAGCCGGCAGCCGTCCACATCAAGTGACACCAGTGCCAGTAGGCCGTGGGGGTATATAAAAAGCAGGCCATTCTGCACGCCTGACGTCGCCTGACTATCGCCATCTACATTCATAAACAAGGCAACAATTACAAAAAAAAAAAAAAAAAAAAAAAACTTAAAAATAAGGAAACTTGGGCAGTGGCAGGAAATCTTGAAGATTCTGCCAATGCTTCACCATCACATGTTAGCAGCTGTATTTGTGACTGTAGCCTAACTGCGCTGGTCACTCTTTCCCACTAACTTACAGCTCCTCCCACCCCCAAGCTAACAGAGATGCCACCAAAAAAATGGCGAGCAATATTTGAGCCATCCACACGTGCAGTTTTGAACCAAAGATGTACACGGATCCAGTAGTCTACAAGTGGATGAATTAGAAGGGGGCGGAGCAGGGAGCTTGTAGCCCACCAAGCGTAATTTCTGTCACAAATAAGCTCTTTTTCAAAAGCCATTTTTAAAAATCTGCTCCTGATTCACAAACTCAAAAACGCTATTTTAAACTTAAATTTCTTTATGTCCTCCATCA
The DNA here is from genome assembly GCA_003999625.1 of Oryzias javanicus. NCBI lineage: Eukaryota > Metazoa > Chordata > Actinopteri > Beloniformes > Adrianichthyidae > Oryzias > Oryzias javanicus. The sequence continues at coordinate 22,769,393 of CM012447.1, forward strand.
TCAGAAAAATGCAACAAGAACATGTTACAAACAATTTTCACTGGTGTCGGTTTAAATTTTTTCCTCATCTACTTGCACAGGCTTTCAGTCAAGCATGAACGTTGATATGCTTAAATAACATAAAGAAATGAAGTGCCACCATTGGGGGGAGGATGTGGAGGTGAATGCTTAAGACTGGAATAGCTACTAAGGTAGGAGGTCACGATTTTCTACTAAAGGAGTGGGTGGCAAATCAGCTCAAATATGAGAAAAGGGGTAAAAAAGGAAGGGAGGGAGGCTGGGATGGATGAGTCACTAGTAGAGAAACGCACGACAGAGAGAAAACCTCATAGGGAGGAGACAGTCAGGGCTGAGTCTCCCGTGAATCCGGCTTAGCTGGAAATTTAACTCTGCTGGCAAAATAAACTGCCCCTGCTTAGTCCCCTTGGACTCAAACTTGCAGCCTTTTGCAAGAAATTTAAATATCGTTGAGGCAACATCAGGTTCGATATGTCACATTACATCCTCAGTTGGTGTGCATGTGGATGCAAAAAAAACCCCAAATCCTGGGATACCTCTGGGCTTTGATCAAATTTTTCCTCAAAGGATGAAGGACAAACAGACCATCGCTCGTGCAAATTAATAAAATTGTCCTCTAATCGGAGAAATCTATTCACCTCTAAACTACAGAAGTATTAAACAAGCTTTATGAAAATAAATCAAAGTGGATTTTGGTGTGAAGCGCTGATTGAAACGTAAGGAAGGGAAAAAAAAAAAAAAAGTGCAGAACAACACAACATCCTCTTGAAAACAAAAGAGTGTATAAACAGAGATGGAAAATCCTGTGAGACGCACCAGGAGCGGAAGACGAGAAGCCAGAATCATCTCCACGATGGAAACAGTCATTAGACGAACAAATTAAAAGCCTTCTCGCCGTAATCAGTGTTGAATATGTATGCAAGTTTAACTGGGTTTATATCCTCATCTGCTTTTGAAAGAAGCTTTAACGCTGTTGTCTTTAGGGACGTACTGACAAATCACAGCAAGCTCAGCTTCAGCACCGCTGACAGCTGCCGGGTTAACCAATAATAACAGAATCCGTGAAGGGAAGTTTGTGATTACTCCACTTTTCATTCAGCTGCGTCTATCAATGAGGTAAAATCCGGAGCAGTGTGCATCGGCGCCGTCGATGGATGACTCATTGCACATTCTGGTTTGAATGTATAATTGGACATTAGCTGATCTGAAAGACCTGCTGGGGCACAGAAAAAGTTTGCCCTCATTATTTCCTGAGTGAACTAAAAATAGGTAATATCCTAGGATAATATACACTGCACATCATCAAGGTAGTATGCTAATCACAGGGCTATAATTCTAGATAATGCTAAAATGTTCGGCTGGAGATGAACTCAATCTGTGAAAGGAAATGAGTTCTGTCTTATGTGTAAGCAGAGTTGAATAAAGAGTGACCCCTGCTGGTGGAAACAAAGAATAATGTTTGCAACACTTTCTTTTAGAAAAAAAACAACAAATACAATGTTTACATTCAATACTTTCCATTAATGTTTTTACAGATGGGTGGTAAAGTGAGAAAAAAAAATGTTAGTGATGCACTGCAAATATGCTAATAACTGCAAGAAATGTCAGAATAAGGCTGAGTTATCAGAGGCAATTTTCCAAATCAATTACAGTTGCATCGGGAGCTTCATGACTCAATTTAAGTTACAATTTGTAGCCGTTCAATAGTGTTCCTAACTCAAAGTTCCATTCAAACACTAATTTTCAACACCTTTAAACTCAAATTTGCAGTATTAAAACTGTAAATGTTTATTAAAAGACCAAAGTAATATACTATTCCAGAAACACAAAATATCTGACATAAAAATACATTTTATTCCAAACAAAAAATTGTTTCAGAATAAGAACATGACCAATAAATGGGTCTTGAGTTTGAGGATCTTACCTGGTTATCTATTTAAAATGTAACTAATTCATTTTATATTTAACTTAAAAAAAAAAAAAAAAAAGGATTTTAGCCCATGTCTTCCTCCATGCCAGGTTGGTTGTTACTCATCCTTACTGGGGGCAGATGGGATCCACTCACGCCACAGGAGTGGACCCCAATGCTGTCCCGATTAGGAAAGATGCTGAGGCAAAATTCCTCTGGTTGAGGTGCCTTTTAGTATAAATAGAGTCCAAAAACAAATAGAGTCAGTTTTCTCAGAGCAGAGCGAAGCTTTAATTTTATTTTATAGGTTTATGTCACATCAAGTGTTCATTGTATGGAAGGTTATGGAAAGTTTGTGTCAATGGAGGGGAGGCCAAAGGGTTATTAATTTACATTTTTGTGGCAAAATTTTATGTTGTTTTGTTATCTTAAGCACTAAGTTTGATTTGATTTAGTTCGCTTTGATCCAATTCAATATATTTTTTGATTTAATTTTATTTGATCTGATTTGATAGTCAATACAATTTGATTTAATTTTCTGCTTCTTTCCAGTGTCCCGGTATTTCCTGTGTTAGAAAAAAATAAATACATTTATTGAGGCAGCTCAACATTTTTATGACCTTTTAGAAGCATTTGAAAATTTGTATTACTTGTTCCTTACATTCTTGATGCTCTATCCTCGTCCATTTTTAAAGTAATACTAAAATAACAAAATGTAGCTAAGAATTGTAACTTAGGGGCATCAAATTATCTGGGCAATCGGGATTAATTAATTACAGAAAAAAATAAGTTTTTTTTTTTTTAATTGCATTAATCTGATTTTTTTATCTATTAGCGTGTTCTCAGATATTAAAGGGGCGATACCATGATTGTCTTAAGCCTTTCAGAGAGTAACATCTCCTTATATTTATGACCATATATACCTTTGGAACATTAAAACACCTTGTGAAATATTAGTATTTTCGTGAATTCTTTACTACCCAGAAGTAAAACAACTCAATTCCTGAGGCTCTGCCTGCAGCTGCATTTGGCTGCTGCCCATTTCATTGTGTCATCCTAGAGTCAAGGAGCCCTGCATCTAGTAACAAGCAGGGGTGCTGGCAATTGTTTTTCGAGGACACAATTGGGCCACATAGGGTTCTAAAATATTTGTGCAAAGGACCGGACAAGGAGCAGATGGAAGGAAGAGATTTGAGTAACAACCTCATAAACTAAAAATAATATGGAATTTAGAGAACAAACATGCTTTCAATTTGGGATTCAAGTTCACATATATTTAATTTTAAAAAAGAAAATTTGGGAGTTTTAATTTCTAAATTTATGATTTTGTCTCTTTTGCTGGTGATCCAATGGAATGAACAGTAAAATGCACTTAAAACCTCAAAAAGTAGAATTTTCACTGTATAGCCCCTTTCAAAACAAAGGTCCAACTGTTTTGGAGGAATGTTTTTATTTGAACTCAGCTGAAAACACCTCTTTCATTTATTACAGTGCCTATCACGGTGTCATGTGTATGGCTGTATACACGGCGCTGTGATGTTATCAATGTGCAAATTTGTAGTTCTTTACAGAAACTAACCCAAAACAACCACACAATGCCACAGCTTTTATCTATTATGTAAGGGATAAAGCCTGACAAGTGTTTGTTATCCTAAATTAATGGGCTGATCACATGGGACGGTAAGCAGTTGAATAAGGTATGTCAACATATATTTTGGGATTTATAAAAAGTTTGTGGTTAATATGTTTTGGATTGCTAAAAAAAAATATTTTTGGACTTTACTATGTTAAATTTCAGCACACTGGCCCTGATTTTTTTGTTCTTGTATTTTGTTTTGATTTAATTTTTCGAGATTGGGAAAAAGAATAAAAATTCCAACTTTAAAAATAAATATTGGAAGACTGCTATATTAGGAAAACATCATAAAACCAGTTTTTCTTTTTTTTTTTTTTTTGTAATTTGATCTCTTACTACATCACAATGTCACACATTTGAATGAAAAAAATCTTTAAAAAAAAAAAAAGTGGCTTTTTACAGCAATTATTAGGTTAAAAATAACCAGATTAATTAATCACAGTTCACTATTAATCAATCGCACACAAAAAAATTAATCGTATGACAGCACTAATTTAAACTGAAAATATTTTTTTTTTTTGTAGTAAAGTATCACAGTTATCGGAACATGCACACATCATTTAAGTGTATGTGAAAATTTAGGGTAGAGATACATTTAAAAACTCGCAGCCAACTCCAGTGGTTCAGGGACTAAAGGGGTTTACTGTGAGAAAAAAAGAACCCACAAAGAAAAGGCAAAAACAAGATCATAATTCAAAGCAGGTGAGTTTAAGCTGTGATTCAGTAGAACAATCTATCAGTTGTTCCCCGCATCAGTCATTCCCCTCACAGTTTAGCCAGTTGTTGCTGCCAGCACTGTGCAGAATGATAAATGACTCGAATTATGTCCGAAACCAGTGGAAAGCAGAAAGCTGCTCAAATCAGTATGTATCAGTATGACAGCAAAAAAGCTAGTCAAGCTCTTCTGCCTCGAGTCTCTTCTGAACAACAGTACGGAAGGTGCGGTCTTCCCTGTAGTGATTATGAATTACTCAGTTATAGGTACGGGGAAGTAAAGTACCGGTACTTTTCCTGTAAGCTGAGATATTAACGGGTCACTGAGCTCAAAACATCAACCAAAAAACTATCCGCTTCATTTTGGTTAAACACACAGTACAGAGGTGCTTGTATACACACAAACAGTGACTATTGACAGCGCCCTCGCATTCTATGCAGGAAGTACCCGCTGGTTCTAACAAGCCAAAATCCCATAGACTTCAATAGAGATATAACTGTTTCTCTGTTTTTGGTGTTAGCATGCTATTTTAGCCTTTTTGTCATGATGGAGGACATATAAAGCTACCGTATGTTTCGAAGTATTTCTTTATTCAGATTGCAATGGCTCAGGATAAAAACCCACAGTTTGAAAAAAGCTCAGGTTTGTGATGCAGCAACTGCCATGGGCAGGCCAAAGTCTCCCTGCTCTGCTCAAATTCTAAATCTTTCACTAGCCGACAACAAGAACTATGAACGTCTTTGTTTTTATCATCTGAGCTGTTATCTGGCTCAAAACTATACGGCTGGATAGCTCTGATATTGCTTACTGTTTTTTGCTTATGTTAGCTTGGGGTTGTGAGGATCTGTAAGCTAGCAGGAGAGAGTGTAAATAAAGGAAAACTGGGATATCAGCGTAGGGTTACTTCCACGTGGGGTTACATAAAAAACAATGACATAGGGTTTTTGATTTTTGCACAAAAAAAAAAACTGCATAGTCATAGTTAAAATACCACTGGGAATGAAATACAAAACAGTGGGGAAAAAAAGTATTTTTCAGCCAGCAATTGTGCAGGATCTCCTCCCTAAAAAGCGCCTGTAAATTTCATCGTAGGTAAACCTCAACTATGAGAGACAAAATGAGGGGCAAAAAATCCCGAAAAATAACATTGTCTCATTTTTAAAGAATGTATTTGTACATTCTGATGGAAAATAGGTATTTGGTCATCTACAAAAGTTCACCTCAATATTTTATTATATACCCTTTGTTGGAAATGACAGCAATCAAATTTTTTCTATAAGTCTTCACGAACTGTTTTGGTCCATTCCCCCATGCAGATCCTCCAGAGCAGTGATGTTTTGGGGCTGTCGCTGGACAACATGGACTTCCGACTCCCTCCAAAGATTTTCAATGGGGTTGAGATCTGGAGACAGCCAAGGCTACTCCAAGACCTTGATCTTTGTTTGTTTCTAACGGAAGTCATTATTTCTTCTTCTACGACTACTTCTGGTATCTTAAACAGTTCTGCACATGTCAAAATGATTTATTCTGATCAACCGTGTGGCGCATGGAAGCGTTTATTACAATCGGATGAAGTTTTACAGGGCCATGAGCACAGTTCTATTCTAATTCGATCTTTGATCTGATCGAGGACATTTTGCAAATGCAAACGCAGCTAGTGGGATTTGTAGCATGTTAAAAACAGATTGTTCTGACTGTTGTTAATTTGTCACAGATCTAGTACAAAAATTAAAACTGCTATTTTGTCAAGTTCATCAGCAGGTTATATGGTAATCTTTTAATTTGCAACTTTATTTAAACGCAATTTAAAGTTTATTTAATTTGAAACTTACTTTTTAGTGTGCTTGTTTTATTACCACACAATTTTATTCATCAAAATGCCTAGTACATATTCTTTGAACTCTAATTTGTGTTAAGCTTGACAACTGTGGTCTACCTGTTCAGTGTGAAAATAAATGTCCGTGAGATGATCACGTATCGTTTATCCCCACAAGATTTTACTTCGATAAACCATAAAATGACTTTATTTAATTATTAAATACAAATCAAACAAGATGTGGATCAATTTACATTAACATGTTTATATTTGGTCTTGAATCACTTTGTACAGGAAAAAATGGGCCCCAGTGTTAAAAAGGTTAAGAACCTCTGCCTTAAGACAGTTCTTTAGTCTTGGACATAGTGGAGTTTTGGAGTGTGAGTGTGTAGACAGGTGTCTTTTATATAGATAACGAGTTCAAACACAGGTGCCATTAATACAGGTAACGAGTGAAGGACAGAGGATCCTATTAAGGAAGACGTTACAGCTCTGCGAGAGACAGAAATCTTGCTTATTTGTAGGTGACTGAATACTTATTTTCTGCCATAATGTATAAATAAGTTCTTTAAAAACAAGACAATGTGATTTTTTTTTCCTCATTGTGCTTCTCATTGTTGACGTATACCTGTGATAAAAATTACAGGTCTCAATTGCACAATTGGCTGCTGACTAAATACTTTTTGCCTCACTGTAGATCAAAATATAGTTGGATTTGGACTTAAAGAGCCATTTAGGTTGATTTCTTACTCCCTATAACTCAATAGGAACCACAATGTCTTACTTCACTTTATAATGAGTTAGTAATAAAAGAACAACAAAAGTTAACATCAATTATCTTATTGATTTCAATAATTAAAAAAAAGAAAAAAAAATCAGTTTCAAAACTGAAGCGTTATTTAATTGAGTATATCTGCTTTCACCTTTAGCTTTGAAACTAAAGCTAAAAGGAACCGGTCCTTCTCTAGAAACTACCAATTACTTTCATGCAGATCTAGGTTTCTCAGGTAAAAAAAAACCCAAATAAAAAAATATATAAATATAATAAAAAAGGTAATAAAATTGCATAAAGAGGTTCCTAAAATGTTTCTCAACAATGTCAACCCCACCCCACAGGAAATTCCCATCACAAACTAGAGTACAGACAAAAGTACAATGAGTAATTCAACCACAGGGAAATGCTAAGAGTTTAGAGGGCGAGAAATTACATGTCTAGTTCAATTGCTTGGGCTGATTTCACCTAGCACTGAGAATAAATGATCCCGTCACCTTCCAAATTGTCCTTAGACACATTAATAAAAAGGTCAGTGCTAAAATGCAACACAGCCACAAGCTAGCAGTGCATTGAAGTGTTAGTGAGTGATTGCAGATTATACAGAGACACTGCACTTCTGTTCAGTCAGTTAATAGAACTTGCACAAGCAGGCGGTGACTGTGTTTCCTGTGACAATGCATGAATAGCAACTTTTTTTGAAAGGCCCCTTGCAAAAAATACTCAGCCAAAAACTTAATTCCAAACAATGCTGTAGTAAGCTTATACAGGAGAGGTGGGCTGCTTTTAAGACAGTTTAAGGCATTTCATTGTGATGAATCGCTGCTTTCATTTACAAAATAGTAGAACATTAAAAATTAAATCACAAAAACTGTATTATTAATAAATAAAGGGTTAGTTTTATAGCTCAATAATTTCATGTTAACATTTATTAAGCTGAAAATATGTTTAAGTTATTGTAAGCATAAATATATTAGTAGGAGAAGCCATTATGGGTAATCTTTTTGTCACTTAAACAGTTTTTTCCCTTTTTCTTCCCATTTTCTCCCTCAGAAGGAAAAAAGGGCAAACAAAAAAAAGGAGGGGTTAAAAAAAAAAAAAGAAAAAAGGGGGGAAAGGCAAAAAAAAAAGAAAAGGAAAAAAGGAGAAAAAAGAATAAAAAGGGGAAAATGGGTAAAAGCAAAAAAGGGAAACAAGAAAAAGAGGGGCAAAAGTAAAAAAAAGAGGAAAAGAATACATAAAAAGAAAAGGTTAATTATAATTTAGGAATAGTTATTTTTGCCTTGCAAAAGCCATCCCTCCAATTTTCTAAACCCACACAATTCCTTTTGGAGTCATGGGGATGCTGGGGATAATGTATGGGGATAATATGTGTTTGCGGTGCATCCTGGGATGGCTTATACTTTGATTTGGATTCAGAACAAAGTACAGAGGACTTACCAGACATTTGTGAAAAGTAAAAGGTGAGTAGAATACCCCAAATCACCCCTTAGACCAGGGGTCACCAACCTTCAACTTACATCAACTTACACACTTTTTAACATATCTTGTCACATTTTGGACAACTGACCAAATCTGTAGCATATTTATTAAAATTAATGATGTTTGAACTGAAGTAAGTCGGAAGTCATCAAAACGTATTTAAAGTTCGTGTATAATGAACATATTTTTAAGACACTTTCATTTTTAAATCTAGACATTGAGGAAACGTGTTGAAATTCACAGAATTTGATTCTGGACCAGATTCCCATTTGAAACAGCATAAAGAATTACGTTAATGTGTGCAATAAGGAGCTGTCCCCGGCTAAAATCTTTAGTGCATTGTAATAAATTGCACCTGGCATAAATAAAGCCTGTAATTACATGAATTGATTTTTTAACAAGAATATATTAATATTTGTAGAAGTACATGAGAATGTGCTGTGACAATTTGATGGTGTTTGGAGTACAGATAGAGAAGATGAAGTATCTTCAAGAAAAAAGTCCTTTGACATTTGTACTTATGATTACCACGTTTTCCCATTCTTTTCTATCCAGAAAACAAAGCTGATCACTAAGAAGTACAATTTAAATAGCTTGATTAATTTTAGGTCTGTTAAGCTATTTTTTCTATTATTATTTTGGTTGTTTTCAGAATTAAGAGCTTTTGTGGTCAACAAATTTTGTCTCTGACCTGAGAAAGTTTTGGCTTGTGGTCCCTGAATACTTAGATCTTCTAAGAAGGCAGTAAGGCATTATACAAGTACACACAATATTAGTTTTAGTTTAAATCCCCAATTATGTAGTTTTAATAACTTAACAGTTTTGTTTTGGAAAAGAAGTTTGAAAAACTATGAAAGATTTGACCTAATCATGAACTTGCTAAAATGTCAGTCTTTGATCCCCATCTTTTCTACTATGACTCATCATTTAACGTATGGAAGGAATAATATTCCTTAAAGAAGAACCTGCACTCTAGGACAGTTTAATCCTCGAATCTTACCTTGCTTGGGATTCTCAGATTCTCCACAGGACTGAGATCTGCCATGCTCTCTTGAGGACTTTTCAGGCCCTGTCAAAATAAGATCCATGTTAAACCAGAGACGTGAAATGAGCTCTTCACTCCAGCAGATCATACCTGCTCTCACACTGTTTGCTTTCATTAGAAAAGTGCACACAGACATTCAGTGAAAAAAGGGGAACTGGCCAAAAAAAAAAGATTTTTGAAAGCGATATGCACTGCTGAGTTCTGTCAACAACTAAGTCTGAGCTTGTGCAAATTTTTAACCAAAGTGACTCAACACTTGTGTTCTAGTTTTATTACAGACAGTAATAGCCGAGCGTGGGTCCACAAACAACAATTAATGTTGTCTACTTGAAGAAAAGCTGTCAAATTAGCTAGCTAGCTAGCTATCTTAGCCAAGTTAGCTTCTGCAGCTGTAACAAAATCTCGCAACGTCAGCTTGTAAAGTTCGTCTTTGCTCACCTGACGGGCCATAAGAGACTTAATTTTCTGCATGGTTAGTCCAACTTGTTTGAGTAGGTAAATACAATTATTAAAGTGTCGAAAGAGCCTGTTTTTATCTGTTGTACATCATTACGAGAGGGGAGCCATGGTTGACGGTCACGTGACAGGGAATGCAAAATCCGGAAACATCCCAAAGCATCATGGGAAATGTAGGGTATTGTTATCTATGATTGTTATCATATCTTGTACTTTATCTAATCGAATCAGACAGTGTAAGAAGAAGCAGGCTTACGAAAATTAAGTGCTAAAATATGAAGTAACAATTCAACAGTTTTTTCCCTAAAATGTATTTAATTATGCATATGAATACAACAATTAGAGTACAAATTCCAATATTTCCAAATAGTCAAATGGGATTTAACTTCAGTAATTGTAGTACACTTGAAGTTTATGCAGTTACGTATAGCTAAATACCAGTATTGCAATTGTTTAGACTATAGACCAGGGGTCTGCAACCTCTAACTCTTAGAGACATTTGGGTTGTTTTATCACCACTTGCAAGGAGGAGCCACAAAATCTTACTTCACTCTTTAGAATCATAAAACTTTTTGTATTTATGCTGTTGTTGCTATCATGATAAATATAAATTAACTGTCTCTTTTTTTGACATAAATAAAACATAAGCATTAAGCTTGTTTTTAATATAAATGTAATATCTTAATTACTTTTGACAGAGGATCACAACTTCCTTTCAAATTAGAAGACATCCTGTACTAAGATCACCCCAATGCAGCAAATGTAGTAGTAGGCAGCATAATGACAGGAGTCATTAAAAAAAAAAAATCGTTTATTTATTGCTGTTTATGGTGCATCTTAGTCAAAAACTAATACATGTAGCAAACTAAAATTAAATCAGTGCTAATTTAATGACTCCTTACTGTATTTTTCAACCATAAGATCCTTGAGTTTGTTTTGAAATGGAAAATCTGCATTACAATCTGGCGGATTATCACTTAATTTGGCATTTAGTAAGAATGGTTGTGCAACTGACCTCAAATTGATTTTCAGTGATAAACGGAGCTCAAAAATCTGGTAAACTAAGAATAATCATTGGAGAATTATGGACACTATTTTCAGGATAATGTATGGTCCTTCAGCTGTTTGTGAATAAGTTGAAAAAAGTTGAAGTTCCTTTATTTTTTCTAACGTCACTACTTACTTACTTTATACTTGACAGTTACTTTTGAAAATGTTTGAAAGCATTTTATTTTAACCACAGAGTTACAATGGAGAGGTAAAAGAGCAACATGTGGCTCTTGAGCCGCAGGTTTCAGACCCCTGGTTTATGTCATGTGATCATTTCAGGAACAAAACCAAGTATCACATTCTGATTGATTCAATAATATAATTGAAGTTTTTTTAGCAACTATATTTTGCTGACACAAAAGACATTAAGTTAATTAACTTAATAAAAACATCTAAAATACTACAACAATTGCAAGACTCAAACATGTTTTTGATTTATTTACTATAAATCTCCCTTTTTTTTTTTTTTTTCAAATCTAGTCATAGGCTTTAGCAATCAAATCAGTCTGAATCTGACTTTGTAAAATTGTTCAAAAATAATGGCAACAAATTCAGCCTGCTCTGTAAGTGCACATGTTTTATAGAGAAGCACTTGATTGAAAGCAGCAATTTGCTGCAGACCCAGTGAGCTCCAGTTCCTGCTTGATGATGCCTCTAGCTATTTCCCAGTCAAATGAAGGTGAGGTCGCTCTCTCTTCAGGTGAATTTACTCCACTGCTGTTTGTGAAGCCGCCCTCAAAGCATACACTCAAACGGAACAGATGGCGTCTCTACCCGGAGATACCACAATCAAGGCTGAGCTCACTCAGTTTTCCAGTTTATGAGATATAATTAGAACAAGGTTCAATAAGCCAGTTGTGCCAGGAAGACATATGATACATAATTCTGTATTTTCCACTGTGTGGACATTATTTGCATCTGTATATTCTTTTCTCTTAGCCGGTAAAACTTTTCTCTGATATTTTCAATAAAAAAGACTTGTATTTTGTAGAAATCACAGGAATCGAATGGGCTATTTAAAAAAAAAAATTCCTTTTTTTAATTTCACATTTATCTAAATCCTCTTTATATGCATGTATGTACACAAAACAAAACCAAGCTCATGTGAACTTGCGACAAGGTGTTAGCAGAAGTGGGTGGCGCACTCTGCCACATGCCAACCATCCGTCTGTTGCAGCCAGTCTGCATGCCAGGCCGGGCCGGGCCGGGCCAGGGATGCAGCACAGCGACAAACATGAGGGCTCTCAAGCACAAGCACTGTGCAGACACATTTGAAGAACAAATACAAGTCATGCATTGGTCACATAACTCTGAATCAACATATGCTTGAAATGCAAATGACTGTCACTGCTATTTTTAAAGAAAAAAAAACAGCACCACATGCAATATAATAAACAAGTTTGTCTTTAATAAAGTACAAAACAGCATGCAACTGCAAACTGTACCATCTTTTTTAAATTACAGTCCTTGCTTTTAATAACTATAACATAAGCAGGGAAAAAAATGCTACATTTGGGTTCAAGTACACAAAGTCTTTATGGGCAAATATGAAAAAAAAAAATTGCTGATCCAGCATCGCTTCTATCTTACATCTGCAATGTAAAACAAACTGGTGAGTCACTGTGTTTGGCTCTAGAATAGTATTCAATTCTGACTCTGGTCAGAACACAGAAAGGCTTTTTATCTCCCACCAACAGGAAGAAAACCAGTTTCCACAAACCATGGAGGGTCAGTCAACATCGCAGTGTAGACGCTGTTTTCAGATTGTTGGGCATGCTAACGTTTCTGCTGAATCCTGTCGACGTGGTTGCAGTTATGCGAAACCTGAGAGTGAGTCTCTTTACCATGAGAGTGTTCAGCTAAAAACGCTTGTAACAGAACCCAAAGTTTAAGCATAAAAATCTTCTTCTCTGCTTTTCAACAAGTTTTTCCAGCATCGCCTTTTCTTTTTCCCTCTTATGTTACATGACATAGATGCGTACGTACAAGTCAGCATTCTGGCTAGTTTGGCGTCTCTGAAAGAATTGAAAAGTGAAAAAAAAAATCCAATGAAGCAGAAAGTGGAGTTGTGTTATAAGGAAAGAGTCTTTCCCTGATTCAAGAGGAGAATGTCCAAAGCCTGCAATTATTTAAGTAAGTGTATATTTACACGTAATTTTGGAAAAATGTTCAGCCAGTACTAAACCTTGTTCTTAGTCGCACAGACCCAGGGGAGAGGGTTAAGGTTAGGACTATGGTTACGGTTAGGGTTAAACAAGCAAATAGTTCCTGAGTGTGGCTGTCTCTGCAGGTCACGGCTCCACCAGGGGATGGGTCAAATGTGGAGAGCACATTTACACATTTAGGAGTGTGACAGTTAATGGGACTTTAACTTTACGTTTAATTTTAAATACGTGCGGCCAACAAAAAAAATTGAGCCTTGGACACACTTAGAATGCGTGCGGGTGATGCAGCAATCAGATCTTAGCTGCACGTGTCACGTGTGGCCAACATGAATTTCCATCATTTTCTATGCTGGTCGCACGGAAATACGTGTGAATAACATCAGCCATTTTTTTATGTCATTAGTTAGTGGTTATGCTGACTTTATTTCCACACTGACTGCATGACTGAGATGATTTCATTTAATTGCATCAGGAGACATAATAAGCTCTTTAAGCATGAAAAAAGACACACATATTCCACTTTAACCCTGAAGTAAAAAAGTAAAAATACCATTTAAATAGATTTTTGTTTTTCCTTTTCATTCATTAAACTAAAGAAAACAAGTCATACACATCAAACTCAAAGAATGAAAAATAGATTTTTTTCTTCTTTGAGCTGGTTTTAAGTTTTTCAAGACAAACATTGTTAAAATGGAACATATTCATACAACATCACATATAAAACATTTATAGAAGAATCCATGTACAGAATTTACAGTTAATTAAAATGTTTGTTTTTTTTTATACAAGAAACTTCTAAACTTAACACTTCTCCAGGAGACTCTTTCCTTACTCGAGGATTGCGAAACTGAGACATGAACATAAAAGAAAGTGAAGAACTTATATCAAATATTCAACTTTTGGTTTTATCAGTTTTCACAGTCTTAGCATTCAGGCGCTTTATGAGATACAAGATGTCCAAAAAAGTTGCTGGATTAAATTAACTTTTCTCCTTTGTGTGAAAAATACAATAATCTATAATTTTAATTATTTATATTATGTTATAATAAAATAATAAACTTTTTAGTTATTTGCTACTCACTAAAAAACACCCAAAACAATAACAGTCCATTGTCGGATTTAGTCTCTTGCACCCTTTGCAACTGAAATGCTGGGGCTTCCTTCCATAGAGACTTGAAAAAGTGAGGCTACATGGACGTATTTGCCTGTGAGCATTTTGTTTATCCTGCCATTAGTTACTTCAGCAAACTTTGACACTGGTTTTCAGGCACATGTCGGATCACATCGTAGATGGTAGTGTGCAAATCCTGACTGGACTCAAAATGAGACAGAGATCTGCAAGACGCCTGAAAGAAAGGAACAAAAACAATAGATAGGTCAGAGAACTTAAAAGTGTCTCTTTCTATTTAAACTCAGATCTGACCTGTGTGGAGTCCATTTTCCCAGGTATGGACACAAACTCGTAGATCCCAAAGTCTTCAGTTGCATCTTCATGACCTTTTGACAAAAGTTAATGAATGAAATATCAATCACTGAAAAAAGTTGTAATGTCAGCAAAGTATCTGACCGTTGTTTCCTCATTTGTCCCTACATTTTTGTTCTTAAAATTGTTTGAATTCCCTCCCTAACTACTATACTTTTAGAGTGTAGGACTATCTAGCACCCTGGATTTTAAAAGTTATTTGGACACCATGCTCTTTTAAAATGAAAAAAAGGAAAAAACAGCAACTATCAAAGATTTCCTGAAGTAAATACCTAATAAATGTGAACATTTTACAAATACTATTTTTGAATCCACCATGTTCTGCTGATCAAAACTTATAAATAAGTTAATTAATTAATTTTTTTTTTTTACAAAAATTGGCTTAAATGCAATGCATTGCGGTCCATATTCGCCAATCTAGTTAGCATCAAAGCACACTGGTGTTTTTTTGCACAGACTTCTGGGAAATTACTGGATTTAGGAATTCTAGATTGAGACTCCCTGGAAAAAATGTTGAACACCCAATAGTGCAGGAAGTGGAGAAAGATTATGGACAAAACCTTTAACTATGTCGAAAAACATGGTACAGTTTGCTTTGAAATTTCTTAAAAAGTAGGCTTAAGATGGAAAAATGTTTAAATGTGAAGAAAACAGCGAGCTCTGAAACATTAGTGACCTTGATGTCGCTCACCTGAGCGATGAGGCCGATCTTGCTGTGAAAATGGCCTAAAAAAAGAGAATGAATCGATCAACAGAAGGCAAGCAAAAATGCATGTAAGCTCATATTGATGGTAAAAACAAAATTTTTTGACCAAAAAACGATTAATGTCCTTGAAAATACTTAAAAGAAGTGGCACTCTTATCCTTTCAAATACATATTAAAAAAGCCAGCAATAAAAATATTAATAACGATCTCATCAAAATTAAATAATTTGAGAAATTAAACAACCAAAAAACAAAATTTTCACAAAAATCTCCAATCTATACAGTATGAAATACTTGTAACTTCCTGGTACCAGTGTGGACGTTTTTATTTGTAAACATTTCCATGTCGGATCCAAGAAAAGAAAGGTAAATGCAAAGTTTGTTGACACATTTACCAGCATTTTAAAGAGACTTTTTTTCCAGCATGGAAGTGAACAGGATCTAAAGAAAAAAAAGGCAAGTAGAAGAAAGTTTCTGCACTGCCACAATCTTTATGGTACGTACCTGTTGTAAATGCTCATCAGCACTGTCAATATCAGAGACACAAAGAGAAAATATTATAACCACACAAAAATTAATCATTACCTTTAAATATCCAAACTGAGAAGTTTTTTTTATTTTTTAAACCTATAAACTGGAGGAAATTTCAGCTTCTTAGTTTAAAGTTTTGTAAAACTTAAAAAAAAACAAGTGAAAATTGGATGTTACAGTCTAGTCAGAACTCACATCTACTGAGAATGAGCTTGATTGTTTTATTAGAAAAAATATATAGATCAAAGTGAAAATAAAGGTGTCTAACCTCTCTTTGGGTGGCAAGTTCTTCTAAGAAAGAACAGCAACATGCAGGCGATGATGAACAAACAGCAGACACTGATGGCTGCCAGCGGTGACACAGAGCCACCCTCCTGAGTGCGCTTCCCACTGCCTGTCAACACAAAACAAAGAACAACTTCTGTATGTTTAATCATAAAAAAAATAATTGGGAAGTTTAACAGTTCAACCAGAACACTGATAATGACTGAATAGACTGCATTTTGTCTTTTTTTTTCTTGATTTTTAGAGGCTGACAGTATATGAGAACTGCACCGAGTGAGTGTGACATCATCCATATAGAATGGTTACTTCCAGCTTCAACAAAATGAAGCCAATTCATGCTGGAGCTAAGGGATGTCAGTAAGCAGTGATTGGTCCAACTCGGGCTAAGTCATGGCAACCCCTCTCGCCAATCAGGTGTGAGCTTGTTAGAAGTGCACACTGCTACCACTTGAAAATTGAGAAAATCTGACAAAAGTTTCAAACTTTAATTGAAGCATCTAATTGGTCAGTTTATAGTTTAAAAAACTTGCACAAAAAAGAAAAATCTCAGGTTAGCACGAAAACGCTAAGCCTTGTTTTTACTGAGTGGTAAGGAGTAGTACGAAATGGTCCGGTTAGTATTGGCGAGCATTTCCACTTAGTTAAGCCTCACTTCCACCGTGCGGTTTGCTTTCACGGCGCATACGCGTTGTCTAAGAAGAATACCGCCGTAAAGAGGAAAACAGAATCGCTACCTTAGCGCTATATTGGTGCTTTTTAATATCATCATCACTTTCTGCCAATCAACGGGTGGCAAGAGTGACTCCACCCCAACTGTCCTGTTCTATTTTTCTATGGACCTACAACGGATGGGGACCCTCAAGAGGCTTAGGTTGGTACTGTTGGGTCAACTTAACAATGGAAACGCTCAAAATACTGGAACGGAAAGATCAATGGAAACAAGGCCTCAGAGACCTGCTCCAATAAAAATTGAGCTTTTAGCATATTTTTGTGGCATTTTTCTCATAATGGAGGACATAAATAAGGAAAGGTAAGCATTTCTGAGAATGTCTCTATTCAAACCATAGTGAATCTGGAGTAGTTAAAAAGTACTCCATTGGGGTTGTGAGACACTGTAGGCTAGCTGGAGAGAGAGTACATAAACAAATCGATGATGGGAAGTGTGGAAAGGCTCACTCCGCGCCAACAGTCCCGCTCACATCTATGAAAAACTTTTTTTTATTTGGCTAATAATAATCAATTAAAAGACAACTGGGGACACTTTTACAATAGATCAAAGGACGATCAGAGTGAAGTCTTCAAAATACTATCACTTTGTCGCAACAGCCTCTAAAGAGATTACTCCAAAAACTTTATACTCCTGGTATCTGTGTGCGTGTGGGTATTTGTAAAAATTTCCATGATAGATAAAAAAAAATGTAAATAATTGCAAATGTGGTTGATACATTTCCCAGCATTTTAAATCATGGCCAGTATCAGGAACAGTCATCATTGAGCCTCGCTCAGTATCACCAAGACAACATATCAATGTCAGTACACAGAAACTCCACATGCTATAAACTCAGTCAACAAACACAACAGCTGTCATCCGCCGCTTCTTTCCCACTCACTGAGCTCAAATGTGAACTAGTACACATCAACCCAGATAAAACCTCAGTTAGGATTGCCGTCTTTGCTTTGTAATAAATTCATAAACTGTTTGTAGCTGCAATGGATGATACATTTTCTATTTCTTCCCAAAGGCCTAAAAGTGAGGAGTAGCTTTCCAAAATATTCCAAAGTATTCCCAAAACCTGCTCACAGTCTTTCCCTCTGTGCCATGTTTCAGTCACTACCCACCTGTTCCCAAGCCGGCCACCACCAGAGTGAACTGAGCCTCATCCTGTTTCTTCGTGACGTTGTTGAAGGCGCGGCACAGGTAATCTTCCGCCTGGGCCAACCTGTAGGACAGAAATTCCAGACGTGGGCCCTCCGTGATGATCTGAGTCTCGTTGTGTCTCTTGGAAATCCAAACAAAGCTGTTTGGCGGGTTCGAGTCAGCCTGGCACTCGAAGAAGACCAGCTCTCCGGGGTTGATGGTGAACACCCCCCCTGTCCGGAGGCCCTGGCCAGAGTTCACCTCCAGATTGTAGGGACCATCTGCGGGGCAACATAACATTTCATTTTCAGTTAAAGACCACTCGGATGAAAACTGTGTTTTTGGGGTTTTTAACATGTTCTTGTTTTATTTTTCTCATGATGCAGGAGCTGGATAAGAAAAAATGGACAATATATGGGACATGTAACACGCAGGGTTGGTCACAAGGTCCCTGCTCCGCTCCATTCCGATGTATCCTTTTATAGACAAACAGATCCATGTACGTCTTTGTTTTCCTTGTCTGAGCTGGCATCTGGATCTAAACCATGGGTGTCAAACTCACTTTGGTTCAGGGGCCATATTCAACCCATCTGACCTCAAGTGGGCCGGGCCAGAAACATGACAGCAAATTAACCAATGGTAAACTTATCTGTATCTTTGTTTGTGTTTTGTTTTTTTCTCAGTTGGAAAAAATGCCTCAACCAACTTAGTAGCCAAATCCCTTATTATAATATTGTTTATTATGTTTATTTCTTGATCTCTTGTTGTGCCGATCTCACGTTTCCTTTGCTCCCCCTAGTGGTGGAATTGTGCATTGTGGTCATTTCTTTAAACTCGCTTGCTTTTGTTTTTTCAAAGCCTTTTTTTTTCTTCGTGACTGGGCTGGATTAAACCATATCCGGCCCACCTGACGGTTTAATCCAACATTTGCTCTAAACCCCTGCTCTAAACTATGCAACTGGAAAGCTCTAATATTGCTTGCCATTTTTGTTGCACCACTTATATGTTGTGGTTGTGAGGGGTAGGGCCGTGGATCATTGCGTTGGTGGCAATACGATTTAATTCACGAATCAAGCTCCAAGATTCACTAGATCAACCTATGACTCTTACTTTTTAATGTAATTTGATTGTGCAGTCACTATGTCTTTTACTGGATGAATGAAAATTTAAATGACATTTATTCACCATCATTTGAACCTCTATTTATAGCAGAAAATCAGAATTAACAAAACTAATAAAAACACAAAGACTTAGATTGAAAGAAATGGTGTTTGTTGCTTTTATCAAGTTTTTTTTTTTTAATCAGTCTTTTGGTTAAGTTGAGTGGTAGCTGCTGTATCAGTCAGACTCAGAAATAGAAACTAAAGGTAAGGCACAGAGAAGTGAAACAAATATCTGAAAATGACATCAAATATATGTAAAATATATGTATATAGTGTTACACGTTCAGCGGGAACTTGACTTTAAAAAAACTCGATAAAACTCCCAACAGATCTTCATAAAGAAGAAGAACCTTTAGAAAATGGATGGATTGATTAATTCAAAGTCTGTCATTAGGAGGGAACTGAAATACTCTGAACAGTTATGTCCACCTTCAGTTTGAAAAATTTTTGATCTTAGATTGGGAGAACAGCAGAAATATACCCGCCATTTGTGAAGTGCAAGTGGTGTCCAAAATATATTTTTTATTGTCCTCCCCTCCAAGCTGAAGGAACAAACCCCCTCCCTCGCGGATGAAAAGCGCTTTTTTTCATGTGGGTGTGCTCTGAAGCACCGAGGTTTACATTTAAATTTGAGTAATCCCTTTTTGTTGTAGCATGACCTTTTTAAAGTTATTCAACTGCTGCTTTTATGTATGTTTGAGCGCTGGAAGCTCCATGCTAATGTTAGCTAACTGTAATGACTTTTTGTCATAGAATGACCTTTAAAGTTTTTTTTAAAAACTACTTTGTTATGTGTATTTAAGTGCTGGAAGCTGTGCGCTAACGCTAGTGAGTATTGGTGACTTCATTGAGCGAAAGTGATGTCCAAAATCAGATCAAGAGTATTGATGGTTGAATTAATTTAACTTTGGATCTGAAGAATTCTGAGTATTGGCCAATCAGACAGCCCTTTGAGCAGAGCAGAATTAAGCAACGATTTTCATTTGCTACCCTTTTAAAGTCTCCTGCACCCCCACCATATAAAATGTTCTAGCTGAAATATTTGCTTTGTCCAAAATTCAACAATTTTTACAAAGCAGTCCAAATACAACTGACATGTCTTCTGAAGTGTATCATCCTTTTTCAGTTGAAACAAATCTATTCCAGTTAAACAAAACCCATTCAAAAGTTAGACCAAATTTTGTCTTTGAATTTAATCTTGATCGGGACCGCCAGGAACATGTTGGCGTCCACAGTCCCATGCAAATTCTTCTGCATAACAGCCTTGTGTTTTCTGCTGCCGGCAAACAGAAGGACCTCACAGGAATTTACATATGACCTAATCGCTGACCAGCAGTGTGCAAAAAGAAGGAAGTCAAAATGTAGAAAGGTACGGCGATATGGATTCAACAGAAATTCCCACTTAGAAAAATAATTTTTCCTTTTTTATTTTTCTTTCCTTAAATAAAACTAATCCGTGTATGTAAGAACTACAGCTTCAGTACTACAGAGATTTAAAATTATAAAATAATTGTGAAGAACAAATAAAAACTTAACAATAAAATGGTCAAACTTTCATTTGTGCAAGAAGAAGCTCTCACGGGTCTTAACTGAAATTTAGATATTTTCTTATCCACCACTCAGCTAAAAGTCCCCCTCATGCAAATTAGCAACCCAGGGTTTTCCGTTTATCTTCTTAGCATTCAGAAACATGACATGGGATCTTTTGAACACTTTCAAACACTTGAATTATTCACTTTCTGTTTGAATTAAAAACAAGCCAGCAAAGCTTTAAATATATCTAATGTCTTGGGAAATATCTAACAGCAGGGGCGGAGCTATGGGGGGCAGGGGGCCAGCTGCCTCAAGTAAAAAAGTGTGCCCTCTCAGTGTTTGAGTTAGTATTGATGTCATTTATGACATAGATTAAGAAATAATCAGCACAAGGTTCTCTAAGTTGTTGCAGAATATTGGACACTAAAAAAATATGTTTTTGTGGTGGAGGTTGAATTCCATATTTGAGGCATATGTTTCAAGAATTTCAACACATATTTTTGCTGCTGCTTTAGATCAGTAATATTACCTCAGCTAAAGTAGCTTGTTGTGTTTTTATATTAACAATAATACATATTTTTTATCGTTTCATTCGCCTTCTATTCTTCTGCTCGTATTTCCAAAGTCTTTTCCCACCCCAATATAAAATGTTCTAGCTCCGCCTCTGTCTAAAAGCCTTGAAGAACTTCATTTTTTCCGGTTAGAATTAATAAGAGAAGTTACTCACAGTACACGTTGAGCTCCACAGCCTTGCTCTCCAGAGCTTTGCTGACTGGGTTTTGGCCTGGCATCTGTAAGTCCCCTTGTCCTGCTTCTTCACTGGGCTGATCAGCAGTGCAGATCTGTCTTGACTGAAGTGATTTCTCTCACTGGAACCCAGCTCAACGTTGTCCCTGAACCATTTGAACTCAACCCTGGTTCCAGAACTGACGGAACAAGTCCACGTTACGTTTGCTTTGTCCTCGATGACTGAGTGAGATGGGCTCTTGTGGATCTCAGGAATGGAGATGGGTACTGTTGGGGGGAAAAGTGATGAAGACATTTTCAAACAATCCTCATCAGGATGTAAATGCTGTGATAAACACGTTACTCACCGTCTACTGTTACTGCAACAGTTCTCTCCTCCTTGATGACCAGCCCTGTTTCGTTATGAAACTCGATGTTCAGGCTCAGATGATAATCTCCCTCATTGTCTTTGCTCAGATTCAGGATCCCCAGGGAAATGTTGGGTTCCTTGAAGTCGAGGCTGTTCCGGTACCCCATGTTGATGATTGCAGTGTCTTTGGTGAAGGTGACCAATGTGGTCCTGGTGCCACTCGGCTTGGTGTACGACCAGGTTCCCTGGATCTCAGCTTTATCCAGAGGGAAGCGGGTTTCTACTGGTAGAAGCAGGGACTGTCCTTCAATGACGTGATGAACAAGCGAGGGGATGTGGACGAGCTCACAGCTGACCCCTGAGGTAGGAGAAAACAAGAAATGAGAGATTGACATTAGACATTGTCCAACAAACTACCCACAGCTACTGGGAAAGTTCCTGTTTTGTATCAGTTACAGTTGATTTCAATTCCTTAATGCTCCTTTTTTCAGTTCCTACTTTCTAAAAAGGATGCTTCCAGCATGAAAACAGTCGTATTCAGTACAGGGTTACAGGCTTTGGTCAAGATCAAACTGATTGGCTGATTGGTGGTTGGTTGCTCAATCTGATTCAAATCAATCAATCAAATCAGATAATGTGACTTATACTTATGCAGCACTTTACCACCTTCTTAGAGAAAGCCCAAAGTGCTTTACAATCACATTCACACTAATGGCTGCTGCCAACCTACAACCACCAGGAGCAATGTGGGATTCAGTGTCCTGCTCGAGGACACTTCGACACTTGGGAGGGTACTGAACCTGCAATCCTCCGATCAGATGTCAACCACTCTACTTCTACACCAAGGTCACCTCAGGTAGAGCAAAGTCTGTATAAACATATCTGTTATGTTTATATATTTTAAGAATCAATTTCCAATAAAAACACAAAGATTCTGATTCAAACCAATATTGTCTAACAAGATCTGACATAGACTCATACTTCTCACTTTATTCAAATGAAGCGTAATTTTGTGTAATTAAAATAAAAGTTTTTCCTGCGTTCAGTTAATAGCTGCATTAAATAAATCTCATTGAATTTTTATTTTAGCTATTTTGTAACCTTGTTTTAAAAATCTTCAATTTAGAGAATTAGCAGTTTCTCCTAGACTTTCCTTATTATCTGAAGAGTTCCCTTTAACTAAACACCGATTATCATTATCATGAACATTGCAATCCTACTGTCTCATAAATATGAAAAAAATAATAACAGTTATTGTTAGGTCTTCCTAACTGTTTTGTAAATGTTTCCCAAATCTTCCATAAGGAGAGCACAATTAAAACAGATTTTTAAAAATTGTATCTTGAACAAAATTTATAGATAAATATGTTGGGTTTTGCTTGTTGGTTGAAATTCAGGCTTGATGACTGACTGAATATGGGAACTGAATCGATAGACTGTGGCATCATGCATAGAAAATGTTTTACTTTCGGCTCCAACGATATTAAATCAATTCAGCCTCCATTTTTTTCCCCCAATACTGACGGTTGGAGCCAGAAGGCAGTGATTGGTCCGGACCAGTCTGAGTCAAGCTTCTATGGCAACCACTCTCATCAATCAGGAGTGAGTTTGTAGGAAGTCCTAACCCCTACAGACATCTGATTGGTCAGTTTATGGCTTGAAAAACTTGGACTACAGAAAAAATATGAAATAAATGAAAAGAACAAATTAAAAATGAGTCAGAGTAAGAGTGGTTATTTTGACAAATAGAATGTGTCTGTCTCAGTAGAAGTCTATGGAATTTTGGCTTCTCGGAGTCAGCAGGTACTTCCTGTTTGGAATGAAAGGGGGGAGGGGCCACTTCTCATATACAGTCAAAGGCCTGACCATAGTTTTGACAATTGGAGTTTCTATCCAAAAAGACTAGACTTTTTGTCTTTCTTGCAACGTTTTGGCTTTTATGTCCACGTTGCCGGCATGATTGTTCTGGTATAACAGCCTCTAGTGTCCAATAAACTTGGAGTTTGTGTTTCAATATGTGGAGCAAAACTTTGGAATAGAACCAGTAAATGCTTGAAACAATGTCCAAACACAAATGAGTTTAAGTATAGATACAGAAATATAATTATTGATAAATATGTACAAATACAAAACAAAGCAAAACACTAGCATTTGTAAATGAGATTGTGTTATTCATGTGGGTGATTTTGATATGTGTAATTGTAACATAATATACTTTTAGCTAGGGCACTACACTGCTCTACATACTTTTTTTAATAATGTCTGAAATAAATATTTTTGAACTTGAACTTGATTTCTCTGAAGTTTTTACATCAGTTCTGTACTAAAGATGCTCCAACCTTAGATCTGAAGGTGATATGATTATGTCAAGCGTTGACCAATAAACACTGAAATGTCGACATCATTAAAGTATTTCTTAAAACCAAATGCAACAATACTGATCCGTGATGAAAGGCAATCACTTCATCATATAGACACAAATGACCTGTTTATTTTATTTTTTTGTCTGTTTCTGCTCTATCAATCATTACATTATTGACTGTCCCATAGGGAGATGGTAGCATCAAAGAAAAGGTACAGATTAAATTTGTGTCCTGCTGCTCAAACTGTTGAAGTCCTGAAACTGCTGTGAGTCAATATTGACTGAGCTGATATGAGGTCATTGTTGTCAGACAAGTCACGGGCCTCCCAGATCCACATTAGCTGCAACTCAACCAAAAATCTTTACATATAGTGAAAGGAAAATCTTAAACTTTTTTTTTTTGACTGTCAAGTCAGTTTGTTCATTGGTTGACAGATCAAAGCTGTCAGCCTAAAATAAAGTTATTTTATTATCTGCTTTTGATAAATTATGTTTGTTTTTATAGACCTGAAAGCTGATCTTATCTCTGATTAATAACCAGCTTGTTTAAATAAAAAAGACAAACTAAAACAGAAAGCAAGCTTGAAATGAGCTCGATGATCAAGAGAAGCAGAAAACTTTCAGCTTTTTTCTGTATCGTTTGTTTCTGATTCAGCTCCAGCGAACTGAAAGTAACTCACACTCAATTATAGAAGTCGGATAGCTTAAACTATAAGAATATAGTCTGAACAGAAATAACCTTTTTTTGAGAAATGGCTAATATTACTTCCTGTTTTCTTGCCATTCTCATCATCCACATCCTGTCTGTATTTCCTTCTCGTGACCTCCCGCTGGAGTCAGACAGGTTTCTGGTGAGTGATGTCCACGAAGCCCATCACAATAGATCTACTGTGCGTCTGGCGTTCTAAATAAAACATGCAAACGCCACCGAGACACGTTCTGCTTTCAGGCCTGCAGGCCAGTTTCTGTGTGTGTGGGAGCGGGAGTGTGTCGGTGTTTACGAGACGTGTGCTCGGCCCGCTCCTTCACTGTTGTCTCCAAACAGCTTGGACATTGTTGTAGGAATAGAGAGGAGATTACCATCAACAAGCGGCAATGGGCTTTTAGGTGAGAGGATATCTTTGTTTAGCAGACACTCAGAGAGAGGCAGCTACATTCAGAGAACCACCTGCTCCTTATCACCCCCACACACATCCAAGCTGTTTGGACACTAAATAAAGTCGCCCTGTGCACGCTCGCCAGACCACCTCCATCCTCTTGAGGGCTCTGTCAGGTTAGAAAAGTGGAACTTTTTATGATGCAAACATCTAATATTTTATGCTGTTTTTTGACCCTCCAGCATTTGTGTGTGTCGGTCGTGTAACCTAAATCGCTTCTCCTTTCCACTGACCCCATGGTTTTGCCTTCCCACACGCAGACAACAGCAAAAAAAGCTAATTCTGTGAAGTCACATTGTGACAACTATGTAAAGAGCATGCAAAAATATTCACTTCACAAGAAACAGGGAGTCAACTTTGACCACTTAAACTTAAAAAAAGAGGATTTTCTTTCATTCTTTAAAACTGGAGCTCCAATGTTTATGTTTTTTGATTTACAATCAGTTTTTAATTGTTAACATGATCACTCCAGTAGATTTTTTTCCTTCAAAATCTGCTGGAGTGATCATGCTAACAATCAAAAAATGACAGTATGTTACAGATTTTGTGTTTAAGCTTCACCGGCGACGCCTCCGGTGTTAAAGGGTTAAGGAAATCCAACAAATTTACAATGAACTTTTGGTAAGATTAACATTTTTTGCAGTAATATAAACATATAGTACTCTTTAAATGACTTTTTTCAGATGAAAAAGTCACACATTTGGGGTGTTTGATATAAAATACTGCAACACTTGGTAAATATCAGTAATTTCACCAGGTTTAAATACAAATTTCCCAAATTATTAGACATCAGTAACCCCACAAGTCACCCACTACTTCACTTTGAGACCCAGGGCTCACCTGTGACGACAAACAGAACCGAGCAGACGCACAGGACTGTTCTTCCAGTCGCCTCCATGGCATCTTATCCTTTGGGGATTTCAGAGACCTGTGACAGACAGGGAGAGAATGAAGGATGTGGGACACAGAAGAGGAAGAGGTGGAGGAGGAGGAGGAGAAAATGTGACTGGCTGTGGTGACAACATTTGCCAGGGAAATAAGAGGAGCTACAGTACATGCAGCTTTTGGCCCCGCCCACATGGTTCTGGAGGTATGAGGGGAGGTTAACCTGGCAGAAGAAGAGAACGGAGCTTCCCTCAGGACAGGAGTCTCACATTTAGACTGCAAAACAAAAGAGCTTCCATATCAAAGGATTTTGAGATTTTTGAAAAAGTTAACTCATTTTACAAGTTAATGATTGTGTGGATTATTGGACACATACTGTTTTTAAAGTCTGGTTTATTAAAACTATGGGAACAAGTGAAACTTAAAACTGCACTCATTATGTTTAAAGCCAGAAACAACTTACTTCCATTAAACATACAACAGATGTTCAAGGACAGAGATGGAGGTTATGATTTAAGAAAACAGCTGAATTTCAAAAAACAATGTACTCGTACAACAAAAAAGAAAGTGTGCCTATCATTTTGTGGTGTGGATTTATGGAATAGGTTGAATGAAGGTTTAAAACAAAGTAAAAGTTTACATATATTTAAAAAAGCATACAAGCTGTCACTAATGAATCTTGACAAGGACTGACATGATCATTATAAACATGCACAAATGTCATTGTACATGCGTTTTAACCAAAAGAAATTGAAGTGTTTTGAAAAAAAAAAAACAAAAAAATTGTAAATAGACAAGGTAACGAAAAAATTGTTGTAGAAAGGGGTGGGACCACAAAAGAATTTTCTTCTACCCACTCCTTTTCAAGCACATTGTTTGCTTTACTTGTATATTTGATTTTTTCAATTTTTATATTTGTATTTTTAGATTCTTATGCTTATTTTGTATTTTTGTACTTTTAAATTCTTATATTTGTATTTTCAAATTCTTATTTTATTTTCATTGTGTGCTTGTGTTTGAAACAAAGAACAATAAAAAATGGTTAAACCTTAAAAAATTGGATAATTTCCTTTATAGAAAAAAATAAACTTTTTTTTTTAATATAAGGAAACAAAAATGGAGAATTAAACGTGTCACATTGAGTGTAGTTAGTTTGAACCAGAACTGTGCAGAGAAAGAACTGCTCCATTGTGAGCTGCATTAATAAGTACCAGGACTCATGATGGCACCATTACAAAAACAATCTGTTTTTTCATTAGCGTGAACCATGAGGACAGTAATACCTATCAATCATTACTTTTCTAAAAGATTTCAATTAAAATCTAATTTAATAATAATAATCATATATTTCTTTTCCAAGCAGCTTTCAGGGCTCTCAAAAAAAAAAACAATTAAAAGCAACAAACATATTATTAAAGAGATATTGTGGTGGAAAGAATAAGGAATATGATGGTTTGAGTTTTGCTTTGAAGGCAGCCTGTGTTCCTGATGTCCAGTGGAAGTGAGTTCCAGAGTTTGGGGTGGAGCAGCTGCAAGCCCCATCATGCTGAGATGGGCAGAGGGGACTGTTAAGTGGGGAGAGGATGCTGATCTTAGGGGAGTACCAAGGGTTTGGAAGTGGGAGGATTTTGAAGTATTTAAGGTCCTTTTTCAAACAGGTAATATAAGAGGTGAAATGTAAAAGCACAAAATACAAAAAACACCTAAAAGATGCACTAAGACAGGGGTCAGCAACCTATACGGCTCCAGAGCCACATGTAGCTCTTTTATCTCTCCATGGTGGCTCTCTGGCTGAAGAAAAATAAAATAATAGTAAATTTTTAAAAAAATGTGAGTTATTTGGCTATTATTTTAGCAACATACTAACATTTTTGGCTAATGTGTTACCTACTGGAGTTTTTTTTGGGTAATTTAGAATTTTAGCTTCTATTTTAGTGACATGCTAGCGTTTTTGGCTACGTTTTCGGAGACATTTTATGCTAATTTAGAGTTCAGCTAATATTTTAGTAAAATGCTAATGTTTTCAGCTAACTTGTTATCAACTGAATTTTTTTTTATGTGGATAATTTAGAATTTATCTTCTATTTTAGCAACATGCTAACGTTTTTGACTAGGTTAGTTTTCTGAGGAATTTTAGGCTATTTTGGAGTTCAGCTAGTAATTAAGCAACAAGCTAGCTTTTTTTTCTGGCCTCTAATTAGTTTTTTATGCTAATTTGGAGTTTAGTTAATATTTTAGCAATACGCTAGCATTTTTAGCTAATTTGTTATGTACTGGGGATTTTAGGCTAATTTTGAGTTTAGCTTTTACTTCAGCACCATGCTAAAATTTTTGGCTGATTTAACTTACAGAGAAATGTTATGCTAATTTGAAGTTCAGCTAGAAATTAAGAATCGAGCTTGCTTTATTGCTACTAAAGTTAAAAACTTTAAAAAAAAACTTTTTGAGAGATGCTAGTTTCTTTTTACATATTGTTTTGCTTTTGTTCATGCCAAAAATAGACACTAATTACATTTATTAAAAAAACAAAAAGAAGGTTATGAATGCAAATCCAAATTTCTTAAAGGCTAACATAAGTCAGTGCGGCTCCTTCTAGGTTTTGATCAGTAGAAAACAATCCCGAATGGCTCTTTCACTCTTAAAGGTTGCTGACCTCTGCACTAAGACAAGCATGCACTCAAAGAGGTGAAGTGGAGCTCTGTTGCCAAAATGCCTCGAGTACAAATAAGTTTGGTTTTGGAAATATTTTTAAAAAATAAGACAAATATGTGTTGACCAAAGGAAGCTGTTTTTGCTTAAAAAAACATTTCCTGTTTTATAAATTAACATTCCTTGCAAGTTTTTTCCAGGCCTGTAGATGGGGTCAGAGCCTCAGTTTTTCTCTGAGGTCACACGTGGTTCTTTTACATGCCATAGTGGCTGAAGTAAAATGAAATAAAAGTTGCTCTAACCTTTTATAATTGTAAAAATGAATTTAAATTAGACAGAATTCATTTGTGATGAAGGTTTATGGAAATTTTTTTGAGCCATAATCGAAAGTACCATGCAATTCTAAATTGACAATTCAATTTGTAATTTGATCATTCAATTTGAAAGTTCATAAGTCAATTGACAATTCAATATTTAAAAATTGAATTTCAACGAAACGTGAAATCATATATTGAATTGTAAATTGCAATATGTGTTGTCATTTGAATTATGGCATCAAAAACAGTTAACATTTATAATGCAATTGATTTTGTATAAAATTGTCATATTGAATTGTGAATTGTCATGTTGAATTCTAAATTGCAAAATGTATTTTCATAATATAATCCTGAAAGGGATATTGAATTGACAATTGAAAAATTAATTTTCATATCACACGATCAAATTGAAAATTGAATTGAGAATTGCATAATACTTTGAAATATGACTCAAAAGTCTTTCATAGAGCTATTTCCACAACAATAAACTGTTTAACCCACCTACTGACTTTAATCAGTTTTGTTCTTTATCATTGCTCCAGAATTCACAGAATTCAAAAACCATCAAAACAAGATTTGATCTTTGCTCTATTTATTCTATGAATTTATTAGTACCATCAGAAAGGAATTGCAAATACAATCAATTCCTATACTGTTTCTGTTGAATCATAAACCAATAAAGTTGTTTAAAACTTTTCATGGAAGTACAATACTTCGATGGGATGACCCTGCAAGACACAGGAAATCTTTTATTTTGAAAGACGATTACACAAGCTTCCAAAAATGGAAGACCAATTTCACAAAGAGAAAACACTTTGTTTCTGTACATTTCTGTTTTTATTCATGCCTAAAAAAAGAAAGTAACAGCAATAGAAATGCAAAGCGATATCAACAAATATAAGTGTTTGCATCACAGCAACAGAAGAGTTGAGTACCTGATTTTAGTATTGTTAAATAAATGGCATGGCATGGCATGGCATGGCATGGAGGCAACCAGGGACTGGTAAATTGGCACAGAAACATTTAGCATACTTGCATGCTTTTATTTTAGGGAAGTGGATATTGAGAAGGAAATTGTGACTTGAAGTCATTGTGGTTTATTATCTGATAGTTTGGCATGTCCCCTTCCGGTTGTTGAATTTGCTTGTTTAGAAAGCATAGACAATTAAAAACCAGCGGGGGGCGGTGTGTGTGTGTGTGTGTTTCTATCAGCTTTTATGTTGGAGCACTTGAACCAGCAACCTTTAAAGCTAAAAGAGCCATTTGGTCCAAAACCCAGAGAGAACAGCGAAGTTTCACCTCAAAGTTTATCCAAATACTATTTTTTAAAATGCTTTATGCCCATTAGATCATTCATTTATAATATGTAACTTTTAATATTTATGTATAATCTAATTTTAACAGTGTTATAATTAACAAGTTTTAATTTATTTTAAGTTCCTGTCAAAATAAAATACATTCAGTGTTAAATAACAAACCATTTTTATTATTATTTCAAGCGTTAGCATTATTCTTCATACCCAAGAGTCAAAATTAAGGGACAGAAGAGCCCCACAAGGCTCCGTTTACACACCCCTGATCTAAATAGTCAAAGAGGTTGTGTGAAAATTCCTTCGTTTCACTGGTTATTAAATTGGCTCTCCTAAATGGCTGACTGATTGAAACCATATTTCTATTTCAATGGCAAAGTGCTTTACAATTTCATTTTACGATAAAATGAAAGACAAAAAGAACAAATTTAAATTGAACAGATTTGGAACTAAAATGTTGAAAACAGCTGCATTAAGCAATAAAATAAGAAAAAAATGATTTTGTCTTGTCCACTGTGACAGTCTTTTTATGTAATAATAAAATAAAATTACTGTTTCTAAACCCAAATTATATCTTATAATATTGATCATAATCGGTTAATTTAATTTCAAAGCAATATTAATTCACTGTAAAAAGTGAAATGTTGGATTAATTAACAAAAGTTCTGTAATTTGTGATATTTAAAATTATTAATTTTCATCAAATTAAAATTTTGAGTTGATGGTTTACTTAACTGATAGAAAATAATATTTTCAAAGAGCTTTTGTTAATTGATTCAAGTTTCTATTTTTACAGTGTGGAATGGCTCAAAATACGGTCATTCAGTTGCGGTTGCGAATCTTTATTGACGTATTTTGAGCCAATATTGATCAGAGATTACCAACTTGATCTGGTTGGATAATGAATCGAGTCATTGATTAATCGTTACAATCTGATCACAGATTGAGGGTCCCTGATCCCGGCCTCACGGTGGAGCTGTTCCCTGTGTTTTGAAGTTACAACCTCCTCACAGATAAACTTCATCCCTCTTGTTCAGCATGCGTCCTCTTAGACTTTTTCCCTGCGTTTTCTTCCTTCATTCCTCCTCTTTTCCACCAGCCTTGGGCTCCAGCTGCAGACAGCCAAAACAGACACAGCACCACCAGGCCACATCAAGGCCAAACTACTGGCACGTGCCTGTGTGCATGTGTTTGTCTGGAGCAGGCACTGCAGCGGGGCCTGAGATACTCTGTCCGTTCCCATGGGTATTATTTTTGCCCATTTGCAGAAGTAGGCAAAGGTAAATATAGCTAAGGTGAAAGACTCAGGGGTCGTTTGGATTGACAACCAAAGCTGAGGAAGTGCATCAGTTAAAGGTTTGAGGGGGAAAATGAAATATTTGGCATGCACATTGTGTGTGTGGGTGTGTAAGCATGTGTGTGCATGTGTTTAACGGTATGCTCCCCTCTGTTTGTTCTTTTTTTGGTTTTTACTGCTGTGCTGTTCAGCTCTGTTATCGCTTTGGATCAGACTTATAATTGCCTGTGCGGCACTTTGTCTTCACAAAGCGGCTCCTCCAGAGGCTGAGTCGGCGTGAATCCTGAAGAACGCTGAAATGCTGAAAGTGAGCGTGCATTCGGGTCTGACAACGTCTGGTGACGGGAGCCTCACCCCTTTAACGCATTACACTATCTTAACGCCCACACGCTCACCATGTGACCTCCAGTCAATGACAGGAAACAAGCTAATGTCAAATCCTGCTTCTTGCAACCCAGATCCTCTTCTGCTTCCAAAGACTCGCTGCTTTGTGTGCTCACAAGATTTCAGTGAAAAGCTGCTCTGACACAGTAGATCTTTGTTCAGTTTGGGTTCTGAATTTATATATTTAGGATTTCAAATTTCTCGCAAAAGGCTGCAAACTCCTCCTTCACTGTGATATCTGTCAATGGCAGTGCAGGAGAGATAAGATCCTGACAACGACAGTTATGATTGCATAATTGTCACTCATATAAAGCCATGAGAAAAAAGAGAAGCACACCCTTTTCAGTTCAAAGTTTTACTTCTAGAATCAAGATCATCATAATTGGCACCTTTAGCAGGAAAAAAACTAAAGGCGAATATTTCTGAATGAGATTAGCAGTAAGTCGTATTGCAGTGGAAGAATTTTGGTCCTTCTCTATGCAGAGTTTGCAGGCTTTCTCAAAGACTATGTTGCAACACATTTTAGGTTTTTTATTTTTTGTCTTTTTGTGACTATTTCCTGTTTTTGGTTGTCAATACACTAAAAACATAGAAATTTAGTAAAAAATTCTTATCTTAACAGAAATTTGTCTTTAAATTAGCAAAAAAAAAAAACTGCCATTGAGGTAAGAAGATTTTTTATTTAAAAAAAAATAACTTTTTTACTCAAACTAAGGTTATTTTAGGTTAAAATCGGAATAAAGAGAATGTCAAAAAAAACAAAAAAAAACAAAACAAAGACTATTGCATTCAAAAATTATTTAAAAAAACTAATGCACACTGTCCTCAACTCATACCCAATACAAATATTATGAAGCGAAAAATGACAAAAGTTTCAGAATAAAAAGAAAAAGAGATCAAAATTGACAAAAGTAAGAGGTCTACGTTTGTAAATTAAGTGTCTGATGAAGAAAAAGCTCAAGGAAATTTCGTTGGGAGCTAAATTAAATTCCAGCAAAAAAAAAAAAGTATTCTGCCTTCAAGGTCTATACTCCCATCCTCCTGTTGATGCCATTTTTCTGAGCTTAAGCAAGTTTATTTTTATCTTCTAGTTTAGATGAATTTACAAACATTTAAAGACCCGTTCTAATAAAAAATGTGTTTTTAACATATTCTTGTAGCATTTTTCTGATGACAGAGGACATAAAAAAAATTTGGCTTAAAATGCATTTCTGAACATTTCTTTATTCACATTGTGGTGAATAAGGAGCTGGCAAAGAATGCCATTTGAAAAAGATTGTATTTGTGACAGAAGATACACTTGGTGGGGCATTTCTAATGCATACACTTGTAGACGACTAGACCCATGTACGTCTTTGTTTTCCTCGTCTGAGATACTTCTCAGTTATGGGTGTCCAGCCAACAGTCCCACTCACAACCAGGGGTTAATTTCTAATGAACACCTGCCGCTCTGCAGAAACTATATTCTAGAAAATATTGTTTTGATTTTTACTGGAAGCAGCATAATAATCATAATTAAAAGACCACTGTGAAAGCTTTGAAAATAGTTTTTTTTTAATCCTTACATTTCAAACTAAATATCATCCAAAAAGTGTTTAAACCTATCTTCCTTTCAGTAAAACTATACACTGCAATGCAAGCTGACAAGCTGTAAGGTTCAAGAGCCATTGGTTCTTACACAGTTTCACCCTTTCACAGGTAAACTCAGCTTCCTGAGACCCTTTAGGTTGGTTGTTTCATCTGGAGACACACTGAAAGTGAAGTGCATATCTTAGTGAAATGAAAGCAAGAGGTTGATCCTGATTTTACATGGCAAACGGCAAAGACCACTACCCCTAACATGAGCAACCATATCTTCCAAATTCTTCATGTGACACCAGGCTGCACCAGAGCGTGATTATAAGAGGAATTGACAACGCTTGGAGAAGAAGAGAAGGATTTAGTGCGTGGTTTGATGAGACAAAAAACAGCCTCTGGAGAGAACAACTCCTGATTGATGAGAGAAATAAACAAAAAAGAAGTAAGGGTCTTTTAGTATAACATTGCTTTTACAAGAAAAATGCTGAGTACAAAAGACTTAACCTTACATAAACCTTTGTTGGTAGATGGGGTCTAATTAGTAATCCCACAGTTAGTCATTTGAGTGTCCCACAACAGACCAAACAGTAAAAATATTTAAATTAAAGTTTTCAAAGTGGTATTAAAATATTTATTTGGATACGCTTTCAGTTGAGTATTCTAATCGTTTCTTTATCAGGTGTTTCCTTGGAATCTTGTGGTATCTGCATTTCCCTCTTTTTTATCATTTCCGGTGAAGCCTTTAGTTCTGTAATATTTGAACTTGACGAGTACTTTTTAAACTCCAGAAATAATAAAAGTTAGACTTTATGATCCAAACCTATTTTTTTTTATTATTTCATTCGACAGATTTGAAGTATTTCTTCCATATACTGAGGGTGGATCAGCGGTTAGCGCTCTTGCCTGACAGCGAGAAGGCCCTGGCTCAAATCCCATCTTTCAGTGCATGTTTTACATGTGCTTGTATGTGTTTCCTCCCACAGTCCAACTGCATTTCTTAAAGATAGATTGGTAGTTGTAATGTCCCCTGGTGTGATCGTGTGTCCTGTAGCACACTAGCCACCTGTCCAGGGTATGCTCCTACTGTGGCAGAGTTAGGAGTAGGGATGTCCCGATCCCATCACGTGAACGGAAATCGGGACAATTACGTGGTTGATGACCCAATCGGTATCGGATGTTGTCCCCCGATCATTATCGGATATTTCATCTATTCTTATTAGCGCTTTATATTTCAATCTAATTATTCATGATAAATACTCCACTACATGTCTGCATGTCATGAACAGATCGTAAAATGATTTTGGCAGCAGTTTAAACCTGAGGCTAACATAAACAAATCAGTCAAGCTAGCAATGTGGTCACAGATTCAGACTCCCTGGGTCAATAACGCTTTTAAAAACGCTTTAAACTGACAGCAAGTGTCTTTATTGGTCTGTCTTAACGTAAACAACAATCTCTAAAGCCATTTCAACAGAAAAAGATATAGTTTTTGTTTCTTTTTAATGTTAAGATCTTCATGCTGCCGACAGACAGACTGCTGCTAATTGTGCTAAGCTAAGTACTAGCTCAGTGATTTAATTCTTTAGGACCCGAGGTGTTCTTTGATATGTCTGATTTATTTATCTGACAGAGAATAAAGTAAAGAGAGTGTATATATATATATATATATATATATACATATATATATATATACTGCATGAGATTCAAAAACCTTCCAACGGGGGTGGAGTGGGTTGAATGCATTTATTTTGCAACTACAGAGTTTTGCTTGAAAAAGTGCTCACACTGAATTAAGAAGAAACTAAAAGTTTACAAAAGCAGAGCAGAGATGGCAGACAAATATTCCACTGCAGCCACAACTCTTTGATTAATCCTTCAGTGTTTAGTTTCACCCACACATCTTTTCAAAATAGGTGTTTATGCTGCACGTGAAGCGAGCCAGATTAGTGTGCGTGAGTGTGCGAGGGTCGCTACATGTGCATGCATACAGAGGAAAACAGACACAAACGCGTCTATGTTCTCTGGAGCCGTAAACTGCTGGCTGTTAACATCGACTGAGGTTCCAGGCTTAAATGTAGCGTTCCGATTGACTCAGGTCTGTGCTCCCTCTTTATGCTTGATGTGGTCAAGAAAAAACTTCTCATACTTTTATCCAAAATAAATGTTGACTAGTTTTATTGCACGAATACCTTCCTGTGGAAAAAAGGAGGGAATTTGTTGAACATTTTAGTGACTATCATTTAAGAAATACACAAATCGAGGATTTAAAATTGGTACAAAGAAACTTTGCAACATATAATACTTTATAAAATAATTTACTAAAAATAGCTAAATATTTGCCATGTTAATACCATTTATATTAGACAAAATATGAGCACATCCAGTTAAATTCCAGAAACCCCAACACTACAGCATCGTCACAAAGTTTTTCTGGCTTTGATGGTCAGCATGCAATCAGGTTTTTCATTAAGGTATCTCATTGGTCAGTTTAGAAGTTGAATAACTTTTGCTACAGAACATATAGAAAAAAAGGATTATCTAAACATATTACGGAAACAGGTATCACTGAGTGAGTGTGATGTCACCTGTAGAAAATGACTAACTTCCTCCAACGAAATGATTATGACGCCATGTTGGAGCCAGACAATATCAGTAAGAGGTAATTGGTCCATGTTGGTCTGTGTCCACTTTAAAGCCGGAGAATCTGTCAGTGAAACATTTTTAATGCAAGACAATCTGCTTTCATTAAGGTATCTCATTGGTCAGTTTAAAGTTGAATAACTTTTGCTACAGAAATATATGAAGAAAAAAAAGGATTATCATGAACATGTTAAAGAAAAGGTAGGTTCATAGACAGTGTATAGAAAGAACTGGACTCATCAACCCCTCGCCCTTCGCATTCCAAATAGGAAGTACCCGCTGGTCTCAGAAAGCCAAAATCCCATAGACTTGTATTGAAAAATAAACAGCTATTACTCAGTCATTCTGTTTGTCAGAATAATTCAATTCAATTCAATTTTATTTATATAGCCCAAAATCACAAAGAAAATTTGCCTCATTGGGCTTCATACATGTAATTTTACAGATGCTGAAGTTAGTTATAAAATGAAAAAACAGCTAAAGACTAAACAGACTAAATAAAACTGGTTATCCCTGTCCTAAGACCCTCCCTCCCAGTAAGGAGAAAACTCCTAAAGAAAAACCTAAGTCAGGAAAAAAGAAGAAACCTTAGGGATGCCCACATGAGAGAGAGATGCTGTCTCAGGACAGACATGCGATTTACCAGAACTATTAAAGAAAAATTAGCTTCTACAGCTACATATTTAGAGTTCATTCAGATAGAGCTAAGAGACCGAATAACCATTCTTGCTCTGGTGTCTCTTTTTTAACACTTTCTTGCTAAACCTATTCTTTTTTTGCTTTATTATATATTTCCTTTATTGCAAGTCATTCAATTACAAACTAACCAATCAGATGCCTCATTAAGAGCATGGGGTGCCCACTGTCCCACCACTAACGAAGCATTTTATTGACAGATTCTCAGACCAATCACTGCTTGCTAACATCGTCTAATCCAGAGTCATCAGTCAGTAGCAAACCAAGCTGAAATGTATCAAGATTTTTTAATACAGGGTGATACATGGCAATGATAATCATTTATAGTTAAAAATGATCTGTAGATTCTGTACATGTCCAAACTTTTCTCTATAGGACTGTCATTACTGGAGATTTTCGTGGCTGCAGTAAAATGCCATTGAGAAACCAAATTAACAGTAAAAATCTAAGGCAATTACTAAACAAAAGTTTTGTTCTCAGCATAAATTCTCTCAAGATACCATAAAAAATACATGAATTAAAAAAAAATTGGAATGCAAATTATTTTCTTCATCTCTGAGTTTGGGTGCACAAAAAAGTGTTTTAGCTATCTTTATTATGACAAGACAAAGGATTTTATTACATTAAACAAACACAACAAACACCTAGTAAGTGCATTTTTCACATCTGGATTTTTTTTCTTTTTTTAATCTTGCCAAATATGTTGGGAGCTTATGTTGGAGTATTAGAGGCTACCAAATATAATAATAATAATAATTTGAAAAAAAATTTTCTTAGAAATTTTAATTTTGTAAAATTACCATGTTTAATCTTGTAAATGTATGAGTTTTTTTCTCATAAATTTACAACTTTAAATCTAGTAAATTTATAAATTTTAATATAATAATTTACTACCTTTAATCTCGTAAATGCAAAACTTTTAATTTCGTAATTTTTTTAGTTTTTTTTCTTTTAAATTTACAACATTAAATCTAGTAAATCAACTAATTTGAATCTCGGAAAATGTATTACTTTAAGTCTTGTAAATTCACGACTTTAAATTTAATAAATTAATTACTTTAAATCTCATATATCAACTACGTTAAATCTTGTAAATTTACTAAATTAAAGTAGAAAAAAGTCATAATTTTAAATATATACAACTTTGTTGTTGTAATTGAAGTTACTATGTTTTTCTTCTAAATCATCTTAAAGCATCTTAGAAGTAACCCATTGACTTCAAGATGTCTTTCCATTGAATTAAATTAAACACAAAATACTTATTCTACTTACATTTGGTTTAGTTCCTTTCATAAAAACAACTTAGTTGATAGTCAAGTATCTTGGACACAAACTTGAATTGCTTCTGATAAAGTTTAGCTAAACTGTGACCATTTTTGTGACCTTTTGACCAAAAGCACGGCATTCAGCCTGGCCTCACACAAGAGTGATTATTTCAACATTACAATAAACCACAGTGTCATTTTTTTCAAGCCTGATGGCTGAAACTTCATCAAATCGACAGCAATTTAAAACTCCAGCCGACTCATCAAAGGCCCTAATCAACAAGTGTCAGTTTGAGGTCAGGTGGCAAGCTGAGGCTTCCTGCGTCTTCTTGTTGCATGCTGAATATTCTGGCCAGTGAACCTCTGGTGCCTGGCTGCTGGTCATTAAGGGTATTAATGATTAACTGAGAATGCTATTGTCCCCGTAGGGCCAGCTGTCCCTCTGCCGTTGATCGACTCCGGTGCCTCTGGGACTCTGAACTAGCTCCATTCATGTGCTAAAGTGACAGCTGCTCCTCACATTCCACAGAAAATGAACTGCAGGCACCGGAAAACAAGCTGGAGAAACATAAATAACATATGACAGATTTGTCTACTCCTCAATGGACGGATCAGTGATGAAAGAGTGGATCGGAAGGATTATTTCAATCTTGCTTGGAAATATTCAAAGAGGTGATGCTGCTTAATCATCCAAAGAGATAATCTTGGACATTTTACCAGACTGTTATGTAAATTAATTTGAATGTCTTTTATGTTTTTATGTGTTCCAATTCCTTTGATCAAACCAAATGAAGAATGAGAGGGTGAGTCAGGAAGATATGTTCGTTTGTCATCCATTAAACCATTTCAATAATATATTTTATTGTGCCTAGCTAAAATAAAGGGTGGTGCTTTTACATGGAAAGGACTTTGACTGGCCTTTGGGGGCTGAAAAACCTACACAATTAACTGCAAGAGTCCTATTTCAGAGCTAATTGGGATTAATTCAAATCTTATGAATTATGTCAGTTTTATAGTGAAATTAGGCTAAGATAACCTGTTTTTTGTGATGCATTTCCTGTAATGTTAGCATGCAATAAACAATGTCATGATGAAACCAGTTGTATTCTCTACTGTTTTACAACATCTGTTGTTAAGAAATCAAAGTGGTTTTTATCTGACGGCGGAAGGAACTTTAATTGAGCCTTGAAAGGCCTCCGCTGGTGTTTCATGTGCATCTGCAGCTCTTATATTGCTGTGAACTGTTGCTCTTTCACCTGGGAACAATTATCCCTCCTGTCTTGTCTGTAATCAGCTGAATGGTCTCAGATATGCTGCATGTGCATGCTGTGGGATTGCTGGTCTTAAATGTCCTTTTTTTGTTTTAGTTTTTTTTTCCCCCTCTCTTTGTGGGTGGGATGCAATTTTAACTATCAAAATAGTAGCTTTACTGATTGTTTCAAATTCCTTATTTTTATGTCAGCGGTTGCACATAACTAAACACATTCTTTAAATTCCAGCTTGTGTTTTTTTTTTTTTTTTTTTTTTGCACAACACACCCATAGCCAAAACAGCCAAACTGTTTTGTTTGGCTGTTTTCATCACAAAAATGGGTGGAAAAATTTGAATTTGCTAAATTATTTTTCTATTGTTGTAATGTATGTTAGCATTAAGTCCTATAGGTAGCTTAACTATATGAAACACTACTCCTAAAACGAAAATCACAAGAAAATAAGAAAATTATCTGTCTGCAGCAATTTTACTTAACAAGAAATATTATAAAAATACATAAAAATATGGATATAATGAGTTCCACGCAAGCATTCAACAATGGAAAAAATAGGCTAATAAACCATTAGATAGAATTACTTCAAATGGAACATATACTGTCCAATATTATGTTTGTTGGTTTTATGTTTGTTTGGTTTTTTTTTTTTTGTTTTTTGCTAGTTCTTAGCAAGTGGTTTCTGTTTTTGAGTTTCTACTTGTAGCTCATTTTGACCAAAAAAAAAAAAAAAAAAAAAAACTCGGTTAATAAGTGGAAATGACTCATTTTAGAACAAAATGTGAACAAAATAAGAGCATAATCTTAGTATAAGTTGCCCATTTTTATAAATCCTCATGAAATCTAAAACTCGAACTTGCTCTGGTCTGGGTGCTTGGTGGGATTTCCCGGCGGGCATTCCATCATCATCCACATCAGCAAAACATAAACACTCACCTGAGCACAGGTTTCAGCTCAACTTTGGACTAATAGTGTGCGTGACAGAAAGGCTTTTAGAACGTCTAAAGAGAAACCATGTAACAATATGCTGTCTCATTATTTCACTAATGCATGTTAAAGTATGTGAACTGTATCAAATTAATATAAATATATTCAAAACATGTTGTAGATTAGTAATGTATTTCTAAGTAAAATGTGTAATTGAAGAATCATTGAAGAATCAAAAGAAACAAAAAAAATCCGAATTAAATCGACCCAGGCTCTTGTGGATTGAATTGAATCGTTTCTGGAAAATCTAATC
This sequence comes from Oryzias javanicus, assembly GCA_003999625.1. Taxonomy (NCBI): domain Eukaryota; kingdom Metazoa; phylum Chordata; class Actinopteri; order Beloniformes; family Adrianichthyidae; genus Oryzias; species Oryzias javanicus. The sequence continues at coordinate 22,810,155 of CM012447.1, forward strand.
GATACCCAACCCTGGTAACAACTGAGTGTGTGTGTAGACAGGCCACGCCCCTTCCAGATTACTATTCATACCTGGTTATTTTGTGATGTTACTTCCCTCTGTTACCATCTTCTACTTTCTCTAAACTCCCATCTTTCACCTTTCCTTTGTGCCCTTAACCTCTCCAACCTCCTTCTTCTTTTCTGTCCAGTCCAACAGAAAAAAAAAAAGTTACAAACATAATAAAATTAAAGCTTAGCATGAAATACAAAAGGAGAATGAACCCCTGTTGTGACAGTAAAATCCGTCTAACACAAGAGGCTCTCAGCTCGTATCTGTTTTGCTCAGCTGTTGGACGGACAAGTAAAAAAAATAAATAAATAGAGCTAGAATTTATTCTTACAAAATAAATCTAAATTTTTGATTCCAAAATATTGAGAACGAATGCCAGTGTAACTGTTTAACTTTAAAATAACGTCCTTAACCCCAGATAACTTTGGCTCTGAAAAGTTACTCCATCACTTTGCTGGGGCAGTTGAGTTTGGTTTGTTGAATGGATTTTTTTTTAACTTCAAGGCAACAACACATATCATAAGTCTATTAATATTAGGATTTAACAAACAAGAGCCTCAATGATCTGATTTTCGGAATCTTACACAAAAGAAAAATTCTTACAAACAAGTAAAATTTACCTAAAAACACAAAGTATGATTCAGCGGTTTTTAAGGTTCAATGGTCGTTTTGTGTTTTTTTTTGTACTATTTTTCAAGAAGCAAACATTATGGAGGAGTTCTGTCTAATTCACATCTACAGCTCAACAGAGCAAATACCTTTTGAGAATTTCTAGGGATGAAACCATTCACGATTCGGTTCAAACTTAAATTTTTTGGGTGTTCATGGTTTTGTTACACTTCATTTTATAATTTTCGTATCGCAAAACAACAGCAGAAAACTATCAGCTTTAATAATTTTGCTAATGATCAAGTAACACTAAAGAGAAACAATTTAGTTGGCTTAATATAATAATGCAATAAATACTTAATCCTGAAATTTAACACAATTGTTTGACACTTTCATCGTAAACATACTGCTATGTATAGGAACGCAAGGATTCACTTTCCCCACGATTTGGTTTAATGGTGTAACATACAGTTTGCAAATCTTTCAGCATGTTTTTTCTGTACAGCTCTATTTCATGAAAGATTTGATGTCATTTCATTCCAGTTAAGCACAAATAGGTATTATTAACTTCTCCTCTATGATCAACATAACACTTTAAGATCACAACGCAACATTTTAAGTTCACAACACAGTAAATTATGTTAAAAAGAAGTTCAACTGCTGTCATATTTCCGTTGAAGGTATAAAAGCTGTTCAAGTTGTAATGAACATAAAGTGGTGTGCTGTGAATTTGAAGTGTTGTGAATATTAAGTGTTGTGTTGTGAACTTAAAGTGCTGTGTTGTGGCGCGCTGTGACCCTTCAAGGCCACCGTAATGATCCATTTCCAAACGGTTGGCACTTCCTTGAATTAAGAAGGACGCCATCCATCTATATCTCACTATCAAATCCAAATCCCTGATTGGACAAAGTTCAACTGGTGTCCCTTTCAATGTGCATTCATAGGCTGTGTTTTGAGTCCAAAAACAGTTCCTAAAAACTTCTGTAAAGTTTTAGGGTTTTGAACCCAGAAGACCCAAAACGCTCGTATATGTGGACTTTCATTGGAAGTGGTCGTTTGAATGTACATTCCCTAACCTGCTGTGAAAGTAGCATGAGAGATAAAGATACCAACAACTTCAAATTAACCTTAAAGAGCCATTCCAACAAATTCTTTGTGTGTGTTTTTAAATTTGTTCTTGTAGTAATGGAGGACATATAGAAAGAAAAGTAAGCTGAGTGTCAGATTGTGAATAGATGAAAAATAGATGAAAAAATGTCTGTTTGTGATGTAAAAAACCGGCGACAAGCTCTTAGCAACAGGGAGGGATACGAAGAGTGAAATTAATCTGCATCTTTGGTCCTACGCACAACTCAGAGGTCAGTTTCTGATGAACTCCTGCCGCTCTACAAAAACTATGACCTAGAAAATGAAGGGTTTTGGCTAAAAATAACATAATCAAAGGACCTTTGAAAATAATTCAAACGAGGATCGGAATTGGACTTCAATGCTTTTTTTGTTGAAAACAGGATGAGTGTACAAAAGATTCCTTTTATCCAACTGAATCCAGTTTCTAGAGGTATTTTTATTTGAACTATAAAAATGTTTTCATTGCAGACTTCAGAAACGATTGGAAGATAAACCGGTTTCCAAAGCGGAGCAGATGTTATCCAAAGGTTTTATTCAAATGTGACACTGGCTCTCTTGTTTACACTTGTGCAAGTGTGCGTGTGTCTTTTTGTGTGGTTTGTGACTGCATGAATCTGTATGTGACTGTGTCTGCACGTGGCTGCACGTCAAGCCCGGCCCTCCCCATCAGCCCAGGCGGCAGGTGTTCCTGTGTCCCTTGAAAGTGCAGGTTTTTATGTTGCCTTCTCGTGTTATTGGCTTGGTTGCCATGGGGATGCCCCAACAGAAAGAGGCTTGTGTTTGGGGGCCGGTGGCGGGAAGCAGAGGACGAGAAAAAGGGAGAAAAGGCTTTACAGTATTTGTACCAAACACTCTGGACTTCAGCTTAAGGAAAAAAAAAAAAAAGATCAAGTCATTGGCACGAAACAGAGTGGGATTGTCTTTTTGCATCACACTGGTTTTCTGTCAGTACACACAAAATACTGAGAAGTTGATGCAACTCACATGAATGCAGACTAAATGATGCTTGCAAAACCGAACAATGGAGAGGGAGCCTTAAAAAATGCATCCGATATCACACATCCTATCAGTTTTCTCTGCAGGTGTGACAGCTGTTTGCTTAAAGACACCTGCGTCTTATCTCTCCACCCTGCACTGTGTGGCGTGGACACCCCCCTCCATTGAGGTGGGACACTCCAGATAGGCCCACATCTACACTCTCCTCCTCCTCCATCCTCTGGAGGTCCTCAGCTCACTGTGGGTGGTGGTTTGTAAGGAGATCTGGAAGAGACTGGAAGTCACCTGTCCCTTGTTGGCACATCTCAGTCCCTGTAATTCTCTTTTGGCTGAACTGGTCAGCAGCTGCTATCTGCTCACATACACACACATGTACACACACACACGCCACCTTTAGACATTCATAGAGAAGATTTGCTAAATGGTTCACACTTGGAAACACAATCCTTAACACATTTTAAAGTGATTTTATAACACAGATGTGCCTTTATAATTTTCTTAAGCATATACATACATGACATAAATATGTAGTCACATATGTTTTAAAAGCTCTCTATAACTGAGAACTTGGAACACGTTTTTCCCATTTACCGTATAAGAGAACTGGACTGAGTGACCCCTATCCCTGCCATGTTCCATACAGGAAGTACAGCTGGTTCCAGGAATCTCATGTCATCTATTTAGAAATAAGCTGATAATAATCAATCTATTTCCCATAAAACCATGGGACCCCAACATCTGGGCCACAATCTGGATCGGCCGAGTACAGGGAGGTGGGACGCACGGAACCCTAACCCAGTACAAGGACCCTAGTCCGGCACCGGACACGATACTGGACGCGAACCCAGCTGGAACCTGGTATTGGGTACAAACCAGTACCGGGCGCAATACCGGACATGATACCAGACACGAACCGAGCTGGAACGTGGTACCGTTTGTAAACCGGTACTGGATGATAGCAGACACAATACCGGACCTGGTAACCAGTACTGGACGTGGTACTGGGCGCAATACCGGACACGACACCAGATGCGATACCGGATGCTAGACAAGATGCGGTGGCGAACTGGACCCGGTACCAGATGCGAACCAAGCCCGGACGTGGTACCGGACACGTACCGGTTCTGGGTTGCTTCGTTGCTTTATTAACATAAATTATGGAACAAATTACAGCAAAAAAAAGAAAAATATTCAAGACATCTGCTTTTTAAAATATTTCCAACAAGAATTATTTAAACGACAAAGGTGAAAAATAATATTTATCCTTTTGTTTCCAAAATGAAAGACTTTTGCTTTCTCTTGTCTATTTCAGTTTTATTTCACAAGATAATATCTGGCTCAAAAACTGTTCCTCTTTTAAATAACTCAACTGCCTTGATCATGTCTTGAATGAACAGTCCCCCCCCCCCAAGCTTTATCATAACAGCAACTTCCACACATTCCAAAACGAGGCTGGCAGCTGCTGCTTGACCTGTCCGAACTTGAATAACTCTCTGAGAACTATTCGATTTCCATGTCATCACGCTGCTGATGAATTAATCTGTCTTTCGGAAAGAAACGCAGACAATGAGAGCTAATTCAGCACAACTTCTATTACTCTGAAGGAGTGTCTTTGTCAAGCAGCATTCCAGCAAATTTTCAGGGGAAACTCACTTGAAACACCAGTTGGGGTGCCTATGGCTTTGCTTGAACATGTAGTCTTTGAGTCATTGCATTCATGGTGGTTGAAGCAAGGAGACTTTCTTTGAGATTCTTTACTTAACTGACTGACTTCAGTTTCAAGGCACTTATGTTTGGTATTGAGTAACCTACTTCTTACTGCAAAATAGCCTGATGGTTAGACCAACGTATAGCAGTGAAAAGCACAAACACATTAACAATGAGGCTTTTTATTATTTTTTTTTATCTAAGACATTTATTATATTTTAGCTACTTTATAAATATGTATTTTACTCATCCAAAATGTGTGAATGTAATTTTAGTGTACATCCAAAAAAATGAAAATGTACAATTTATCAAAGATCAATAAATAATAAAATATAGCATGCTATAATGCTTTTTTACACATTTTTATGTATTTAAACGTTAGCGACAAATTATGTAGACTGACAAAACAAGTATTATAATTATATATTGATTTATTAAATAGCCACAGTAATTTGCATGTTTCAGGTTATTTTTGCATTTTATAAAAACATTTAATGATAATAAACCCTAATACACTGTAAAAAAGTGAAACATTGGATCACTTAACAAAAGCTTTGTAATTTTTTACATTTAAAAATATTAGTTAAATAAAATTAATTGTTTAATTTGAATAAACCATCAACTCAAAGTTTAATATTTTCATTTTTCATATTCTTATGCATTTAATTTTACAAGTTCTTCTCAAACTGTTTCAACGTTTTGCTTCCTCTCTTACAAACTGTAGATTCCCTGTTAACTTTTAATAAAAGAGTAATTCAAGAAGGCTGTTTGTAATATTTTATTAGTAATCTGTTTACTTGAATAAATAATTAAAAAACACTAAATTATTTTGTCCATAAGCTGACAGGAATTATATTTGCATAACAGAAATCCCCCCACACCAAATAAAAAACTTTGTGAAGAACTTCAACCAAAAATCCAGATGAACAGGCTTGTGGTTTTTGTCTGTATCTAATTTCCTCATTAAAGTAAACACAAATTAGTTAACGGTTGTTAGTCATGTAAAGGTTACAGCATGCTTAAGTGAGTTTGAAATCAATACAAATAAAGACACATCACAAAAGTATTTTTGATTATTTTATATGTGTTTTCAATGTTTTTAAGATTTAAAAGAAAGACAATTGCGCTTTGATGCAACTTTAAAATGAAGACAGGAAATAATCATTTTCGGCGTTCTAGTTTAGCAAAAAACTAAAAATCTTCTTTTGACTGACCTGTCCTTTTTTCCTGCACAACCCTCCCCTGCAGGGATCCTTTTGAAAGAAAGACAAATTTGTTACTGATTGAGTGGAGACTGTGGCAGGAAGCTTTTAAAAACAGTCTTTCAGTATGTGTGAGCAGGATTTTTTTTTTTTTTTTGAGTATGCTGATTTCTAATTGGATTGTTCTTCTGACACATCAAAGTTGAGTCTATGATGCATTCAGTCTGAGTGATGCCTCTCAGAGCCGATTTGACATGAACAATGATGATGTAAAAATGTAAATGCCCCCCATTTACAGTAATTGGTCTGGGACCCATTGTCTGCACGGTGTCTTTTGTCATGTAAATGTTTTTAAGTTTGGAGTAGCCCCTGAAGTTGGGCCAGGGGATTGCCACAGATACTTCCATGTCTATATTCCCATTTGTTTTAACTCCACAATGGAAATAAGAGAATTCCAAGAAAACCATGAATAACAGGTTTGCATGCATCCACTGCATTGGGGGAATTACCTTTTTCTGTTGAAAGACTTCAGGAATAATGGATTGACATCAAGTTTAGAGAATGTTTCTGTAATTCACATAGCAAAAAAGTCACTGTAAAATTAAAACATTAACAAAATTTGTTAAAAACTCTAATGTAATGGCCTAACCAAACTAATGTAGTATTTATTCCAAGTTTTTTTTTAAATACTTTAGTCCCATAAAATATTTAAAATAAATTAAACTTCCTTTAAGGACCTCTCTTTTTTAATCAAGTGCTTAATTAAAAAAAACAAAAACAAAAACAACATAAAAACTATGTTGTTTAAAGACATAAAATTTCAACTTTTTTTTTATTTTTACTGTTAAATGAATAAAGAAAATCATATTTTTTTGTCTTAGTGCAACAAAAAAATTGCTTTAAAGATGTTTGAAAGAATAGTTAGGACAAGAAATAAAAAAAGGAGTTTAAAAAAGTAAAATATGTGGCATAAATATTTATCATAATTAAAACATTAACTAAGTATGGTTTAAAAATGAACTAAAAATAAAATCAAATGTTTTTGAATAATTTTAATCATAAATAAATAAACATATGTCCTATCACTTTAAATTTGTATTTTTTATAAAAATACAACTGTATGATGCTCAAATATGTCATATTATTCAACATTTAAACACAGTTTAAGTTAAATTTTAGTGTTATAAAAGGAAAATTAAAGAAATAAAATAAAAAAAATTTATCAGCTACATGTTTTTTATGTGTAAGTCCGCTTTTCGTTTATTTTCATTCTGTATTTTTATGTGTATGTTGTCTCAGTTTTATATTCTTATGACTAGTTTTTATCTCCTTAAGTTATATATTTTATATCATTAACCTGCTAGATAGGAATTAACCTAAAATGTTTTCATTTCATTTGTAATGTCTATGTTTTCTGTACCTTAATTAATACATAAATCTTTGCTCTTAATGTAAAGTCTAAATATGTACAGTGTGATCATATTGCATTCATGAGTAATAAATAACCTGTAATTGCGTGTATATATTGTTCCATATTATGATCCCTAAACAGTGAGTTTTTCATCTGCTGAGGCGACTTTGTCTTGAATAATGTCCGGGGTGACAAAGGTGATGCTTTGCATAATTTTCCATATTTTTTGGGGGGGGGCATCAATAAGAATGCCAGTTACGCCTGTTGCAGTGCATTGAATCCGGCCTCACGACCACCCCCAGCCGGCGCCCCGACCACCCCCGCCACAGTTCAAGCCACCGGGCCTTGAACCTGACCCTTCAGGAGCATCTAGGGCGAGCTTGTCACATCGCATTCCCGCTGGCGCATTGTTGCACGCGGAGCTCCCTCGAGCCTTTGAGGCCAGATAGATAGATAGAAAGATAGTGTGGCCGGTGAGTCCAATAAACCTCCCTCTACCCCCCCCCCCCCCCCCCCCGCCCCGTCCTCGTCCCCTGCGGTGCTCCCGGTTTTGACAGAAAGGACAAAACCCGCGGAGGGAGCTATGAATGGCAAAGCACCAAGGAGGCCGAGGGAGAGCAAAAAGGAGGCGGCGTGTCTTTGTAGTCGGGGAAGGAATGCGGAAATGTCCTCGCGCCGTGTCAAACCTCTCTGAAGGGGGTCAGGCCACATTCAGCCGGCGTGGGAAAGCCAGGCGGAGACGGAGCTCACGCGGCCGAGCGCGGCGGCAGCTCCATAGGCCCGTCCGCGCGGACGCATGCGAGGGGGGCAGCGAAGAAAGAAAAAAAGAAGGCGTAATATCGAAAGAGGTGCGTGTCTTTGGAGGATTATATCGCACTTTTTGCCTTTGTCCTATGACACCCCCCACTTAAAAAAAAAAAAAAAAAAAAAACTTATTACACACCCCCTTCCCTCCACCTCCACAAGTTAGTTTTGCACAACCCCTCTCCTCCTCCGCCGCCGCCTCCTCCTCCTCCCCCTTGTTTGAGAGGTTCTGCTGGGGCTGGTGCAGTCTGAGGGATGGGGGGGCTAGAGCCTGCACCGTGAACTACCTGTGTGGCCCCCGCATGGAAGACAGTGGGCAGGGATGCGTTTGATGGAGCAGTTTTTACCCGAGCCTTGAACGCCTCCTCGCCGTTTTATTCGAGCATGCCGACGTTACGACATTTCACTGACAACATAAAACAAGGTAAAAAATATATTTAGAAGTTTATTTGCTAACATAAACACACCAAAATGCTATTTAATAGTTGAATTATAAACTAAATATTATTTTAAGCTGTTCCACGAGCATTTTACTTTTGTTTTATAATTTATTTATATTATTATTGACTCTATCCCAATTAAATTAGTAAGAAATCGAGGTTGCTTTAATGAATAATGAAAACATCCGCATAATTCGGTTTCTACGTTGTTTTACAGGTTAGAGGTGATTTTAAGCTTCAGAGACGAGTTTTAATGTGTTTTAAATGGACTGTTGGTGTAGGAAGTTCAAACAATGCAACACGTGCTCAACAGTTTAGGTCTCCTCAGAAAGGAGCTGTTGATATACAGAAAGTAGTTTCGTTATTTTGTCAACATTAAACTAACTTTTATTTGATATTTTACTGTTTTTTGTTGTTTTCTTCGATTGTTTGTTCAATTTACGACATTTAATAGTTCCCGTGAACGCAACTTGAACATTAATTGCTTTTTTTTTTCCCTCTTCCAGACCCAAATAAATCTATTTATTTCGCGTACATTTGGGTTTAAATGTAATTAATTTTTTTGGTGATTTTTCTAAATGCTGTAGGAGGACATGATTTTTTTTAATGCGTAATAGGAGGAGGAGGAGTGGAAGCTGGGACACAACGGTGCTCGTTTTTTTCTGATTGTCGGAATAAAACATGATGACAGTCCTGTTAATGCCTACCTAACGTGACCTAAAGTGACAAAGATGGTCTCCTGCCTCCATCTGTGTCTCCTTGTCATTTAGGCATGGCGCCTGCCAACTTTTTTCTGTGAAAATGCCTTTGTGAAAAACTCAGGCTCGTCACCCTCGCCGGGATTCCCCGCAATATTTTCAACAAGAGACGAGGAAAAGAAAAAAAAAATCTGCAAAAATGGACAAAGAATGTATTGGTACCCAGTATGAGCCAGTGGCCGAGATTGGAGAAGGAGCCTATGGAAAAGTGTACAAGGCCAGGGATTTGAAGAACGAGGGACGCTTTGTAGCCCTGAAAAGAGTTCGAGTCCAGACGGAGGAAGAGGGAATGCCGCTCTCCACCATCCGGGAGGTGGCGGTACTGAGGCAGCTGGAGGCTTTTGAGCACCCTAACGTTGTGAGGTAGGTGCAGAGGTGGGCACCCTGTGTGTCTGCAAGTCTGAGTGAAAGGAGGGAGGTGTGTGTGTGTGTGAGAGACGAGCTTAACATGCAACACAAGAAACACTTCCTTTAAATGGGTTTTAGCAGCAACTCATATGACCTTTGTGGGAGTTTTGCTGTGCAGCTGAGGTTAAGTTAGCTCAAAAAGTACACTTTCAGATTCTCTAACTCTGCTCCATATAACCTGTTTTTAAATGTGCAATAATAATACAAAAAAATCAATGATATAAAGCTATTTATTTTGTTAGCATCACATGCACAATCACTGTCTGCTGATGCGTGTTATCTTGAATAGTTAATGCGTTAGTCACAGGTTTTGAGTTGTCCGGGTTTGTGAAGGGTCATAGAGAGGAGTGGCTGCATCTCAAAGTGAATGCAGGTGTGTCCTGCAATTCCCTGGAAGTTTATATGACCACCTTGAGGCACTGGTTCCTAACCCCCAGGGAGAGGAAACAACAACACAACCTACATTTTTTTCTGTTTTTTTTTTCTATGTTCTATATTTTTCTTGATTCTATCTGAATCAAGTTTTATTTTGAAAAACTACCACATCCCGCTCATTCTTGATGTCGAGTCGCTTGGTCACTAAGTTGAACCCACCAAGCTAGCAAAGTAATGATAAAAATAAAATAATGTTTTTGTAAATTTTGCAGAAAAGATCCAGGGAGGAACCAGAAGAAGAGCTTTCTTTGGCAAAATAGGGAGCTTTGCGCGCAGACAAAGGAAATGGAGAAGTCCATGACATTTACCAAAATGAGAGCTAATACACATAATTAGAAGCAAACATTGACTCACCACGTGGCAACTAACTCTAACGTTTACTCGCCAAAGAGGAGAAAATGCTCGCTACCGGCAAGTGTCAATTTTCCACCTTTCAAATTAAAAGTCTATCGCGATAGACTAATTTCTCTATCAAGAAAAAGTTCTATCACGATATCTATTATCGTTTTATCGCCCAGCCCAAACTCAAAATCAAAGTAAATCTTTTATTAGACAGATATAAAACCAAATATCAATTACTTGTTCCCACAGACCATAAGAGAAATGCATAATATTCAACAACTGGCTGTCTAATGTTACAAAGATGCTGCCAATAAGGTTGTTGAATTCATATTTGTGATTATACATGGAAATACCAGTTTTAGTTTGTTTTTATTTATCAGTCGGACGAAGCTGAAGTTGGCGTCTGATCTTTTTGGGCTTCCATTTTGATTGTAAGGGTTTCAGGGAAAATCTATGACATTTTAATGGTTCCTACATGAACAAATATGATTGAAAGCAGATATAGAGAATGAAGAAATTTGCCCTTAAAGTCAAGGAAAACTATCAGACGCCCACTTAAGTCTTGTATGGACCGGTCTGTGGAACTATGGTTTGCCATTAACCCTTTAACAACTGAGGCATCGTCTGTGACGCTTGAACACAAAATCTTTAACTTACTGTAACTTTTCAACTGTTAACACAATAATTCAATCCGATTCTGAAGGAGAAAAAGGACTCTCACTCTCTTGAGGTTTTTGTTGGGTTTATACAAGTTGTACCCACTTTTAGCGTAGGGGTGATGCTGTCATACGGTGTCCTTATGCCGCACTCCAATCACTATTGAAGTGCGGCATAATACGGCACACACGGGGTTTGCACATGATACGCAAGTGTCCATAAGTCCATAAGCGTCCACAAAAACTACACTCTGTCTAATTTCCTCATTTCTAAAAGGCAGTCTGAATGCAAAGAACGTGCAACAGGCACACATAGAGCACACACTTCAACAGCACTAACGGACCTTGTATGGTAAAATTCATGTGACATGTCTGCGTCTCACTTACTAACCCTACCTTTCCATGTTATATTGACGCATTCTCATCCCCAACTCGTCACATATTGACGTTTGGTTAAGGACCCTATCATGTCACTTTTTGACATTTCTGGTGTCCCCAACTCAACGTTTTTCGATGTGCTGGCTGTTTGTAAAATCAAGAATCTGCAACCTTCGGGATATGGTACCGGACGAAGACTTCTCCTCGAGACACGTCCTGTACCAGTACCCTAACCCGCTAACGGCTCACATCCAGTTCGTGCCCAGTACAGCATCCGGCTGGGTTAAGGCACCAGTTACAGCTTCGGGTACAGGTACGCACCTCGTCACGCTGCTGGACCGGTTCCGGTTTGCGACCCGGAGGTTTGGGGACCCGTTATGTAATGGGCACACCCAGCGCATAAAAAACGACCAGCTTGGGACACCCAAAACGTTAAAAATGAGGTGGAGGAGTCCTTAACCAAACGTCAATATGTGACGACTTGGGAGCAAGAATGCGTTTGTTGTATATGTGTCCCCTACAGCCAGGTACCAGCAGCATAAACGTTTTCACTTTACTGACTCACCAATTTTTGTATCTTGAGGCCACATGTTCAAGTGTTTGAGTCAATAAAATAACTCAAACCTGTTAGTATTTTGGATTTCACGATTCAGGGTTCTGTAAAATCATAATCCGGATCAGGATATATCTTCTATCCAGCTTCCCCATTTTGTTCTCCACCCCTTTTTTCCTCACATTTCGCTGCATTTGCTGTGTTCCGGAAGCGGGCAGGTCAAAGCTGTGACACAGATTTTATGAGAGGCACACATGACAATGATAGAGAGGAGTTTGGTTACAAACCTGGCGTCCCAAAGCCAGGTGAGCAAAGACAAGCCGTCTGCATTTCAAATCCTACCATTTAAGTATGAAACCTTGTTTTAAGCAGAAAACCTTCAAATTTAATCACTAATCTTTGGTTTTAGAGCCTTTCAGCCTCATCACATGACCATAGATAGAACAAATCTTTTTAAAATACATATTTTTAATGGAAATTGATTATTAGATTTACCATTTGTGTTCAAGCCTTTCAAACAAACCCATTTATAACAGTCTTTGAGTGATTTTTTTTCTCTGTTTAGAAAAAACAAGCTACACAAAGTCACAATGTCATATACTGCGTCATAGATTAGCACAGACACGAGCCCCATGACCTTAACCTTGTATCACTGTGGAAAAATTAGGGCTTTGGGACTGAAGAGGAAGCTCCAAATGAATAATTCTGATGCATAACTCATGTCCTTGTGCGTCCAACAATAAATCCTCAATTTGTCTATTAATAATGTATTATAAGGGTACTCTCTAAATGGGACCTCTGTGGAGTTTGTGTCTTGAAGGGAACAGACACATCAGCAACATTACAGTCTGTTCCAATCGTGGTCCACTTTGACAACCAATCATATAAATATATTTATATTTACAATAAAACATTCAGGACTACAAAACAGATGATTTTGTTAGAAGCAGAATATTTGCATATCTTCAAACAGCTTATACAATCTGGTCGGGGTAAGTGCATTGTTAGCCCTCTTTATGACTTCAGGCTACCCCTGCATGTTTGAAACGAGGGCCATTATCTATTCCATATGTTTATGGTCTGCTGAGAGTGAGCTGCTGTCCAACAGTCGAGCTGTGGGGGCCAATTAACCCGGTCACCTCTGGAAGAGGGTTACTTCTTCCTCTTGAATGATGCTTTAAACATCCCTTTATATTCCAACGTATCTATCAAGTGATCACTCGTTGGATACAACCCACCAATCAGGTTTAGTCATTTTAGTCTATGCAACAAATGGAATACCTATTACAATAATATTGATGTATTTCAATACATTTTACAATTGAAATTTTTTTAAAAAGTGTTAGTTTTTATTTGGAAGATAATAGTTTCCAACAGGAGTAAAAATAATAGGGCTGGGTATCGATAATAACCTCCAGAATTGATTTGATTTGATTTACCTGAGCCTGGACCAATTCGATTTTGAGCGTTTTTTTTTTTTTTTCCTCGATCCCCTTAATTTGATTCAATTCAGTTTTGAGTTTGCACATATACACATTTAGACATACATTAATAATCTACTACATGTTTTAATCGCATACAGTTCACAAACTGTAAAATGTATTAGTGAAATAATGAGATTGGTAATAGCATACACAGTTTTACATGAATTCTCTAAAGGAGAAGCTTTAACAAAAACTTCCAGATCATTAACACTGCAAACACTGTTCTGCTTCTCCTAGAGGAAGCTTCAGTTTGGCCACTAGGTGTTGTTCGAGGTATAGCATTACACCTTATTCCAGAAGAAGAAGAAAGTATGAGCAAAAAACGTTGCTTTAGACCACAAATGGTTATTTTAAAGAATGTTTCCTTGAAAGGGTTTGAAAAATTTCTACCTGTGACTTTATAAAGACCTTCATTTAGTCAGCAATGTATGTTTAAGATGACAGACTTTTAGCATTAGCCACCCTATGGGAAATCCCATTGAACATATCATCAAGCTAGCAGACTTTAGCTTTATGTGCTAGATCGATCTCTATTTTCATGGATCAATCATTGATCTATTAAACTTAGATCGATTAATTGATTCTATCTACTAGCCTGAGTGTGAAGTGATGCTATATCTAAATTTCCACGCTACTTCCTAATCCCAAAAGGATTTTTCTGTATAGTGCAGGATTATGTAAATGGAGTTTACCGCAATGTGGAGATACACACGTGGACAAAATTGTTGGTACCCCTCAGTTAAAGAAGGAAAAACCCACAATCTCACTGAAATCACTTGAAACTCACAAAAGTAACAATAAATTAAAATTCATTGAAAATTACATAATCAAAATCAGCCATCACTTTTGAATTGTTGATTAACATAATTATTTAAAAAAAACAAACTAATGAAACAGGTCTGGACAAAAATGATGTTACCTATAACTTAAGATTTTGTTGCACAACCTTTTGAGGCAGTCACTGCAATGAAACGATTTCTGTATTTGTCAATGAGCGTTCTGCAGCTGTCAACAGGTATTTTGGCCCACTCCTCGTGAGCAAACTGCTCCAGTTGTCTCAGGTTTGATGGGTGTCTTCTTCAAATGGCTTGTTTCAGCTCCTTCCACAGATGTTTAATGGGATTCAGATCTGTGCTCATGGAAGGCCACTTTAGAATAGTCCAACACTTTCCTCTCAGCCATTCCTGGGTGTTTTTGGCTGTGTGTTTTGGATCTTTGTCCTGTTGGAAGACCCATGACCTGCGACTGAGACCAAGCTTTCTGACACTAGGCAGCACATTTCTCTCCAGAATGCCTTGATAGTCTTCAGATTTCATTCTACCTTGCACAAATTCAAGACTCCCTGTGCTAGATGCAGCAAAGCAGCCCCAAAACATTACTGAGCCTCCTCCATGTTTCACCGTAGGGACATTGTTCTTTTCTTCATATGCTTGGTTTTTGAGCCTATGAACATAGAGTTGATGTGCCTTACCAAAAAGCTCCAGTTTGGTCTCATCTGTCCAAAGGACATTCTCCCAGAAGCTTTCAGTTATTTCATGGGAATTGTGGGTTTTTCCGTCTTTAACTAAGGGGTACTAACAATATATATACAAAACTATATATATATATATATATATATATATATATATATATATAATATATATATAATATATATAATATATATATATATATATATATACATATAATGTTATGTAAAATATTATTTATATTATTTGTATTTATATATATATATATACATATAAACACATATACACAACTTGCAACATGAAAAAAAAATCCACTGTGTTCTAACGATGAAAACATGAATAATTTATTTTAAAAAAAAATAAATTTAAGGACAAATCATTCAAACACGATGCATTGTAGTCTATCTTTACTAATCCCGTGAGTATTGATGCACACTAGTTTTTTTTTCAGAAATTTTTGCTAAATTTCCAGGACATAGTGCACTAAGTTTCGAGGGAATTCAAACACAACCCGAGGGACCAAATTGTGATTATTTAATCCGACTTGTTTTCATTTATCACATTAGAAAATGCTTTCCTTGTAGAATTAAGAAAAATGCTGTGGCTGCCACCTGTGTTCAAGAACTTCCTGTTGAAAATCTTAAGGAGTTGTCATAGAGCCTGGTCAGGAATGCTGCTTTTAGTGACTGGCTCTTTGAGAAAAACATCCTAAACAGTTTGGGTTTTTTTCGTCTGCTCATCAAAGCTTACCCTGGAAGACCCAGCATTATCTGGATTCTTGCTTAGTTGGTTGCCTAGTTTTACTGGTGCTTGAGGGTTGATGGTTTAAATAAAGGAAACATGTACAAAGTAGTCTGTCTGGTTATCTGGGTGGATCTAATGAATGTAAGGGAAGATTGGTTACTTTTTGACCTCACATGTTCCCTCCAGGTTTTAACTAGCATCAAAAGATTGAATTGGTTCTA
This sequence comes from Oryzias javanicus, assembly GCA_003999625.1. NCBI lineage: Eukaryota > Metazoa > Chordata > Actinopteri > Beloniformes > Adrianichthyidae > Oryzias > Oryzias javanicus. The sequence continues at coordinate 22,825,948 of CM012447.1, forward strand.
ATGTTGCTCCACTTTAGCTGGAAAATATGTGTTGAATTTAATGTTGTTGCACAATGATTTTTTAATGACACACAAGTTAAAACCAAAAAAAGGGGAAGTTCTTTATGAAGTCCTAACTATAAAAGTCTGGTTGTAATTAAAATAAGGAAGCAAAAAAATGTGAATGAGATGCGACGATATTTTCCTCTTTTCCTTCCACAGCTCCGATCATTGACCTTTTTGTGTCTGTTCTTTCTGTGCAGGTTGTTTGATGTGTGCACGGTGTCTCGTACAGACCGGGAAACTAAACTCACTCTGGTCTTTGAACACGTAGACCAGGACCTGACCACATACCTGGAGAAGGCTCCTGATCCTGGAGTTCCACCTGAGACCATCAAGGTAAACATGAACTTTATATTATAGGCCTCAGGTAAGCAAATTCCTTGTTGTTGTTCAAGTAGAATGTATATTTGTGTGGACTGATCAGTCAAAGCTAATAAAGTATATTAAAATGTGTAAAAATGATGTCGCTTAGTTTCTGTTTGAGGTGTAAAGGAGGTGCTCATTTTTTGTTTTAGTTTTTTTTTCCTGTGGCTTCAGTTTTGGTTGAATGCAGTCATGTCATTACAGTTCTGACAGACTTATGTGGTCAAGTTCTGAGAAGTTTTTGAGTGGTTCCTCCAATATTAGAAGCATTTGGGAGGAAGGCAAACATGGGAGATTAATTAAGTCCTCAGTAACAGTTGCTACCATCATTAGCTTCTGTCGTTTCACAGGACACACAGAAGATATTACTTAATAGTGGACAAATGTTCAATAAACTTGTTCAGTAGACATAGACAATGGACCAAAGATATAGAGAGTGGACGCAAAAACATATATTTGGCACAAATGGAACCTCAGATGGCCCAGACTTTCAGTGGCCCCAAGGTAGATTGCGTTTAAAATGTAAGGTGTCAGTTTTTCGCCCTCTTTTGTAACACGTGTGTCACGCAGGCTGATATTGTTACTGATGATTATTTTTTTATTTATTGTTTAGGTCTAGTTCCAAAAGAAAGGCTCATTGATTCTCTGCTAGATGGTATGTGCACACTGGGTATGTGATGCAATTAAGAACACGCTAAACTGGCATTATTGAACACATTTTAGCGTTCACACTGGACCGTCGCTGCCCAATACTCGCCCATGTACTCATAGTTGGAAGAAGCTTACAAATCTTGTGAATCTGGCTCCAGGCTTTTTCCTTCACAGTTATGTTCCGAAATATGAAAGACTTGGTGACATAGAATTCCGGCCGGTCACAAATCGCAATTATTATTTTCTCCTCCATGATCATTTTTTAAATGGTTGACACGTCAGTGTTTTGAAAAGAATGCTAACCATACGTCACTACAACATCTGAGTCCCTGATGTGTCAAAGTTCAACCGGTATAACTTTTGACACGCGTTCAATGGCCACTTGTTTTGTACACACAGCCTGAAGTCTGACTAAAATACTTCCATATTAAGTCTAATACTGATACTACCCATGTGTTTACTTAGACTTTTCATTGAGTGGTCGCTTGAATGCACGTTTAACTGTGGGCTTTGGCTTCCTACTGTGTCAGATACAAAAAGGGAATCATCTTAAAAAAAAAAAAAAAATCCCTTTCCATTAAAATAATTGGACAATTTAATTTGATCCCATTAAGTGGCCCTTCTCTTGACATTCCACATCGCTATCATCAGTTTCTCTCCCTAAAAAAGCGTATTGAGCATCTACTTACACTTTTCCTTAAAGAGTAACCAAACCAGGAAGTTGGAGGCTGACTCCACCCTCTGCCAAAATTTTAAAATCCAGTCAGAGGGGTGTGGCTGGGGGACTGGACTGTTATCATTACTAGAGCTGCAGATCATGATGTCAGACTTCTGAAACTTGCAAGGTTTGACCAATCACAAAATTCAACTGTAATATCTCTTTGCAACCTGTAGGGGACAGCACACAGACGGTTTTTGACTATATTCTGGATAATTAAACAATTTTACTTCAATTTGTCAAACATTTGGCTATGGCCAACAGGCAGCACTTTTAAAACCCCATTTATAGATCAAAGGCCAAAAAAAGTTATTTTAGGGTTTGGTTACCCTTTAAGGTTGGAAGTGGATGTGTTACAATCTTCTTTCCTCTGTAGCCATAACTTTTTATTCAAACTTTTCCCACACAAATCCCCCTTTTGACTATTTCTTGATCAGCTTTCACCCCAAGGTTTGTAAATGTGCCACGAACAATACTGGAAAGGAATACGCCCGTTCAGAGGCAGGAGGCTCCAAGCTTGAAGTGTCAGAATTGAAAGTGAGAAGTTCTGGTGCTGCAGCCATAAAGGATTCTTCACCTTAGGGCTGGGTGCTCGTGTGAAAGATGAGTTTCAGGAAGCAGTGGGAGACGCGATGCTGTTTAAATGGCACACATTGAAAAAGTACTGGCTTTTTGTAGCACTCTGCTAAAGAATATAGAGTGACTATTCTGCCTTATTTCCATGAGCTTTTGAAAGATTTTCATTTTACGACTTCAGTAGTCACACCCATTTGTTAATAATGTTATTGAAATCAATGTTACCTATTGTTTTGATAACAATAAAGGTTTTTATTTCTGCAAAAGAGCATGTTTCCGATGGTCATCAAATAATTGGTATTAGTTGGTTTTATTGTAAAGTGGAATGCCTCTTTTTATAAACCGAAAATTATACGATTTAGGCTAAAACTGTTGTACCTTAAAATTTTTAAAACCCCAACTTTTCTTCTTCAGGAAAAACAACATTCCCATTTTATGCCTAATTGACACTTGGTTTTCTGGAAAACAATAAATTTATGAACATTGTTGGGTTGCTTGTGACTCAAAAAGAAATAATGTTCGTTTTAATGTTAAGACCACCGTCTCATGTCGATGCTAAAATGCTGTTTCTGCCATTTGGAACCTCAATCCAACCTTTCATTGGACTCCAGATATCTTTTTCCATGTTACATCCATCCATTTTCTGAATCCTTTCAGGGTCAACAGGGTTGCGGGAGCCTATCCCAGCTATAGTTGGGCAAAGGTGGACAGGTCGGCAGTTTGTCACACATTATAGTAAAAAAAAAAAAAAAAAAAAAAATATATATATATATAATATATTATAATATATATATATATATATATATATATAATATATATATATATATATATATATATATATAAAATTGAAATTAAAATTTCAGCAGCACCTTGAAGTTAAACTTGATAACCAAAGATAATTTGGTACAATTGCAAAACAACCTTGAAATCCCTTCAGTTGTGTGTGTGTGTTTTTATGGTACCTTTTGCTTTTGATACACTAACGTCAGCGCTTGGATGGCCATTGCATCATTGTCTTTGAGTGCAGTGCAATATATAATTATAAAGTAAAGGCAGTGAAGCATTAGAAGGGATATATCCATAAGCTTTATAGTCAGAAATAATAACTGTTAACAGAAATCCTACCTGTCAACTGACAATTGCTGTGCGGGAAAAAATGTTTGTTGGTACAAGGAAACGCCTCAGCCTCTGTTGTCAATATCATAAAAAATATGGTTTATTGCAAATCAACGCATTTGCCACAATGCCAAGTTCATGTTGATCCTGGTGGTGGATTTTGCTGTTTTTTAAATTAAGTTAGTTCTTGTGCAGTACTGCTGAAACGCATTATCTATAGACTTTGGCACTCCCTTAGTACTTTAAATGTACCACATGTCACCTCACTAGAGTTCTCTAGGCTTACAAGTCCATCCTTCATACTTTTTGATTTGAGTAATTTAAATTAAATTGGATTTTTGTCAAGTTTATAGGATTTGGCCTGTAATTCTGTTTCTTTCCCCAACCATTATTGCACTGTACGCACCTTAATTGCTTTAAACAATATCTCAAACGTTTTGTTGTCATTTTACACAATCAGCAGTTCATATTCCCGCATTCACCCACTCTCACACCACTTGTCTAAAGTGTGTCAAATCCTAAAACAGATCCAACACTGCCTCCCAAGCTTTTAAATGCACCAATGTAACAATGCTTTAAGTGCACAAACACATATCTCAAAGGTGACGTTAAATAATAAAGACTAAGCCAAATGAAACGAAAATCCATAGTCCTACATTTCACTAAATGAGCTAACTAGCCACTTGATGCATCCCCTTCACTGTAGACTTAAAAATAAAGATGAAATGGATAATTGCTAAATTAAAAAAATAAAGCTTCTGGTTTGTTTTTTTTATTTAATAATATTTCATTTTAAAAATATGTTACTTATGCAGTAATCCAGGAAAATGCTAACTTAAGTTTAGATGTGAGTGAAATATAATTTGGTATTATTTAAACCCAAAAGCCACAGCTGGATATTCTGTGAATGCGCTGCCTCTCAGGTCAAGTAAAGCTAGAAAGTCTTGCCAGCTTCGCTTTTTTTCCTGGTCAGAGCAAAGCAGCTCCGTAAGAGGACAAGCTTTCAGAAAAGGCATGTTTCTTGGATTTAAGGCATTTTACAGTACTAAGTTACCAGTTTTTTCAAATCATTTTGAGAAGTTTTATAGTTTCTATACTTTAGAGTAGTATTGTGGTAAAAATGTCCAATATAGACTTGTAAGAAAACCAAAGTGTGGTTTTAGGATTCAAATAAAAAACTTCTAATTTCACAACGCTGTTGGGAAAAAGTGTTTTTTTATCTTTCATCTTTGGCTTAAAATCAATGAATTCCAAATTGGTTGCACTTTTAGTGTTTCTTTTTAATTATTTAACTGTGTTTTACTATGTTTTTCTGATGTTTTTCTCATGGAGGAGGACATAAATAAAAAAAATTCAGATTAAAACAGCATTTCTGAGTACTCAAATCGTAGTAAAGCAGGAGCAGACAAAAAAAATACGGTTTGAAAAAGCTTGTAGTAGTTTTGAACAAACTAGAATTGGCAGGCCTCAAGCTCCATTCTGATGCATTCCTTTGTAGACAAATAGATCCATTTACGTCTTCATTTTTCTCGTCTGAGCTGGTATCTGACTCAAAACTGTATGACTTGATAGCTACTGCCAGGAGTCAGAGCTCGGCCTCCTCTAGTCACTAGCGGGACCCATCTCCAGAGAACTGACTGCGCTACATCCCCCAGATACCCCAGTGCACAGTTCCTGGATGCTGCTCAGCTGGCTCTTATTTGATAGTCACCCACGGTACACTTAAGCACTGCACAGAGCTTCACGCAGTGCAAAGTATTGTTTGTGCCACTCTGCCTGCATTACATAAGTGTTTCTATCTGGACCTGATCTTCTGCTTATGTGACCCTGCTTTAATCCGTTTGCTTGCTGCCTGCCCTGACCCTCGCCTGGACTCTGACATCTCAAGTCTCTTCTTGAATGATCCCATGCTCATGATTGACCTCTGCCTGTCTGACCCTGATTTAGCTTTGTGGAGTTTTAGCTGTGATTAGTTTCTGTCTGAACTAATGGACCTGCTGCATGTAGAACCAGCTGTCTGCGCGTTTGTGACAACTACGATATTGCTAGCCATTTTTGTCTCACCATTAATGTTAGGTTGTAAACAAAGACAGTGTGTAAATAAAAGGTTGATGGGAAATGAGTGTAGGCTTACTGTGCGCCAACGATCCCTCCCACAACTCAGGAGCGAATTTCTGATGAACTTCTGCTGCACTGCAGAAACTATATCTTAGAAAACGACACAGGTTTTTGAAATTTAGATAAAAAAAGCATAATCCTCATCAAAAGACCACTGGGAATAGAATAGATTAATAGATTATTAGAGTGGGACTTTAAATATCTTAAACTGACCAAATCCATTATGGTACATCTTTGCTGATTTAAATAATTATCCAATTCATCGTAGAACAATTTTTTGCAGCAACTTGTTACCTTAACAATTTTTTTTACAGTGGGTAATGTTTATCTTGTTGTGTCCAATGTTTATCCTGTTTATAGGATCGGTGTTTAAAAATCAGTGTCTAGTAACTGGATCAAAATCTCTAGATAAAAAAAAGAAGAAGATAGATAAATTATCATGGGCTGTGTATCTGTCAGATTTGAAAGGTTACTAGAATTCCTCCCAACTTTAGTAGAGTTTGAGACAGGAGGCTTCCAGCGCTGTTAAACAGTTGGATAAGCTCTTCTTTCAATCATGATGCCCCATTAGGCCACCCCTCCTCCTTATGCTTTCTCTTAACATCCGACCAGCTGGAGCCTCAAGGGGACAAAAGGACAAGCAGTGACAACACATCATAGGCACCTTTCCCTGTTATTTCTAGGACACACAGTGACCTGAGAGTGACCCCATTATCCCAGAGCAACTGTCTTTGCTCTCGGCCGCACCTTTATGACAGCAGGTCTAACTTAAACCATCTGAAAAAGTCATCATCAGGGTCTTCATCCTTCAAACCCCTCGAGGGCCATAAAAAGATTCACCCTCAACTAAATTACCCTACTCCTCTAAGATCTGCCATACTTGCTAAAACCAACCAGTAACAGACACCCCACCGTGGCCCATCTGAACCCTTACCCATGATAAATACTTCAGCCCTCCACCCTTCACCACCCACTCTGATTCAAGACCCACCACATGGTCATTGATGAAAGAAACCCCCCTCCAGGGCTCAAATGAGCTGGAAGGACATCAAGCGGCCTGCTTGCCCCAGTCTTAGTGCTACTCAGGCGGGCCGGTGCTTGGGTCCCTCCTCCACCACAATTCACCACTGTCGTCCCAACTTCCACTGCTCCACTCCGTGGGCCCACGAAGGGGGGAGGTTAATGAAGCATGGGGAGGGAATTACACTAACGCTAACCGGCAGATGTCCTATATTGTTCCAAACTACAATAAACAATATGGCTGCCTCTGATACATTAGCATCAAAAAAGGAGCTGAGCTCAGAAAGCCATGTTTTGACTGCCTCTTGTAGTCGGTCTGTTTTCTCCCATTTTTGTCCGGTTTAGATATGTTGCCTTTTTGTTTGGCATTTCAAGCCCTTCCAACTTACATCTGAATTATTCTTTTGATTGGTGTAAATGAAATAATAAAGTTTTACTCACATAAATCTCACTTCTTCTATCTTATAATTAGATTCAAATTCCTTTGTTGAGTTTAATTCTGGAAAAAAGCTGAAATGTTTATGACTTTTTGTGTTTGTAATTGACACGATAGTGAAGGCTAAGAAGGCCAAGATTGTTTGTGTCCAAGAGTCACATGTGAGATAATTAGTGTTTACTAGGAAATGCTGTTGAAAGGAAACATGGTGAAATTACTATTTAAAGCTGAGAGGAACTGATGGGTGGGGGAATACTATTGTGTCAGCCCCCCCATGCTACACACACACACAAACACACACAAAAATGGCTAACTGCCTGCCTCTGTCCTATGGCCCTGTGTGTCTGCTGCCATTCTCCATAGGTCATGGCTGAATGGAGATGTAGAAAGGAAGGACTGTTTATGCATCCTGCCTATGGTCAGAGGGCACCCACATGCACTTGCACGCTTTCACTCAGGGATACACATGTACGCAAATATACCCATCTTTTACTTTATGGCCAAAATGTTCAGTGTTTGTGTCATGTTGCTCATCGTCCCCACAAAACCGTGTGTCTTTTCTAAGGGTAGCACACAACCAGGCCCCACGCCATTTGCTAATGTTTTCTGCTCGAGTGCGCAGGCCTCATTGACTCACACACCAGCTGGTTGGCCACTTAATAGAGCTGTGGTCCTCTTCACTTGTGAGGGTCCTGATAGAGTGTTTTGGAGCTGTTTGTTGGTGAGACATGTTTTGTAAAAAAGCATGTCCCTTAGTAATCTCACTTCCCATTGTTTTTTTTTTCTTTAACTATGTCACTTACCTAATTCTTACAAGCAAAAACATGAACTGGATGCATAAAGTTTCCTGGGTGATTAAAGAACAAACAGTTGAGGTAACATTTCTGCTCAAACGGCCGTGCCACCATCCCTCGTACTATTTGTTTACAGGTGTAAGACCTGTTTGAGTTTCAAAAGAACAAGTCTAAGCTAGTTTGGAAATGGTTGATTCCTGCTTACAATAGTTTGTTAATATGTCATAGATGCAGTGCTACTTGAAGTCACTGCTGACTGAGAAAGCAACCAAGAAACAGTTAAGCATAGCAGGACAGCTGCTCGCTAACGCGGATCTGCAGGGGCCTGACTCTGCCTCTGTCATTTGTGTGTGTGTGTTTTAGTCAGTTATCAAACATCTGCCACAGTTGACAAGAAAAGAGATAGGCTTCTCCTTGTTAACTCCCTCCACATTTCAACGTCTTGTTGCATTTTCATTTTAGCACTTTTGGTTCAGTAAATGTATTCATATCGTCTGTGCAGATGCAATAATTGAAATCATCCGTTTCAGTATATCATATTCATCAGCAAGTACAAAATTCTGTTTGTATTTTTTCTTAAAACATTTTTTTCATCTTTCATTTTTAGGATATGATGTACCAGCTGCTTCAGGGACTGGACTTCCTGCACTCGCACCGCGTGGTTCACCGTGACCTGAAACCCCAAAACATCCTGGTCACCAGCGGAGGACAGATCAAGCTGGCAGACTTTGGGCTAGCTCGCATCTACAGCTTCCAGATGGCTCTGACGTCTGTGGTGGGTTAGCTGCTATCAAACCACTTTGGCATATAGCAGGGATGGGGAAACTTTTTGACTTGAGGGCCACAAAGGGCTCTAAAATTTGGCAGAAGGGCCAGACCAGGGCCAGATGCGTGGGGTAATTCACCTCATAACATCCAGTCTGGATCAAAACATGTTTTACTTTTGATTCATAACACATATATTTAAAAACTAAGACTTTAGTTCTGATTTTAGGGCCAATTGCACCAATGGTTTAATGTTCTTCAGGGAAAATTACAGGAATTATTGCAAAAATGACAGTTCAACTCGGAAAATACAAAAAAATTACAAATCCTCCAACACTACATAAATGCAGAATAGCTTCCAGCGCCATAGCAAAGGTCAAAGTATATATAGTGTGCAATAGGGAAAATAGTATAATGAAAATAAAGCAAATAAGGATCATTATCATAATTTCTTCCTGCTTTGCAGGCCAGATAAAATAATTTAATAAGTCGCATATGGCCCCTGGTCCCTAGTCTTCCAACCCTGGGCATGGAGTTTAGCCTCTGTGGTTTTGATTAGGGGTGTGTATTGACAAAAGTCTGTCAATACAATACTTATCACAACATGTATCTCACAATACAGTGCGTGTCGTGATTTATGCCAAGACTGTACTTCTGTAATTCTGCTTTGAAGTTCAGCAGAATTATCGGTTTCTTCATTAGCAGCATTTTGACTAAAGTTACAAATCACCGCAATCCTTTTTTTAACATGATACTGGTAGCAACGTCACAGTTTGGTGCCCATCCCAAATAAAAAAACTAAGTAGTACATGTCTCATAACAAAAACCATGAGGCTAACTACACATTTAAGCTGGTTTTCATGAGATCTTATTGTTTTGGTCGCTGTTCTCTAAGAAGCCAATAGCAGTTAGACGCTGAAGGCCGCTCATTAATAATAATAAATGATTTTCATCATTTTTAATCAATAAAGGTAACGGCAAACGAAATATTGCGATATATCGCCGCAACATTTTTTCCCTACACCCCTTGTTTTAATGGGGAAGTATTTTCTTACCCTGATGCCGTGTGGAGATTTAGTCAACTAAGTCCGCTAAGCATCTCCTGGATGCTTCTCATCTGATTCTAGTCTTATTTTTTGCATTTCCGTGTAATACCAAATCTTGAATTGATGTCATAGAACTCATGCACAAAATGAGTTTTTGTACTTATCAGCTATTATCTCCAACTGACGACACAGCAAAGTCTTGATTCACACAAACACATGGCTTGAACTTTTCTCCCTTCTCCTGGGAATGGGATAAAAAGCATCCAGTGTTTTGTCTGGGCACTTACAGGGCATCAGTTGGTATCTCAAGAGGAGCGCGCCAAATGATAGGATTTCTCTGTGTAAAGTGAGAGCCAAGTCCCCCCTTCATGCAGTGTCTCAGGAACCCCTCAGTGGCTGTCACAGAGCGGGACGGAGCAGACAAGAGGAGACAGATAGGCCTCCCTTCTCACTGTCGGTGCTTTGATGTGCAACTGTTGAGCTCTGGTATCTGATGACTTGATAATATATATAGAGAGAGGCAGAAGGGAAACTTGGGAAGAGCTCAAATTAAGAAGCAATGAGACAATAAATGTGGGCAGCACCAGATACTTGGGTCTTTTTTTTTATGTACGCCTTTATGATAAGGTCTTTTAAACTGTTTTGCATTCATGCACACACATGCATTCATGCCTTGTAGCACATTAGCAATTTTCCCAGCCTGGACTTGTTCAATTCATTTGATAAAGTTGAAATGGTATGAAAAACGTGTCGAAGAAAAAATGTAAACAACTATGAAAAAATGTATTTTTTGAAAAAGGCATTATAAAAGCTACATACCAAAACATCATTTAAAATGATAAAAGAACTGCTAATAAAATATCAGCTTCTTTTAGGTGAGTGACTGTAATAACACATCTGTAACTTAATATTAAAAAAAAATTGAGACAGTAACTAGTGCTGTCATGCAATTAATTTTTTGTGCAGCTCATTAAACGTGTCCTGTAAGTAATTGATCTAAATAATTTATCTTTAATTGAACCAGCCTCATTTGAGGTAATTTCATTTAAATTTGTAACATTTTAGTGAAGTAAAAGATTAAAAATTAAACTTTAATAGTGTTTTTGTGTGGTTTATCTAAGTCTGAGTCTGCAACCCTCAACGTTTAAAGAGCCAATCGGGTTAATTTCTCTCTAACCACAGCTCAGCGAATCACACAAAGTCTTACAAAAATAAGACACTCCTTTGTATTTATTTATTTTAATATGTTGATAAATATCAATAAATTATTGGGTTTTGTTGCATTATTAAAGCATACATTTTTGAGAAAATATCATTTTTTTCCCCAAGCATTGAATTAGGTTACAACTTTTGACATACATTCATCATTCATTAAGGATCATCTCAATGCAGCAAATATTTCAGTAGGTAGTTTAATGTCAGCAGTAATTAAAAAAAAAAAACACTATATAATTTTATATAATACAATTTTATAGTAATAGGTGGAAATTTACAAACTTATCTATGTGGAAAATAATTCAGAGCCAATTAGTGACCCTTACTGTGTTTTTTCTGGACCAAACAGCAAAATTCAAACCCTTGAAACAATCCGCTTTATAATCTGAGGTGTGTGAATCCCGGTTGTACCATAGTCAGGAGCTTGATGGAGTGATAAGTACGACTCTTCAAACGTTTGTGAAGGATTTGAAATTAAGTTTGACTGTTTTGCTTTGATGAATGAGCATCATATTCCTACATTCCTTCAAAATATTTAATTTTTTTAACTAGAGAGCCACAAAGTAGGGGTCAAAGACCCACATCTGGCTCCAGAGCCTCAGCCACCCTGTCCTAATATATCAGACTTCCAACCTCTACTTCTAAGCCGTCAAGTGGTAAATTTTTTTTAAAATGTCAACAAAAAAACCCAAAAACAAATAATAGCAAAACATCAGGTTCAGAGTGCTCTGATTCAACACATACAAAGTAGGAACACTTTTCACATCAATCCAAAAAATATTTACCATAGTAATGCCAAACTACATATTGATTTACTTATGTATTCCACAGTTTACCTGTCCGATGCGAGCAGTCGTCCATTAATCTGTGATAACGAGCACTCGTTAGGCTTTACTATCCCTTCCATAATAGATAATAGTTTTGGCGTTATGTGTTTGTTTTTGGTTGATTTTGTTGATAACTACAAAGTCGTAGATTGATGACATCACAGTAGCGACGCGGCGCGCACATGAACACTGAAACTTGAATAAAGAGCAATGTAAGAGGCGTTTTCTGCAGAGTTCTAACAGTTGCACTTCTGTGTTTTATACTTGAGAAAACGACAATAGCTTGTAACACTCTATAATTCAACAAAGAATTACAAACAAACAAAAACGGGTATAAATGTTGTCTTACAGAGTAAAAGGAGAGTTGTAGTTTTTTCTTTCCTTTTTTCATGCACAGTGTGAGTTATGATATATTTTTCTTTCCCCCAAAGCAATAAACTTCAAAGTCCACGTTAGCCGCGGAATCTTAACATCTTCATATTGCATTGTTCTGAAAGAAAGATAAAGAAAAACGTTCAGACAGAAAAAAAACTATTCCTTCTCTTTTTACTTTATAAGATTTAGCAATAGATATAGATATAGCATCAGATATAGATTAAAACATCGATTAACATGATTAAAAAAAAGGTAATGCACTAATCTGTTTGTAATTATTAATTAATCACTACAAACAAGCTTATTTGACAACCCTAACAACAAATTTTTTTCCTAACTAATTTTCCGTCTTGCAAATTTGCTGATGTTTTCTTTCAGTGCAACTTTGTCTGTTTTTTTTTTTTTTTTGTTATTTTGTTTTACAGTTACCTGTGTCCTTCATCCTGATTGGTTGTACAGTAGACTTTGTTTTTAAGTCTAATCGGTAGAGAATGCGTACATTTTGCCTTATTTACGTGAATCATTGACCACAATCAGATTTTTGTTTTCATTCTTTAATACTGGACTTATTTTTCTATGATGGTTTGAACTTTGAGAGTTTAAACAACAGAGAGAAGTTTGAAAATGTTCATCTCTGTCTGAGAAAAGTGTAAAAAGCACAGAGAGGAGTTTACAGCCTTAAAACCTCTATAATCTATTTCAACTATCACAAGTTTTTTTTAGAAGATGAGCCCTGCATTGAAAAGGGACATATATAAATATGTCAAAAGCACATTGGTTTATTCAATTACATTTTATGGGATACATGCTTACATGGACATGCATTTTTGACATGTTTGACGGTTGAGAAAACAGGATAAAATGTGCTAGAACTATGTGGTTTGATTTTAATTTAAAAAATCCCATTTTAAGAATAAAAAAGCATCAAACTATAAGGCCTATTTAAACAAAAATTATGGAAAAATAGTGGATTTTAGTTACATAAGCTCCAGGAGAGCATTCTCGCTGCTTTAGAAAGCTAGGAATATCATTAACTACTAAAGGAATGCACAGAGTGATGGGAATATTACAAGATGAAGTAGAAAAGCAACAAGTGTCAGATCAGTCGCTTTTGAAGGGGAGTTGCAAAAGGTGACTAGGTGGCCTCATCTCTGATGACCTCTGGTAGATCATTTCACAAGCAAGGAACAACATGTGAGAATAGTCTGGACCGAGAAAGCCCTACAAGTAGACATGTCAGTTGAGAGTGGATACCTACAAACGTGGCTTCAAGTAGACAGAAACTATTTTTGAATTTCACCCCAGCAACCAGCTAATGATTAATATAGTAGAATCCGCTCCTTTAGGTTTATTAGGGACTTGTGCTAGACTCTCAGCATAGCAGGTTCTGAAAGACCAGCCAAGAGATGATCGAACTGCACCAAACTGTGGCTGTAGTTTACCTTTGATTGTTTCTTATTGCAGTAAATCAAAACTTTTGAAAGGATTGATAATGCTAAACTTTATATTGATTCAGGAGAGCTGTCAAATGGACAAGATAGTACATAGTAGCCAGGGATGGGTACGGTTTGGATTATGTCCTGTGCTGGTGCCAAACCACTACTTTTGAAATGGTTCTGATGCCTTAATAGTGCAATAAAATCTTCTTCTGCTCATCCAGTACTGGGTCTCAGGGGCAGCAGTCTAGGCAAAGATGCTCAGACTTCCCCTAGGCCCAATCAGAATTCTTCTCTTCTCCCTTCCCCTTAGCCCTTTCGCTGCATATAGCTCTCCAAAGAGAGGGCTATGAAAAAACAGTTATAACTTTAAAAAAAGTCATACTAAAACAAAAAGTCATTACTTACATTTAAATGTAAACTTGTGTGATTCATAGCGTTCCCACGTGAAGAAAAGCGCTTCTCAGTGCAAGGCGGTTTAACCCCGCGACGGTGGACTTTGGACCCCTTCATTTGGAGGAGTGAAATTTAAAAAATAATAATCCCGGATATGACTTCCACTTAAACTGTCACCTCAAATTAAGGGGAAGGGAGAAGGGAAGAATTCAGATTGGGCCATAGTCTCTTGCGTGTCCTTGGTCTTCCCCCGTGGCCTCCGCCCAGTGGGACATGCCTGGAACCTCACCAAAAAGGGAGGCAGGAGACATCTGAACCCAGCTTGTACAGTTTTTTCCAAAAACATTTAAATGTGAAGAAGGAGCACCACAGGGTACCAGATACTTTATTTCATGCTTTATATAATCCTCACTGACGGTCTGCACTGCAGCTTCGCATCTCCATTTTCAAAGATGCTGAATTCAACATGTATTTCACCGCCACAATGTTGTTTTTTTTTTTTTGTTATTGCACTCCGACTTCCTCTGAAGTACAACCAAACTTTCAGTTGTTTTAGCTTTGACTGAAGTTCAGTGCACTTTCACCCATTCTTATATGAGCCCGCCCACAATCACTGGATAGAATTGTACAGCATAGCTGAATGCAAGCAACTGAAATATCAGAAAAGAAGCTTCTAAACCAGCACTGGCAGTTACTTGTACATCTGTACTGGTACCAACTGGCATCGACTTTTGGTGTCTATCCCTAAAAGACGCATTAATCCGATCCTGTTTCTTCTGGCATTATTTTGATTTTGTAACGTTTTAGTATCGGAATGGAGAAAACCATTGAGCTAATTAACGTACAAATTGATTTAAAAATATACAGCAACCCCTGGTTGCTAAACAGGATCAACCCACAGAGACAGATCAGTAACATCACACGTTTCATTTATACATGAGGCAAAAAACCCCAGAGGAACTATTAGGACTAATTCTATGATTAGAACATGAATTTCCTGAGTTCATTTCTGAGATCCACCCCCCTGATTGGTGGTAATTGCAGAAGAAGGTTTCATTGCGTCACGTTAGACAATTTATAATGTGGTTTCACTATGGATTTATTTCTTTTATGACTAAACGGGAGAGCTTTTTGTTGAGGTGAGAGTGCCTCTTGGGGAAATACCGATTAGTAACACATCAAGTCCCTGAAACTACTCATGCACCCAAGATATGATTCAGTTACATTTGCACACACATTCGTTTCCTTCCTCGGTTAAAAAGGTTGGACCACATAGATTTGCATAACTGTAATTTTTTTTTCTTGGATCTGTTTTCACTGATAGTTGAGATAGATGAGGTAGAGCATCTTCTCATTTCTTCATTTTCTGGCATGTGACTAGGGTTGGAGCTAAGATGCTAAATCTATTTAGTGATGGGGTTTTTGCTTAGGTGTACACAATGGATGGAAGTCAACGCAATTTCCCAGTAAGGACAGTTGTGCAAGTAAGTGTGTGTCTGCAACGTGAGGTTGTCGGTTCCAGATGAATATGCATGCGTCTGGAATCCCCCTGGAATCCCCCCCTATTAGCCCAAAACCCGCACACAATCTCCCTTCATGCATTCATTGTTTCCTCTTGCTAATAAAAGGACAAAATCTTTGCCGTGTGCAGAACAAAGACAGCAAAAACACATTTTCTTCAAGAGGATCTTCCCCTTTGCCCAACAGACCAGCAGTTACTGATTTAGTCACCAGTGCCGCTGTTACTGTCACCGATGCGCTTTGGAGAACTGTTCTTCTTGCTTAAGCAGACAGGGCAGTTTTTGAAGTGAATCATTTAGAACTCGTAGAATGAGACGATAGTTGAAGTCAACATTTGCATAAAGTCATCAAAGAGTCCCTAACTCACTTTTTTCTCCCCAGTCTTGCTAACTGAAAGTAGCACTCTTATGTGGTGAACTGATGATTTACCAGCACTGCTTGAACTTCTCTTTTTGTGATGAATTGGCTCTCTTGCCCAGCAACACGACCGCTTGTTATGTTGTCGACAAAGTGTGTGGTCAGTTATATATGTAAAAAAAAAAAATTATGAAATTTGGAGTGAACGCATGACTGCATTTGACTTGTGGTTCCATCAGCATCAATAATAGACTTGTGGTCACATTTTTTAAAGAAATAGAGAAAAAGAAAGAAGTAAAGGTAGAGAGACCTCACAGGTGCTCTCCACTGCCAGTAGAGGTTTTGCTGTCTCTGATCCAGATTGGCCTCCTTTAGGCTTCGGTCAAAAATACAACTTCCACCCCACAATAGTGAAGGCATTGGAATCTTGAAGATTTTGTGTTGTTGCCCACTTTTTAGAAAATCGTTGGCATTGTCATGAAAAATCCTCCACAAAAATTATATTTTTTTCTTAAAACCTCTGCCGCCATTGCCTTATGGGTAAAAATGTGACTCCCGATTACAAATGCTGCTGTGCATTCACCTGCCAAATTTGCTGAAAATCTTGCATGTAGGTCGCTGTGCGGTAGCATATGTTGGATATATGACTGTAGTCTTACTAACACAAAGGAACTTGACTGATTTATCAGACACACAAGATAACCACAGATCTTCAGCGTTTTTCTTTGGCCACGTAAATGATATAAGATGTTCTGTTAGTCACAAGTTAAAAATTCATTTTTCATTTCAATTAAATTTAGATTTATTAGTAAAAAATTCTACTCTAATATACATTTTTTGTTGATGGAAAAACAGATAAAAATGCAACTTTTAGTAACAAGATATTAATTCTTACTTTGAAAAGTAACAAAGAAGCATGCGTTTTTCTAAATAAAAAAGCAAGAAAATTTATTAAATTAAAAAAATCCATTGGATTTGCTCAATTATTGTTGCATATCAAAATGAATTAAATTTAAATATTTTTTTCATTTTTTCTTCTTTCTGTTCGCATTTTCCCCCTCCCCTCTCCCTCTGTAAAAATAAATAAATCAAAAATAATAATATTACTAATATTTATAAATAAATACAAAATGGAAAAAATTGAAGTTTCTTCTCAGTTAAAGCTAGTCTGATGTGGATGATCAGCACACACTCCAAGCAGAGATGCTTTGACGTCTTTATGTGTCAGTTAAGTTAAAAGAAAATCTAGCGAATGAAGTGAAATTTGGAATTTCAAAAATTATAAGTAAAATATTGCTTATTTTTGAAAATTGCTATCCAACCATCTATTTTTAGAACTCGCTGAATCCTTTTCAAGGGCTGCTGGATCCAACCTAGCTACTGTTGGGTGACCTATAGTCAAGGAACCCTCTGCGTCAAAAATGTACTTCTGGGGTATACTAAACTCTCCGTTTTATGATGTGATGGCTGTTCCAATTTAATCAGGGCTCCTCGGTGCTGGGACCCAGACCACGCAAGTACTCTTACCCAGTACCCTAACCCAGTATTGGACGCGTTACCAGATGCGCACGGGTATCAAACTTAGGGGTTTCAAATTAGGGCCTAATTAAACCAGAGGTCCTTTCGTTTTGTCCAAATGCAGACTGATCCTCGGGATGCAGCCAGTACCGTTGTCCTAATCTCAAACCGATACAGAGTCTAGTACTGACATGCGTCTAGTACTGTCATGCGTGCGGTACTGGCGTGTCAAGTTCGGGGTTAGCATACCGGCACATTCTGTGTCCCGGTACCAGGCCCGGAAGTTGGAGAGCCCTGATTTAATTGAAACAGCATGTCAAAAAACGAGGAGTTGGGGACACCCAAAAGTCAAATTTTGACACGAAAGGATCCTTAACCATACATCAAAATATGACGACTTGGGAATGAGCATGTGTCGGCTGAACAGGTTACCAACCTGTTGCAGGGCCACCATCTCACACATTCACACCAAGGACAATTTAGAATCCTCATTTGTACCTAAAGCATTACAGGGATCGGCCTCCCAACATTGAACTACATGTGCTGAATGGTTTTAATATCCAGTAAAATTGGTTAAACCTACAAACAAAATAAAAGCTAAGAACATATTTTACCACTTTCCTTATCAAACATTGAACAAAAAAATGATTCCCACTTTTACTCTTGAGTAATAGTTGAAGGTCACCAGTCTGATTAAAGGAACTGGTTAAGCTGTAACTGGCTCCACTAAACTGTGAATGGAAACTTAATGAGTGAGCGGTGATTTCGGAAACACAAACTTCAGTAATACACAGCATTTGTTCCGGTTTATCAGTAGAGGTGCCATTTTTAAGGAAAAATTGTGAGGCAAAGGAGGATCATATGATTATTTAGACCACATGTGTCAAAGTCAAGGCCCGGGAGCCAGATCCGTCCAGTAATTACATCCTGATCATTTTATATTATTATTATTATTATCGGCCAAATGTTATCTTGATAACACATTGAAGCAACACTGCAATCACGGAGGCTGAGAGATCAGTTAGAATGACTTCAGGCTTTTATTTATTAAACTTAGTATTTCACATCATTAAACATAACTTGATAAAACAACTGAGGGCAAAACTGAATAAAACAGCTAGACAACAAAACACATGAACAAAACCCACACTAAAACCCTAATCCGCCCAGACAGGCAAAGGGAACTATATCAAACTGTTCGGCCTGTGACATATTTCATGTTTTGGATTTTTGCCACCTGTCCGATTGAGTTTTACATCCCTGATTTAGACCGTTTAATGATGAATCTTAGATCCCTTTAACATTTCGGAAAGTAAAGTGTAAAGCTACATTCTCATCGGACTCAGCAACGCACATTTAAGTGACCGCTCCCAGCAAAAAGTCTATGAAAACACGTGCAAATACGCATTTCGAGCTTCAAAGCTCTCTGATGGGCGTGTTGCTATTTAAGTTTCTACTACCATTTTTGGGCTCTTTATACAAAAGCAAGTCCTTTGAAGGTTAAGCCACGTTGACCAATCAAGGACGGGATTTGGTAGTGAGAAATGGATGATGTCGACTTTAATTCACAGATCATGGAGGAAAAATTGACCCTTTAACACCGGAGCTCTCATATTTATGTTCTCTGATTTGCTGTGACTTTTCAAGCATTAACACAATCAATGTAATTCCAGCAGATTCTTGAGAATTTACTGGAAATACTTTGATTGTGTTAACGGTTGAAAAGTTACGGTATGTTAAATATTTTTTTAAGCATCACCAGCACCGCTTCAGGTGTTAAGGGGTTAATACTTGGGTTTTGTGTGCAGCCGGAAATCTATGACTCGAAGTCTTTCCTGTATCGGAATAAAACTGTGAAAGAAAAAGCAAGATTCACCCAATTTGCACCACTTTGACATTTTGCAGCAAGCCAAGGGGACAGACATGTTCTAGTAAACAATAGAAAAATAAGCCCCTCCCTGCTTGTCCAGTGTGAACACCAGGGGCTGGTGCCTAGAGTGAATGAAGCCTTCAAGCTGCACAAACATGAGAGGCGCTCTTTTATAAATAAAGTTTGATTGATTGATTGATTTAAAGGATGAGTTTTGGCGAATTTTGATGAGTTGAAGAACTTCCTGTCTTGATCTACAAATCCACAGACAGTGGAGGATTAGAGGTTAAGTTAAATGTTGTTTTCAAAACATAGATCTAAAGCTGACTATGGGGGGGTCTTTTTTCCATACCATCCACAAAACATCTACTGCTGTACAAGGAAGTCTGGATGGTCCCATGAAGCTCATTTACTTAACCCTCGCATGCGTGTCATGTGCACGTTGTTCACTGTCAAATTGGATTTAGCTAAAAGAAAAAAGTTGAATGCCAGCAGACTATCATGTTAGAATTTAGATTATAATGAATAGAAAGTGATGTTAAAGTTTGAAGATTAGTTTTGCCTTTAAGTTTTTGTTTTTTGTCTTAATATCTTATCTTGAGCACATCACCACACAAGGGTTTTTAGGACTTGTTGAGTCAAATCCTTTATTATTAAAATGACTGAAGTAACTACTTTCTGTCATGACTTTGTAAGCATAATTTAGATCTCTTATTTGGTTTTAGAGTCCTAACTTTTACCCCCACAGCCTTCTGTGAACTCCGTCACTGGTGTCTGCACTGAGGAGTGAAACCTTTACCTTCTCCAAGGTGCTTTCCCCACGTTTCCCCTTCAGTCTGCTCTTACCAGAATAAGAGACTTCTATACATACTGAAACCTCTCCATATTTAAGTTTTTAACATGTTTTTTGAGAGGGTTCTTTTTGCTCAAGACAGGCAGGAAAAAAGGCAAGCAAGCAGTGGCGAGAAGAGGAAGAAGGGGGTAGGGAGGGGGGGGGTTGTATTGCACTGCACGCAGTTGAGCACGTGCACTCTGGGAATGTTTAAATATCAGCTCCACTTTAAAAAAAAAAACAAAAAGTGAAAGAATAGTCATCCTGAATTGTCTGTAAACATTCACACGCTCACATGGTATAGAATGTAAAACACTAGAATGAATACCAGCATATTTTTAGACCACACAGACTTTTTTGTGCTTAAAGAAAAGAGTAAACAATTGCTACTTATGGATCCACAAATGTTTTAAGTTCATGAAGAGGAAATAAGTCGAGTCACCTGCGTATCCTAACCGACTCTACAAGCAACAAGGAACTGAGTATTAGCCGAAAAAAGAGGAAAAATGACAGCATATATCAGGAATTTTCCAGTTAATGATGTGCGGATGTGGTAGCACTGGGGAGAGGGAGCCACTGACTGTGCTGTCTTTGTTTCGTTTGCTGTGGGCCCCGTGCAGCATTCCTGTACGCTGTGCATACTTTGGCAACAGTTGCAGTGCCCCCTTTTTTCCTGTCGTACTGTATACAGTCTGTGTGCTGCTCTTGCATTTTTCGCTACCAGGTCTCTCGTGCTTCCACCCACGACCCCTCCGGTTGACTTTACCTCCCCCCCACCGCCTATGTTCCGGCTTGACCTCGTGAGGCGACGGCGTCTGAGTTGTCCTTTTTTTTTTGCTAAAGTAAAGGAGAGAAAGTGAGGGAGGAGTGAAATAATGGTGTTTATAACATGGCTGACTGCTGAGGCTTCGAATGGGGCCCCGCTAGAGACACAACATCACAGCCTGTGCCCTACTGTACTTTGAGTGCAGTTCTGTGGTTATTATTAGCACATCCGCTTTGCCTTTCCCATATGTGGTCTACCTACACACTCTATCCTTCTGAGATTCTCAGAGGAAGACTTTCATTAATGATAGAGCCGTTAAATCCAGGATTAAAACTCATCCCGGTTGGGCTGTCGGAAGAACAAACTGCACTTTATCCCACTTCCTGTTGGAAGGTAAAAGTGCCCGTCGTGCCTTTTTTTGACTTGCTGAAGTCATGTTTTTGTGCCTTGTGCTTGTGCGTGTGCAGAGTGTACATGTCTGTGTTCAGGGCTGCTCTTTCATCCTCCGCTTCCTCAGTGAGAGGGAATGTAAACATGGGCTTCTGGCCAAACTCCGCCAACTCCATCACCTCCAGGCCACGAGCTCCTGTCATCTTCAAGGCGTTATGTCATTTTGAAGGTCTCCATTAGACTGACTGGAGGGAAACTCTAAGCAGAGCATTGGAAAATGGGATAAGAGACTACAGATTTGTCCATACATTTATTGATAAATGTATTAAATCAAATGCTTTGACAAACACTTTAGTCAACAAGAGGAATACAGTCGCTATATTCTCGCTGTTTCGCTGATTTTCTTTTTCTTTAAACAACCGAGCGTGTCCTGCATCCTGATTGGCTGTGGACCACTGTCAATCAATAGCCTCCATATGGAGAGAACGCAGTATCACCCTGATTTTTGCATCTTGATTAATTATTGGGGCATATCTGTTTAAGAAAGTGGGAAAATGTAAAGTATTCACAAGATAATTTTTACAATTTAAGTTCCCAGTATGTACCAGCCAGACCTCTCCGATCATCAGGATCCGGTCTTTTATCAGTTCCTAGAGTCAGAACTAAACATGGAGAAGCTGCATTCAGCTTCTATGCACCACAGATCTGGAACAGACTTCCAGAAAACCTTAGATCTGCTGAAACACTCAGTGTATTTAAATCCAGGTTAAAGACTCACCTGTTCTCAGTTGCATTTGATTAATATGTATTCAAAAGTTTACGTCCGCACTTTTTATCTATGCTTGTTTTAAATTAAAATCTTTTTACTTTCTTTTAATTTTATTTTAATGATTTGAATAATGAATGACATTTTTACTATTTCTTTTGATTGTTTCTTTTAATGTTTTATGTAAAGCACTTTGAATTGTCTCTGTACATGAAATGTGCTATACAAATAAACTTGCCTTGCCTTGCCTTGCCTTCAAAGCAGATGATAAGAAAACTCTCATGACCCAACATTCTAGCAGCATTTAAACGCATCACTCATAGACAAATCTTGGAGACATGAAAAGAGCCTCACATGAGAATTGTGCGTAACTGAGGTATTGTGTGTGCGTTATTATCAAAGATTTGTGCGTATAGTTAGTTTGAAGCTATTTATACGTGTTGTAAACAGGCAGACTGCTGGTTCCACGTGAAGCGGGTTATTAGTTCAGACAGGTTCTAAGGACAGCTGAAAGTCCATCAAGCTAAATCAGGGTCAGACAGGCAGAGATCAATCACGAGCATAGGATAATCCAAGAAGAGACTAGTGTTGTCAGAGTCCAGCCAAGGGTCAGGGCAGGCAGCAGGCTATCAAAGATCAAGCAAAGTCAGAAACAGAAGATCGGGTCCAGATATGCAGGCAAGGTAGCACAATACTTGGCACTGAGTGAGGCTCTGTGCAGTGCTTAAATGTCATGTGGGTGATTGGCAAATGAGAGATAGCTGAGCAGCATCCAGGAGGTGTGCACTGGGGTTGCTGGGTGATGTAGTTCAGTTAGTACTCTGGAGATGGCTCCTGCCGCTAACCAGAGGGGCAGACAGAGCACTGATTCCTGACAGTGCATGTGTAAATTTTATTTTCTTATTTAATAGTTTTTATACTTATGCACAAAATATATTGTATGAGTTACAAATCGAGTATTACGCTCACACAAATTGGAGTGATACTACTTTCTCTTCATACCTCTCTGCTGTGTCTCCTGCACAGACATCATCTTCTCACTCTGTCAGGCTTGTTGAAACTTAAAATTGGTTTCCTTGGGTAAAATTATCCACTAATAAGAGCCAGTTTTGGTTTTTGACTCTACTTGTAATGCTTTGATAATGTAGTTGGATTTTGGTTCTTAAGAAACTTGGTTGATACTCTGCATAATTACAGAGAGTGGTAGAAGCCTGGATGCTGTAGATAGCTTGCAAAAACTTGCAAATACAAAAATACTTTCTAATGAAGAACTTAAATCAAAGCTCACATGCATGTCACCCTTTTGTTTTACTGTCACACGGTTAGTGCATGTTGGATTAGCAGGTCCGGAGGATGCAAATCGGACACGCTCAGATGTTAGCCTTGTGTTGTGAAGGTCCTCTGGGGCAGGAGAAGCCATTTCCTCCCTCATGGGAAGTAAGCAAGAGAGATCAACAGAGAAAGCTGCAGAGGATGGTGCGGGGTGGGGGGGTATGCTTTCAGCAGAAAGGAATTCCCAGAATGTTGTCCTTTAATCTGGAGTCAGCCTCACACTCTCTCTTCGTCTTTCAGCTAACTTTTTCACTTTTCTCATTTAGTTAATCTGAGGTTACTTGTTGTTTTTTTTGTCAGAGGAAGGAAACATCAGGTTAGAAACGCAAAGGCAGCAGCCGAGAATGTAACATTTATTTGTTCTATGCATGACTCATGCGGTGTACTGTACATGGGAATCTGTATCCGCTTTCATGCCACCAAGATAGAAGGAGAGCAGAGGTTGGAAGTGAATCAAAACAGAGAAAAGTAAAACAACCAGACTAAAGAATTAGGAATCCAAACATGGTGGCAGGAAAAGAAGGCGAAAAGCACACACACACAAAAAAAAACAAGACTGGAAAGTTATTTTTCTTTCTTTCCCAGGATAGCTGAAGTGTTGCTGTAATCATCTTTGCTAAAACAGTTGTTGTGCTCATTGTTCTGTGGTGACTCAGACCAATACCTGTTGTAACAGTAACACAGTAACAGACTCAAGCTTTTCAAACAGAAGGTTAAGCTGAATCCATCCATGAGTATGTTTGATGTTGACTCTGCTTGCATTTCATGCTAGTGTGTTCTGAATAACTTGCAGAAAGTGGAGGTTGCAGGAAGTATTATTTTTACTGAGTCTTTATTTGGTGAAATTGGTCAAATAGTTGAAAATAACCTGTTTGTTGGACAGCAGAGACACTTTTCATTGGTACAGCCCACACGCTTGGTTGTGCACTAATCCTACAAAACACATCTTCCCCAGAATTGTTTGCACCATATATATACTGTTGGTTTAAATAACCAACTGTCAAATTTGCATCAAACACCTTTCTTTCAATGCACGTATTAAAAAAAAAGTTGAGTGAATTTCACCAACTACTGCGTGAGCTGCATCTGAACGATGGACGCTTTTAGCGGTACTTCCGTCTCTCCGTGACCCAGTTTGATGACTTGTTCCACATTAGTCTGAGGAGGGAGAAAGCAAAAATGAGAAACAAACTAGACAATCTTTGAATTTTTAAATAAAACTATTACAAATTTTAGGAGTAGAACAATCAGATTTACCTCCACTGAATGCGTTAGCATGTCACTCACCAAAGCTGAGTTCCTGATTGGTTGACACGGAATATCTTCATTGCCACTTTCAACTTTGGAACTCCTGACATACTTCTGCCAGGCTCATCTGCTGCGCCCAGCGCACAAATCACATCAGTACATTGACATAACAGTGAAACTGGATGTCCGTGGTGGGCGACTTGCGTTCGATGTGATCATAGTTTTATTGCATAGGAGAGGAGTATATATACATATGCCTGGCCAAAAAAAAAGTTGCCACCTAACAAAGGTTCATACACTCTAATATTTTGTTGGACCGCCTTTAGCTTTGATTACGACACACATTCGCTGTGGCATTGTTTCGATAAGCTTCTGCAATGTCACAAGATTTATTTCCATCCAGTGTTGCATACATTTTTCACCAAGATCTTGCATTGATGATGGTAGAGTCTGACCACTGCGCAAAGCCTTCTCCAGCACATCCCAAAGATTCTCCATGGGGTTAAGGTCTGGACTCTGTGGTGGCCAATCCATGTGAGAAAATGATGTCTCATGCTCCTTGAACCAGTCTTTCACAATTTGAGCCCGATGAATCCTGGCATTGTCATCTTGGAATATGCCCTTGCCATCAGGGAAGAAGAAATCCATTGATGGAATAACCTGGTCATTCAGTACTGTATATTCAGGAAGTCAGCTGACCTCATTCTTTGAGCACATACTGTTGCTGAACCTCGACCTGCCCAATTGCAGCAACCCCAGATCATAACACTGCCCCCACAGGCTTGTACAGTAGGCACTAGGCATGATGGGTGCATCACTTCACCTGCCTCTCTTCTTACCCTGATGTGCCCTTCACTCTGGAACAGGGTAAATTTGGACTCATCAGACCACATGACCTTCTTCCATTGCTCTAGAGTCCAATCTTTTAGCTTCCTAGCAAATTGAAGCCTTTTTTTCCAGTTAGCCTCACTGATTAGTGGTTTTCTTAAGGCTACACAGCTGTTCAGTCCCAGCCCTGTCAGTTCCCTTCGCATTGTGCGTGTGGAAATGCTCTTACTTTCACTATTAAACAGATCCCTGAGTTCTACTGTAGTTTTTCTTCAATTTGATCTCCCACATTTAAGTGATTTTTTTCCGGCCACATTTCTTCCTCGAAGACAATGTTTCCCTACTATCCTTCCAGTTTTTAATAATGTGTTAGACAGTTCTTAACCCAATTTCAGTAGTATCTGCTATCTCCTGAGATGTTTTCTCTGCTTGATGCATGCCAGTGACTTGACTCTTCTCAAACAGACTAACATCTTTTCCACGACCATGGGATGTGTCTTTGTTTAGGAAATGAGAAGCAAGTCATTACACCAGTTGGGATTAAATAACTTAAATAACCCATGCACTAATTATTCAATCGGAGGCTCGTACCTTTTGCTCAGTTAAATCCAGGCGGCAACTTTTTTTTTGGCCAGGCAGTGTATATACGCTGCTCACAAAAATTAAAGGAACACTTATTTTATTGGGTCTGGCATGAATTGAATTCAACCTGTCTAATAATTTTCTTGTTGGTTAAGCAGCTGAGGGCTTTTTTAATCAATTTCAGTTGTATTGGTGTTCATGGAATTAACAACAGGTGCACTTCAGTGGCAACAATTAGAAAACCCTCCAAACAGGACTGGTGTTACATGTGGAGGTCATTTCAAGTTTATCCCTCTTGATCTTTTTTGGCTGGTTTTCCACTCGTGCTGATTTTGTCTTGTGTAATTATCTCTACTGGCATTATGAGGAGATTCCTTAACCTACAGAAGTTGCACAGATTATCCAACTTCTCCAGGATGACACATCCACACCTGCTGCAGCAAGAGGGTTTAATGTGTCTCCCAGTACAATCTCCAGAACATGGAGATTTCAGGAGACTGGTGGTTATTCTGGGAGAGCTGGACAGGGCCGTAGAAGGTCCTCAACCCCTCAGCAGGACCGATACCTTTTCCTTTGTGCAAGGAGGAACAGGCTGAGCACTGCTCGTGCCCTACAGAATGACCTCCAGAGGGCCACTGGTGTGAATGTCTCTATCCAAACAATCAGGAACAGACTTCATGAAGGTGGCCTCTGAGGGCCCCACGTCCTGTAGTGGGCCCTGTGCTCACTGTCCAGCACCGTGGAGCTCCACTGGCATTTGCTCAAGAACACCAGAATTGGCAAGTCCGCCACTGGCGCCCTGTACTTTTCACAGACAAGAGCAGGTTCCCCCTGAGCACCTGTGATAGACGTGAAAGAGTCTGGAGAAGACAAGGAGAATGTTATGCTGCCTGCAACGTGGTTCAACATGACAGGTTTGGTGGTGGGTCAGTGATGGTTTGGAGAGGCATATCCATGGAGGGACACACAGACCTCTACTGCCTAGGAAATGGTGCTCTGACTGGATGAAGGAATTGAAACAATTGAATGGACTTCACGATCCCCTGACTTAAACCCAATAGAACATCTCTGGGACATTAGGTTTGGGTCCATTAGGTGCCGCCAGGTTCTTCCTCAGACTGTACAACAGCTCAGGGATGCCCTCACACAGATCTGGGAGGAAATGTCACAAGACACCATTCGTCGTCTCATTAGGAGCATGCCACAACGTTGTCAAGCATGCATACAAGCTCATGGGGGACACAAAAGATACTGAAAAGCATTGTGAGTTGCAGAAATTAAGTTTTAGAGAAAATGGACTAGCCTGCCACATCTTCATTTCACTCTGATTTTATGGTGTCTACACAGTTGAGCCTCTGTAGGCTGAAAACTTGTATTTCCATTAAAAGACTTGGCATCCTTTTGTTCCTAAGACACTGCCCTGTCGTTATTTTTATAGATATCCAACTTTATATTGAGATTTGATGTATCTAATGTGTAATTTTTGTGAGCTGTATATATATATATATATATATATATATATATATGTATATATATAATTTAATATGATATATATTAGCACATACATATATATATATATATATATACATTTTAAATCTATTTGTATAATATACATTCTTAGCATAATTTTTTTCTTTGCTCCAGAAGAACTTATAGCGCGAAAAAACAATTCTCTTTTACAAATTTTTGTCAGACATTGCATCAACAACAAGAAAACAAACATTACACCTTTTACTACTACACTTGCTGCATTGAGATAATACTATGTGACAAAAAATGTATTTTATTTTGATTGGAAGTCAAGAAGCTGTTAAAAAATTGAAACTTTTTCTCTTTAGTATGTTTTATTGATGCCAACACAATAGTTAATTTATATTTATCATAACATAGTAATGCAGATAATTAACTTATTTTTGTTAAGAGTGAAATAAGATTTTGTGGGTTCTACTGGGTTGCAGTCATAAGAAATTGACTTGAATGGCTCTGTAAGTGTTGAGGGTTGAAGACTCCTGCTATAGTGTAATTGCACAGGAGCCCATGCTCAAAAGAAATAATCAACCAATCAGACCTTTATCTACTGATCTTAAAATAGTAACTATGTCATCAAATTTTACTTTGGCTTAAACAAATGCGCTCCAGAGCATGTCAGTGAAATGCAAGAATAGACAGCTAGTTTTAAAAAATGCCATAAAGGAAGTGGTGAAGGTGTTATTCTAGACTGATTTAAACTTCATTTATCTTAATTTGTCTTCCTGCGTCCCTGCTAGTATTTGCATGCGTTAAGTGTATGCTTTAATCTGCAGTTGTGGCCACGTTTTCGAATAACTGAGGCGGCTATATGAGGTCTGTGGTTCTTCCTAGAAGGCTTTGTATGTACTCACAGCAGCACACTTCACTCTGCAGGGTATCCTATCTATGCAATAGACTGAAGGCATTTGAGCTGACGACTGCAAAAGCTATAGACTAGACCAGTGGTTTGTTTTAAAAATGACTAATATTTAAAGTTTTTTTAACAGCTGTCTTTGTAAAGATGAAATGTATGATAAAATACACAAAGTAAAAGAAAATGAAGCACAGCTTGTGTTTTTTTTGTTTAACACCTTAAAAACATGAATGATTGAGCCTGGACAGTTAGCTGAGTTTCATTCAGGGTTTTTTTTCTCTTTAGGTTTCACTCTTCTAAAATTTTTCAATGACCCCAACAGTCAGTGTTCACTCTGAGCGTGTCTTTCTCCGGTCACATGTCTCTGCCAATTCATCTCAACGGCCTCAACTTCCGTTTTCGACTGAATCAGGAAGCAGAGATGAAAGTATCACACATCTGCAAAGCGTGTCCTATTAATAGTGTCATCGAGTTCAAAAGAAACGCAGAAAAAAATAGTCATTTTAATCCATTTGCATATGCATTGGTTGTCCCTGTTGACTACTGACATCAGTATACTTGAAAATATTTCCTTAGTGAAGTTTTTAGATTTAAATAAGAACATTTTATGATACAATTTTTAGATTTTATATTTAAAAATATGATTTAAAAGCAGTATTTTAATGGCTTTGTCAGTCTTTTAAAGCAGCAACTTTGTATTGGATTTTTATGGCTTCTTCTTTCATATGTTACCTTTAAAGTACATACATCTGCTTTGGCTCTGTTTTTCTGTTGGGGGTGTTTTAACTACACAGTGGTCCCTCGTTTATGGTGGGAATTACCAGCATATTCTCACCCCCAATTCGTCATTTATGGACGTATGGTTCGGACCCCTCCGCGTCACTTTTTTGATTTTTTTGGGTGTCCCCAACTTGTCATTTTTTGACGTGCTGGCTCTTCCCAATAAGTCACAGGTCCCCAACTTCTGGGCAGCGTACTGGATACCAGTCCGAGGGCCACTTGGTACCATGCCACAGACGCTAATCAGGGGTCCCCAACCCTCGGGATGCGGATCAGTACACTATCCCGAACTCAGTACACGTCCAGTAGCACGTCCCAAGAGTAAGGGACCCAACAACCAGAACGTCAAAAAACAACAAGCTGGAGACAAACATAACATCATAAAGTGACATGGACGGGGTGTCATATATATCTATATTTGACTAACTAGGAGTGAGAATGTATTGGAATTACATGCTAAAAATAACCTGCAATAAATAACATCCGGGAAGCAGTCATCTTGACTTTCAACAATAATTGTAGATGTTTTAAGGCTGTAAAATCCCTCACTTCACAATTTACAGACTTTTCTTGGACAGACATCACTATTTTCACATTTTTGTCTCTGGTTTAACCCTTTAACACTCGAGTAGTCACCGGTGACATATAAGCAACACAAACTCTTTGACGTACCATATTTCTTCAACCGTTTGCAAGATCAACTTGAATCAGTTGATTCTGACGCACTTCAGTGCAAAGCTGCTTTCCTCTGAAATAGTCAGAATCAGTTGATTTGCATTGATTATGCAACCGGCTGAAGAGTTATGGTATTCAAATAAACTAAAAATTATAAACACACTCAAAGTTCAATCCGTCATTGAAAAATACTCTTATTTATAATAGAATGAAAGCAAGAAATGATCGCAATCAAGGATTTGTTTATTTTGTGGCAAACTCGAGGTTTAAAAAGTGGGCTGTGTGTGCTGTGTGGGCTGCAGTGGTTTAAGGCTTTTAGGGTTATTAGGTTTCTATCCTAAAGGATTTACTGTAAATATCAATGATATGGTTCTCATTTATTTGAGGGACAATGTCTTGAGTTCGATAAGAAGACTCAACCTCAAGACGATTCTAGCCTTTGTTCAGAATGTCATTGTTGGGTTTTAAAACATAAAATAAATAGATTACCCTGAGATGCATCTGACACAACATGAAAACTGAGATGTTTTAATAGTTAGACATGAAAGAGGATAAAGATATGGATGGTGGACTAATCAAGAAGAAAATAGACTATTATAGACATCATTTCAAGAACTAATCAATGTTAGTTTCTCTAGTATTTGTTTCAAGTTACATCCTACTTTAGTAGTCACAAAGATGGAAAAAAATGGCACAATAATAGAGGCAAAGACAGGAATCAACATTTGAAGGGCAAAGGGGAAAGCTGTTGGGATTCAACAGAGATACTCTCAGAATAGTCTACACTTTTCGGACTCCTGCTTTGTGTCAATCAAGAACTGATGTTGCAATCCCATCTGCCTCTGTTGCAATTTTCTCTGTTTGTCACCAGTCTGCTGCAAAACAGTGAAACTGTCCCAAAACTCTTCAGAGAGTAACTTTTAATGCTTGAGAGTGGTTTATTATGATCAGAAACAAAGTTTGAGGACGTGTGTTAAAAATGCTCAAGATATGTGGTAAAATTGTAATTTCAATAAAATCTTGAACTTTTGTGAACTCACATTCATAATATTGATTATTTTAATATAAATAAAACATAGATACTTGAAGTGATGTAGTTTTTTGGTTTCAAAGTGGACCCATTTTTTGTGTGAGATTTACATAGAGCTGACCGGAACTAGAAGTATCTTGGTGTCTTGTTTTGATTTTGCAGCACACCCAAATATCCAGATAAACGCTCTGCTGTGTTTGAACAGGGAACTGCAGCCAGAAGCTGTTGGGGAGAAAAAAATCTGGAGCTGAGGAAAGCACCTGGATCCAGTCCATTCTCTTACGAGGGGTCATTGAGTTTTGTCTGGAGGCTTTCCCTACTGTAGCTATAAACAATGCTGATTTCCTGCAGGCCATGCTCACTCTCTTTGAGAGGTCCCTGAGGAGTTACAAGGACAAATTTGGAAACGACGCAGGGTGTGAAGTGGCACAAACTGACTTTTGTTAAAGGGGGTTTGATAAAAAACAAGTTAAATAACTCTGGCATGATATCCTGATTAATATTGTCTGGATGCATTCAACTCAGCAAAAATGCTCTAAAAGTGTAGTCATGTGGACCTGCTGTGGAAAGACTTTGCGATGTCAGTAGTGGGAACAGAAACATGTCCTGCCAGATATGATTTCATGTATTACGTAAGACTAAGATGGGGCAAAAAGAAATACTTAACCTTCTGTGTGAGGGTGTGTGCAGGAGCCCCCCTTGATGGTGACATTTACCCAGTGCAGCTGCACAGAGAACTGCATTGATGTCTTTGTACTTTCTTAACAGTTTTCTGCTGTTTGTCACAGGTGGTGACTCTCTGGTACCGAGCCCCAGAAGTGCTGCTCCAGTCCAGTTATGCTACACCAGTTGACTTGTGGAGCGTTGGCTGCATCTTCGCAGAGATGTTCAGGAGAAGGTGAGGTCTTCACAGCAGACGCTACAGAGCTCGAAAATAGAAGCCTGTTTTGTTTTTGGAAATGCTTCAGAAAATCCTGCCTCAATTTCAGATTCAGTACATCTGGAACCACAATGGGCAAAAAGCTACCTGTTTAAAGACACACTCCAATCATCTTGTGATCTGTTGTAAAAATGTTTCCAGTTGTCTTTTAGTCATGATTATGCAGTTTTTAGCCAGAATTAAAAAAAGAAAAAATGTTTTCTAGTACATAGTTTCTGCAGAGTAGCAGGTGCTCATTAGGAATTCCCCTCTGAGATGTGGGTGGGACAAGCCCATCCACTACTACCCTCGCCGTTACTGAGAGCTCTCTGTTTACGTCCTCTCACGCTAGCTTACAGCTTACACCCCCAAACCAGTACAACAAACATGGCGAGCAATATTGGAGCTATCAAGCCCTACAGTTCCGAGCATGATACCAGCTGGGATGTGGAAATTAAAGACGAACATGGATTTATTTGTTTACATGTTGATGCATCTCAATAGACTAGAGCAGGGAGTATGTGTGTGTAATTTCTACATCACACAATCATTTTCAAACTACATTTTTCTGTCTGCTCCTGAATATTTGAGATTGGAATAAATAAATATTCAGAAATACAATTTTGAGCTTAGTTTTTTTTAATCTATGTCCTCCATCAACAAAAAAAACAAGACCAACACAATTTTCTCAGAGTGGGTCGTTAATGATTTAGGAGTGGCAGCTCATCTAACTGTGTGGGATTGAAAGCACTGATCAAATCAATTCTGGTTACCATCTGGTGCTCACCAGATAGTAACTGTTCCTCACCAGATACTATGTGATGCTCACCAGATAATAACTATTGCTCACCAGATATTAACCAGAATAAAAAAAAAATAGAGAAAAACCAGATAGCAACTGGTGTTGACCAAATAGTTGCTGCTGCTAACCAGATAGTATCTGGTATGAAGCAGATATTAACCAGGAAAAAAAGTAGAAAAAAAACAGTATCCGGTGTTCACTAGATAGTACGCAGAATTTTTGTTTTAACTTCAATTTTCTTTTTTTACTTTGATGTCTCTTTAGTGGCTCCATGTTACAGACCATAAGTCCACTAAAAATACATTTTTGACATGGTAGAAGTTCTCGATACAGAAATATTTATTAAGAAGTAATTGACAATTACAGACAATAATACAGAGTGATCAGCTGTTATAGTGCAACATTGAAGCACAAATCTTAAATTTAAAAAAGAAATCCAGTTAAGTTGGTACTCTCCTAAATCGTCTGGATAAAATTTAGTTCTAGAGAGACTCAAGCTCCCTACCTACTCATTAGGTTGTTTACTTCATGTGCTTCATCCATTGAGCTGTATTTTTTCCAACAATTATCAGGTACCACACTTTAGACTGGACAAAATGGATGCTAAAAAGCTTCTCAAAAACACTAAATATGTTGTTTGAGTTGTTTTTTTTGTTTTTATGCTTCAGTCACATTAGTTGAATTGGAAGGACCTTTGAGCCACGAGTGGAATTTCACTAAGTTCATTTGGACCTGAACTGCCTTCATCATTTGGTTACTGCTGGTTTGTTTTCAGTAGGATTTTTAGTTTCTTTTTATATATATTTTTTTTAAGCATAAACAAATGTTCATACAAATTTTTGTTTTGACCAACATGAATAATTTTGACATATCAGCAAAGTGGAAAGATGTGAAAAAAGAAGAATTTTGTGTTTTTTGTTTTTTTTTTTTGTTTTTTACAGCCACATGGCTAACAGTTTCTCTTTTCTGAATCTGCTTATGATGCCTTGCTCATTCAGCAGCTAATGTAATCAGACCGACATAATGGAAAAGGTCTGACATGTTACTGCTCAGCAGTTCTTGCCAAAACAGTATTAAAAAATCTGTGTTTGTATTGATATCTTTGTAAACTAGGAAAAAAACTAAACTAGGCCTTCATTTTGTACATAAACATGTAAATGTACCAGCCGTGGTTATAGCATATCATCCCAATGGCAGGGACTATATCAAGTGAGAAGACACCGTTATAGCTCTATATAGTATGCTTTGCACTTTAATTGTATTTGTGTGATCCACTTTACCTTTTTGTTGTTGTTTTAATTTAATTTTATAATGAAACGCTCATTCCTTTTATCTTATTGAAAAAGTATTAAAAGCGTAGAATTATATACAAATCTCTACACATTATGTTCACTTTGGTTGTATTTCACAGATGTGTTTCAGAGGGAATCATGTGGGGGTTTCTGAAACGAGTCCTCTCCTCAAACGACACCTGTCAGATGCGCGTTGCGTACCATGTGCAGTCACATTTCAGTTGGCTTATCAAACCATTACAGTAACCCTGACTGCCTGTTGTGGTTGTAAAGCAAGCCAAGAATCTGCTTCTTGGTAAAGGTATTTGTCAGTTTGTGGTGTAACGGACTTGTAACACACTTGAGAGCTGTTCTAATTAAAAAAAAAAAGGCTGCCAGCTTGAGGAAGTGTGAAAAGACCAACCTTCCTCCATCCATGGATGAAGATGTCAATAGTCCTATAGAAGGAAGTTGTCAGTGGAGGTGCGTTTGTTAATGAACAGTTGTATCAGCGTGTGATCATGAATGTTTATGCAGATAAGAGTAGGGGTTAGTACCATGCGGAACAGCCCTGCTTCCTTCCCCAACCGCCCTGACACCCCATCACTCACTGCAACCCAACTTCTACTTTTGGGACTTAAAAAATGTCATACGTGCTCAAAGAGTCACTTTAGGAAATGTATGAGTTTATGGGATACCGTTAGATCAGCGGTGGATTAGCGTTCTATCAGTTCTAAAACCTTTTGGTACCCATGTTTCAGACGTCAGTCCAGCTACAAATTTATTTTTCAAAACATATTTTAATCTTAATTAATACTCCTGCATCTTCTCAGTGGTCTCCTCCTTGTATTGAGCTTTCTCCTCTCCATCAGTGTGAGACTTAGCCTTGTGTTCCAGGATCTTCCTGCGCTCTTTCTCCAGTTTTAGCCTGGTGATAGCCTCTCTTATGTCTAAGATCCCAATAACTCTTCTCTTTTCTATCCGGTTCAACAAGAAATGTATAATTAACATAAATAAAGTTTTGCTTGAAGTACAAAAGGAGTTTATGCAAATATATACCTCATGTGTCAGAAGATTCAAAACCTCTTTTGGAACAGTAACTTTTGTCCAAAACAAGAAGCTTTCAGCTTTTATCTGTTTGCTCGGCTTCTAAAAAGGACAAAGAAAACAAAAACAAAAAAAGCTACCTGTCATATTGCATGAGACTTGGGTGAAGCTGTGAGTGACAGTAGTTTATTCTCTGGTTTTGTAGAGCCAAAATAACAGATTTCTGTTTTTAAATGATTAGTGAAGTGGCATGCTCGTCTTTAGGCCATGAATTTCTTTAAAAGTAGAACTGTTTCTTGCAATAATTTCCTTCCTTT
The DNA here is from genome assembly GCA_003999625.1 of Oryzias javanicus. NCBI lineage: Eukaryota > Metazoa > Chordata > Actinopteri > Beloniformes > Adrianichthyidae > Oryzias > Oryzias javanicus. The sequence goes on from CM012447.1 coordinate 22,861,076, forward strand.
TCAAACAGGAATTTGTGCTTTGCTAAGCTTTAATGCTTGTTATCAAATGGAAGCCATACACAATCTGAGGATTCTGTGAATCTAGAATTCCAAAATTTCCCAGAAGTCTTTGCAAAAATCCACTGGGCATCATTTAACAGTTTTTTCCCAAAGTAATGTGTCTAAATTAAACTTCCATCATCCTTAAGTCTATGAAGGCTAACTTAACTGACAGGTGCAAAAAAAAAACATTTTCAGTAGGCCGGAGCTGAGCTCCACTATAAACAAAAATCAACAATGAACCTGATGGGAAAAACTAAACTACTCTGTTTAGCTGTTAGAAAACACAGTTTAAATGACTTTCTTATATCAATTAGTCAAATGAAAAAGCAAGAAAAAAATAAAACTTTATCACACCAAGAAGTTTATTTGACTCATAAAACAAACAAAAAAAACACTAAGAAGATTTCCTAACTTTCATTATCAAACTCTCCCAATTATCTTTGCATTTGAATGAAGTTGTCCTGCAGGAACATATTTCAGCTGACGTCGTTCAACTCTGCATCATAGTGTTTGAGTGAATGATGGATTAATTTGATAAAAATTGTGCTGTCTATGTTTTTAACAACAGAGGACATATGAAAAGAAAAGCCTAAATAAGCATTTCTTGAATATTCAAATTGCTGTGTATAGGAAGCAGACAAAAATGCTGTTTGAAATTATTGACTTAGTTTAAAACAGCCAATTTATAATGAAAAGACCACTGGGAACACTTTTAAAATAGATCAAAAGATGATTGGAGTGGGTATTTTGTTAATGACACTGTCTTAATACACCGGGACAGACTTTCTAATAGTTTGGAAACCTTTAAATAAATCCCAGAGTGTGTTCACACAGGTGAGCATTCATGTGCCCAAAGTGCATACACAAACCCCACAGTTGATGCCTGAAATCCAGCCTGAACACATAAGGAATCTGCTCTTCAAACACACACAGCTTTTCTGTCCAGTTTCCACTCAGACGCCGTCACGTGCAAACATGCGCGCACACATGAACACATTCCAGAGGTTGTCTCTGTGGAATGTGGGACAGAGCTGCCCTGGCACCAAAGGAAGTGTGACTCAGCTGCGCTTCCCGGCCCATTTTCAATCATTGCCCTCCCACAACTCATTTGTGGGAGAACACGCGTGGACATCTTTGTATGAGAAGTGGTGCGTGTGCACAAACTCTGCACATATCATACCGTTAACTGTTGCATGCCGGTGGCCAGGCTTATGGGAATCATCCGTTTCCAGCAAACCACTCCATGTTCAAAAATAGATCTCAGCTGTACTTGTTTTGGCATGATAACTTTGCTGTAGGTGAATTTTTTTAGTGTTTTTTTTTTTTTTTTTTTTCCTTTGCAACAGTCAAAATCTGGTTTGGTCTGAACTTAAAGGGCTGCCCTTCAGATGGGGTTCAGTTTCTGAAATCTTGAGCAGAATACCTGTGAATGGGATAAATCTCAGTGTGTATAAAGAAAAAGGAGTTATGGCTTCCTGCATGTGGAAAGCAGGGAAGCATGCGGTGGCTGGACAGTCTGTGTTGACTTCTGTTAAAGGGTGCACTGGAGCTGCCATGTGGCTTAAAAGATGAAATGCACATAGAAGCACACCTAAGTAAGATATTCTATATTGATCTGTTGGGAAGAAAAAATCATCTTTGTGTAGAAGGTAGCACAAAACCAATGTTTTCTCCTTAAAATGTTCTGTTTTTAAGCTTCTTCAGTTGAAAATTTCTCACCAGTGTCTTAAGATGTACGACCATTGACTGTTTATGACTGGGGTGTCCAAACTTTTGGTAGAGAGGCCAGATTTGGTGAGATGAAAATGTATGAGGGACAATCAATTAGCTTCTTTGAACCCTTATGATAACATTAAATGCAAATAAGCTATTGTATCATCATATTCATATCACAAATTCAATCATATTTATCATTTAAAAACTGTTGTAATTGTACGCTTTTCATTTCTTCACATGGAACAGAATTATATTATCTATTCTATTTTTTGTGCTATACATGTAAGTCGCTCCGGAGTATAAGTTGCAGCCGCCATAAAAAGCCTAATAAAGACAAAAAAAACCGCAACAAAACTATTCAAAAAAAAAAAAAACATCAACAACTTATATTACAGAAAATACTGTAGATACACTTTTAACAAATTTACTGTGAATTTCAATTTTGAAGATCATAAACAAAAAAAAAAGTAAACTTTGACAACATTACATCTGGGTTTGAAAACAGTGATGCATATTATTCAATAATAAAAGTTTACTGTAAACTTTAAAAGTTTAATCATGTGAACAAAAAAATAACATATACTTATCTTATTCAAAAGCATGAGGACAAAGATCTCCTCTTGTTTGCCCCCTATGGTCTGAAATTCAAGTTATCATCAAAGGTTTTCAGTGGCTTATAACATAATTCATCCAATCACAATCGAGAAATTCTGTCATGGCTACAGACACTTTTCAGACCCAGACGCTGGAACCCGGAAGAAACACAGCAGGAAACTAGTGTGGTAAGTAAAGGATTTATTGCAGAGAACGGGAGGCAGAGGGCGGTGGCGACGCAGGTGGGCTTCTCCGCCGGAATGGGTAGACGTCTGGAGTGGCTGGGCCGAGGCAAAGGCAGAGGCTCGAGGTGTGACCGCTGGCGAGGATAGAACGGGGAATCCTGACAAAGGCTGGAACTGACGACCACTCGTGGTAAGAACTCCTGTGGGTGAGCAGAGAGAGATTCTTAATTCAAAGACTTGGTGAAATTCGAAGAAGGAAGTACTAGACTTGGAGACCAACTATGCACCATCAGGGGCAACGGACTGGCGAGGAATGATGATCCGGAGGCTCCTTATAAAGGCAGACGAGGATGATGAGGTGAGTGGTAGCAGCTGGGGAAGATCCGCAGTCAGGTGGAGAAGAGAGGGGAGGGGGAGGAAGCTGACAGAGGCACCGTGACAGTACCCCCCCCGCAACGACCGCCTCCAGGCGGTCAAGGGCGGCGGTCCGGATGGGCAGGAAGAAATCGAGATGAGCGAGGGGTCCAGAATGAGGGAGGCGGAGATCCAGGAACGCTCCTCCGGACCGTAGCCCCCCAGTCGACCAGAAACTGGAAACCGCGACCCGACGACGGACGTCCAGGATCCGGTCAACCGTATAGGCGGGGGCGCGTCGATGATCCGGGCGGGCGGTGGGGAAGGGACGGAGGGCCAGAGGACTGTCCCGGACAGGCTTGATTTTTGCGAGACGTGGAACGACGGGTGGACCTTAAGTGCCTTGGGCAGGCGGAGACGGAACAGGTAGGGTTGACGAGTTTCTCTATAACATAGGGTCCGATGAAACGAGGAGCCAGTTTCTTAGAGGATGCTGGATGGGTAATGTTGCGAGTAGAGAGCCAAACTTCTGACGGGTTGGTAGTTAGGCCCCACCACTGCGACGGTTGGCGATCTGGCAGTTGTTCTCCTTGGTGCGGAGGAGAGCAGCCTTCGTCTGAGACCAAACGCGTTGGCAACGCTGCAGGTGATGTTGGACTGAAGGAACCGCCAGATCAGTTCCTGAGAAGGGAACAGAGGTGGTGAGTACCCGAGGGCGGCCTCAAAGGGGGAGACACCGGTGGCGGAAGCAGGGTGAGTATTATGGGCGTACTCAATCCACACTAGGAATAGGGACCAGTCCTGGTGGTTCTGGGCTGCCAGACAGCGGAGAGCTGCCTCCAGTTCCTGGTTGGCCCGTTCCGCTTGGCCATTAGAACTGGGGGTGGTAGCCGAAAGAGGACTGACCGTGGCTCTAAGGCGGAGCAGAAGGCCTTCCAGACCTGGGACGTGAATTGGGGGCCACGGTCCGAAACAATGTCAACCGGTATCCCGTGATGTCGAAAGACACGGTCGACCATGAGGTTGGCTGTCTCAGTGGCAGTGGGAAGTTGAGGAAGGGGAATGAAGTGGGCCATTTTGGAAAAGCGGTCAACGACAGTGAGGATGACTGTGTTACCGTTCGACGGGGGAAGTCCGGTGATGAAGTCCATGGCCAGATGTGACCAGGGCGGCTGGGAGTAGGAAGGGGATGGAGCAGACCCGCAGGAGCCGAGGAAGAGGATTTAGACCGGGCACACGTGGAGCAGGCGGCGACGTACTCCCGCACGTCCTTCTGCATGGTAGGCCAATGGAACCTCTGACGGATGCGACTCAGGGTACGATGCACTCCCCCATGGCAGGCTAGACGGGACGCATGTCCCCAGGTGATGACCTCCGAGCGCAGCGTGCCGGAACGAACAAGGTATTCCTTGGGACAGGAGGGTGGTCATTAAGATGCTCCAAGGCTTGGAGTACCTTATTTTCGATGTCCCAAGTAAGGGCTCCGATGATGCAGGTGGAGGGCAGAACGTTGGAAGGGAGTGTTCCGAGGGGCAGTATTTCCTGGATAGAGCGTCCGCTTGACATTACGAGATCCAGGCCTGAAAGTGATAGTGAAATTGAAGCGGTCAAAAAAGAGACACCAACGAGCTTGCCTTGAGTTGAGTCTTTTGGCGGAGCGGAGATAGGCCAGATTCTTGTGGTCGGTCCATACGATAAAAGGCTGTTCGGCACCCTCCAACCAGTGACGCCACTCCTCCAGCGCCAACTTGATGGCTAGTAGTTCCCGGTTCCCAACGTCATAGTTCTGCTCCGCGGTGACAGTTTGCGGGAGAGAAGCACAGGGTTTCAGTTTACCTGTGGAGGCTTCCTTTTGGGAGAGGACCGCTCCTACGCCTGAGTCCGAAGCGTCCACTTCGACGATAAACTGTCTAGATGAGTCGGGTTGGATGAGAATAGGTGCGTTGACGAAAAGGTTCTTCAGCTTGTCGAAGGCTTGCTGAGCTTCCGCGGACCAGACGAAGGGATGTTTAGTGGACGTTAGACGAGTGAGGGGGGGAAGCGATGCTGCTATAGTTCCTGATGAATCGTCTATAGAAGTTCGCGAAACCTAAGAACTGTTGGAGCTTCTTCCTGTTTTCAGGAGGAGCCCACTTGGCAACGGCCTCGATCTTGGAGGGGTCGGGACGAATACAGCCGGCTTCCATGATGTAACCTAAGAACTGGACGGTGGGCACATGGAACTCGCATTTTTCCAGCTTGACATAGAGTTGGTTCTCAAGCAATCTCTCTAGTACAAGACGTACGTGGTGTTCGTGCTGGGCCTGATCGTGAGAGAAAACGAGAATGTCGTCCAGGTACACAAAGACGAAGCGATTAAGGAAGTCCCGGAGGACATCGTTGACCATTCTCTGGAAGACAGCCGGGGCGTTCGTGAGGCCAAAGGGCATGACTAAGTATTCATAATGCCCAAGGGGGGTGTTAAATGCCGTCTTCCATTCGTCGCCATCTTTGATACGGACCAAATGGTAGGCATTACGAAGGTCCAACTTAGTAAAAATGCGAGCCTTCTGAACGGAGTCGAAAACAGAAGTGATCAACGGCAGGGAGTATTTATCTTTGACTGTGATCTGATTTAGTTCGCGGTAGTCTATGCACGGCCTAAGGGTTTTATCTTTCTTTACTACAAAGAAAAACCCCGCCCCCACAGGGGAGGAAGAGGGTCGAATGTGCCCCAGAGCGAGCGCTTCCTGAACGTACTGCTCCATTGCAGTTCTTTCGGGACCAGACAGGTTAAATAGTCTGCCCTTAGGTAAGGGAGCACCAGGCAGGAGATTGATCTCACAATCGTAGGGTCTGTGAGAAGGAAGAGCGCTAGCCTTAGTTTTGCTAAACACTGCTTTCAAGTCGTGGTAACAAGGTGGAACAGCAGTCAAATCGGTGGGAACTGTACTCTTTTGGTCAGGGTAGACACACAAGGTACGGCAGATAACAGGCAGTTTGCGAGACAGTATGGACTCCATTGAATGATGGACCCCTGGGACCAGTTGAACTGAGGGTTATGTAACGACAGCCAGGAGAATCCTAATACGATAGGAGTATGGGCGGACCGAGTGATGAGAAATTGGATGGATTCTCTGTGGTTACCTGACGTGACTAGTAGAACTGGCTTAGTGCGGTGAGTGATACGTGACAAGAGTTGACCCCCGAGGCCAGATGCTTCTATGGGGAGTCCAGGGGTTCTGTGGGGATAGATAAGCGATTAACTACATGGATATCAATAAGCTCTGTTCAGCTCCAGAGTCAACGAGGGCCCTTAAATCAAAAACATGAAGATCGAGGCATAACTTGACAGGTAGAAAAAGAAAGTCTTTACCGGAAACTGTGGCTGTGAGTTCCTCGCGGCCTGTCGTCTAGCGAGGGGATTTGGAGTTTAAACGGTGAGGGCAAACAGAAACTAAATGGCCTTCAGTCCCACAATAAAAAACAGGCACCAGCTTCGCGTCTCCTGCGACGCTCCTCTTCAGACAGCCTGGAGTGACCGATCTGCATGGGTTCATCTGGAGACGTAGAAGAAACGAAGTGTTCGGGGACCATGTTCTGTTCGATCGGTGGGGCGTGAGCGAGCTTGAGAGGACGAGGAGGTGGTTGATATCGCTCCTTTCTGCGTTCGCGTAACCTAATGTCCGATCTGAGAGCTGTGGAGACCAGTTCCTCAAAGGAGCGTGCTTCAGGTTGGGAACAGAGATGGTCTTTGATCTGCTCGTTGAGAGACTGGTAAAAAACACCCATAAGAGGCTGATCGGACCAGCCAGCTTCCACCGCTAAGATGCGGAAGTCGATGACGTGATCACTTACGGGTCGGTTTCCGCTGTTTGAGGGCGAGTAGTCGCCGGGTTGCTTCCTCCTGCTTACGTGGCTGGTCAAAAATAAGGCGAAATTCACTGATGAACCGATCATAGGATAGATGAGTGATCGGGTTGGCAGTGAGGAAGGCTTGGGCCCACTGAAGGGCTTTGTTTCGCAGAGAGTTGATAACGAGAGTGATCTTACTGTGGTCGGATTGATAGTATCTGGGGGCTTGTTGACATATCAACTGGCACTGCAGCAAAAACCTCCGCAGGCTTCGACGTCCCGAAGAAAGGTCCGGTTGGAGACGGACGTTTTCGGTGGAGACGGAGATCGGAAGCGGAAGTAGGTTGAAGTGACGTTAAGCATGGGCTGTGGCGGCGGACCTGGGGAAAACGATTTGAAAGTTCTATGTAAAGTCGAGTGACATCATCCAGGCGCTGAGAAAGACTCTGTTGAGCCACAGCCATTTGGGAAAGGACGTCCGCTTGGCGTCCGAGCAGAGCGCCTTGTTGGGAGACTGCTAGTCTGAGTCCTTCCGGGTCAGCTGGGTCGGTGTTCTGGCCAGTCCGTTCTGTCATGGCTACAGACACTTTTCAGACCCAGACGCTGGAACCCGGAAGAAACACAGCAGGAAACTAGTGTGGTAAGTAAAGGATTTATTGCAGAGAACGGGAGGCAGAGGGCGGTGGCGACGCAGGTGGGCTTCTCCGCCGGAATGGGTAGACGTCTGGAGTGGGGCCGAGGCAAGGCAGAGGCTCGAGGTGTGACCGCTGGCGAGGATAGAACGGGGAATCCTGACAAAGGCTGGAACTGACGACCACTCGTGGTAAGAACTCCTGTGGGTGAGCAGAGAGAGATTCTTAATTCAAAGACTTGGTGAAATTCGAAGAAGGAAGTACTAGACTTGGAGACCAACTATGCACCATCAGGGGCAACGGACTGGCGAGGAATGATGATCCGGAGGCTCCTTATAAAGGCAGACGAGGATGATGAGGTGAGTGGTAGCAGCTGGGGAAGATCCGCAGTCAGGTGGAGAAGAGAGGGGAGGGGGAGGAAGCTGACAGAGGCACCGTGACAAATTCGGGCTGCATTTGACCCACTGACTGGACATGGCGGATTTATGATAACTGGACTAAATGAGCGTATAGTCTATAGAAATTGACCTACTTCCACCTTTAAGTCAATTCAGTCCCTGTTTTTTTTGTTTTTTTTGTTTTTTGCTATGAGGACGCCGCCATGTTGGCGCCAGACGAAATCTAGAAGCTGTGATCGGTCTGAGTCAGTTTGAATCAACATTTCTCTGGCAACTACTCTCACCAATCAGGAGTGAGCTTGCTGGAAGGCCACACCCCTACCATTTTAAAGTGGGCTCAGAGAATCTGTCAAACGTTTTGAACATTCAACTTGAGACCACATGTATTTATCAAGGCCTCTGATTGGTCAGTTTATAACATGAATAACTTGCACTACGGAAAAAAAAACTAAATGAAAAAAGTTGGAACCACCAAGAGTCTGTTTCCAAAAAAAAGGAAGCAGAGCAAGAATTGTTATTCTGATTGTTAACTGTTTATTTCTTAATAGAAGTTTATAGGATTTTGACTTTTTAGAGAAGTAGGAGGAGTCACTCAGTTCGGTTCTCATACACAGTCAATGTATACGACCAAAGCTTCCCCTTCTCAATTCACTTTGTCTGTTAGAATAATCAATTTTTTCACTCTTCCTATCTCCCACACACATCAACTCTGCTGAAAAGGAAAAAGCAGATGCACATATGAACAAAAAGGCTTTTTCTGTCCTGTGTGGCTAACAGGAGGCCTGTGCTGATGACTACTGGAATCCGAGTGGATGCCAAGCAAAGCCATGACCGCCCACGGGCATCTGAAGACTGCCCAAAGCCACAGGAACCACCAGCAGCCCTACCGTTTTTTTATCTCTGTTCCTTCCCTCCCATACTCCTTCAGCGGTTTTTCAACCCTTCTCCACAACCCCGACAACATCTGAACTTCAAATGTTCGCATAAGACTCACACATTCCTCTTTTGCCCTGAGCCAAACATTATAGCGCTCATCTACAGTGGGAGAGGGAGCCTTAAAGCTGATGTCCAAAGCAGGAATGGATCAGTATGGGGTTTTTTTATGTCTGGCTAACCTGTTTTTAATTTCTCCTTCCCAGGCCGCTATTTCGAGGAAACTCAGATGTTGATCAGCTGGGAAAGATTTTTGAGTAAGTAATAGGAGCTGCATTTCCTTCTGTTGTCATCTCCACTTATTTTTGCAGCAGTTTAAGCCATGAAGTTAAAATACAGATGTGTGACTCTTGGTAGAGATGGAGTTGTAAGAAACTATCGATTCAGTGAAATATCGCAATACTTTAACTGGGGGTACTTGTGTCGATTTAAGACGATATTTAAATTAGTTATTGAAAAACAAACTTGTAGTTATGTCTTACATTTATTTTTCACTGAAAAATGTCTTAAATTACTAAAAGAAAAGCCGCATGAAATCAACTTGATTATGACATATAGTTGCAGTCTTAAGGCGTGTTCACACCGGACGCGAAATGCAAAGTGATGCGCGCAGAGTTCCCGCGGTATCCGCGCCACGGTCGGCAGGCGCTTCTTCTCAGCTGTGGTTTATTTAGAGCTTCTACAATTAATTTGACGTCATCCATCTTGACTTCTCGCCAACGGCTCTCTGGCTCGCTCTCATTGACTGTGTATCGTATCACAAGACTCTTGCCAACACACACCCCTAGAAGAGATCAATCTGTTAAGGTTCAAACTATTAGTCTTTCATTTTGTAGTGCCCAAAAGTTCATCCTAAAAACTTCACGGAAGCAATAATAAAAGAAGATTGTTAATCCTGATCACTGTTGCTGTTCTACAGTGTTGTTGGAGTGCCGTCAGCAGAAGACTGGCCCCAAGAAGTAGCTCTCCCTCAGAGTGCCTTCACCCCCCGAGCCCCCAAACCCATAGAACACCTGGTTCCAGACATAGACGAGCAAGGACGAGCTCTATTGATGGTAAGGGGGGACGTGAGTCTCTCTCTCAAAAACGAACCAGACACGTACAAGGCCTCATCTCACCCGCCTCTGTCCTTTTTTTTTGTCTTGTAGCAATTTCTTGCGTTCAACCCCTCCAGGAGGATATCGGCCTTCACGGCCCTGAGTCACCCTTACTTTCAGAGCCTGGACAGCCACAGCAGAAGCGTGTACGCGGCGCAGCCCATCCCCAGCAACAGCCCCACCATGGAAGAAAGAACAGCCTGATCCTCCGCCTTTAGTTGTCCTGTACACTCTCTATAAGAAGTGTTTTATCTTCCCCTTTGCTTAGTTGTTCTTACAACATCAAAAATGCATGAATTACGTCAGTTTGATACTGATATTTATATAAAAGACTTCAAATTGAAGACACATCTTAAAAAAAAAAAACAAGGAGTTAGAAAGTCTAGAGAGCTTTTACCTCTTTTGAATAAAAGAGGCTGTGAGGTCTCGAAACGTCTTCATCCTCACTTTCTAAAGACCAAATGTGATTTTTTTTAGGCCAGTTCTGACTGCATCAGTGATGAATTGTGTCACACGATAAGTCCTCCTCAAATATGAGACGGAGAACAGTAATACTAAATCCATCTGTTTCCCATAATTGCTATTTTTTAAGTTTAGATTTGCATGCGATTGTGATGCAAAGAGAGCTAGTGCGCTAAATGTGCTGTGGTTGTGTTAAACAACATTTCCATGTTTAATCTGATCGTCTAGACTTCTCATTGAGGTGAGGACTTTCCTCCAGCTGAGGACAGCCCACCCCCTTGCTTTGCTGTTAGTAATTCTTATGGTTTAATTTCTGTTGATCCTGAAATCTTGACGTTTGATGTTTTTAGGTCGCAAATAAAACTGCCATTGTGCGTATTGGCAGAATATATTAGATTTCATACCGATTTTTTTGAAAATCGTTGGTGTGTTCGTGAATCTTGTCAGGCTACCGGGCGGCTGGCGGGACTTGATATGGACCAATTCAGCTGTCATAATGGCGTTATTCCCCATCGTATGCCCGTCGGCCATAGACCAACGCCAACTTTTAGAGAAAAAATCGTCCGATTGCCATCAAATTTGTGCCACTAAATTTTGGATATGACACAATACACAAAAAAACGGAAAAGCCAGTGAAGCAGAGCTGAAATTTTCTGGCAGTTTTATTCTACTTCTTAAAAACTGTTTAAAACCATTTTATTTGTTAATTTGAATCGTCCATGTATTTGATTCCTCCAAAAATGTAGAGTATTTAAAGTACAACATGTGTTATGGAACAAAAATTCATTAGTGTCTAAAAGGGGCTAAAAACCGCACAAATGTCTTTTCCCTGATCTGACAATCACATTTTTTTTGGTAAAGCTCAGCTTCATTTCCACATTCTAGATGAACATATGGATTTAAGGGGCCAATGCTTCTTATGGTCAGTGTACAAAGCCTCAGAAAGTGACACGACACCCTCTTGCCCCTGGAACCGTGCACAACGTTGTTCTATCGTGAACTGTTGGTTCGCATATTGCTGCTTTTTATTTTTTATTTTTTCCAACCTCGTGAATCCGAAATGGACAGCCAGAAAGCATCGGTGAAAAAGTAGAGGTGCTGGAGCCGAAGCCAGGAGCTGCAGGTGGGCAACGTCCTGCCTTTCTGCTCTCTGTGGGAGTGCGTAGTGTGAATATGAACAATGCAAGCACACTCACAGACACACAACCGTTGTTCGCCGCCACAGACATAAGCATGTGCTCGTGCACCCATCAAGTTATTCCAATGACTCAAAAAGCCAGCTAGCTCCTCCATGTTTCATTTTCACCTACAGTGATGCTGCCACCGTGTGGATACCCAGAGTAACTGCAGACCAGCCAGTAGCAGGATTCTAATGGCTGCTGCACAGAGTCCTGAAACAGTGATGAAACAGATTATCCTGCCACTTACTTTAAGATTTTTTTCTTTCATACTTGTAGTATTATATTATGAGCATTTACTACTGGTGTGAAATCCAGTTATTTAAATTTTACAGCCTTGCAATAGGTGCCACCAGCAACAGAAAAAACATTTGGCAAAATATTGATACCAATATTCTGTATTTAATTTTAATATTATTGACAAGTCTTATATGCTTGTTGTTTGATTTTTTTTTTTTTTTTTAATAATGATGCTGAGGCATACAGTATTCACCAAGAACACAGTTTATAGAGGATCAGAGGAGTTTGTGTATGTAAGGAATGTATAGAGGTTAGGCTTTGGTACTGTACAAAGATGCCTGCTAGGTGACATGATAGATAACTTGATACATGCATTGTCAAATAATAAATGTAGAGTAGTAAGTGTTTTGCCTTTTGCAAATGTTTGGGTGGATAAAGGATTTCTATTCGTATGGATTGAGCGCGGCAAACAGGTATATCTGTTTGCCTCCATGTGCTGTTGTGTTGGTGTTAGCAAGGAAAAAGCAAGTTATGCAGAGTTGTATTTTTGTATGTTCTAGTTCTTATAAAACAGTAACGTTGTAACACTGGTTTAGGTTTCCTGAGCAGGTAGTGCTGACGACACACTCACACACACATACAGATTCATTCTCAGGTTTTATTTGATTTTTTTTTTTGTTATTTTTTTGGACGTCCAAACCTCTCGGGCACAGTTTGCACATTTCTGGGCTACTAAACGACCACAGTTCAACTTCTTCAGGTTTTTTTTTTGTTTTAAGCTGTTTCACAACGGTGTTTTTGGATCACAGTCTACTGTTTTTACTATTTATCAGATGTATGTTACTGTAGTATTTACAGTTTGAAAAGAACTGTCTGCAGAGACTCTTTAATGCTGAACAGAATGGATCATGTGTAACCTACTATCTGCTCTTCTTCACACTTTGTTTGATGACAACTCTGGTGTAAGTCAAAGCTACAAGTACCTTAGACATTATGGTTTACAGATTGAAATAATGACTGCGTTTGTCTGATTTCAGTGAATGCAATCACTCTAATTTTTCAAGAAGTGTTACACATTTCAATTTCATAACAGCTTTGAGTTATGTCAGTGTTTTGGCTTCACTCATATCACTCCGATTGACAGACTTTTGTATGGATGTCTTATTACTCTGTTGCACCGGCTGAATAAAAAGCAGCTTTTTATAAATTATGTGAATTTAAATGAATTAATGCCATCTTTCACATATTTTGCTTTGAAGTACTGTTTGTTTTTTTATTACTAACTTTTATTTTTACACTCAGTTCAACATCAGTTTTAGTCATTTGTTTTCTAGATGTATGCTTTTTTTAAGGATTATTTTTTAACCATATATAACTATGTAAGGCATGGTATTGGGCCTTTTGACAGTCTGTTTCTTTTATATATAAAACAACAAACAAGAAACTATATGTAGTACATTATAGATCTTGAAAATTTAAACCATTCTGTCTTAAAAATACAAAAGCCTGCCGCAATATTATGGTGGATTCTGCAAATGCCTCTGTTTTTTATTGTGGGGTCTATATTTGAATCCAATATAATGGGTAAGCTTTTCGTACCAGAATAATATTCAGAAGTTATTCAGAAGAGAATGTTTTGGGGCTCTTTTATATCTTTGCTATAAGATCTGGGTATATATGTATTGAGTCCAAAAACATGTATTTATGTGCATTATGGTGGGTAAAAAAATCAATTATTCACACGTTGACAGTGCAATCTGCAGTTAATTGCCCATGATAAAATTATTATTATTATTTTTTAAAGAGCTCCAGGCACAAACGGATTAAAAAAAAGAAATCTTATCGGTAGATTTCTTTTCTTTAGTTTTGCAGAGAGAACAGCAGACTTTGATATTTTGTTTTGTGTACTGAACCTATAATTTAACCTTTAGTTTCTGATCCACCCTTAAAGTTATACATACATAGGGAGGTACTTGGCATTGCAGGAAATTTTTTTTTCTCCTAAAAATAGAAAATAATTAAATAATATTTAAAAAGAACTCTATTCAAGAAAAAGTGTGAATATTCATTATTTTATCTCAAAGTAATGACTATAATCAGGATATCAGATATTAGTTGGACTTTTGGTGCTATTTGATAATAAACAACAGCATCACATTTTTTTTGTTTTTGTTTAACTCAACTAAATCATACTTATGAGACATTAGGAAGTGGTATTTTCATCAGGTTTTGTTGATTGGTTGGTAGGCTGTGATGTGATAAGTCACCTATAGGGGGCAGAAGAGAGCACGATCAGGGATGTAGACAACACATTCGAAGAAGAAATGAAACTGCAACGCTGCTTATCTTCCCTTAAATATCAAGTAGCTAGCTGGAAGCCAGCAAAATATCTTTTTGCCGAATTGTTTTAGGGTATTTTATTCGATATGGGCAAGAGGGACAATCGTGTGGTAAGTTAACTGCGTAACTGGGATTTTTTTAATTTACATAAATGTTCTATTGCGCTAGTTTTTTTTCTTCTTGAAGAAATAAACCAAATAATGATGCATAGCTTAGTGCTAACGTTTAGCTTAAATTAGCATGTTACATTTATGCGCTGAATTGTGCCATATTTCTACTAGTAAGCTATCCACCAGCAGACCCTTAGTCAAATTTGGTATATACATTTTTAAAGCTGTTGTGTGGTCGTATCGCTGTTCCGCATCCATCAACACAGAAGAAGATCGATGCTGTGCAGAAAGTACCAACATTAGCTTAGCACTCTCAGGCGCTTGTGTTGATGTATTGCGTACTAGCAAAACACAAGTGTCAGTCACTGAAACATGGCTACTAAGAATTTCGTCTATGAGAACCACGCAGACACAATGTGAACACAGTTTTTGTGTTTTTAGTTTCACGTCAGTAGTTTCGTCAATTTCTCTGGTGCAAATTGAGTATTTTTCTGTTGTTATTTAGAGTTTTAAAAATCGATTTATGCTTTTTTTTTTTTTTTTAATGCGACATATCGTATTTGTGCTCACAAATTAAATCAAAAATACGTGTTGTGTTTTCAGGCTTACATCAACCCCATAGCAGCTGCTAGAGCCAGGGGGCCATCGCAGGCCTCAGGACCAACCATACAGGATTATCTGAGCAGACCTCGACCAACATGGTGAGGTGTAGCCTGCACTGACGTATACATCTTCCTATCTTTTTATTGAATATTTGGGATTGCAGCTATTTGTGTAAATTAAAGGCCGCCATTGCAGATATTTTAAAATGTTTGACATTTAACATGCAGTCTCAGTTTGGTTTTCTATTAATTGGTGTCAACATAGGTATTGAACCACATTTTGAAGCGAGAACTTAAAAATACATTCCCATTCTGATGAAATTTGTGTTTTTCTTATGTTTTTGTGCTATTTTTCTGATGATAGAGGACGTATATTAAGAAGATTAAGCTTAAAATAGCTTTCCTGAGTGTCTCTTTATTCAAACAGAAGAAACTTCAATTTGAAAAAGCTTTTATTCGTTATGTAGAAAATATCCTGGGTAGGCTACAGTCCATTCTGATGCGTATACTAACGGTAGACAACTAGATCCATATACGTCTGTTGGGAGAGAATGTTTTAACAGGGAGCTCTCAGCAGTGGAGAGGGGAAGGGAGTCGAGGTTGCTCGGCGCCCGCCTGCAACTCAGACGTAAACTTCCAATGAGCTTCTGTTATTCTGCAGAAACGTTGACCTTCGGTTTATGGATTTTGGCTTTGAAACAATTTAAAATTTTACTCTAAACAAGTTAAATTTATGTTTTGACAAAGAAAAAAGCAATGCTAGAATAAAATAGTGGCATGAAAAGTATCAATATATATTAACTAGTTCTAGAATGTGTGATGTAAATTACTTTATATTCATTTATAAGTTTAACATATTCTTTTTATTACATATTTTTAAAAGCATGACTCTATAAGTAAAGTTATTTCCAGGAGAATTAAATAAAAACCTTAAGTAATATATTTATTTAGTTTTTTAGACATTTTAGTGCCAGTTAGCTTTATTTAGTTTTGCCTGAAGTCAAGGTAAACATGAATTTGTCTTGTTTAACGCATCCTAAATCAAATTATTTTGTACAAATTTTTGGTTAATCTGTTTAAAGCAAAGGGGTTTCAGATAATGAACTTTAAACCAGTGATTGCTTGGCTTTTAGTTTTAAATGAGAAGTAATGTCTATTTGCTTTAACAGGGAAGAGCTAAAAGAGCAGCTGGAGAAGAAAAAGAAAGGTTCAAGAGCCTTGGCTGACTTTGAGGATAAGATGAATGAGGTAAATGCTTCTTTCCGTCTCACTGAGCTTAAAATTAATTTGACAAAAGCGGCAACACACGTCGACACATTTGATCATTTATTACAACTATTTTAAACCCAAATTTTTGATTTAGTGCTTGAATGCTTGATTTCCTTGCATCATAACTACATTTCTTGTTAAAAAATGAAACAGTGAAGTTTATAAAATTTTATAACATTTGTTTGTAACGGTTACCCAACACCTAAATCCACCCTTTTTAGCATTAGGTTGCATTAGCTATAGCGATACTTCTGTGGATAAAAAACACATAGTCATATTTAACTTCAATTTTATAACAGATAAAAATCCAGAAATGACGGAAGATAGTTTAGACACATTTCATTATTTTACTGCTTTAGCACATTATCCATTTTTTTTTTTTTTCTGAATTCAGCTTTCCATGATGTTGGTTTTCCCTCATTTGACTTTTCATTTTGACAGAGAGAACTTTTCTATACTCCTCAGACATGCTGTTTTAAAGACTTTTCAACAGTCCAGGGCTTTTCTTTTTTATTTGGTCAAAAACAACAATTCTAAACATTAGCATTGAACTTTTTCAGAAATGGAGGAAGGAGCTGGCAAAACACCGAGCAAGATTACTAACTGACAAAGAGAGAGACAAAAAATCATCGGACCGAGAAAAAGACGACAGAAAAGAAAAGAGAGAGGTATGAAAACATTTGACTAAACTTTATTTAAAATGACTCTTTTTAAAATCTTTCATTTACTCAGTTTAGTTTCCTTTTGGTTTTCTTCTACAACTAGAAAAAGAAGAAAGAGAAGAAAAAATCCAGCAGGGTGAGGAGAAGCTGAACTACCGTTCTTCACACGTTTCACATGCAAAGCTATTTTTTTTTTACCAAGGCTATTTTTCCTTCCGGAACCTTGTAAATGTTTTATTCAAGTGTTTAACCTCAAATCTAATGAACCCTGCATTCACTGTGTTTCGGTCAAGCATTCTTCATCTTCCTCCTCCTCCTCATCGAGTTCTGATTCCTCCAGCAGCTCATCTTCAGAGTCTGAAGATGAGGTGAGTGATCACAAACTGACTCCACTTTCAATCTGTTATTCTACGTTCACACCAGGCATGTGACGCACATTCAAAAACGCCCTAAACGCAACTTTCTTGAGACGGCAGGCGCTGCAAACAGCTCAGAACTATTACCGGTGGCTCGCGTATCGTGAGCTGCATCACAAGTCTCATGGGTCGACCCACAAGACTTGAGACGATGTTTGCTGCTCGTTTAGTTTCAGTGTCTAACTTACAGTTGGCAAATGTTCTCATCCAAAAGAAAGCCCTTTATTCACTCATACTTATTTTAGTCACTTCCTGCAAACAGAAACTCCTTCTTACAGTTGTGCAATAGCAGTGCAAAAGTCAGGATTTTTTATTTTTTTCACCCCGTGCAGGACAAAAAGAAAAGCACAAAGAAAAAGAGGAAGAGAAAAAAATCTTCAGCCCGAAGAGCATCTGACAGCCCTGAGGAGGATTCAGATGCAGAAACCAAGGTTTTCCTGTTTGTCTAAAAGCTTGTTTTTTGACAGTGTTTGTTAAGATGTTCTAAACATATATCATTTTTCTTCTTAAAAGAAAAGGAAACGAATAAAAGAAGAGCCAGACAGAGATGAGGTAATCTAAATCAGTTTCATTATTTTAAAAGTGTTTATATAACGTTGTCTTTGTTCTAAATCTTTATTCATTTCGACTCTGTTCAGGAGGAAAAGGTACTAAGGAAAAAAAGGAAGGCTGAGAGAAGTCACAGAAATTCCTCCTCGGAGTCTGCCGTCGATTCAGACGGCGAGGAGATGGTACGTATGAAAACCTCAAAACATAAGGATTTAGAAACATCAGATCACTTCTCATCTGTCGGCCCATGTTTGATATTTATACATGATTTGCTTTTTCTTTGAACTTGATTGTTCCTCTTGAAGTTTTGACCTTTGATTAGGAAGTTTTTTGTTCGATATTTCTTTCTGAATATCAAGAAAATTAGTTTTATGAGAAAAAAAGATTTAATATAGACTTCTTTTAATGACGCGTCAAAAAAGTATTAGAAGAAAAGTGAGTTTTTTTTTTAAATCTTTTACTTCTCCTTGTTTTATTTTCTTTCACAGGTTTATACGACAAAATCAAATCAGCGAGTAGATTCTCTTTAATATTTAAGTTGTTCGTCGTGTTTATTTAGCACCCAGAGTATGTTTCAAGAGCATCACCCCAAAATGAATGACTAACAATAAATACCAGAGGTGTGGACTCCATTCACATGACGCGGCCTCGAGTCAGTCAAGTTATGAATTTCACAAATTCAGGCTCGACTTCCCCAACATGCAAAGATTAAAAAGTATTTGACAAAGTCTGTCCCACGGTTTCTCTGTTTACATCCAGACATGCTGTCAGCTCAACATCCAATCAAATTAGGTCCAGGTTACAGTATTTTCCAGAGTGTAAGTTGCACCTCGGGCCAAACTTTGAAAAATGCATTTAAGTGTGACTTCATTGGAAAAGTCAGAAATTAAAAGTGAAAGAAGTTATATCTCCATATATAAACACACGCGGTGCTATTACAATTGCGCTCAATCATAAAAAGACATGTATATCTAAACATACAGGGCATGACTAATTGACTCCATGAAATATGAAGTTTGTTAAAGCACAAAAAGGAGTGGAATGAGGCAAATTTATAGATTCCCATTCCTATTATACTTAACTATTTTATTTTGTACGTTTTTATTAGTATCTGGTTCATAACTTCTAATTTTAGGTTATTATGTAGTGCGGATCATTTATGAAATCCACAAGTGTCAATAATATCCAAAAACAAAGATTAAATACAAATTGATTTAAATAAAGACATTACATTAATTCAAATATTGTCAAATTCCTTAAATGAGTATCTTTTCTCATTCTCTTTCAAATCATCTTTACTAAAAAATAAAAAAGACTATTATTAAAGGTCTCATGCATTACAACAGATATATGAAATATAAATGTGGTTGTTGTGAGAGATCATGTAATTTTGGGTCTGGCCTAAAATTTGTTGTCCTTTTTTTATTCTACCTTAAAATTTGTCTTTGTAAATTCTATCTATATGTTGATATTTTAGAAATATATTTTATAAGAATAAATAACCGATATTGAGCAACAAAAATCTGTTCCAGCAACTGTTATTCAGAGTTCAAAAAGCTGTTTTTGTGGCTTCTTATGCAAAGTCCTGTATTGTGTAATGGTGATACTGGCGGGGATTTTTGTGTGTTGTTCATCATCACGCTCTACTGCTTTTAGAGTGATGCCAAGAAAAAAAAGAGAAGCAGCGAGGAGGAGAAATTCTCAGTGAGTGTAAGGTTGTTTTGTTTTTTCTTTCCAAAATAAGAGCACCCATAAACATTCTAAGGACTTTTAAAGTTTTTCTCAGTGAAAATAAATTCTTGGTCGAATAAATAAAATAAAAACTCTCTCGGAAACTAAATGTATGTCTTTGATCCTAGAACAAGTCTAAGAAGAAGAGGAAAAAGAAGCACAAGAAACACGGCAGGAAAAAGAAAAAGAAAACGGCATCTCAGTCGGACTCTGACTTTGACTAACAGTGCTTTTCTTTTCCTGACAATTTCCATGTAGTATCATTTTGCATTTGACTTCCAAACTCTTATGTGTCATCTCACTTGAATGAGGACAGACGATGTTGCAGTCCAGGGAATAAAGTAAAAGCAAGCAAGTCCATTTTAAACATTTTAATTTGCAGGTACATATTTAATAAACTTTCTGTAAAATATTTTATTTTATAGGTTGCATTCAGTAACACAACTGATATGTAACTTTTTTTGCTTATAATTTGACACCCACTTCATTCAGTAAGCTGGTCTTCCTTCTGCTTCTCAGCAGGCTTCTCCTTTCACTGCACAGGTGCTGGTGCACGTGTCATGCATGTAGACTCTCTGATGTCTTGCCAGCCTCATATTGAAGTTGGATTGTGTTATGAGACATGTTGGCCTCTCAGCTAACGTGTAAAGAAGAATTGTTCTAGTAGATGAAATGTTACACTACAGTGTATATGTATTAACAGTGACAATAAAATGTGTTGCTGGGTAATACAACTGTCACTGACTCAGTTATTTTGATTTTTTTTTTTTTAAGTTTCCATTTTGAAGTTGTTTGGGTTTAAGGAATAGTTGGCGAGATAAAATTATTAAAAAAATATTTTAAAGGGGGGAAAAAGCTATTTCTTCTGCTTCATAATTATACAGCAGAGGTGGTCAAACTAATTCCTGGGGGCCACATGCGGCCCCTTTAAAGCATTAAATCTGGCCCCCCATACTTGAATTAATTATATTGATAATCAACAATAATGCTTTATATTTCCCTGTAATTATTATTTTTATTTTGCATTCATGTTGTTTTTCTCACATTCTTTTGTATTTTCAAGTCGGGCAGTCATTTTTCTGATCATTCCAACACAAGAAACAGTGTTTTTTCTAATTTTGTGTGATAATTGGTACAATAAAAACTAAAATAGGAACAAAAACCACAGTTTTTAAATTAAAAAAAAGCTTTTTATTGGTCCAGATTCCCTGTTGTTTCTTTCTCATATGAGTTAAACACTTCAAGCATCTGATCCGGCCCATCTGCCCTTTGCCCACGAGGCAAAACATTTGCCCCACCCCGACTTATAGTCACCAAGAATCATCACATTTGAAACAATTCTTAACATATTCATTTTATTTTAACGATCAATGAAGTGATTTTGCTTTGAGCAAAATTTTAGATATACCTTTTAAAAAACACTTTGGTAAAAAAAAAAAAAACTTCAAATGAAAATGGTTAGAGAACAGTGGGGGTTCATCACTTTATGCAAAACAGTTGTAAAAAAAAAAAAACCATCTGCTTAAATAGAAAATTTGACAGGAAAAATAAGCTATTGTGCTGCAAAGCCTCAGAAGCCACTGACAAGTGAAACTTGTAAAAAAAAAAAAGTCTTTGTTAGAGACGGAAAGAAGCTGATAAAGTCTGACACCTTTAAGCTTAAAAGGTTGTGACTTTAGACAATAATTAAGCTTGCTTTAACACATCTCAAAGGGGAACTGCTGAGGTTGGTTTATGGCAGTCATGAGACTTAAAACTGATCGTCCAGATTTATTAACTGGGTGTGTCTAACATGGACTATAAAGAGGGATGTCCGATTCTTGGTTATGAGGAAGTGTGAGGCATGTGACAGGAAGACGGCGACTTGCACTTCATGAAGGTAAGAAGCAACAACGAATCTCAATTATTATATTAAAATAGCCAGAATAGATTCAGCTCAAATCCTTACTGGGTTTGTTTTGTGGAAATATAAAATATAAGGTGTGTTCAAACAAGATGTTTTTTTAAGAAGATACTAAATTCTTACTTAAAGTATGAAGTTATCTTTAAAATAGCTGTTTTGTGTCTATAAAAAATCAATTATGTTCGGCTGGAGCAGGGCAGTCTGAACTTTTGGCAAAGATTTTATATTAACATTTAACAAACTTTTTCTTTCTTCCCAGAAATATATTTAAACCAAAACTTCTGTGAATTTGACGACCAGAAATAAAGCATAAAATGATTCAGTAGCACTTTCCACAGAAGGAACTACACTAAAAGAGGGAATAGAATCAAACCAAACAGAGGTTGTAAAATCCAATATTAACAAGCCTACTAAGTCAAAATGCAGGTTAAAAACATAGTAAAACAAGGACTACAATCAATCAAAACTTATTCTGAATAAAAATTTATTGACCTGGGATTTAAAATGCACAGCGAAGTCAATCTGACGGAGCGACAATGTGGGAGTCCCAAAGACGAGGAATAGAAACTTGTGAAAACGAGGCCGTGTGACGTCAGCAAGGATGTAAATTCCTGGTTTATCTTGCTTCTAAGTGCACCTCAGCCATTAATTTATAAATTTAGCTAATCTTAATGAAATCAGTGCTAATTTAGTACTTTTAAAAATTACTTTTTTTGTTTTTCTTCAATCAGTGAGCATCTATGGTTGGGTAAAAGAGCCAAACATAGCTCTGGTTGCAGACCCCTGGTCTACGGGCAGGGATGCCCGGTTTAGTTTAGATTAGTAATCACCTATTGTTTATATTTTATGACGAATTTTATGTGTCGCCATAGATTTACAACAAATTATGATGGAATGTATTGAATCACAATCAAGAAATGGTACACACTGTTTTTAGAAAGTACTGGGGGACGTAAATTGTTCATTTTTATGGCCAGACTTTGGACATGACGAAGCTAAACAAATATCCTCTCCTCTCCAGATGTTGCGAATCTCCTTGTGGCTCTGTGTGGGAGTGTTGCTGTTTGGGTCTGCATTATGCTCCATCAAATGTCCTGATGGAAGGCAATGCCCTGATCTGTCCACCTGCTGCCAGACCGGACATGGATTCAGCTGCTGCCCCCTCCCAGATGTAAATTTGAGTCATTTAGCACTCTTCTCTCTGAAACGTTGATCTGAGAGCGGCTCTTTGTCCCGTCTGCAGGCCGTGTGCTGCTCTGACAAGGCCCACTGCTGCCCCTCGGGGTATCGCTGCAACCTGGCCACGATGATGTGTGAGAAAGCAGACCAGCCGTGGATGAGCATCCCCATGTTGAAGAAGGAGGCTGCAGAGGAACCGGCCGCTCTTGATCTGTCCCCAAACCTTGTGGAGGAGCTCAGAAAAGACGACGGCCCGGTACAGAAGAGTACAGCTATTCGCTGTGACAGCTTTTACATGTGTCCCGACCGCACTACCTGCTGCAGACATCCGAAGGGCGCCTGGTTCTGTTGCCCCTATTATCCTGTGAGTAGTAGATAATTCCACTGACCTAATTTCCATTTCAATTATTTACCCAGAATCTGCAAAATCTGAAATTTTCTAAAATAAATAATGAATTTTCTTACAGGGAAGGTGTTGTCTGGATGGCTACCATTGTTGCCCGTATGGATATGACTGTGATTTAACGTACACTCACTGTATCAGAGATGGATCTAAATATCCATTTTACTACAAACAAACTCATACCTCAGTCCCTGCTGCTCTTATTTCACAACAAGAGGACAACAGCATCGAGCTGGAGGTAAAGAACAATCAAAAGTTAATTTTTGTATTACTTAATTGAAGTTTTAACTGATAGGCTGTAACTGTTGATTGATATTTACCTCTAGTTACCACTCCTTTAAAGATCCACTCTGATAAAAAACATTTTTAGTCTTTTCTTGTGGCATTTCTCTGACATATATAAAGTACATTAAGAAATTCTGAATATTTTTAATTCAAACATATAAAAAAAATGCAGTTTGAAAAATTTTGTTGGAAAATACGCTGGGCGGGCCACAAGCTTCCTTCTCCACTCATTTGTAGTCAAGTAGATCCATGAACGTCTTCGTTTTTCTCAACATGCTAGTAAGAAGAGAGCTCTCAGCAACGGGGAGGGAAGTGGGGGATGGGGTTACTCTGTCCCAACAGTCCCGCCTACAACTGAGGGGTGAATTTTTAATGAACTATTGTCACTCTGTGGGAACTGAGAAAATGGTTTTTGGCTAAAAACTGAATATTTATGATTAAGTAGAGCCCCAAAACTGTGATAGAAACTTGAGTAGCAACATATAAATATAAGAGTTTTAAATGCAAAAGCCTTTCCACTGAAAGTGGTCGATTGAGCTGAATGTAGCTTAAACCTTGAAAATCTGGCAAGCTTGTACTTCATCTTACTAACTACTTACAGACATTTTAACAGAGCAACCAACCAAAAACCTGTAAGATGCTGATTGTAATAATGCATCCATCCACTGACAGTAAACAAACTGTTTTACACGACAGCTTTTGAAATTTGGTTCAGCATCTCCTTTTCATTAATTACCAGGTAACAACCTCCTCCCAAAGAAGCTCAAATAACCAGTTAACAAAACATCAGGCAGTAAAACTCAAATAAAATTTTTTTCCAGCCAGAAAGTAAAAATTGATCAAAATTCATTGCTTGGCTTCTTATGCAACGATTTATATTTCCATCACTGAGAAGAAATCCAGGCAATCCAGGCCAATACAAGTTATTTTGTGAGGTTTTTGTTGATTTTAAAATAATATTAATTAGTTGAAGCTTAAGGAGATTTTTTACTGCATTCAAATAATGCCTCTTAATAAATAAGCAGGAAGTGGGTGATCCTTTGCCTCTTAGAAACTGATCGTTATTATTAGGGTTAGTACGAATCATAGAGGAGATTTAAGGATGTTATTTCAAGAAAATTGTTTAGTCATTATGTGTCTTTAAATAAAATGGATTATAATTAAATACTGTGAACAGACATAAAAACATAACATAAAATCTCTTCTATTTTGTAGAAACCCCTGACAGCTTTGACAGAAGCTAGCGACGCCCCTCCTGATCATGGAGTTATCCGCTGTGACAACAAGTTCTTCTGCGAGGAGGGAACTTCTTGCTGCAAAGGGGCTGAAGGCCAGTGGAACTGCTGCCCCTACCCTTTGGTAAAGATAGCGCCTTTCACAACTTTTTATGTACAAGTTTTGATTTGAATGAAAGGTTCCTGTTGTTGAAGATAAGAGTTTGAAAACAAGAAGAAATGTATTTGAAAAAATTTTGCACATAATGAAACTGATGAACCTCATGTTACATCACTGTGGTTTCAGGGCAAGTGTTGTCCAGATGGTAGGCACTGCTGTCAGTATGGATACACCTGTGATCCCATATCGGCCACCTGCAGAAGTATGTGGAGCATCTGAGGACCATAAGAATGCGACAAAAACACTGTAGAAACACGTCTGCATTGGCAACTCTCATCATGTCATGAAAAGCAAGCAAAAATGTCAGCAAAAAAATCATCTACAAAATGGATAAACATTGAGCTCAAACATGTGTGTAATCATAAATAAAATCACTGGACTCAAACATTTGGATTCTATTTATTTTCTGCAAAAAATACAATTCTTTAAAACTTTTCTCTACATTGGAGGGTTTTTTTTCTATTTCCCCCCCTTTTTTGATTGAAATTTTTGGATGAAAACTACATTGAAAAGAATTTAAAAGTAAAATAGATAACCATTACCTTTTATTACATAGGTGCACAGTTTTTATGCTAAAAAATCCAATATCATAAAATCCTAAAAACCTAAGTCAGTATTTTAAATTACCACTCCAATTATAACATGAGATTTTTTATTTTAAATGTATTTAATCAAATAAATAACCCAAAAAATACATACATATATATATACACATACACATAAACATATATATATCTTCTTCTTTTCCTTTCGGCTTTTCCCTTCAGGGGTCGCCACAGTGAATCAGTTTCCTTCATCTAAGCCTATCTTCATCATCCTCTACTCTAACACCAGCCACCTTCATGTCTTCATTCACTGCATCCATAAACCTCCTCTTTGGTCTTCTTCTAGACCTCTTTCCTGCAGCTCTAGACTCAGCATCCTTCTACCAATATCTTCACTGTCTCTCCTCTGAACATGTCCAAACCATCTCAGTCTGGCCTCTCTGACTTTATCTCCTAAACCTCTAACATGTGCTGTCCCTCTGATGGATTCATTCCTGATCCTATCCATCCTGGTCACTCCCAAAGAGAACCTCAGCATCTTCATCTCTGCTACCTCCAGCTCTGCTTCCTGTCTTTTCTTCAGTCCCACTGTTTCTAGTCTGAACAACATGGCTGCTCTCACCACAGTCTTGTACACCTTTCCTTTCATTTGTGCTGAAACTCTTCTATCACACTTTTCTCCACCCATTCCAACCTGCTTGCACTTGCCTCTTCACTTCTTTTCCACACTCTCCATTACTCTGTACTGTTGACCCTAAATACTTAAACTCCTCCCCCTTCTTTATCTCTTCTCCCTGTAACCTCACTCTTCCACTTGGGTTCCTCTCATTCACACACATGTACTCTGTCTTACTGCGGCTAACCTTCATTCCTCTCCTGCAGGGCAAACCTCCACCTCTCTAGCTCCTCCTCCACCTGTTCTCTGCTCTCGCTACAAATCATAATATCATCTGCAAACATCATAGTCCATGGTGATTCTGGTCTAACCTCATTGGTCAGTCTGTCCATCACCATTGCAAACAGGAAGGGGCTCAGAGCTGATCCCTGATGTAATCCCACCTCCACCTTGAACTCCTCTGTCACCCCGACAGCACACCTCACCACTGTCTTACAGCCCTCATACATGTCCTGCACTGCTCAAACATATTTCTGTCACTCCAGACTTCCTCATACAATACCATAGTTCCTCTCTGGGCACTCTGTCATAAACTTTCTCCAGATCTACAAAGACACAGTGGAGCTCTCTCTGACCTTCTCTGTATTTCTCTATCAACATCCTCAAAGCAAATGTTGCATCTGTAGTGCTCTTTCTTGGCATGAAACCATACTGCTGCTCACAAATGTTCACTTCTCCTCTTAGTCTAGTTTCAACTACTCTTTCCCATACCTTCATTGTATGGCTCGTCAGCTTTTTTCCTCTGTAGTTACCACAACTCTGCACATCTCCCTTATTCTTAAAAATGGACATCATCACACTTCTCCTCCATTCCTCAGGCATCTTCTCACCACCTAAGATCCTGTTGAACAACCCGGTCAGAAACTCCACTGCCATCTCTCCTACACACTTCCATACCTCCACAGGTATATCATCAGGACCAAGTGACTTTCCACTTTTCATCCTCTTCAAAGCCCCTCTCACTTCACCTTTACTAATCTTTGTTACGTCCTGTTCCACAACAGTCACCTCTTCTATTCTTTGTTCTCTCTCGTTCTCTTCATTCATCAACTCTTCAAAGTATTCTTTCCATTACACCACTAACACCCGTCAACACATTACCATCCCTATCCTTGATCACCCTAACCTGCTGCATGTCCTTCCCATCTCGGTCTCTCTGTCTTGCTAATCTGTACAGGTCAGTCTCTCCCTCTTTACTACCCAACCTCCTGACAAGTCATCATAAACCCCTTGTTAGACCTTTGACACCTCTACTTTCATCTTACGCTGCATCTCCCTGTACTCCTGTCTACTCTCCTCAGTCCTCTCAGTGTCCCACTTCTTAGCTAGCCTCTTACTCTGGATACACTCCTGCACCTCCTCATTTCACCACCAAGTCTCCTTATCAACTTTCTTTCCTGTTCACACACCAAGTACACTCCTACCTGTCTCCCTGACCACAGTAGATGTAGTTATCCAATCATCTGGGAGTTCCTCCTGACCACCCAGAGCTTGTTTCAACTGTTTCTTAAAAGTCATGCAACAATCCTCTTTTTTCAGCTTCCACCAGTTTGTCCTCTTCTCTGCCTTTGCTCTCTCTTTCTTCATCTTCTTCATCACCAGAGTCATCCTACACACCACCATCCTGTGCTGTCTGGAAATACTCTCACCAACCACTACTTTACAGTCACTGATCTTCTTCAGATTACACCATCTACACAAGATGTAGTTTATCTGTGTGCTTCTCCCACCACTCTTATAGGTCACCCTATGTTCCTGTCTCTTCTCAAAGAATGTATTCACTATAGCCATTTCCATCTTTTTTGCAAAATCAACCACCATCTGTCCTTCTACATTCCTCTTCTGGATACCAAACCTGCCCATCACCTCGGTTTCCTGCAGCAACATGTCCATTAAAATCTGCACCAATGACAACTCTCTCGTTTCCAGGGATGTTCATCATCACTTCATCGAGGTCCAACCAGAACTTCTCCTTCTCTTCCAGCTCACATCCTACCTGTGAGGCATACCCACTAACAACATTAAACATCACACCCTCCATTTCTATCTTCAGACTCATCACTCTATCTGACGCTCTTTTTACCTCCACAACGCTCCTGACAAACTCCTCCTTTAAGATAACTCCTACTCCATTTCTCTTCCCATCTCCACCATGATAAAATAACTTGAACCCTGCTCCTAAGCTTCTAGCCTTGCTATCTTTCCACCTGCTCTCCTGGACACACAGTATGTCTACCTTTCTCCTCTGCATCATGTCAACTAACTCTCTACCTTTTCCTGTCATAGTTCCAACATTCTAAGTCCCAACTCTCAGTCCAACACTAGTGACTTTCCTCTTCTCTCTCTTCCTATGAACCTGCCTTCCTCCTCTCTTTCTTCGACCAGCAGTAGTCCAATTTCCACCGGCACCCTGTTGGTAACCAGCACTGATGGCGGTCGTTGTTAATCCGGGCCTCGACCGATATTGTAGGTCTGATTGGCATATTTCTTAGGGTAAAGATTTTACTTCGGATGCCCTTCCTGACACAACCCTCTGTATTTATCCGGGCTTGGGACAGGCACAATGAGGCCCTGGCTTGGGCCCCCTCGTGGCTACATTAGGTGTTTTATTTATCTTATTGTCTTTTATTTTTCTATTCATCTTGTCTTAGTGTTGTTGTCTTTTATGTTAGGTGTTCAGCACTTTATTCTAGTTGCTTGCTTTATGAAAGTGCTATATAAATTAAGCTGAATTGAGTTTTCTAGGACATAATTTCTGCAGGGTGGCACTAGTTCATCCAAAATTTGAGCTGACTGGCATGGAGTAAGCCCACTCCTACTTCCCAACCGCCATCCATCCAACCCGTCTGATCTTAAGTGGGTCGGACCAATACCATAACAGCAAAATAACCCATAGTCGGTCAACTTGTTATCGGTGGCTTTGTTTTTTTTTTCAGTTGGAAAAATTCTCTCAACAAACCTAGTAGCCTAATCACTTATTATGATTACTTTGGTTTTTTTTTTAAATGTTATTTCTTGATCTCTTGTTATGCCGGTCTTGCGTTTCCTCTGCTCCCTCTATTGGCAGAATTGTGGGTTGCGATAATTTCTTTAAAGAACCACAACTCGCCAAAACAATGTGCTAGAAATCTACAACTGGGCCTAGCTGGAGGGCCGGATACGGCCCGCGGGCCATATATGTGACACCTCTGACTTAGATTATACTTTCTGTTAAAAAAAAAAAAAAAAGAAGAAGAAAGAAAATTGATTAATAAATTGGAAGTGGGGGGTTTTTTTCTGTTAAAAACAACTTTATTTTTGTGCTCCAACAGGAACAGGAAACACTACCATGGATTGTGAAGTTTTTTTTTTTTTAACCACAAACTTTTTCTCATCTGTTTTGGATGGGAAAAACAACGCATTAAGTTATTCATCTAAATATGTCGTCTAAAACTAAAAATGTAAAATAAAATAGCGGAACTGGGACAGAAAGATTATAAAACGGATGAGGTCTGACTGCACGGCTCCTCCGGTCAGCGCCGTGATGTGATCTGCCGTCGCTTCACTGATCCCATTATTACCGCAGCATTCCCAGTTAGTCCCCGATAATGTGGCTCGTTTACGGCATTCCTGACGGGAAGAAGGGGAAGCCGCTCCGCGTCAGAGCCTCCTGCCACCTATTTCCCTCCCGTTAGTTCGTTTACAGTAACTCCCGGGCGGGTTGCCGTCCCTGTGTGGTCATTTTTTTTTCTGGGAATATGGCTGTGCTGAAGATACAAGAGCAGGTAAGCTAACACGGCGAAAGCTAACGACGAATGGACCGATAAAACGGTCTGTTCGTGTTTTTGCTACTTTTACATTTACAGTATTTTAATTGCAGTTTACATTCATAGTAAACACGGTGTGAAAATTGACTTAATTTGACTAATAATTCTAAATGTAAACTCTTAAGGCTAAGCTAACGCTGCATCGGTTGTTTTTCCATTATATCTAATGTTAGCCAACTTGCTAACCGTAACAAGTAAACAATAGTTTTAATGGAAGTAGTCAAACAAGCCATTATTTATATGATTTTTAGCAAAATACTTTTTACAGTCCAAATATGTTAAAAATATTTCGTAGCTGTTCTTTAGTATTACTGGCAGTTAGACTTTTTGTTGTTTATGGTGGTAATGAACGCTTGCATCTGAGGTTAGAGGCGCAGGCTCACGTTTTCCTCTACAAATCCCTTATTTAACTGCGCATTATTGACATACTAACCTCTTTAATCTGCTCGCGTTCACTTAAATCTTTTTAAATTAAGAACATGTGGCACTGGGTTCGCTTTGTCAGCTGTCTTCATTCAGCTCCAAGCTGATTTTCTCCCCTCCTCGTTGGCAGCTTCATTTCCAGTCACCTGTTGCTGCAGATAAGGGCTGTCACTAAAACAGCAGGTGGTCTTGATGTTAGGACAACTGAGGTCGCAAGTGAGACACAATCGGTGGGACCAGCAGCTGTTTCAGTGTCACGCATTCATTGGGAATCGTGTTGATTTATTGTTTTAGTTGCAAAGATTTCACTGTTAGTTCTGAAATGGTGTTAATGTGGTGTTATACAGTTTCAGCTTTTAAACATTTCCCCCATTTATTCCCTTCTGTTTATATTTTCAAATAGAAAACTAATAGGAGCTCAGCGATTCCTTTTTAACAATTTGATTCATATAATAATTTGTGGTTAGGGATACAATTCATAGTCAATATTATTTCCTTTTGAACAATCCAATCCTCTGTTCTAAAATAGATCCAGAATATCTTTAGCAAAAAATTCCAGTTTTCTATATTCCTCGTATATCTTCAAGATAATCAAGTGAGAATTAAATATGTATACAAAAACAAGTTAACAAGAAAAAGCAAATCCATTAACATTTTAGCTTCATAAAGTTCTGTTGTTTTCCACATCAAAAATAATACAAACTGAACATTATTTTGAACATTATTATACTTGTTATATATCAGTGGTTTCTACTCATGATGGTTTGATAATCTTTTTACTGCATCACGTGTTGTCCGCCTTTCACGACTTTTCCGCTGTGATGCAGTTGGTTGTTTTTACGTTTCTAGTAAAATAAACTGACCGTGCCTCAATCCAAATGGTATTTTCCAAGATTAATTATAAATTTACTTCAATTTTGAAACAATTTTATAATGCTGTAGTATGATTTGATTACAAACGTGCCTCAGACGTGTAACGGATCACAAAACTCTCTGTTCGGATCGTGTCACGGTTTTAGGTTCATGGTTCGGATCATTTTCAGATCAGTAAAAAAGTTAAAAACAAAAAAAAACGACAATAAACAACAATATGAAAGCTAACTTAATATTTGGAAATGCT
Source organism: Oryzias javanicus (assembly GCA_003999625.1). Taxonomy (NCBI): domain Eukaryota; kingdom Metazoa; phylum Chordata; class Actinopteri; order Beloniformes; family Adrianichthyidae; genus Oryzias; species Oryzias javanicus. The sequence continues at coordinate 22,892,155 of CM012447.1, forward strand.
TCAAATCATATATTCGATAAGCATATAAAGTATTTCACACACACAATATTCTTATATGCAACATCAAAACATTTGGTCATTGAGGCCTATTTATTAAAACAAAACACATTTAAACTTTGAACACAAACAAAATGCTAAAACATGTAGTTTCTGATTACATTTACATGTCTTTATACCAAATCTACAAAATTGAGAGAATGCTTAAAAAAAGTATTGAAAATACCAAATCTATCTGGAGGACCCCTTAAAATACAAATTTTTTCATCCCACCCATCTACTGTCCAAATTAAACAAAACGATTAAAAACATTTTTTGGTATTAATTGTTTTATTGAAAGTAACTGTGGGAACATTTCAATATTTAAAATAATTATTATCTGTAAAACATGGCACTGCTTTTCCTGGAGATTTTTGATCTCTTTGGCTTGCCATGCTTTCTCCCCCTGACTGCACCGGTAAGTCCGTTACAGGCGACTTTCTTCTGTGCGGGACAGTTGCTGCTCCTCATTGGGAGATTCTTTGAATCCAGAAAATTGAAACATGTACTGATACTTTTATTCAGCTCTTAAAAATAAATAAAGCCGATCTCTATCGATACACTTCCTTCATTATGAAGTTGAGAAAAGTTTTTGACGGAAGCTCCTCCCACACGCAGTGGGGGCTTCAGGTGAACAAACTTTAAGATAACCGTGAAGCAGCTACTTTAGCGCTTGTCAAAACAAAGAGGATTTGCATGAATTTTACAAGAATTCCATTCGATGTGAACGGACAATTGATTTAAATTATAAGAGCCAGAGGGGGCTGGGGGTTCAAGTGGTCTGCGGTATACATGTGTCTTGAACCGTGGCTTCTGATCCGTATGGACCACGAATTATCCGTGATCTGTTACACCCCTACCTCAGACAGATGGATTTATTTGGATCGTAGGAATATAAATCGATCAAGTTGATTAAGCATGACACTGCTAAAAACTAAGAGTGCAAAAGCAAATCAGTAAAAGGAAATAGTTGTCTTAGAAAACAGATTCAATTAAAACTGAAAATGGATCTAGGTTATCTGACAAAGAGGGATTAAATTTTACCATCCTTCAATCAATTGCTTTAACCCGCTAAATCCTTTTTGGTCAAAGGCGGGGTACACCCCAGACAGGTCGCTAGTCTGTTGCAGGGCCACACGCTTACACAACTTAGGGAGGAAACCAGAGTTCTCTGAGAAAACCCACATATACACGAGGAGAACATGCAAACTCCACACAGAAAGAACCCACTGAGATTCGAGCAAGTATAGCCCAATTTTCTTTACACCATCTATATTTATATAAAAACACATTAAAATTTTTTTTTTTAAATTTTTAACTTGATAATTTGAATAAAGTGGTTGTGCCTGAAAACTGTACCAAAAGTATGTGCCTGGCATTTCCTGGTTTAAAATCAAAGACAGCTGGAAGACAATTACGCATATAACAGTACAATCTATTATAGCAGAAAGATTTAAAAACTGGCTTATATTTCCTGCTTGATGGATATTAATTTAAAAAGGCATATACATAAAAAAAAAACAATAAAACGATTTGATTTGTTTCAAGAGAGCATTTTATGTATTTTTTTGCATTGATTTGATTTGACAACCAAGTACATAGAAAAATCAGTCTGTCCTATTTTGTGTTTGCGTAATGCAGAAAAAGGAGTCTGTCGCTGTCTGTTTATCCAGGCTTATTATAAACCAAATTTTAAAAGGTTTTTCTTTATGGTAACCTCCTTATTATCAAATTAAAAAAAAGATTTTCCTGAATTTTTTTGGTGTTGTTGTTGTTTGTCATACACAAATCATGCGTCATACAGTAACTGTAACCCAAAAATCGAGGTTTGAGCCAAATCTTGGGAAAAGTGAATCATTCCAAAATTTAGTAGTTTTAGTTGGTTTAAAATATTTTAATCAGGTGGGATTTGTATAGCTGTAGAACTATAAGAAGAAGCAAACTCATGCTGTTTTTTTTCTGTAGACTTTCCTGAATTTACCAGTCTTCTGGGAAGTGAGAAGGCTTGTGACGACTATAATGTTTGTCACTAGGCCCATTCTCTGTTCTGTATTTTTTTCTGTTGTAGCTAATGGAGAAAATGGACAAAAATAGCTGCACGCTGATGAGGTTATGTGGAGACAGGAATGGGTGTCACTTTTGTCAAAGCTTTGCATTAGTTTAGCCTGTAGAGGGCGCAATGTTTCCTCAAAACAAACAGTACTTTCACAGGACACTCAGTTTTGCATATCTTCTTTTGATATTTGTGGTTTCAAGATTTTAATAGATTAAAATGAACTACATTACCCAAACAGACATTATTTGAACAAATGGTTAGAGTCCACATGGTGGCTGTGAACGCTTTTTTCAGTTATTTGTAAATGTAGTCATTAGAAAATTAATCAGCAACGTTACTATTTGACCAATGCTATCTGAGAACCCCATAACAAAAATTGGATTGTTTGGTTGAAGTCTCCCCACAACAATTTTTTTTATTGTCCTTAAATGTTCCCAGTAGGGTTTTAATTAGGCTTGTGAAGTTTTTAACAAAAAGTACATATCCTAAATGTCTTAAAAAGGCATTTTTCATGTTGATCTGAAGCCCTAGTTTCCAAAAATCCTCTCTGTGTGGGCGTGGCTTATGGTTCTGAGCTTCGTAACCCCACCCCCTTCTTGTGTTATTTTTTCTCTTTCAGAAGAAAAATGCCACACATGCATGTTAAAAACAAAAAAAAAACCATGATTTTCATTGCAGAGGGACTTTAACAGATTAGAAATTCTTCCCTAAAAGACTGTTTAAAAGAAGTAAATTTAATTTTGCTGATTTTTCCTGTTAAAAAAATCTCAATTTAAAGACTGTGAAATCTGTTAGTGTCCCTGTTCTATCTGAGGGAGTGTGGTGTGTGATCATGAAAGTGTGTTCCAACAGACTTTCATGCCAGTTAACACCCGTTGGCATATGTGTCTCTGTTCTCAAATTACTCCACTACTGCAACTAAGCTGAGTCAGAGTAGAGGACATACTTTCACATTAACTTGGTCACGTGAGATTTCTCAAGTAGTAAGTAATTTACATTTATTTTGTGATAATGATTCGCTTGAAAAAAAAGAACTTTGACACCTGTAAGGGTTCCTTTTCCTTGAACTAAAGTGCGTAAATAAATAAACGTCACTGCATTGAACAGGATTGGGTATAACTGACAATTTTTTAAAGGGGCTTAATCTAGATTAATACATTTCCATTTCAATTCATTATGCAATTTGGTCTAGTTAGAGTCAAATGCAACCACAGGGGGGCACAATCTAATACTTTTATATATTCTGGTCTCAGGAAGGGTGTCGGACATAAAACCAAAGTCAAATCAATTATGCCAGTCATGAACAGAACTCTCATACCTGATCGGTCCTGGTCTGGCTTAACATAGACTGGCTGTTGTGCTGTTGGCTCACAGGTTGCCAGTGGAAATATGAGAACTGTTGGCCAAAGAAGGAGAGGAGGAACATGTGTTTGTAGGCAAATAGGAAAGGATAGGCAAGAGCGTAGGACTTGGAGTAGAAACATTGAATGTAGGGAAAGGTGGATGAGCCTATAGACTGGAAGCAGCTTTTTGATGGAGTGGATGGACGGCATAGGATGGTGATGTGTAGGATGACTTTGGTGATGAGGAAGATGCAGTGGACAAGGGCAGTGCAAAGGACCAAGTGGTGGAAGTTGGAAAAAGAAGAGTACTGGGCTTCTTTTAGGAATGAGTTGCAACAGATTTTTAAAGATCAGGCGGTCTCCCAAGATGACTAAACAACTCCAAATAAAGAGATCAGGGAGAGTAGGAGGAAATTACTTGTTGAATGATCTGGAATGAAGAGAGCATGAAAAGACTTGGTGGTGGATGGTGTTCAGAGGAAAATTTTGTCCTTGAAAATGCGGGGACAAAAAACAGCTGACAGAAGTACAGGGAGCAGCCATGTTGTTTTAGAGACTGAGAAAGAGACAGGAGGCAGAGCTGGAGATGGCAGAGATGAAGATGTTGAGGTTCTTTTTTGAAGTGACCAGGATGGATAAAATCAGGAATTAATCCATCAGAGAGACAAGTCATGTCAGATGTTTTGGAGATACATTTTTAGGGAAGCAGAATGAGATGGTCTGGACACTTTTAGAAGAGGAACAGTGATAAAGTTGGTAAAAGGAAGGTAAGGTTGAAACTCAGGAAAGAGGTCTAGGAAGACCAAGGAGGAGGTTCATGGATGTAGAGAGGGAGAACATGAGGGTGGTTGATTTGAAAAACGAGGATGCTGAAAACAGGATTAGATGGAAGTGGGTGATTTGCTGAGACGATCCTTAAAGATTTATGACAAAAGATCTAGTTAGGTTGAGTACAAAGTCAACAATTGGTGTTTCAAACCCAGTCCTAGAAGTAAACTGTAATTTAAACTCCAGGGTATTGACTAGTAAAATAACATTGCAGAACTCAATGACCACATTTTGATTCCTGCAATGGAAAAATGAGCTTCTCCAGAAAGTCTGATAGGGTACTGAAATGGTTTTGCATTTTTATTTTAAGTGACCATGTATGGGATTTTCATATTTGATCTCTATGCCTTCTGAATGATATTTGAATAAATTGAAAATCAAATAGTTGTTAAAAGTTCCTACTCAATTTAATTAAATTAGCCATCAATTAATTGAATCATTTATTTTTCTGCATTTGAAACATGCAACTGTTAGTTACATATTTGCGCACACTTATGTAACATTTTTAAAATTTTTTCCATGTTTGACGCCCAAATCGGCCAATTTAATGTTATGATAAAGTAGTTTAAGCAAAATTTATATTTTTACATTAGATATGAAATCTTAATTAGTCTCGTAATAAGGAAATTACTTCTTTAACTCTGAGAATATATACAAAATCAGAAAATTAGAGTACCGGGTAGGAGAATACATAGTATATGATTTGAAAGAAAAAAAAAAAAGAAGACTTAAAGTCAAGTTAAGCTGATTTCTAAAAATATATATATATAACAAAAACACCTAGCTATTAAGTGTCAGTTGCTAAGACAAAAGAAAATACTATTAATTATTACATCCTTATGTCATTAAAATATCTAATGGATGTGTTTTAGACATATCTTATTTTCTCATTTATAGACAGATTTGACTTTCCTTTTTTTTCTGGTGAGATAAACACATTTACATATTTTAGGACAAAATATAGACTGTAGAAAGGTTTCTATTTTAGTCCGTTGTCAGACTTAAGGGCAGAGTCCAGATGTATGAGAGGAGTTGGATTTCTTGGCAGACCTTGGAGAATCAATACCTCACCAGATACATTTTAGACTATACCCTTGAGATATGTAAATCAATCTCTGTTCTAACTGTTTTTCAATTAAGGTTATAATCCATCTTGTTGTTTTGTTCTTTATTTTCTATGTTTGTTTGGTGATAAGCAGTAGAATATAGATGGATAAATTTAAATTGTTACCGGTACTCTGACAATGAGCCTTTTTACAAGATCTCAAAAATCTGATAACAGAGCACTTGTCAGATAACTGCAATAATCAGATCTGATGCGATAACACGGTGTTGATACTATCTGGTTATTCAAAAGCACTATTTAATGAGTTTCAGTCCATTTTTTCTATTTGTGTGGATCATAGAACTGATCATATGGTCCAGCCTTAGATTATAGGATGACATGGGGGTGGATTTAACTAAAAAAATAACTTAAAAAAATAATCCTGTCCTGTCCCACTCCTGGTAATGTGACTCCCACTGCCGTTAAAAATCCCACTCCATCATATTTTTGTCTTTATTATTATTCATGATTTTTGTTTTTTTTTTTACTCCATCTGACTTCCATACAAGCTCTCTGAACTGAACAGAAGAGTCTTTCATTCTTACTCTTTGCCGGATGTCATTTTTCTGTCATCAGACTCGCCGTAGGTTGTAATTCTTTCTATCGCTCCCATCAATATGTGATCGCTGCACTTTAGATTTTAGCGGTTCAACTGTGACAAGGAAAACCGATGTATTCTGAGTAATGTGGTTATTTTTTTTAAATGAGTTACACTGTAGGCATATTATCAGAAAACTGCAAATTGGCTTAGCCTTTACTTCTTTTGTCGTCGTTCTTATTGGTTGGTTCCCACTCCTGTAAGAATTTCACCTTGTCCTGTCCCGATACCATGATTAATGGCAGAGACGACTCCCATCCCATGGGAATCCCGCTGGAATCCTGTGACCCATGGGATTCCTGGAGAAATGTCAGCATCCAATGAAGATTAGCCATGCATACAGCCTCAAAGCTGTCTCATTGAGGTTTTACATTTACTTTATCGCTTTCTTCTAGTCCTTCATTTATACACAATGAAGGGAAAACTATTTAAATTTTTTTCTTCTGTTTCTAATCTTAAATTTCATCTACATTTATTCATTTTTTTTGCATATTTCAAATGTAAAAGAAAATCGATATAAATGAGATTTAATAGACATGCAGCGAGAAATCAGTTTCTGACTATCAAAGTCAATTGACTAATGGAATCGACTAGTTCACCATTTCATTCAATTTCTAATCAACCAACATTCAAATACATTGTAAATATTTTCTCTTTGTTTTCTCCTTATGAAAGACAGTTTTCACATAAATAGAGTTGTAACCGAATCAAAAATAAAAGGTAAAAAAAAAAGGTAATTTCATTTTTTTGGTGTTATAGCTACTGTGCTTGTAATTGCACAATTTAGATACTTGATCTTTTTTATGTCAGTCTCAAACTTTGGAGGGGGGGGGTATGTTTTGAAGAGAACTTTAGGATGTTCCCTTGAAAGGAAACAGTTTGTCAATGAGTGGAAAATCTTAGCATATGTGTATAACTCTGTTGTTAGTTTATTCCCTTTATGCTAATCTTAACTTGCCCTAAGACTCTATGCCGTGTTTAATCGTCAATCTCCAAACAGTAAAGCTACTAAAGTTCACCATAGTCCTTAAAGTTAGCCTCCAATCATCTTTTCTTTTTTCTTTGTCCTTTTTTTTCCCAGTGAACCTCCCTCTGAGCTAATTGGGTTGTGTGGCCTGGCAAAGTTACTTATTTTAGGATCTGTGTTGAAAATGTAGGAGGTGGAACACACACACATATACGCCGCCGTGCACACACAGACCGGTCTTGTTAGCTACCCTCGCATTCTCTGGCAGAGCCAGTTTGTTCCAGTTTTATAATGAGATGGGGACTTTTGAAGCCATGCCATTGATGGACCATTAAAAACGCTGGAAAACAAGTTATGTGCACGCACCTATATGGCATCAGTTATGGTTTAATGGTGGAAGTACTTCAAAGCCCAAATTTACTTTTATACTTTTGTATAGTAATGGAAGCCATCCACATTTTCTTTTACTATATTTAGCAATAATACAACATGGTTTTGTACAATGCTTGTTAGGCCTGCAAAATGCATTGGATATTTATCGTCATTGCAATATGAGCCTGTGCAATACACGTATAGAAAAAGAGGGCTTAAATTGCAATTTGTGGTTACCTTAAATTTTACACATGCAAAGTCAATCTTATGGCAGCTTGACGTATTTAACAAATTGAATAGAGCCCTTTTTGGATTTGACCAATCGGAGAACCTCTTTTATGTTAGATACTCTCCTCCTATGCAGACATGAGTCATCTGAAGTATAACTTAAGATCTGTTGAGTTTATTTAAATAAACTGATGCAATGAAATGGAACTGATGTATTACTGTAGTTGTTTTGCTACATGGTCACAATTCATATTGTCATCGCAATATTGATGACTTATATCTCACATTGCAAGTTTTTCTAATATCTTGCAGCCTTGATACATTTTTTCTGATTGGTCAACATTATCAGTGTTTTTATACCATGTTAGGGCACATACTCAATTCTAATTGACTCCAAGACTATCCTGTCTCATGGCTTTGAATGTTCCATTTTATGGCGTTGGTCTAAATGCCAGTTGGACAAACAATATTACACAGTTTACACAGTTTATCACAACAAGACAAAAGAAAATATCTCTGTCACTATCATGGACATGCCTGTGTCTCTATCAAATTTTAATCAATAGCCATGTTGTCTTTAATTTAAAAAAGTTTGTAGTCGGTCTTTCGCTCTTGTTTTGACAAGCCCAAATTGTAAAATATCTTTTAAAATATTCATCATTAGTGCTTTGTGGTAGTGAGACAAGTATTCATTAAGAATTTGCACATTTTATCTTTGCAGAACTTATCTTAGATTTGAACATTTTGGTGAGACTTTCAGGCCACAATGACGCTTTACTTTGTCTTTGTAAACAATAGATGGAGCTCTTCCTCTGTTCCGTCCTACAGTAAACTAATGTTTGAAAAAGGTTCTTTACTTTCCTACTGAAAGTTAATGACCAGGAGTATAGGAATACAGATTTCAGCAAAACCAGCGTGGGGCGAGAATACATCTGTCGAAATCAAGTGTTCTCATCATTGACTCAAAAATTGGGGTGGCAAGTGGGGAGACAGAGCTCTTTGCTAGGGCATTTGGAATTTGAAAACAGTATTTCACCATAACTCTGTTTGGAGGGCTAGATGTAGCAATAGGATTTGGATTTTGCCAAAATCGCAGGTCACCTTAACAATACCTCACACCCCATATCAAATAGTCTGGTTCTTATGAAAACAGAAAACAACATATAAGTTCAAAAGTACTAATAACTCATTTAACACTTCTTCTGTAATTGACCATGGATGGAAATATCTAATTTTGCAGAAAAAACCAGAGGACGGTTGCTTCCGCGAAGTGCATAAATTTTTGATGATGGACATCTCATACCTTACTTAAGCAAAAATAACATATTTACATCAGGTATTGTCTCAAATCATTCAGGTTTTGCCAATTTTTTCCTCCTTCTCTGACCCCTAAATGACTTGTACTCCGTTTGTTCTTTGCTCCATTCATCTTTAGTTTTTCCCAAAGTACCTGCCCACAATCGTGCCTCTCATTCTCCCCCACTTTCGTTTTCTCCCTCTGACTCCCCTCCCCCTCGCCTCCCTCTCCTGAAAGAGCTGGCTTCAGCAGTCTGCCTGTATTGAGTGATGCATACCCCCTCGTACACTGGCTGCCGCTGGCCTGTCTGCGCTAATCACAGGTTCCGTTTGTGTTGCTGGCTGCAGTACAGCAGTGAGGATATGAAGCTTCCTGCGTTCTGCTAGTCATTCTGCTGCATGCGTTCTACTGCCACCATTACGCAGAGGAATTCCCTGCTGTCTCCACGGCTGCATCTGAGAGTGTGAGAATGGATTAGTGAGGACAGAAGAGGAAACAAGACATGCTTCAAAGCCGCACTGACAGATAGAGGACAGCGCTGAATCTCAAAGTGGACATTATATGAAGATGAAAATTATTTTTACACTTTTTATGGGATCTTTTTTTAACCTTTGTTTTATGGGATTGCGTTTATGCGTAAGAGGGAACACTATGTCTCTATGTGTGTGAGAGGGCGTGCGCGCTGTGTGTGAATGTTTGTTCCTGATGCGGTCGGAACGGGCTAGCCGGGTGTGCATTGTGGTGCTGGAGGAGGTGGAGGAGGATGAGCTCTGTTCTTCGTCCCCACCTCCACGGCCCAAATCCTCCCCTGTTCCTTCATCCCACCATGCCTTTCAAAAGGCTTCTGCTCAGGATGACAAGGTGAGGCAGACAGGCTCCTCTGCTCAGATATGAATGCTCAAGTTTGGTTCAGTAAACATGCGGTTTTATGTTGTTGCAAAAAAAAAAAAATAAAAAAAAAAAGCAATAATATCCTGATACTGTCAGCATGAGAGTGCACTTCTCATACCTGATGTGAAGGTGAATCTATGCTTTTACCTCGGATGTAAAAGTAAAAGCACTTTCAACACATGGCAGATAGTGCTAAATATAGCAGTAAAATTCAAACCATTTAAATAGCTTTTTAGCCAAGGTGGATCTTAGGACACCGATTTTTTTAAATGAGCTCTTCAAACTATAAACTGTAAAAGTAGAAAACTGCTTGACCTTTACCTTCCCTGTTATTGTTTGGTTCATTAATGGTTTTTACTGCCATAGCACTCATTTATTTTGATAGGGGACATGAAATGTTTAACTTAAAAAAAAGTAATTCTGTAAATCAAATAAGAAGTTAATATTTAAACTGTAATGTTTCTTTGGAACCTCATTCAAAACCCCACTCCGATCATCTTTTAAACTATTGTAAAACTGTTCCTGGTGGTCTTTTAATTATGATAATGCGTTTTTAGCCAAAACTTGTCTTGTTTCCTATAACAGTTTCTGCAGAGTGCTAATAGTTCATTAAAATTTCACCTGTGAGTTGTGGCCGAAACCATTGGCGCAAAATAAACTTTCCCACACTTCGGTTTACACTCTCTCCTGCAAGCTTACAGTGCCTCACACCTCTAACTTAGCATTACTGGTGCAACAAAAATGGCAAGCAATAGTAGAGCTATCCAACTGTATAGTTTTGAGCCAACTCAGACTAGAAGAATGATGACGTATAGGTTTATTGTGTCTGCATGTCAACATTATTTAAAACCTTTTTTATTGCAAGACAACATCTTGCTGTCATGCTTTTGCCAGCAGTTTATGTACAAGAGTTTTGCATAAAGTCAAATAGGGAATGGTGAAAACCACACACTTTGTGTGTCTGTCTGATGTTTGTGCATTTTTAGATGAAATCGCTTTTGCTGAGGAAAATACTTTTCAAACAGCAAATTTACATTGTAGTTCATTTTTCTGTGGCTTTTGATGCTTTCTTCAAAGTGTCTTGTAGCTTTTCTATTGGTTTATGGTTATGCTTTACAGGCTTTTATGCAATAGTTACATGTGTCTTTGTGTTTGATTTTACTGTAATTGTAACTCATAGAAGCACTTGCAGGTCTCAAAGCTATAATAATGATTATGATAATGTTTTATCTTTCTGTTTCTTTTCCTAAAGCCATCACTGTTAAAGGCAATCTTCAGTGTGGACCCTGATGAAGTGCGCTCCCTCATATTCAAAAAAGAAGATGTTAACATCCAGGTGAGTCACCTTTTTAACTACAAGTTACAAAGAATTGTCTAGATATTTAATGACATTTAACTGGTGCAGAAAGCATCCCAGCAACCTTTTTTTTAACGTGGCACATAAACAACAGCAATCAATTAGGCTCACGTTGTTTGCCTTACATGACTGGGTGGCTTTATAGAGGTCACACAGCCTCTATTGTCACATGAGCATTTCAGCTCCTCTCAAATATCTCAGTAGGTGACCTTTAACTGATCTCCCCCTCTCTTTTTTTCCCCTGTTCCTCTTATTGTGTTTTTGGATCTCTTCACATATTTATTCGTGGCTCTGCTGGGTTTTTTTGTCTTCTTCCTTGGACTTTTGGCTCGCTGTGGGTCTATATTGCTGGGGTCATCACACCACATCTCCCTGGAGTCAGCAGTGCTGGTCCAGGTCTCTCACAAGTCACATGGCATTTGTTTATAGCTTCACTTTGCAGATTGCTCCCTACTGCACTGAAAGAGGGAGGCGCAGGGATAATGCTGCAGTGTGTTGACATGGTGAAAAATGAAAATCATTTTTCTGTTTGTGGTTTTCAGCTTGTGTTTCTTGTGGTGTGAATCTGTTTAGGGTCTATAGATTTTGCTATCAAAATAAAAAAAAGACCAATAGTTTATTGTGTGAAAAAGGAAGACTGGCAAATCCTTTAAGTTGGTTTTGTTCTTTCAGGATAGTGAGAAGCGGACCCCGCTACATGCTGCAGCCTACCTGGGAGATGCTGAGATTATTGAACTTCTCATCCTTTCAGGTGCAGTGAGCATTAAAGTCCTTCTTTGCTAGATGCAGCCTGTTAAATTGTTAAGTCATGCATGTCTATTAATTTCCACCCAATAACCTTTCACATTTCATCTTGTTTTTTTATCTTTATTTATCCCTTCCTACTGTGAGCAGTTGGTCTTGTTTTCATTCAAGGATAATTTGATTTTTGTTCATGTTTTATTCTTACTTATAATGTGTGTTTGTCATTAATTATTATGAGTTAAGAGGAGTCATTGTTAGATATTGGAAAACAAAACAAAAGGTTTAGGCCTTATTTTCACACATAAAAATATGAACTTTTTAAAATTTTGTATTCATTTATTTTTTAAATTAAAGTCTGTCTGTAACTCTTTTTTTATCCATTCAAAAATCATTTTCAGTGGTTTTTTAACTATGATGATGCTGTTTTTAGCCACATTTTAGCCAAATGACTGTAGGCGCAGAAGTAACCTTATCTTAATTTCCCAGCATGCCTTTGTTTATACTCTCTCCCATTAGCATACAGCTTCTCACAACCTGAAGCTAACATTGGCACAACAACAGCTTAGCAATAATAATGTAACTAAAAGGAAGTAAAAGTTTTATATTTTAATTGAGAAGTTCTTCGTTTGTCTCAACAACACAATATGATTTCAAATTTGTCAACAAAAATAATTCACAGAATTTTGCTTTATTTAAATTATGATTTAAAATGGTTTAAGGAAGTCTTTATTGTATTGTTTGGCAAAAATTTTATCCGTAGCTCTTGCTCTTTTTATTGTAATTGTAACTGATTTGTTTAAACCAGTCCAAAAATAAAAAAAACTAAAGAGGAAAAATGATAGATGGATAGATGGAGGTAACAAACTTACAGTGATTATATATGGTTTGATTGGAAAATAAAAATTGAAGGAAGGTACATAGCCATTAATATTCATCCATATTCGCATATGAATGATGCCGCTATAATCTTAAATGGACATATTTGACGCATTGAATCCATCAAATGTGAATTTTGTTGAAAATGAATAAAAAGAAGCATGTTTTAAATACCATAATGTCACTATTATTAAGCTCTAAGTGACTATTTATTGTTTTCTGTTTATTCAAAACAGTAGTAATAATTTTTTTTAACATCTGAATAATTTTTAGCATATATATATTTTATTTTCATTTTCATTCTTGCATTGTTTTGTGCATGTATCAATGTTTCTTTTCCTTCATTTGCAATGATTGAAACACTTTAATGAAAATATTTTAAATTGATCTCCTGTAGACTCCCTGTTCATTACTAGATTAAAGATTGAGAATTAATGCTTTGAAGTCGAGGAAGTTGCATTAATGTGACACAAGAATAGGACAGAGTGACTGCATATCTGTGTCAAGTGTTTCTCACTGATGTGAAGGGCTCACAACAGGTGCAGATTCAGGGCTATTTTAACCACCAAGCTGTGCTTAAAGGGATCATAGTGAATTTCTTCCATTTTAGCCACTATTGGCTGTTTATTTCCCATAGGCAGAGTTTATTAGCAGGCCTAATTTCTGCATGATCAAGTTTATTATATAACCCATACTTTACATGTAAGCTAGGGCTAAACTAGATCACGTTTCTTATTTGTATGCAACACTTTTGACATGCTTCTCTTGTTCATCTTTAATCTTTTGTTATTCAAGGAGCAAGAGTTAACGCCAAAGATAACAAGTGGTTGACTCCTCTTCACCGAGCTGTGGCTTCTTGTTGTGAGGTAACACATACACGCATGACCAAAAAATTTATTTTCAAGTTCTTGAAAAGTCAATTTGATCTACAATTTCTGGCTTTTAAAGTTACCAGAATTTCTTTTTATAATATTGAAAGTTGATTTTGTACGATATTATGTTTTGGGTGGCATTCTAGTCCCTTCTGTTCTTCCACTTTCCTTGTGCTATTTTTATTTTTAAGCCCTCTCAGAATAGTAAAAGTTTTTTTTAGGTCTCCCACTGGCCTGTACTTTGTTGCTGCATTTTTTCACGTCTGCCTATTTCTGACTCTTCCTGTCCTCCCCTGTCAGGATGCCGTGGCCGTGTTGCTGAAGCACAGCGCGGACGTAAACGCTCGTGATAAAAACTGGCAGACGCCGCTGCACGTGGCAGCAAGCAACAAAGCGGTTCGCTGTGCCGAAGCGTTGGTGCCACTACTCAGCAATGTGAACGTATCAGACCGGGCAGGACGCACCGCCCTGCACCACGCTGCCTTCAGTGGACACGCAGAGGTTGGGGCTTTTCTGTTTAAGAATGCCAAATACACATCAGCACCCACTTAGCTTACATTTGTTTGTCAGATGGTAAGGTTGCTGCTATCAAGAGGATCCAACATTAACGCATTTGACAAGAAGGACAGAAGAGCCATCCACTGGGCAGCCTATATGGGTAAGATTATTGTAATCACTGAGAAGGAAATAACTTATTTTATACGTAGAGGTTATAGCTCCTTTTTCTCCTTAAGGTCATCTAGAGGTTGTGAAGCTTCTGGTAGAAAGTGGAGCTGAGGTCGACTGTAAGGACAAGAAGGGCTACTCACCGCTCCATGCTGCTGCTTCCAGCGGCATGAGTAGCACAGTGCACTACCTGCTCAGCCTAGGCGTCCATGTCAGTACACATTAAAACATATTACACTACTAAAATTGTCATAAAAGCATTTTTGATGTTATGTAGTCACTGAAAAGTATTTGTTCTTAGGTGAATGAGGCAAACAGCTATGGTAATACACCGCTCCACCTGGCCTGCTACAATGGACAGGATGTTGTAGTTGGTGAGCTCATTCAGACAGGAGCCAATGTCAACCAGGTATGTGAGCATCACCCTGTAGACAGGGTTTTCTGATTCTGTTATATCTATTGTAAAAGAGTCCCCAGTGATCTTTTTAATTATGGTTTTGTCATTTTTTTGCCAAAATCTGAGTTGTGGTCGAGACTGTTTTCATGGAGCAACCCCGTCCCCTTTCCTTTCCAAGTTAAGAGCTTGGAGCAGGGCGCTTTTTTCCCTGCCTATTGTAGTGTCAAAGTCACAACCATTGACATTTTAAGAATGGACAAAGCCAGGTTGTGACGTCACCCATAGAAAGTGCCTTACCTCCAGTTCCAATGAAATTAAGTCAATTCAGTCGACATTTTTCCACGGTACAGACTTCGCCGTTTTTGGACCAGACATTGTTAGTAAGCAGTGAATGGTTTGAGTCATCATTTCCATGGCAACCACTCTTGCAAATCAGTGATGGATAGACCATTTGAAAATAGGTAATAGAGGAGAAATGAATTCCGGTTTGTGCACGGCTGGAATTATTTGACACAAAGTCTTTCATGTATCGGAATAGAGCAGTGAACGAAAAAGAAGTCCCTCCCTGCTTGTCCAGTGTGAACATCATAGACTTAAACACCTGTTCATTTAGTGCAATCTCAGATGTGCTCAGTATTTGAGTAGCTTTAAAAACACCCATTTCATCTGGGTGGGTTTGAAGTATTTTTTATGTATTTCTGTATTTTTTACTTGTGTATTTTCCTGATCTTTTGAGGTTTTTAGGTTGACATTTCTTAACACCTGTTCAGGAACTATAGATGATAAATAGCTTTTGGGATAATTCTAGCACATTGTAGCGACGCTATTGATGTGCACGGTCCCTGTGAAATAAACTAATAAATAAAATAAAGTGTGTATTGCCAGAATACAATGTCCTTTGCTGTCTTGTTTCAGGTGAATGAAAGGGGATTCTCTGCCCTTCACTTTGCCTCTTCCTCAAGGCAAGGAGCTCTGTGCCAGGAGCTGCTGCTGGCCCACGGAGCACGCATCAACTTACGGGTGAGTCCACACGCTGAACCCGGAGTATCACCATGGTCACGCAACATTACAAAAACCTGCTAAATAGCAGAAAACTGAAATAACTGTGTTGTTAACACTTTGTTCACAGCAATGGAAACTGATATTAGGTTCTTTCACAGTTGTGATGCAGGGCCATATGGAAGATGGAGGGGAGGCTTGTTCCCCTGAGGCAGCAAGCTGCTCTATTCTTCTGTGTGTGGGTGTGTGTGGTCTGTGAGGGAAACCGTCTTAGCTTCCACTTTTTAAATTCTAGAGGGACAGGTTTACAGATGAGCAGCTGCCCACACAACCTCTACAACTTCTCCTACACTGGAATAAATCTTTTTTTCCCTCAGTGCCTCCTTAACCTGACTCTTTATCCATCTGCTCAGAGCAAAGATGGGAAGACCCCCCTCCACATGGCAGCTACTCATGGAAGATTCTCTTGCTCCCAGGCGCTCATTCAAAATGGTAGGAGCCTCCCCATGGGGTGTCAGCTTTATGCGGCTGCTTTTGCTGGTTTCTGCACTCTGCCTATGCTTCTTCTATAATTATACGTCAATGTGCTTTTGAAATGAGTTTGTTTGTGCCTTCATAGGAGCTGAGGTTGACTGTGAAGACAAGAGCAGAAACACTGCACTTCATATTGCCGCCCGCTACGGCCACGAACTCATCATCACGGCTCTCCTCAAACATGGAGCAAACACTGCCAGGTCTGCCAGATACCTCTGCTCTGGTGTTACGGCACAAAGTACAATTTAGCGAGAACATAATAAATGATCCTCGTAAATTCACACCCCATTTGTTGTTACTTTTTTAAAGCTTTTACTGCCTTTGCACTTTAAATGAATAAAGAGAAACTATTTCCTGTGAACGCTCTCACTGTGTTTTTTATGGCCTGTAATGGCTGGTGTTCCTTCCCTTTCCAGGAGAGGTATTCATGGGATGCTTCCTTTGCATCTGGCTGCTCTCAGCGGCTTCTCGGATTGCTGCAGGAAGCTGCTGTCCTCAGGTATATTCATGCTGACGCGAATTTTGTCGGAGAGATCACACCGTTAACTTCCAAACTGATGCAGATTGCATATTTCTGTCTGCAGGGTTTGTGATAGACACCCCCGATGAATTTGGGAGGACCTGTTTACACGCTGCTGCAGCTGGAGGGTGACTATTATTCTTTCTTTTTTAGTTTTTTTCTTTTCCTTTGGATCTTTTTAAAATTATTTATTTTAATCATTATTATCTTGAACATTTATTTATGATGTGTTTGCTAACTTGTACTGAAATATATTGCCCTGCAGGATGTTTACTGGTATGTTTACTCTTCCACCAGAAACCTGGAGTGTCTGAACTTGCTGTTGAATGTAGGAGCGGATTTTAACAGAAAAGATCATTTTGGAAGGTAAAATGTTTACATAACTTAAAAAAAACAAAAAAAAAATCAAAGCTAAGGTTATTCAAATAATTTAAAAAAAAAAGTAAAAAATGAAAAAATCTCACTTTCCAGGGCTCCATTACACTATGCATCAGCCAACTGCAACTACCAGTCTGTGTTTGCCCTGGTGGGTTCTGGGGCAAGTGTTAATGACCCAGACCAAAGGGGCTGCACCCCCTTACACTATGCTTCTGCTTCTGACACAGATGGAAAGTACGTTTCGCTTTGCATATACGGTTAACAGTCTAAATGTGTATTCCTGTTGCAGAGAAGAGTTTTAAAACATATGTTTTGATGATTGATAGATGTGTGGAGTATCTATTGAGAAATGATGCTGATCCAAGAGTGAGAGACAAGCAGGGATACACTGCTGTACATTACGCTGCAGCCTATGGACGCACCCTCTGCCTGGAGCTGGTAGGTTCGCTCTAATACAGATACAGTGGGGATAAAAAAGTTTTTAGTCAAGCATCAGTTCTGCAAGTTCTTCCTCTTAAAAAGATGAGAGAGGGCTGTGATTTTCATCACAGGTATTGTCTAACTTTTTAAAGAGTTTATTTGCAAATTAATGGTGGAAAATAAGTATTTGTTCTCTTATAAACAACCAAGATTTCTTGGTCTCACAGACCTATGGTCAGATCAAACCAAAATAGAACTTTTTAGAACTCTTCTCGTCAAGTTTGGAGGAGAAAGAATGCTGAGTTGCATCCAAAGAACACCATACCTACTGTAAAGCATGGGAGTGGGAACATCATGCTTTGGGGCTGTTTTTCATTAAAGGGACCAGGACGACTGATCCATGTAAAGGAAAGAATGAATGAGGTCATGTATCCTCACATTTTGAATGAAAGCCTCCTTCCATCAGCATAAGCATTGAAGATGAAACATGGATGGGTCTTTTAGAATGACAACGATCTCAAACAAAGAAGTGGCTTCATATGAAGCATTTCAAAGTCCTGGAGTGGCCTAGCCAGTCTCCAGATCTCAACCCTATAGAAAATCTTTGGAGGGAGTTGAAAGTCCGTGTTGCCCAGCGACAGCCCCAAAACATCACTGCTCTAGAGGTGATCTGCATGGAGGAATGGACCAAAAAGCCAACAACGGTTTAGGAAGACTTACAGAAAATGTTTACTGTCATTGTCAACAAAAGGTAAATAACAAAGTATTGAGATGAACTTTTGTTATTGACCAAATACCTATTTTCCACCTTAATTTAAAAATAAATTCTTTAAAAATCTGACAATATGATTTTCTGTTTTTTTTTTTTCATTTGTTCTTTCATAGTTGAGGTATGTCTATGATGAAGATTAAAGGCCTCTGTCATCTTTTTTTAAAAAAAACTTGCACATACTACTAGAATACATTTTGGCCCCGCTATAAAGCAAGCACTGTAATAATAAAATTATTTTTTATTGCTTTTATTTCAGATTGCCAGTGAAACACCTTTTGATGTGGTAAGAAAGCAGCTAAACTCCCCTATAATCTTTGTTCTCATCTACAAACTAACTATCAAATCTGCTCTGGTTTGGTATTAACCGTTTAATGACTTTTGTTATCAGGAGAGAATGTCTCTGCACAAGTAGCTAAACTGTTTTTAACTCTCAACATTTTGGACCATTTTGCAGAAAAATCCCCCACTCCAATCATCTGTTGATCTGTTTTTAAAAAATAGAATTTTAGCCAACATTTTTAGAAACGTTTCTTTTTCCAGGACATAGTTTTTGCAGAGCGGCAGAAGTTCATTAGAAATTCACTTCTGAATTTTGGGCAGGACAGTGCGAAGTAAGCTCACCCCTACTTTCCATCATCTATCTGTTTACACTCTCTGCTGCGAGCTTACAGCCTCTCACACCCCCAACCTAACATGACCGGTGCAACAAAAATGGCAAACAAGGAAAACAGAGACGTACATGGATCTATTTGTCTACAAGTGGATGCATCAGAATGGAGCCCACCCAGCATATATTATACATCACAAATTAGCTCTTTTTCCCCTCCACATTTTTCCGTCTGCTCCTGATTCACAACAATTTTGATAAAAAATACTCAGAAATACAATTTTAAGTGTAATCTTTCTAACATTTGCCACAAGAATATGCCAAAAACACAATATTCATCAGATCCATCCTTATTTTACCATTCACCCACATGCCTCTCACTGTGAATGCAGGTAGATGCATCAGAGACAGATCTCATCTGAGGTCTGATCTTTTAATGCAGTTGCATTCATCTACTTACACCGGATCATTCATAATGGGATTACTTTGGACAGGTCAGCACAGTGCAAAGGTTCACTTTTTTTAACAGGAGACATGCCAGTCCTGCAAACTGCTGTCTGCTTCTGCTGGTACCACACGGCTTTGGAGAGACTTCTTTCTCCTCTGCCTTTTTTACTTTTATGCTTAGAATGATTTTAGGTGGATGAAGTAAACTGACTGTTTCATCATGTTTGTATATCTAGCTGACCTGTTCTCTCTCTTCAAGTTAATGGAACCGTCAGGAACAGAAATGCTGAGAGACTCTGTGAGCCAGCTCCCACTGAGCCCACTCCATCTGGCAGTGAGTTTGAAGACCCGACAGCTTTCTATTCTCTAAAATCAGAATTTGAAAGTTTCTGTAAATTTTTAAATTATATGCTCTCCATTTATCCAGGCTTTCCATGGACACTGCGGAGCTCTGGAGGTCCTCTTGTCATCTCTGTTGGATGTGGATGTTCGCAGCCCAGAGGGCTGGACTCCCCTCAGCCTGTCATGCTCCAGAGGTCATCATGAATGTGTGTCCTTGCTGCTTCATCATGGCGCTTCACCCATGATCCATGACTACATACACAAAAAGACAGCCTTACATACTGCAGGTAGGCAATCAAAACGCTAACCTTTTAAAATCAGAGATGTCTCCGGTGACCTACCATAACTCTGACTGTTTATCAGTGTGAATCCGCTGATTCTGTTGCAGAGAAAAGCTGCTTTTCTCTGCGACAGAATCCCCAGGAATTACCTTAATTGCGTAAATGGTTGAAGAGTTACGTTAATCAAAAGAATGTTTTTTTGATTGCAGCTATGAATGGCCACTCTGAGTGCCTGCGACTGCTCTTAAGCAGCGAAAACCAACACATTAATGTGGACACACAGGACTCCAGTGGACAGTGAGTTTGTATGTGCGTACATAAGCAAAATATCTCAGACTGGGGGCTTTTCTGTGAGTCTACTTATGTGACCTGAAGTCGTTTCAGCTGAACATGAAATGAAAAAATGTCAAAATGAAACAAGAGGTAACTTTCTGTGCACAGGAGTCCTCTGATGTTAGCCGTGCTTAGCGGACACATCGAGTGTGTTTACGCTCTGCTCAGTCATGGAGCCAGTGTGGAGACTCAGGACTGCTGGGGGAGGACAGCACTGCACCGCGGGGTGAGACACTCAGGAGAAGTACTCTATTTTAGACTTCTTCATACATTATAAACCACTTCTACACTCAGATCTTTTTTCCTTCTTCCTCATGTACAGGATTTTCTTTTCCCTCAACTATGTCTTTGTCCACGTGAAAAGTAACCTGTCAAAAACAACTCAGCATTTAAATTGAGTGTACCGGTAAATGGAGTGAACAATGCATGCTGCCTGCATACATGCTCTGTGAGATCTGCTGCTGACAGTGATGAGACGGCAACTCAGCTGGGTCCTTCACACCCCACACCTTTCCCTCCACATTGCTGAAAGCTCTCTGTTTACACCCTCTCCCCCAACCAGTCATACAGTTTTGAGGCAGATGCTAGCTCAGACAAAGAAAACGAAGACTTACATGGATCAAGTCAGAGCAGGGAGCTTGTGGCCCACCCACTGTATTTTCTGTCCCAAATGAGTTCTTTTTTTAAACAAAATTGTTTCATCTCCTTCTGATTCACAACTATTTGAATAACGGTATACTCAGAAATGATTCATTTTTATTATATATTTCCTTTATCTTCAGAAAAACATTTTCATTAAAGTGGATTTTTAAAAAACACTTATACATTCCCTTAGACAAGGTTCTTGCTATTAACAAATTTGATCTCCTGATCCTTCAAAACTTTTGAACATTGGTGCTGTATTATCATTTTGACATTAATTTCTGCCATTTTTTTTTTGTTTGTTTGCTAAACTGGACATGATTTTTTTTTGCTTGAATAACTTGAAAATGTAATTAAAAAATATGTATGCAGACCAAATAAAAATGTTGATTTTTCATTGTTACAGTTCTTAAAGAACTCTTAACTTCTGCAGTTAGTTTACATAATTTTTGTTTTTTTCTTCCTGGTGTCCTTTTTTAGCTTGTAATATGATTATAATAAATAATAGTTTTTTTTTTTTTTTTTTTTTTTTTAAAAAAAGCTGATTATTATGAAATGTGATATTCCACATGATGTAAACTATTTCTAATGTTTTCTGTCAGGCGGTGACGGGGCAGGAGGAGTGTGTGGAGGCTCTGCTCCAGCGTCAGGCTGGAGTCTGTGTGAAGGACATCCGTGGCCGGACGCCTCTGCATTTAGCGTCGGCGTGCGGCCATGTGGGCGTCCTGGGCTCCCTGCTGCAGACCACTGGCTCTTCTCTCACTCACGCGTTCCTCACCGACAACCAGGGCTACACCCCCCTGCACTGGGCCTGTTACAACGGTACTGAGCTGCTGTAAATGAACATGAACGCTCCTGTTGGGTTTAAAGCTGGTTTGTAATACGACTTCTTCTGCCTCGCTGTCTCCCCTCCAGGTTATGATGCTTGTGTGGAGTTGTTGTTAGAACAGGAGATGGTTAAGAACATTAAAGGAAACTCCTTCAGCCCGCTGCACTGTGCTGTGTAAGACACCTGCTGCTTTAGCACCTATATTCAGAGGAATGGGGTTTTCTGACACCTCTGTTGTTTTCACAGTATGAGTGATAATGAGGGAGTGGCAGAGATGTTAATTGACTCTCTAGGAGCAAGTATTGTCAATGCCACAGACGCTAAAGGAAGGTGAGACTTCTTCTTTAATTTAGCTTGATGTCATTCTGTAAGTGAACTGAAGTCTGATAACACTTCGGCAGGATCCCCCTTCATGCGGCGGCCTTTTCTGACCATGTGGAGTGTGTGTCACTCCTCCTGAGCCAGGGAGCTCAGGTGAATGTTGGAGACACACAGATGCACAGGACCCCTCTGATGATGGCCGCTCTGAACGGACAGACCAACACTGTGGGTGAGTGGGAATTATATTGACACATCAAAGCAAAATCCTGTTAGACGTCTTCTTTATTTCCTCATTTCTGGTTTACAGAGGTGCTGGTCAGCAGCGGTAAAGCAGATTTGTCTCTGCAGGACACTGAGAAGAACACTGCACTGCATCTAGCTTGTAGCAAGGTAACACAAATAAAACACTTCAGTTTCTCATATTTTGAAAAATCTGAAATTATTTTCCCCCATAAAATTTGGCTGGATAGTTTGCATCATTTGTTCCTACGATGGAGGGGCCAGTTTACAAACAAACTGTTTTTTTTAAATTATGACTTTATATCTCTTAAATGTTTGAGCAAAAAAGGTATAACAGTTAAATGACTAGAATACAATTTTATATTTATTATTTTACAAGTCATAGGCTAAATTTCTTACTTTTAATCTCAGAAATCTATGAAATTTTAATCTCGTAAATTTACTAGATTAAGACATAAATTTACAAGATTAAAAGTCTTAAATTTAAGAGATTAAAAGTAATAAATTTAAGAGATTAAAAGTCTTCGGCCCAATCCGAATTCTTCCTTCTCCCTTCCCCTTAATTTGAAGTGGCAGTTGAAGTCGAAGTTGCGTCCGATTATTTTTTTAAGTTTCACCCTCTAAATTTAAGGGTCCAAAGTCCACCATTGCGAGATTAATCCACCTCGCGCTGAGAATCACGTTTCTTCATGTGGGTGCGGTTTGAAACACAGAATTTTACTTTTAAATATAAGTAATTTTTGTTGTAGCATGACTTTTAAAGTCATAAAACTGATGTTGTATATATTCAAGTGCTGGAAGCGCCGCACTCAAGCTAGCGGACCAGTGATTAGTGGTGACGTCATCGAACGAAAGTCACGTTCGAAATATTAGACACAATTTTTCATCACCCTCCGTTTGGAGGGATACATGGAGGGAAAGGGAGAAGGGAAGAATTCGGATTGGGCCATATATTGACGAGAAAAGATTTAAAGTTGTCTGTTTGTTTGAAGATAAAAGATGCTGAGTGTCTTATTTTATTTCCGGGTCAGTGTCAAAAACAAAGAAATTCTGAACCTTTTGGCAACTCAAAATCGAATTATTATCAGTGAGGCTGACTTTCCGGGGTTCGGTGTTGGTAATGTGGAGTTTCATATGTAAAAATAAAGAGCTCAGAGATATGTTCGCAGGACCACCACTTTATTCTGCCCTTTTAATTTACATACCTAGAAACTCATTCACCACCTTGTATCATGTAACTGTCATGTGCAGAAACCAAAGGAGAATGTAAACAGAACTGCGTACACCCCCTAACCAAATGAAACGTGGTGTTTCAACACAAAACAAAAGGGAAGAGTATAGTTTGTTACATTAGCACAAGAGCATTGAAAATTCCAAAAACTGGGCGTCTTGGAGGAGATCTTGTCTTTTGTAGAGGAAGAAATGACTGGAAGTGGACATCTGCAGGGATATCAACGCAATCTGCAGAGATCCTGCAAGCCGTCCATCAATGATTAAAACTAGAATAAACTTTAAATCAAACAAAGAAGTTTCCAAAACATTCAGTTTATCTGTTGAAATTCAAGATGCTTTTAACAGTTTAATTGCTCTGCTGTTGCACGCTTCCTTCATTCACTGGATTGTACGCTCACTTTGACTTTAATCTCACAAATTTACGCGAAATTTTTTTTTTCATTTACTAGATTAAAACACAAAAAAATACAATATTAAATGTTGTAGATTAAAGCTTGTAAATTTACAAGATTAAAACAAGTAATATTATTATTATTTTTTCTAACATTTTATCATATGTTCTAATTAAGTGGTTGTTGAAATAATGAGCAAAATACCTGAAAATGTTTTTTTTTTTCTCTTTCTTTTTTAAACACTTTTAAAGTTATGAAGTTGTTTCTCTACATGAATTGAACTTTGATTTATTAAAGAAAAGCTTGATTTGCTAAATCTTCTTAGTGGCAACAGAAATCCTGAAAGTAACTGTAGTTTTTAAGGTGTGTTTTTTTTTTTAGATTTACGAGGTTTGATCACTATTTTTTAATGGTTCTTGACTGGAGAAAGGTAGTTTGTCTTTTTTGGTGGGTGGAGTGCCCCTGCTTTAGGTGGAGGGGTTTAAATATCTTGGGGTCTTGTTCACGAGTGACGGAAGATCGGAGCGTGAGATTGACAGGTGGATTTTACAGTCGCTGCTCTGGTCCGTTGTCCTGAAAAGCGAGCTGAGCCAGAAAGCAAAGGTCTCAATTTACCGGTCGATCTTCGTTCCAGTACTCACCTATGGTCATTAGCTCAGGGTCATGACCGAAAGAACGAGATCCCGACTACAAGCGCCTGAAATGCGTTTTCTCTAGAGGGTGGCTGGGCGCTCCCTTAGAGATGGAGTGAGAAGCTCGGTCACCCGGAGGGAGCGCGGAGTAGAGCCGCTTCTCCTCCGCATCGAGAGGAGCCAGTTGAGGTGACTCAGGCATCTGATCCAGATGCTTCCTGGACGCCTCCCTGGAGAGGTGTTCCGGGCATGTCCCACTGGGCGGAGGCCCCGGGGAAGACCCAGGACACGCTGGAGAGACTATGTTTCTCGGCTGGCCTGGGAACGCCTCGGGGTCAGAGGAGCTGGAGGAAGTGGTCTGGGTGTCTTTGCTGGCCCCGCGACCCGTCCCGGATAAGCGGAAGAAGATGGATGGATGATTTACATAAGTTATTTAAACAACATAATCTGCCGATCTATGAGTTATAGTCATAGATATTTCTTTTTGTGAAGAAGCAGCTGACATTTAGAATAGCATCAAATAAAACTTTATTGATCCCACAAAGGAGAATCACTTTGTTACTATTAAAAAAAGAAGCAGGTTGATGATGAATAATACTAAAAGTTTTCTTTTCTATCTCCTGTCGTGTTCTGTTTCCTTTAGGGTCATGAAACGAGTGCCTTGTTGATCCTGGAGAAAATCAGCGACAGGAACCTGGTCAACTGCACAAATGCTGCTCTTCAAACGTATGTAGTTCAGCATAAAGTTCTGTTGAGCTCCTGCTAGATGTACTGTCAACCGCTTGTCTGTATTTCTGTGTAGGCCGCTGCACATAGCAGCCAGGAGGGGGCTGACAGTTGTGGTTCAGGAGCTGCTGGGGAAAGGCGCCAGCGTTTTAGCAGTGGATGAGAACGGTTTGTGCCAGTGTTCTATCTCACGTTGTAAATTAATTTATTATTTACTAAATTCAGATTGGTTATCGATAGTTTTCCCTTCCCATTTTCACAGGTTACACTCCAGCTTTGGCCTGCGCTCCTAACCGCGACGTAGCCGACTGCCTCGCTCTTATTCTCAACTCAATGATGCCCACCACTCCCATGGTCACCATAGCAACCATCCCCTCTCTGTCGCCCCCTCAGCCGGTGATCAACCACCACCCGACCGCCAAGCACAAAGGTGTGGCCTTTGACACGCCGACCCCGTTGCGGGCTGACCACGCCTCTCACTGCAGGCCGGAGCGACTCATGCGCTCCGTCTCCACAGACGACGAACTGAACGACTCGGACTCAGAGACGTACTGAGGACTCAACGCTGGCACGGTAGCCAGGCTCTCAGGAGACTTGATAATATAATAAACAAGACTAAAGACAGAGGATCAAAACAGATTATTTTAGGTGAACTAAAAAAAAAATATTTTATTTAAAGCAGATACTTTAAGGTGCAGTCCCAATAAAACAAGCTAATTAACATGACCAGTGTCTTTAACACTTTTAGCAGTATTTTCCTCAACTAAGCTCCATCTTGATACAATATTTTAAATGGTTATAAGCCCTCAAAGGGATATTTTCAACAGTCAAACAGAAAGGAAAACCTTTTGTCCAGTAGAATTGTCTAAAAAAGACACATTTATGGGACCAGCTCAAGTTTTCTTTTTCTTAACCTTTTTATAAACACAAAGCTCCTTTTTGAGCTGTTATGACTGACAGAGGACCATCACTGATAAACATTGTTTAACAACCAAACACCTTCAGTTTCGGAGGAGAAAACCTCACTTTTGAACCCTTTCTAGAGGAGATTGGATTTTTTTTAGTGGATTCTGACAGAATATGGATGTAAAATCTGTTTATTACACAGATTATTCATGTCTTTCCATAATTTAATAGCAAGTTAGACTTGTTTTTTCCCCCAAAAAAGCAATAAAGCGTAAATTGATACCCTGTTACTAAATCCTTTATTTAACAAACACAAGTACCAATTGTTTGCAGTGTTGTCATTGATCATTTACATATTTTTTAATGTGTTACATTACTTTTATTTAAGCTTTTTTAGTGT